>OY728133.1:1387372470-1388580595 GCA_963277665.1 Viscum album | reverse complement strand
TATTTTATTCACTTGTAGACCACCTAAAACTTCTCTAATGTACTCTACACCAATTCCAGTCTAAGAAAAACTGACTTTATGAACTCAATCTAGCACAAAAGAGACTATAAAGGTCTTTTATATAGTTCTTTGAAATGTTCCATACCAATAGTATAGGGGTAATTATTATTGTAGGAAAACTCCACCAAGGGTATGTGCTTCACTTAGGAACCTTCAAAATCTAGATACATGAACACAAAATGTCTTCTATATTATGGATAGTTCACTTACTTTGACTATTTTATATAGATTAAAAGTTTTAATAAGGAATAAATGATATCCAAAAGCATTTTGGAGACCTACTTAAACCCTAGAGGTAAACAAAGGACCATGATAAAAGATAATTATCTTTGGAACCCCATGAAGTCTCATGATCTCATACAAATATTTCCTTTAAAATAACTCAACTAATATCCACCCCTTAATCACTAATAAGTGAGACGAATTCATTAAGTGGCCAAAAATCACCCAAATAACATCATAACCACCATGATATAAGGGTATGTTGGTGATTAATTATATTGAAATGTCTTCCCACTTCCATCAGAAAACATAAGTGTATGAAGAAAACTACTAAGAACATGATTCTCAACCTTCAAATTTTGGAAGACTAGAAATTGAGAGATAAAATCTATGACTAACTTTATCAATCTAGACAAAAAAACTTTCCTCATAGAAAATCATACATATTTTTCACACCAAGATGTATTGCTAAGTTTGAACTGTGGAACTCATAAAGAACCAGCTCACACATTTCTAAATGAATAAAAATATTTCCTGAGAACAAAAACCGAGGCTATATATCCTCAAAACAACCCTCAAGAACATCATCTAAAAAAACTTGATCACACCAAACCACTGCATAAGAATCACCCATCTAGGACCCTCCACTTGTTACACTAATAATGAATGAACTTTCATTTAATAAAGATAACATTTTCCATCAACAAATCCTATATCATGGTGCGATGTTTCCAAAACCTATATCACTCTCCAAGATTATTTAGACTCATTCATATCACCACAATGTGATTTCCCTATTAAGTCATCTACTACAACATTACAGTTATCAGGTGTAAAGGAAATATTAAAATAGTAATCTTGTAGTAAATCTATCCAATATCACTACCATGAACTCAAATACTTCTAGGAAAGGATATAATTAAGGCTATCGTGATATGTGAAGACCACAAAGAACTCACTGATGAGATAATGTAACCAAAAGTTCAAAGATAACCCCAATGTAGAAAGCTAATGATCATGGGGATCATAGTTACATTCACGATTCTGTAACTATAGAGACCCATTAGAGATAACCACCCTCTATGTCATTAAATCATATCCAAAACCCAGATGTGAAGCATAAAAATAAACCTTAAACATAACATCCGCCTATAACAGATGAAGGACCAAGTAACCAAGCAGCATTCACATCAAATACTCAAATATAGTATAACACTAGTCATTACACACAAGAACCTAATCCATTCTATTAAATATTTTTATATGAGTTGCAATAGTTGAGAATTTAGGTATAAACCTCCTATAATAACCAAATAGACCAAGGAAAATCTTCACCTCTACAACATTTTTGGGAGATACCCTAGAAAACACTACCTAAATCTTCAAAATGACTACCTTATTCCAATGCATGAAATTCCCTAAGAAACAAACTTTGCTAACCTAGAAATCACATTTCGACAGCTTCCCACATATATGATGTAAACAAAGAAATATCAACACAGTCTGTAGATTCTCTACATGATCCTCCAATGATGCTAAAAACTCAAGGATTTCAATTATAAAGACCACCAAAAACTAGTCAAGGAACTCACATTACACAGTATTCATCAAGACCATGAACAAAACTAGATCATTTTTTACACTGAATGATATCACAATAAACTTGTAATAATCATAATAACATTTGAAAGTAATATTCAATACATCCTCAACCTTCTCTAGAATATGATAACACCTAGTTTGTAATTAAATATTTACAAATAAACTAGCTCCATTTGACTGACCGAATAGATCATCCATATATAAGAAATGATAATAGTACTTCACCATTAACTGATTAAAATGGAGACAATCAACACACAACCTCAAATTTTCATTTTCATTCTTCATAAACCAAACTAGAGCACCCCAGGGTGACTCACTATGTTGAATTAAACCACTGTGAAAGATATAATTGACCTAAATCCAAATATCTCACAACTCATAATGGACTATCCAATATGGAGACATTAATATTAGAGAAACACCTGGTTGAATCTCTATCCAAAATTTGATCTTCGTTGAGGGGGTAATGCCACAACCTATTTAGGGAAGACAACAAGAAAATATTCAATAACCTTGGCAAAAAATATTGAAAAAACATCTGATGAACTTAGTATCAACTAACCCATCACGGAAGATAGATACTCCACACACCTCTGAACCTTTCGAGGGTTTCACTCACCAGTGAACACTACCTAGTCACTATCATCATCATAGAATTGGACACACCTACTGAAGTAATCCATAATATCCTTCAATGAATATATTTAATCCATGCTAAGGAATACATCATATAGTTTTATCTGTAATCATATGAATTATTCCCAAGAGTGGTGCTTCCCCATCACCAACTCATAGTCTCTACATACATCATAGAAACAAACTCAATATCCAACAAGCATAGTGAATTATAAGGGCACTTGAATCCTATACAAATTAAGTCCTAAAGAATAGAGAAGGGTGGGTGAAATGAAGGAGTTCATAGCTCTAGAATCAAACAAGTAATAAACCCAAGTAGAAAATATAAATATAGTACCTCATACTATGTCGATCTCTCCTGATGATAACAAACTAAAGAATGCATCTAGCCACAACCTTCTCCATAAAATCTTTAGATTTAATGGTGACCACCTCCATAGTTGTGCTCTTCCATATATCTCTAAGGATAAGGTATATTATAAGGATTCCCTCTACCCACCCTATCCCATATCTTCTGTAATGACCCATGTTTTTGAACCAAATAAAAATCCAAAGGAAATTGAATTTTTTGTTTACTAAACAGGATGTGGGTTTATAAAGAAAGCTTCAAAACATTTTTCAAGAGTTGGAACACTGTGATATGTTTTTTAAAGATATTAATTAAATTAAATTAAAATTAAAATAAAAATAAAATTAAACGAAATTAAATGGAAAATAAAAAAATAAAAAAATAATATTATTATGATAATGATGAAGATGATGAAGATTATTATTATTATTAGTTAGGGTTTTGATAAAACCCTAAAGTGGTATCTCTCCTTACCCTAGAGCATGAGCACCCCCTCCTCTTCTTCTACCCTATGTCATGTGATCCCTCTCGGCCAAACCCCCATGGCGCACACCCCTCTCCTATGGTGCACCAATTCTAACCCCAATTTCTTTGTGATTATCACTCGATATGTCAAGGTTATCCTTTATCCCCAATCCATTTCATATGATGACCCTCCCTAGGCTCCTACTTGGCAGTGTGTGGCACCACCCCTCATATCCTACCCATGTGCCAATTTCAACCCATTTTGTTTGCAATTATCCTTTGACCCATTGAGGTATGGACCCTAGAACCCTTCTTCTCTATTCATTGGGTCTCTTTATCTTCTCCCATCACACCTATTATTTATCCAAAACCCTAGGGTTTGGTTTAACTTATTTTGGTGTTTTCCTATGATGTTAGTTTATGCGAAGGGTCTCTCAAGGTGACCTTATTCATGTTCCGGCATCCGCTTCCAAAGGAGAAGTGGATTGGTTTGATTTAGTTCTATGACATAAATTTGGGGTAAGGTTTTCCTTCATCCTTCATTATTATGCTATTTATTTTTTTGGGAATTTCATAGTTTCTAAGTTCCTAGTATTTTTTACCATAAGTGCATTGGCCTCACCACGATGGTTTCGACTTTCTATCATCGCTTCAAGAACATTTGGTGGCTCCTTAAAGGATTGAACTCATATATATAGGTATGTATATATATATATATATATATATATATATATATATATATATATATATCTTCCTTGTACAAATTATCTCATAGCAAGGATAATATGTACATTTGATTAAGGGGTATATATATAAGAATATATGTGTGTGCAAGTGTGAAGTGAAATTTTCCATTGAAAATGTCAAGTACCGAGTGTTCATCTTGGTTCTTCTATATAGGTAGGATCTCTTTCCTTGACCCTTTAAATTTAAGAATGCTTTAAGTGATTCTTTAAATAATTTGAATTATGTTTTCCTTTGATAAATTGAACCGTAGACCTTGAATGAAATTATTAAATATGACGAATGATTTTTTTGATAAACAAAGTAATGTTTTTACAATAAAATCCCTCCAATAGCGGTTCACTATCTTTGAAGCTAAGAATAAGTGATTTATACTTTTATGATTGCTTGGATTATTGCATTGGTGTTTCTTTTTTCCTTGAGGTTATGATTTATATATGACCTATTTTCCTGGAATTTTTTAAATGAATTAATTTAAATGGAACTTTTTAGGGTGGAACGACCACGTCTCTTATTATAATTAAATAAGCATGGTTTATGTGAAATGTTTCAATGATATGACTTGAATATATTCAATAATATGACTCATAGAGATTTCATTCATTGAAAGAAATTGATTTGGGTGGTCTAAACCAAATTCATTTTTTAATGATTTAATTATTTAAAGTATATGAAATATATTTGATCATACCAGAATGCCACATACAACCAAATAAATTGAATAATACCTATTAAATTATAATTGTTCATTTTTAAAACTATCCCTTGGATCCCTTTGGGTCTATATGCATGGAGACTTAGACCTATGGACACCTGATTAGTGTGTTAGATTTGGACATTATTAATACCTAGTCTATTTGATTTTAAAGACCTACAATAAATTGGATAAATTTTTTGATTACAAACTTAGACTTTTAAATTGGAATAATAATAAATTGTGTGATTTATTATGGCAGAATCACCTTGGATAATCTGGTTAATTATTATATTAGTGATATTTGGGTTGAATAATCAATTAAACATGTTTGATATAATTATGATGATAATTAGGAACCTAGATTAATGAAATGAATTGGTTTAACAGATGATAATTTTTTTATAAATTGATTATTGTGTCTTATGATTATAAATCTAGTATGTTCAATACTAGATTTTTGAAATTTTATAGCTTACGTTTTGAGATTATGTGATATCGACATGATTGATACCTGAGGGTTTGATTCTGATTGATATGTTGGGTCTGTATGATATAACTCATGTTTATTGTGGATGCATGGGGGTTTGGTTCATGTTCTTATGTACCTCCTAAGGGCAAGGTGCACAAGTACTTGATGCTTGAGTAAAGAGTATATGATTTTATGGGATGTGTAGGGACTCATGATTAGTGTTGATGCCTGAGGGCTAGGTGCATATTTTCATAACACCTGAGGGCTGGGCACACTAGTACTAAATGCCGAAGGGTAGAGTATATGATTAAGTCAAATGCTTGAGGGATAGATGCATAATCACATGATGCCCGAGTGAAATATTATAGTTATTTATAAGGGTGAGATTTTGGTTAGCCTGAGGGAACATAACGTATGTTTATGGTATATTCTGAGTGATTTATCCTTGATAAGAGAATATTCCACTAATTTGGGTGATCCATCCTGATTTAGGAGGATATAACCATAGAAACAAATACCTGGTAGGGTGTCGAAGTTAGTATAGTTTCCAGGTGTCCCTTAGGAACCTAGATGGGTTGTTGTTTATTTATTTAGCACTGCTTTTATTTTTTCTGCTTATACCTAGTCGTTGATTTAAAATATATATCAATTAATGGATTGGGATAGACATTGTGGGTTCCGTCCTACTGAGATTATTATCTCACACCCTACTTGGGAACCATTTGGAACCCAAGTAGATCTTCTTGCTCACAGGTCTTTGGATTCATTGCTTGTGTTGTGCTGTGTACATGGGAGATAGGGAGCACAGGACTGGGATCTTGATCAGGATTCTTTAGGAGTTGACTATTGAGTTTTTAATTTATTTTTTTACTTTTTATTTCTTGTACTTTTTAGTAACACCTCGAATTACATGTATCATTATATGGAATTGGCGTTGGCCATTTTATTTTTATTCAGATATTATATTATTCTTCTTGTTTGTCTTTATTTTATTATTACTTCCAAATTTGTTTGTTATTTATTATCTGATAAACCACTGTGATACTCTGATGTAGAGGGTATAGTCTCCCCACCATACCATTAATATAACATCACTACCAGTCAAATACCTCTAGCATATGGGGAGGCGTGCTTGAGGCCATGTGACCCACCGGTCCGACCATCATCTTAGTGGTGAGCCGGACCGGGATGTTAAAAAGTGGTATATGAGGTTTCTTTTCCATTTTCATAATATTTTGGGATGGTAGATATGAGTCTAGGAATGAATCAGTGCTTGGTAAATATCTGTTTTTGGGATTGATCTCCCCACCCATGGGGAAATGACCAAGTGGCCATGGCTGGGATTGTTGTTTATACTGTTCGATATTATAGTTGATATGATTTCACCTTGAGTGAATGGTTTACTTTTTGATGAATATTTATTTATGAATTTATGGATTTTTACTCTTGGCCTAGTACAACAAATATGAATCATTACATTCATCATATTAGGCACATAAATAATTCACATTCCATGCATATGCCATACTATGTTGTTTCATATGTTGGTTGTTTGCTGCTTTGATTGTGTGACTTGGGTGATATACCATGCTTGTGTTTATAAAATATTTCTTTCCTATTTATATGACATGATGTTGTGTTTATAACATGTTTCTTGGTGTTCACCATTTATGATAACATGCTCTGTTTTTTTGATATAAATGGTTTCATGTGTTAAAATAATTGGTTGTTATTAAACAGAAACTGATTTTCAATTGTATAGTGTATGGGTGCATTATAATTGGGAAAAGGAAACCTGTATACTCAAACCATCCTTGATATTTATATGTTTATTACTATTGTTAAAATGTAAAAGGTCTTTGTTGGCATCAGAAAAGGAATCCATGTAATTCACCGAATGCTATAGAATATGATCTCTGAGCGTAGATCATTTCAAAAGATTTGATTTGACTGGTCATGGATCCCGAACGGAGTTATATATAAGAAGTTATGGCCATTTGAAGGCAGACTGCTAGAAATGAAAATCCAAGATGATTTTGGGGAAAAGTATTGTTTTGTGTGCAAAAAATTGAAATCTTGCGTGCATGAATGGAAGCTTTTCACGCAAGAATGGATGTTTTGCACACAAGAATGGAATATTGCACAAAACAACAAAATCTTACGTGCAACATGTCACACAAACCGTTTATGCACCCAATGAGATGTCATTTTACACCCTAGCCACCCGTAAAACGTCTAAGGAAGGTGTACACAAGTTTTGAGATGTGTGCGCAAGATTAACATCTACCCGCAAGATTCTTATGCGCCTAATGCGACGTCAAACGCCCCTTTGTGCACGCACCCACCTCATGGTGGACGTAAGATGACTTATGTACCCAGAATCTTATGCGTAACTGCTCCCAGGTTCACCTATAAATACAAGTGCAACCCCCATTGGTTCACTCCCAAATTTACCCAAGAGAAGAAGGGTAGAACGGTCCTTGTAGTGTAGCTTGGGTTGTCGATTCCACAGAGACCTAAGAAGATACCTAAGATACACAACCTAAGGGATGGATTTTTGGATATGAAGTGGCCAACTTGGATTGATTTTGGATGGGTTTTTAAGATATCTAAAATATTTAAGTGGATTCAATTTAAAAGAATGAGTTGATCCTAGGTTATCACTCGGGGTGGATTGGACGTATTTTCTTTTTAATGATTTCAATTTCTTAAATTTGAGATGGGTTCATTTAAGGAGATAAAACAACATCATCACTTACTGGTTTAATTCCTAAACCCTCTAATACTAATCACCTATACACTTGAAGGATCAAAGTTTTGAGCACTTCAAGGTAAAGGATCGTATTAGTACTTGAAGTGTGTGGCCTTAAATTCAACAAGGACGATGGAGTTTAAAAATCATCAAATAAAAATCCCAATTAAAGAAGTGATTATACATTAATTAGGTGATAAATAACATCCAATCCAGCCCCTTGATACTCCCTTGGATCAACCCATAAGTGGGTTATCCCTCCATTGATCCCATGGTTTCAATGGAAGCGGAAAGTAGACTCATAAGGGAGGAAATGGAGAAGTAAAGAAAACAACAAAAATAAAATGATCACTCCACCGTTGTGTGAATAATTTTACAAGGGTTGGTGTGAATAAATTCACACCTTGATCCAACGGTATCAAAGTGATATTAAGAACAACAGAATAAGAGTAGAAGAAGAACTTTTATTAAGAAACTAAAGTGAATTGAACAACTTACATGTGAAAGACAAAATTGAGGCGACAAAAATGCAGCATAACATTACAATTAAACAAAGCATACAAGATCTTCAACTCCTTCACCACCACTGCCTTAAATAGTAATTTTGGGAGCCTTGGGTCGAGCCTTCAACAGTACAAGTCATCCCACTTGAGTATGGTAGGCCTAGGGTGGTGGAAAGTTTGTGGAATTTGGAATTTTCCACATTTGACCCGAGGTGGCAGCCAGATTTCATCCACCGAACAGACGCGTTTTGATGACCTTTGATATGGCCGAATCAGGGTGGGACATAGAAGGAGAAAATGGAGATCCGGATGTCTTCTAACCGACTGTAAAATTTGGGCCCATTTGGAGTTGTGGAGTACGAGATATGATCAAATTGGTGGACTGTTTTTCTGGGCCGCAGAATCTGGCCCAGAATTTTATCTCTAACTTGGGCCGCCTAAATGAGCAACAGGGAGCCCTAATTAGCATTAACTTCTGAAGAGTGATTTGTTCCTGAATATGTCTTCTAGCATCCCACGAAAGTTGGGATTAATTGGGCCTGTATGTTGGGCCCCACAGTCTCATCAGTGGGCTGGTGTCCAATCTGCCTTCTCCAGAATTGCTTCCTTTCATTGCCAAATATCTCCATCATCCTCCATGAATTCTCCACTGATCCCTGAATCAAACATGTTCATATTTAAGTGTAGATCAATTTACAAAAAAAAAATCAAATTAAAATATGTAAAATTCAATTCCTTAAAATCAGATGAATCATTGGGTACTTTAAATGATGTTCAAAAATGTACCACATAATAGTGCATTTTAAGAAGGTATTACAATCATAATGTGAAATGATGTTCAAAGTGTAAAATGCACTAAAATGGTGTTTATGAATAACAAATAAAATGAAAATTATGTATATTAACAATGAATATTAGCCTCATTTAGTGGCTAATCATACCCCCCAACTTGAGTTTTGCTAGTCCCGAGCAAAATATATCTCAACAAAATGAAATTCAAATTCCCTTTTCTAAAAACATTTTAATACACAATGATCACCAAAAAACCTTATACCAAACAATCATGAAAACCATCAAAATATTTTAATACAAGATATTTTCATAAGCAGATCCCAATCCCAAGCCCATTCCTTTGATCAAATCCATCATCATACTTCATCCAACTCAATTAGGTGTAATGATGTGTTGTGAATCACAATAGATATGGGGGTTCATTTTCATTCAAGGGGGAAATCATGGAAGCGCTAGGTGGAATCACATTTAATCCTAATATGAGTATTATTCATCCTTTTTTTTGCAATATTGCTATAGTAATTGAGATTGCAGTTAATCAAATTAACCCATGTAGCAAGACTTTGCCGATGACTCCCAGACTCAAAGGCCTTAGGGCACCAAGTGAAGCCCACATACTCGGGCATCGTCTCGAGTTAACTTAATCAAAAACAAATTCATATTACCATAAATAGAGATATATTGAAAAACTCAGGGCTAGACAACTCTGGAGTCACGATCCCCAAGTGCTGAAAGCCTCGCATTTTTTCAATCCATTGCTCTACACGCAAATTTTTATTTTTATTTTTTTTGTTTTTTTTATTATTTTTTTTAGTTTTTTTTGAATACTCATATTATTCATAAAAATAAAACCAGCCTGTGCTATTTATTATGGGACCCCAAAAATTCAAATTAGTACCCCACAGTCTAGAGGGCGTGCATTGTGGCATTTTTTTATTTGGATGAAAATATAAACGATGAAATATCACATTGGACAGCCACACTTTTCAAAATCTATGCTCATGAAATTATACAAGGATTAAAATCAGAATTAGGGTATTATAAATTATTTGATATTAAGTTTCAAAGTCTGCAATGTTTATTACCATGTTCAAAGTTAAAGGAATTTTTGCTTCCATTTTCACAAAAAAAAATTTCAAATCATTTATCTTTTTTTTTGACACAAAAGCATTTTTTTATTTTATCTCCCCCCAACTTAAAATAACACTGTCCCCAGTGTTTAAAGAAAAGAAAATTTAGAAGGGGTATAGGTAGAGAATGAAAGTTCAAAAAGGAAATTGAAAATGAGGGTCATGGAATGAAATCACCTGGTGGTTGAAGTTTGAAGTTCTTGCTGCTCCAATTTATTCCTTTGATATCCATGTCACTTGCAGAGTTCCCTAGTGAAAAAAAACAAACAAACAATACAAAAGAGTATATATATATATAAGTAAAATATAAGTATATATATAAAATAAAATAAACTGATGATACATTGTCTTCTTTTTTAAATTTCTGGGTAAGGTATTACTCAAGGATCACACCACGTGACACGGATGAATATAGTGCTCCCCTTTCATACCCATCCATACTCATAATAGAAGAACAGGTCAACAGTCTATTTTTTTAAATATAAAAATTATTAATTAAAATATAAATTTTATTAAAACAACAAAATGATAGGAAACTTGAAAACCATGGGTTACCTCCCATGCAGTGCTTTTTTTAACGTCGTTAGCTCGACTTGAACCCCCCAACTTATCCAATACCAAATTTAAACATTTTAAGGACCACATGTTTCACCACTTCTACTAGGTTGAGATTGATTCTATGTTTAGAATTTGTTTCATGCACAAACCTCTGTTCTAAAATGAGCAGGTAAATCCAAGGAATATCATAAATGATGGATTCAATTTCTTTTGTAGTATTTTCTAAGACATTATGAATAATCACCTCTTTAGTGGTTTCAAGATAAGAAATGGTTACAAATGTAAGTTTATGGCTATCCCCAATGAATGAAAATTTGAGGGTGGATGGAAAGTCCTTTTGTTCAATTTCAGGTAGGCTAACACTTTTAGACCTTGGTTGGGACTTTGAATCAAACTCAATTTCATTTTCAAAATTGCTCAACAGAATTGGTTCCTTTTGAATAGAAGATTAAACCACAAAATTGGAAAGATCAGTTTCAGGAATGGTTATGGACTCAAACTTTGTGATTTCTCTTAATGGTTCAGTGATTTGTGTTTTTGAAAAATCATCAATGGAGTTATACTTATGAGACTCAATCCATGATGTCAAATTATCCTCTTTTGAATCCAAAAAGTTAATTTCCTCCTGATTTAAAGTCCCTTCAAAATTTCCTTGATCCTCTTCATCTATCCCAAATCCAAAGGTTGGTTCTTCAATAAATTCATGTGGGGTTTGTGTGAAACTAGACACTTCACATAAGGTTATGGAAGGGATAGTTTGTGTAGGGATGGGTTCCTCACGAGTTTTAATGCTTTGTAGTTCTAACCTCAATGATGAAACCTCAAAATTCATTATATCCATTTGTTTACAAAGTTTTTCAAGTAATTGTTGTGGATCATGATGGTCAAGGGGTTGAGACAGATGGTCTATTCCAGGAGGATAACTATGTTGTTGGAATTCCATAGGAGGGTGTTCAGATTGGCCTTGTTGGGATTGGAACTCATAATATGTTGGAATGTATTTTGGATCATATGAATAAAAACATTGTGGTTCAGTAGGTTGTTGATGATCCCACAAGTAGGAATTAGGATGGTCATTGTACATCGTACATGGGGTTGAGTGATCAAAGTAGGGAGAGGTTCCCCATGTTTGGATTTGTTCAAAAGGTTTTTCCATAGGAATGAAATTGGGGATGAGATGATAGAAGTGGGATGAAAAAAAAAAGAATGATAGTGTCTAAGATAACTTACTTAGGTCCTTGTAGTGTAGCTTGGGTTGTCGATTCCACAGAGACCTAAGAAGATACCTAAGATACACAACCTAAGGGATGGATTTTTGGCTATGAAGTGGCAAACTTGGATTGATTTTGGATGGGTTTTAAAGATATCTAAAAGATTTAAGTGGATTCAATTTAAAAGAATGAGTTGATCCTAGGTTATCACTCGGGGTGGATTGGACGTATTTTCTTTTTAATGATTTCAATTTCTTAAATTTGAGATGGGTTCATTTAAGGAGATAAAACAACATCATCACTTACTGGTTTAATGCCTAAACCCTCTAATACTAATCACCTATACACATGAAGGATCAAAGTTTTGAGCACTTCAAGGTAAAGGATCGTATTAGTACTTGAAGTGTGTGGCCTTAAATTCAACAAGGACGATGGAGTTTAAAAATCATCAAATAAAAATCCCAATTAAAGAAGTGATTATACATTAATTAGGTGATAAATAATATCCAATCCAGCCCCTTGCTACTCCCTTGGATCAACCCATAAGTGGGTTAGCCCTCCATTGATCCCATGGTTTCAATGTAAGCGGAAAGTAGACTCATAAGGGAGGAAATGGAGAAGTAAAGAAAACAACAAAAATAAAATGATCACTCCACCGTTGGGTGAATAATTTCACAAGGGTTGGTGTGAATAAATTCACACCTTGATCCAACGGTATCAAAGTGATATTAATAACAACAGAATAAGAGTATAAGAACTTTTATTAAGAAAATAAAGTGAATTGAACAACTTACATGTGAAAGACAAAATTGAGGCAACAAAAATGCAGCATAACATTACAATTGAACAAAGCATCCAAATCCTCAACTCCTTCACCACCACTGCCTTAAATAGGCATTTTGGGAGCCTTGGGTCGAACCAACAACAGTACAAAGCATCTTAATTAATTTTGCTAGGCTATAGGTGGTGGAAAGCTTGTGGAATTTGGACTTTTCCACGTTTGACCCGAGGTGGAAGCCAGCTTTACTTCACCGAACAGACGCGTCTGGAAGACCTTCTAGACGGCCGAATAAGTGTGGTCCATAGAAGAAGAAAATGGAGATCCAGATATATTCTAACCGTCTGTAACATTTGGGCCCATTTGGAGTTGTGGATTCCGAGATATGATCAAAGTGGTGGACTGTTTTTCTGGGCCGCAGAATCTAGCCCAGAATTTTATCTCTAACTTGGGCCGACTAAATGACCAACATGGAAGCCGAATTAGCATTAACTCATGAAGAGTGATTTGTTCCTATACATGTATTCTAGAATCCCATGAAATTTGGGATTAATTGGACCTGTATGTTGGGCCCCACAGTCTCATCAGTGGGAAGGTGTCCAATCTTCCTTCTCCAGAATTGCTTCCTTTCATTGCCAAATATCTCCATCATCCTCCATGAATTCTCCATTGATCCCTGAATGAAACATGTTCATATTGGAGTGTAGATAAATTATCAAATTAAAATATGTATAATAAGATGAATCATTTGGTACTTTAAATGATGTTCAAAAATGTACCACATAATAGTGCATTTTAAGAAGGTATTACAATCATAATGTGAAATGATGTTCAAAGTGTAAAATGCACTAAAATGGTGTTTATGAATAATAAAGAACATGAATATTATATATATTACCAATGAATATTAGCCTCATTTAGTGGCTAATCACACCCCCCAACTTGAGTTTTGCTAGTCCCGAGCAAAATATATCTCATCAAAAATGAAATTCGAATTCCCTTTTCTAAAAACATTTTAATACACAATGATCACGAAAAAACCTTATACAAAACAATCATGAAACCCATCAAAATATTTTAATACAAGATATTTTCATAAGCAGATCCCAATCCCAAGCCCATTCCTTTGATCAAATCCATCATCATACTTCATCCAACTCAATTAGGTGTAATAATGTGTTGTGAATCACAATAGATATGGGGGTTCATTTTCATTCAAGGGGGAAATCATGGAAGCGCTAGGTGGAATCACATTTAATCCTAATATGAGTATTCTTCATCCCTCTTTTTTTTGATTTTTTTTCCAATATTGCTATAGTAATTGAGATTGCAATTAATCAAATTAACCCATGTAGCAAGACTTTGACGATGACTCCCAGACTCAAAGGCCTTAGGGCACCAAGTGAAGCCCACATACTCGGGCATCGTCTCAAGTTAACTTAATAAAAAACAAAGTCATATTACCATAAATAGAGATAGATTGAAAAACTCAGGGCTAGAAAACTCTGGAGTCACGATCCCCAAGTGCCGAAAGCCTCGCATTTTATCAATCCATTGCTCTACACGCAAATTTTTATTTTTATTTTTTATTTTTTTATTTTTTAATAATTTATTTTTATTTTTATTTTTTTTGAATACTCATATTATTCATAAAAATAAAACCATCCTATGCTATTTATTGTGGGACCCCAAAAATTCAAATTAGTACCCCACAGTCTAGAGGACGTGCATTGTGGCATTTTTTTTATTTGGATGAAAATATAAACGATGAAATATCACATTGGACAGCCAAACTTTCCAAAATCTATGCTCATGAAATTATACAAGGATTAAAATTAGAATCAGGGTATGCTAAATTATTTGATATTCAGTTTCAAAGTGTGCAATGTGTATTACCATGTTCAAAGTTAAAGGAATTTTTCCTTCCATTTACTTTTTTTTCAAATCATTCAATTTTTTTTTTGACACAAAATCATTTTTTTTAATTTTATCTCCCCCCCAACTTAAAACAACACTGTCCCCAGTGTTTTAAGAAAAGAAAATTTTGAAGGGGTAGAGGTAGAGAATGAAAGTTCAAAAAGGAAATTGAAAATGAGGGTCATGGAATGAAATCACCTGGTGGTTGAAGTTTTAAGTTCTTGCTGCTCCAATTTATTCCTTTGATATCCATGTCACTTGCAGAGTTCCCTAGTGAAAAAAAAAACAAACAAACAATACAAAAGAGTATATATATATATATATAAGTAAAATATAAGTATATATATAAAATAAAATAAACTGATGATACATTGTCTTCTTTTTTAAATTTCTGGGTAAGGTATTACTCAAGGATCACACCATGTGACACGGATGAATATGGTGCTCCCCTTTCATACCCATCCATACTCATAATAGAAGAACAGGTCAACAGTCTATTTTTTTTAAATATAAAAATGATTAATTAAAATATAAATTTTATTAAAACAACAAAATGATAGGAAACTTGAAAACCATGGGTTACCTCCCATGCGGTGCTTTGTTTAACGTCGTTAGCTCGACTTGAACCCCCCAACTTATCCAATACCAACTTTCAACATTTTAAGGACCACATGTTTCACCACTTCTACTAGGTTGAGATTGATTCTATGTTTAGAATTTGTTTCATGCACAAACCTCTGTTCTAAAATGAGCAGGTAAATCAAAGGAATATCATAAATGATGGATCCACTTTCTTTTGTAGTATTTTCTAAGACATTATGAATAATCACCTCTTTAGTGGTTTCAAGATAAGAAATGGTGACAAATGGAAGTTTTTGGCTATCCCCAATGAATGGAAACTTGGGGGTGGATGGAAAGTCCTTTTGTTCAAGTTCAGGTAGGCTAACACTTTTAGACCTAGGTTGAGACTTTGAATCAAACTCAATTTCATTTTCAAAATTGCTCAATAGAATTGGTTCCTTTTGAATAGAATATTCAACCACCAAATTGGAAAGATCAGTTTCAGGAATGGGTATGGACTCAATGTTTGTGATTTCTCTTAATGGTTCAGTGATTTGTATTTTTGAAAAATCATCAATGGAGTTATATTCATGAGACTCAATCCATGATGTCAAATTTCCCTCTTGTGAATACAAAAAATCATTTTCCTCTTTATTTAAACACCCATCAACAATTCCATGATCCTCCTCATCTTCCCCAAATCCAAATGTTTTCTCTTTAGTAAATTCATGAGAGGTTTGTGGGAAACTAGACAATTCACATAAGGTTATGGAAGGGAGAGTTTGTGTAGGGATGGGTTCCTCACAATGTTTAATGCTTTGTAGTTCTAACCTCAATGATGAAACCTCAAAATTCATTATCTCCATTTTTTGACACAATTTTTCAAGTAATGGGTGTGAATTAGGATGGATAAGGGGTTGAGACAGATGGTCTATTCCAGGAGGATAATTATGTTGTTGGAATTCTATAGGAGGATGTTCAAATTGGCTTTGTGGGGATTGAAACTCATTATATGTTGATATGTTTTGTGGATCATAGGAGTAAAAACATTTTGGATCATTAGGTTGTTGATGATCCCACAAGTAGAAACTAGGATGGTCATTGTACATCTCACTTGGTGTGGAGTGATCAAAGTAAGAAGAGGTTCCCCATGTTTGGATTTGTTCAAAAGGGTTTTCCATAGGAATGAAATTGGGGATGAGATAAGAGAAGTGGGATAAAAAAAGGATTATAGTGTCTAAGATAACTTACTTAGGTTCCCGGCAACGGCGCCAAAATTTGGTTCACGCCCAAATTTACCCAAGAGAAGAAGGGTAGAACGGTCCTTGTAGTGTAGCTTGAGTTGTCGATTCCACAGAGACCTAAGAAGATACCTAAGATACACAACCTAAGGGATGGATTTTTGGCTATGAAGTGGCCAACTTGGATTGATTTTGGATGGGTTTTAAAGATATCTAAAAGATTTAAGTGGATTCAATTTAAAAGAATGAGTTGATCCTAGGTTATCACTCGGGGTGGATTGGACGTATTTTCTTTTTAATGATTTCAATTTCTTAAATTTGAGATGGGTTCATTTAAGGAGATAAAACAACATCATCACTTACTGGTTTAATGCCTACACCCTCTAATACTAATCACCTATACACTTGAAGGATCAAAGTTTTGAGCACTTCAAGGTAAAGGATCGTATTAGTACTTGAAGTGTGTGGCCTTAAATTCAACAAGGACGATGGAGTTTAAAAATCATCAAATAAAAATCCCAATTAAAGAAGTGATTATACATTAATTAGGTGATAAATAACATCCAATCCAGCCCCTTGCTACTCCCTTGGATCAACCCATAAGTGGGTTAGCCCTCCATTGATCCCATGGTTTCAATGGAAGCGGAAAGTAGACTCATAAGGGAGGAAATGGAGAAGTAAAGAAAACAACAAAAATAAAATGATCACTCCACCGTTGGGTGAATAATTTCACAAGGGTTGGTGTGAATAAATTCACACCTTGATCCAACGGTATCAAAGTGATATTAAGAACAACAGAATAAGAGTAGAAGAAGAACTTTTATTAAGAAAATAAAGTGAATTGAACAACTTACATGTGAAAGACAAAATTGAGGCAACAAAAATGCAACATAACATTACAATTGAACAAAGCATCCAAGATCCTCAAATACTTCACCACCACTGCCTTAAATAGGCATTTTGGGAGCCTTGGGTCGAACCAACAACAGTACAAAGCATCTTAATTAATTTTGCTAGGCTATAGGTGGTGGAAAGCTTGTGGAATTTGGACTTTTCCACGTTTGACCCGAGGTGGCAGCCAGCTTTACTTCACCGAACAGACGCGTCTGGAAGACCTTCTAGACGGCCGAATCAGGGTGGGCCATAGAATAAGAAAATGGAGCTCCGGATGTCTTCTAACCGTCTGTAACATTTGGGCCCATTTGGAGTTGTGGATTCCGAGATATGATCAAAGTGGTGGACTGTTTTTCTGGGCCGCAGAATCTGGCCCAGAATTTTATCTCTAACTTAGGCCGACTAAATGACCAACATGGAGGCCGAATTAGTATTAACTCCTGAAGAGTTATTTGTTCCTATACATATCTTCTAGAATCCCATGAAATTTGGGATTAATTGGGCCTGTATGTTGGGCCCCACAGTCTCATCAGTGGGAAGGTGTCCAATCTGCCTTCTCCAGAATTGCTTCCTTTCATTGCCAAATATCTCCATCATCCTCCATGAATTCTCCATTGATCCCTGAATGAAACATGTTCATATTGGAGTGTAGATCAATTATCAAATTAAAATATGTATAATAAGATGAATCATTTGGTACTTTAAATGATGTTCAAAAATTTACCACATAATAGTGCATTTTAAGAAGGTATTACAATCATAATGTGAAATGATGTTCAAAGTGTAAAATGCACTAAAATGGAGCTCCGGATGTCTACAAAATTTGGTTCACGCCCAAATTTACCCAAGAGAAGAAGGGTAGAATGGTCCTTGTAGTGTAGCTTGGGTTGTCGATTCCACAGAGACCTAAGAAGATACCTAAGATACACAACCTAAGGGATGAAATTTTGGCTATGAAGTGTCCAACTTGGATTGATTTTGGATGGGTTTTAAAGATATCTAATATATTTAAGTGGATTCAATTTAAAATAATGAGTTGATCCTAGGTTATCGCTCGGGGTGGATTGGACGTATTTTCTTTTTAATGATTTCAATTTCTTAAATTTGAGATGGGTTCATTTAAGGAGATAAAACAACATCATCACTTACTGGTTTAATGCCTACACCCTCTAATACTAATCACCTATACACTTGAAGGATCAAAGTTTTGAGCACTTCAAGGTAAAGGATCGTATTAGTACTTGAAGTGTGTGGCCTTAAATTCAACAAGGACGATGGAGTTTAAAAATCATCAAATAAAAATCCCAATTAAAGAAGTGATTATACATTAATTAGGTGATAAATAACATCCAATACTACCCCTTGATACTCCCTTGGATCAACCCATAAGTGGGTTAGACCTCCATTGATCCCATGGTTTCAATGGAAGCGGAAAGTAGACTCATAAGGGAGGAAATGGAGAAGTAAAGAAAACAACAAAAATAAAATGATCACTCCACCGTTGTGTGAATAATTTCACAAGGGTTGGTGTGAATAAATTCACACCTTGATCCAACGGTATCAAAGTGATATTAAGAACAACAGAATAATAGTAGAAGAAAAACTTTTATTAAGAAACTAAAGTGAATTGAACAACTTACATGTGAAAGACAAAATTGAGGCGACAAAAATGCAGCATAACATTACAATTAAACAAAGCATCCAAGATCTTCAACTCCTTTACCACCACTGCCTTAAATAGGAATTTTGGGAGCCTTGGGTCGAGCCTTCAATAGTACAAGTCATCCCACTTGAGTATGGTAGGCCTAGGGTGGTGGAAAGTTTGTGGAATTTGGAATTTTCCACATTTGACCCGAGGTGGCAGCCAGATTTCATCCACCGAACAAACGCATTTTTATGACCTTCTATATGGCCGAATAAGGGTGGGCCATAGAAGAAGAAAATGGATATACGGATGTCTTCTAACCGAATGTAAAATTTGGGCCCATTTGGAGTTGTGGATTACGAGATATGATCAAATTGGTGAACTGTTTTTCTGGGCCGCAGAATCTGGCCCAGAATTTTATCTCTAACTTGGGCCGCCTAAATGAGCAACAGGGAGGCCGAATTAGCATTAACTCCTGAAGAGTGATTTGTTACTGCATATGTCTTCTAGCATCCCAAGAAATATGGGATTAATTGGGCCTGTATGTTGGGCCCCACAGTCTCATCAGTTGGCTGGTGTCCAATCTGCCTTCTCCAGAATTACTTCCTTTCATTACCAAATATCTCCATCATCCTCCATGAATTGTCCACTGATCCCTGAATCAAACATGTTCATATTTAAGTGTAGATCAATTTCCAAAAAAAATCAAATTAAAATATGTAAAATTCAATTCCTTAAAATCAGATGAATCATTGGGTACTTTAAATGATGTTAAAAAATGTACCACATAATAGTGCATTTTAAGAAGGTATTACAATCATAATGTGAAATGATGTTCAAAGTGTAAAATGCACTAAAATGGTGTTTATGAATAACAAAGAACATGAAAATTATGTATATTAACAATGAATATTAGCCTCATTTAGTGGCTAATCACCCATCCCTCAGGGGAGGTCTCTGGAGGTTGGCCACCACTCTGCTACACATAAGACTGCCTCTTCCACGCCCGCGTGGAATAATAGAACCCTCCATGTGAGATATTTTGCGATAGGTCCCATATGGGCCTACTTTAACATGGGTCCATAGTGGTTTGATCCTCACCCGACCTCTTTTTTTCCTAAGTCATGTGCACACAAGATTCCAATCCTACACATAATACTTCTAATCTTGCATGAAAAGCTTCATTCTTGCATGCAACAATACCAAGGTGCTGAATCTTTCACACACCTATGTCGTACAGTCCAATATTACACGCATCCCATCCTACATGTAGCCCATCTTACGTGCAATAGTATATAAGCCTGCGCCCGCTGGTCTGTACCGCGGGGGCTATGTCCCCGCACCCCCGCTCAAGCTCAGTGACAGGATGCGGTCCCGACCCTCCAGGTCGGCCCCTTCACTACCGTCACTGACCCCCATGAAAAATGAAGACTCACACCCCAAACTTTTCAGGCCGAGATGTCAGAATTTTCCATTGCACCCTTATGCACACCCACCTTCCACCTATGGAATACCATGATTTTAGATACTCCTCGGCACACCATGAAACACGTTGAGTTGACATATTCCTCTTGGTTCATTTCTCATTTCGTGAGTGGAGACTCTCATAATCAATTCCCTGAGTAACTTGAGTCGATCCATTCCTCAAGTAACTCATCCAAACCCCATCACCTGACTTCTATATCAGGTTGATCTAGAAAGGGCCACTCTTGCATAAGACCCAACACCATCCATTACTAGGTGCCTTATGACTAATAGGCCTATCTATATGACTATAAACTGTAGTATTCCCTATGTGACAAACATAGGATGCCTCTTGATCCAAACAAGAGATGCCTTATGCTCCAATCATAATATTCCAATAATCCTCTCTATATGACTATAAACTGTAGTAATCCCTATGTGAAAAATATAGTATGCCTCTTGCTCCAAAAAAGAGATTCCTTATGCTCCAAGCATAAGATGCCAATAGTCCTCTCTACATGAATATAAACTGTAGTACTCTCTATGTGATAAATATAGGATGCCTCTTTCTCCAAAAAAGAGATGACATATGCTCCAATAATAAGATGCCAATATTCCTCTCTACATGACTATAAACTATAGTACTCCCTATGTGAAAAATATAGGATGCTTATTGATTCAAACAAGAGATGCATTATGCTCCAAGAATAAGATGCCACCAGTCCACTCTACATGACTATAAACTGTAGCATGACCTATCATTCAATAATAGGATGCCTCTTCTTCCAAATTGGAGATGACTTATGTGACAATCATAAGATACCTCATGCCATGATTACAGTGGAATAATTTCAAGAGCATTGGAAACTGTTTGAGCATTCCATCACCCCACCTCATGATTCATGCATCCCATATTAAGATCATCATCCTCTTTCTTATTTGAAGGGACCCCCTAATGGCTTGGTCTCATGCCGCATATAGTTCTGGGCCAACGCCCTGGAAGACTTTGGACGACACTTCGAGTCAGGTCTTGTGTTTCAAACACGGTCAATAGTCAACCCTCATTTGTTTGTCCCCATTTCAAGATAACGCGATATGGATGCTATGTTTTGAACATGGTCAACAACTATCCTCCATCATCACGCCACCCTCACTGCGTTTTGAATGTCGGACATCTGATTCACACATATCATCTCCCTTTGTTCGGACTGATTCCAACACCCTTGGCGTTATCCTGCTTATGCACTTGTGCATAGGTGTTGGACCCAATTATATTACTCAACCCACCAGTAATTTGGGATGCCCTCATGTCTATACATGAGGAATACATTACAGGATGCTTCCATACATAAGCCCCATTCACCATTTTTACTTCTTAGCGGCACCCGGGCTGCTTCCATGCGTAAACCCCATCCACTATTGCCGCTCCATATCAACACCTAGGCAGATTCCTTGTGTATGCCACATCCACCTTTTCGGCTCCTTAGCGGCACCCAGGAAACTTCTATGTGTAAGCCCCATCCACCATTGCCACTCCTTAGTAGCACCCGAGTATCTTCTATGCATAAGCCCCCATCCACCATTGCTGATCCATAGAGGCACACTAAAGACTAGTTCTTATTCTCATAGCCATGCTAATGTGGACTGATCAATGGATCACTCCACAACACCCCCTCTCCATGATGTTGTTGATGCCTTCCCTTCCCCAAGGGCAGGTGGGTATCAGTTATGTAAGTCCTAGGGGGTGCCGAGTAAACCCCCCTCATCCGACCTGCATGACGTTAAACTACCAAGCACCATCATCCTCAGCACACAAAATTAAACTGTGGCCTCTCCCCATGCATCATACGTGGGGTGCCCTACCACCGGTGCCTCCACATCTGCTAGTCTCCATGGGAGTGAAATCTTCCTCACATGGAATGAGATCCTCTTTGCTGGAGCAACGTCTGTCTGCGGGGAAAGGGAAAACACCTTGGTGTAAGCCCTCACCTTTCTTGTGGGAGGTAGTATCCCTACTCCTCCTATCTTCTTCCTGTCCAAATACCTGGGGGGATGGGCACTAAAACCCTCTTCTCTTCCGTGCCAAATCCCTCTCCCGTTGGGCTTTGTCTCCACTCGAGCCTCCATCCTAGAGTAAGTCCCAATATCCATCTCCCTGGGCCTCTAACCAGACATAAGCCCCTATTTCCTCTTTGGGATGCTAACCACGTGTAAGCCCCACTCCACTTCCCACAGATACACCTTTCACGACGTGATTTTCCGGTCTTTATTACCTCTTGTTTCTCACACCGATCATGACTCACGTGGGCTTAGAGTAAGCATTGACCATGGAATCCTCTTCGAGCAACCTAGAGTGTAAGCCCCAAAATCATCATAAACTACATGGACTTTGATCCTTTCCAAAGCAAGGTATGTAGGAAGCCTCCTTGAGGTTCAAGACCAACACTTATTGGTCCTGACCACCTTCACGTCGGTTCACCACCCATCCCGAACTATGTGGACTTTGATCCTTTCCAAGGCAGGGTACGTAGAAAGACTCCCCGAGGTTTAATCCCAACACTTATTGGTGCCGAACAACTTCAATTCAGTTCACCATCCATCCTAAACTACGTGGAATTTGATCCTTGACAAGGAAAGGTACATAGGAATCCTGCCTGAGGTTCAAGCCCAACACTTATTGGTCCCGAACACATTCACGTCGATTCACCAGCCATCCTGAACTACGTGGACTTTGATTATTTCCAAGGCAAGGTACTTAGGAAGCCTCCCTAAGGTTCAATAACAACACCCATTGGTCCCGACCACTTCATGTCGGTCCACCCTATCCTGCACGATGTTAAACTATATGCCCCTTTCATCCTACATGACAATAAACTGTCCCCTATTTAGTGGTAAGCCGTTGTCAACCCCATCCAACAGTAAGCCATTGTAATCCCCATCCAGTGGTAAGCCATTGTAATCTCCAATCGATGGTAAGCCATTGTCATCTCTTTTGTGGGGTCCCACATCTCTGGTCCACCCCAGTGGCATCAGACCAACTATGGGATGCTAACCACGTGTAAACCCCAGTATATCATCGGGTCACTGTCCTCTGCGCACACCCCGATTCTTCACCAAATATCCTAAACTATGTGGACTTTGATTCCCTTCCATGGGGATATGTAGGAAACCTCCTTGAGGTTCAATCCAATCACCTGTGTCTCATCATAGTCTTTACCTTGAGCCTATGTGTTTCAGGAAGGTCATTCCCCAACCCGGAGGTTCCACTTCCTCCAGGTCCCATCTATACGAGTCGCCTCCTTAAAAGTCCCATCGCCCCACCGAAATACATGGACTTTGATTCCCTTACATGGGGATACGTAGGAAGTCTCTTCAAGGCTCAAGACTAGTGCTACTATCACCTTCAAGATGGTTCCATCTCATTACCCCACCACTTCATTTAACTCTCCATCATCCATCCTGATTCTTACCCGGGCTGCCACATCCCAGTGAGATCATGCCAATTCACCTCTTTACTGCTCTTAGCAGCAATTAGGTAACTGACCACATGTTATCCCTAACATCAGTGTTATCTCTAGGGGTTGCACCCATCTGATCCACTATAGTTAGTGTTCAGATCAGTCCGATCCATCTCCGCTAGACATTAAACCTACGACATACCCTGTGTTAAACATGGGAAGCCGAGGAAAACCTCAGAGACATGCCTATGACATATAATTATCCACATTAGACGTGGGATTCCTCAGGATTCCGTGCCCTCAAGAAGACCTATAATAATAGGAACAAACCCAGATGCGCCAGTGTTCCAGTGTCCAGACACGCTAGTGATGTCCAACGTGACTACTCCCCCAACCGAAGGATTGCTGAATTGACCAAACCCCTTGGAATGTCCCGAAAGAAGCAGTGTAATTAACCCGCGTTCATGAAGATATGGAACTGGGAAGAGTTTCACGAACAACTTCATAAGTCTATAAGGGAGACTCAGACTAGGTGACGAGTTCTGAGGAGGAATCCTTGGAAGGAGGAACCAACATCCCATCATCCTATTTCGATCAAGGAGAAAACATCCCTAAATAAGCGACAGATGTCGCCTGCCTTTGGAAAGAGGAAATGCGGGGCAAAAATCATCACATCCTTGATAGAAGGATGCGAACCCCGACGAAAGAGTCTAAAACAATCTTCAAAAATTAAAATGATAAAGTGAAGTGGGTTTCGATTAAATGGGATCTAGACTTTGGTTTATAAAGTGTATGCGAACCTTGTAGATTGGGGTGGTTGCAACCCATGTAATCAAACTTTTGTATGTGACTATGTTATTTTGAATTTTTTATAAATGTAAGAGTTTTTTAAATTTAATCTAAAATGGATTTTTAACTACCAAAATGAACAACTAGACCCATGTAAATTAGTTGGGGCATGTTTCTTATGAGATGACCCATTTGGGTGTTTACAACTTTGAAAAATTAAGTAACTGCTTTTGGGTTGCCTTATGAAGAAACCAGGTTGGCTTAATGGGAGACTTATAAGTCACCTAATCAATTAAAAATGAATTCATATGACAAACTTCCTATTATGATGGGATGTTAATAAATGTTAAATGTTTTAAAAGGAATTTTAATGAAACTTTATTTTTTTCTTTGAGATGATTGTTAAAATCAAGTGACTAGTGCTTTTGTTTTAAAAATGGGTACTTTATATTTTGAATTAAATCTTCTAGATATTTAAATATTTAAATTTGAATTAATTAAATGTCCTTAAAATTGAACCCTAGGTGGTTTCCTCTATTTACACCCTCATGTAAGGGTAGTTTTAGTTTCTCCTTTTTTTTGAGTTTCTATGAAACAGAACCGTATGCATTTTTTGTAGGATTTATCAGTTTTGTAAATGGATTAGATGATCATATTTTGATCTTGGTGACTTTTTTTTGGCATGAAATAGTGTCAGGGTAGATGTTTTTTCTTTTATAAGTGGATATCCCATGGTAGGTAGCACCCTTGAGTTTAAATGGCTTGCTAAATCCTATGAGATTTCTACTACTTGGTGCCATTCGGGTGACAATATCCCTA
Source organism: Viscum album (assembly GCA_963277665.1). Classification (NCBI taxonomy): domain Eukaryota; kingdom Viridiplantae; phylum Streptophyta; class Magnoliopsida; order Santalales; family Viscaceae; genus Viscum; species Viscum album. The sequence goes on along the minus strand of OY728133.1, from coordinate 1,388,554,836 downwards.
GTTAGAATTTTTGTTTCTAAATGAAACCTTTGTTCTAATGGATGGTCATGTTTTCTTTTGACCCTAGTTATGGGCACAAGCATCAGGTGATGCTCAGTTTCAGAAGGATAAACATTATGAGGGCATGGCCAAATAGTTCATAGGTCTTGTGACCTTGTTTATTTTTTTTTCCTTGGGAGACTCAGAGGTCATTGATATATTTTTTAGTCGTATAAGATAGAATGAATTTGAGCTATTTTTCTATATAGTCCATTGAATAATTGAATGAATAGTATAGAAAACCTATGTATAGTATTCCAGATGTTCCATTTTACTTCTAAAACCTTCAGGTAGTATGTGTCGATATACACAGTACCTATTGAGTTACTAAATGATGTAACAAATCAGTTGATTTTAGTGAAATCGTTGAGCCTTTGGATGTTGAGTAAATTATCAGGAAATATCTAGAGTATAGTAACTAGGTTTTTAATGGAATAAATATAATCCCAATGCTCGGAATAAAATTCAAGAGGCGTAGGTGTTTTGACAAGCCAGTCATATTGGTTTGGTTTTCATACTGAATGCTTACGTTTGTTTCTAAGGCGAACTGACCTAGTAAGCTTATGAGTGGCTGGTCTATCCCTTATTTTTATGGCTAGGAAACTCTTAAGGTAGGCAGAATCACATCAAATATGATCAAATGTGTCCTTCCAAGTATAAGGAACACAACCAAAGGGGACCTTTGGAATTTTTTTGTCTTACTTGAAGCCCTTGGTGCTGTTGGGATTTGTAAATATCGATGCCTATTTATCAGCATAGTACTGATGAGGTTAGTTTTGTGCACAACCTTTGAGTATCACAATTGTCCTGGATGAGTTTCGGTGGTTAATATTGAACGATAAATTAATGCCTCAGGTGGTGTAGGCATCGTGGTTCAATTAATGATGGTGCGTCGACAGCTGAAGCTGATCCCCTTTCAAGAAGTCGATCAAAAGGGGTTTGAATATTCTTTATTCTTTTGGATTTCATGGTTTCCTCTTAGTGTACTATTTTTAAAGAGATGAGCACATCCCCTATCTTGACATCTTCCTTGATTCACTATGAGAGCGTCAGTATTACGTTGAGATAAAGTTTTAAAAGGTGTTGGGCTTGTTTCAGTTGTTTTCTTGGGTTTTCATGCTGATGCATGGTTTTATTCGAGGCTCAATTAGTCCTAAGTGACCCTTGGGTTCCTGTATTAGAACGCCTTAGATAGAATCTTGTACACCCACCATTTCTTATGACTAAACCTCCAGACAGATGTCACTCTGGGCTCAATCGATGATATTATGTAGAAGTTGTAGCTTTCTGCCAATGTCTCACTTGTAAACTTGGAGCATTTACTACCTTGGGATGGTACTTTGAACTCCAGTAGATGAATCCTAGATTACTATGAACTTGTCATCGAGCTTAGAGGTAATCCTTAAAAGGGTATCAATTCAAGTGGTAAGGATCTGGTTTTCACCCTTGTTTGTGTGGAGGCATGTTAGTTTAAATTTTTAGGTGATGTTTTGACTAGGGAAATCACCAGAATTAAGGTTAGGACTTCGATGAACTTACTTTTTGTAAACACAAGTTGTCTTGGTGGAAGGAATTACAATTTAGTTTGAAATGTTCCGGATGTTTAATCTGAGAACCTTTGAGATAAGTCAGATAGAGTGGCTAAACTTGTTGTCTTTTTTATTGTTCAATGGAGTACCATTTCCAACACATCATCAGGTGGATATGAGTGCAGCTGTGTTGACTAGGGATTTTCATGAGAATCTGGATCGACCTGGATAAATGTGGTTGGTGGGGATTTGACAATTCTTTGACAGTGAGGTTCCTTTTATGGCCTGATATGTAATTAGGTTCACCCCGTTAAAGGAAACACACAAGTAGCATATCTAGAATGCTTAATGGTGTGCTGTGTAGGCAATTTTGATGGTGGGAGGTGCTGTGGTTTGGAATTTTTCCCTTTCTATTATTGATACCTATGGTGGGGAGAACCATTGGTTAAGTGTCAATAGATATGTTGATGTGATCATGTATCTAGCTTAACTAGCTTAGGTAAGCACTATTTTATTGTTTTAATCATAAATTGAGCATTGACCCTAGTTTTTGATAGATAAGTTTCATATGCTTAAGAAGTGCTTATAGGTGTGTTGGGAATTTGGAAATGCAATGCAACTATTTGAATGAGAATTTATGACCCTTGTAGGTTATTTGATGTTCTTGTTGTTCCTAAAGGCTTCTCAGGGATGAGAAGTTCCAAGATGGGAAGGTTGTAATGACCCGTGTTTTTGAACCAGACAAAAATCCAAAGAAATTTGATTTTTTCATTTACTGGATGGTCCATGTGTTTACAAAGAGAGCTTCAGAACTTTTTTCCAGAGTTGGAACACTGTGATGTGTTTTTTAAAGAAATCAATTAAATTAAACTAAAATTAAAATGAAAATAAATTAAATGAGGTTAAATGGAAAATGAAAAAATAAAGATATGTTTTAATAATAATAATAATAATAATAATAATATTAGGGTTTTGAGAAAACCCTAAGGGGGTCTCTCACCTTACCCTAGTGCACGAGAACCCCCTCTCCTTCTCCTACCCCGTGTCGCAAGATCCCCATCGTCCAAACCCCCATGGCGCACACCCCTATCCTCTAGTGTGCTAGTTTCATTCTGATTTATTTGTGATTCTCACTCTATCTATTAAGGAGAGCCTTTCTCCCCCCTCAATTTCAGGAAACTCCCCTCCATGGGATCCTCCTTGGTCACATGTGACACCACCTCTCAGATCCTCTCCGTGTGCTGATTTCAACCTGGTTTATTCGCAATTCTCCTTCGATTCATCTAGGTATGGACTCTAGAACCCTTCTCCTCCTTTCTTTGGGTGTTTTTATCTTCTACCATTTCCCCTCTCATTTTTACAAAACTCTAGGTTTTGGGTTTGACCAATTTTGGTGTTTTCCTTCAATTTTATGTTATGCGAAGGGTCTCTTAGGTTGACCTTGTTCATTCTCTGACATCCACCACCGAAGGTGAAAAAAATTAGTTTGATTTGGTTCACCATCATCAATTTGGGGTAAGTTTTTCCTTCTTACTTCATTTTTTCAATATTTATTTTTTTGGGATTTCATAGTTTCTAAGTTCCTAGTATTTTTTTCTGTAATTTTGTTGGCCTCACTGTGATGGTTTCAGCTTTCCATCATCACTTTGAGAGAATTTGGTATATCCTTGAAGGATTGCACTCATATATAGAGGAATGTGTGTGTGTGTGTGTATAAATATATCTTTCTTGTACATATTCTATCACAACGGGGGAATATGTACATTGGATTAAGGGGTATATATATATAATAATGTATGTTTGTGAAAGTGTGAAGAGATCTTTTCTATTGAAGATGTCAATTGCTGAGTGTTCAACTTGGTTCTTCTCTCAAGGTAGAATCCCTATCCTTGACCATTTAAATTTAATAATGATTTAAGTGATTCTTTAAATAATTTGAATTATCTTTTCCTTTGATAAACTAAACTAAAAATCATGAATGAGATGCTTAAATATGATAATTTATTTATTTTATAAACAAAGTCATGTTTTTATAATAAAACCACTCTAATGAAGATGTTTGTCTTCTAAGCTAGAAAGTACTGATTTAGACTTTTATTATTTCTTGACTTATTCCATTGGTATTTCTTTATGCCTTGAGGTTATGAGTGATATATGAAATATTTTCCATGAATGTTTTAAATGAATTAATTTAAATGGAACTTATTAGGGTGAAAAAAATGCCTCTTGTTATAATTAAATAAGAACAATTTATGTGAAATTTTTCAATGATATGACTTGAATATATTCAACAACATGCTTCATGAAGATTCCTTGCCTTTAAAGGAATTGATTTGGGTGGTCTAAACCTAATCCCTTTTTATCTGATTTAATTATTTAAAGTATATTAAATATTTTTGATCACACCAGTACACCAAACATGACCAAATAAATTGAATAATATCTATTAAATTATAATTATGCATTTTAAAAACCTTCCCTTGGATCCCTTTGGGTCTATAGGCATGGAGACTCAGACTCACGACCACCCGATTAGTGTGAAAACCTTGAAAATTATTTATAATTTGTCTATTTGACTTTAAATCCCTATAATAATTTGGATAAATTATTTGATTGATGGCTTAGACTTTTGAATTGGCATAATAATAAATTGTGTGATTTCTTATGGTATAATCATCTTGGCTAATCTGGATAATTATTATATTAACAACCTTAGGTTTGAATAGTTAATTAAATAGGTTTGATATAATTATGATGATAATTAGGAACTTATATTAATGAAATGAATTGGTTTGAAAGATGATAATTTTTTTTATAAATTGATAATTGTGTCTTATGATGATAAATCTGGTATTTTCAAAACTAAACTTGCGAATTTTTCTAACTTATCTTTTGAGAATATGTGATATCGATGTGATTGATACCTTGGAGTTTGATACTGATTAGCATTTTGAGTTTTTCTAATATGACACATGTTTATTATGGATGCTTGAGGGCTTGGTTCATGTTCTTCCATGCTGCCCTAGGGTAAAGCACACAAGTAATTGATGCTTGAGGGCAGATTGTATGATTTTATGGGATGTATGAGGACTCATGATTGGTGTTGATGCTTGAGGGATTGGTGCATGTTTTCTTACCGCTTGAGGGATAAGTTCACTAGTACTAAATTCTTGATGGCATAGTATATTATTAAGTTGGATACCTGAGGGATATATGCATAGTCACACAATGCCTGAGGGAGAGATTATAGTTTTGCCTTAGGGAGAGATTTTGGTTAGCCTGAGGGCATAGGCCGTATGTTTATGGTATATTTTGAGTGATTCATCATCAGTAGGAGAAATTAACAGCCATTTATATGATCCATACTAATTTAGGAGTATCTACTCATAGGCATAGATACCTAGTAGGGCGCTGAAGTAGGTATAGATTCCAAGTGTCCCTTAGGAACCTCAGAGGGTTGTTGTTTATTTGTTTAGAACTACTTTATTTTTCTACTTATACCTTCTCACTGGTTTACAATATATATCAAGTAATGGATTGGGATAGACACCGTGGGTGATGGCCTACTGAGATTATTATCCCATACCCTGTTCGAGCGCTATTTGGAACCCGAGTAGATCTTATTACTTGCAGGTCTTTGGATTCATTGCTTGGGATGTTATGTGTACATGGGAGCTAGGGAGCATAGGATTGGGATCTTGCTAAGGATTCTTGAGAAGTTGACTATTGAGTTCTTCTTTTCTTTTGTTATTTTTTACTACTTGTACCATATAGTATAACCTGGAATTACATGCATCATTATATGGAATTGTCTTTGGCCATTTTATTTTTATTCAGATATTATATTATTATTCTTCTATTTGTCTTTCTTTTATTACTAATTCTGAATTTTATGTTATTTTTTATCAGATAAACCATTGTACTACTCTAATATATAGTGTATAGTCTCCCCACTTACCATAAATAGACCCTTACTGCTAGTCAAAAGCCTCTGGCATATGGGGAGGCGCACTTGAGGCTAAATGACCCACCGATCTGACCACCATATTAGTGGTGAGATGGGCAAGGATGTTACATATGTTGACCATGAGCTAGAATTCCTTAGTGCTACTCTTTCCTTGTTTGATACTATTATAGAGACTAGTAAAATAATGAGCCACCAATTTCACATTGACTACTAAGGAAGGTAGGGAACTCTCACTTTTATTGGCCCCAACCTCTATAAAAAAGGAAATGACATCCAATCCATAGGTGAGGGTATGAGAATTACTAGCCCATGAGTAATGAGTTGAAGAAGGATAAAAGCATCTCCCCACTAACTGAGACTTAATCTTATTAGGAACATACAAATTAGAAACCCCAATCATAGCCTTACTCTATAGAAGGTCTTGGTAATTCTCATATCACTATGACCTGATCTTAGTCAATTTCCTCTCGATGACCTCCACTTTCACCAGCAACTCAAGATTGGACTTCAATATAATTAAGGGGATATGCACTAGATCATTTAATGTTAATACTTATCAAAATTCATCTCTCTAGCCTCATCATTTTATTTTTTTTAAATCATAACTTATAAGGTTCTTATAGTGGATACAGAACTCACAAACACTAGAAATCCCCCGTTGAACAGTAATGATCTCCTACTAAGACGTGATCTAAATGGCCGAAGATAGATTGTTGTCTTGGAACTAATCCTTAAAATTCTCCCACTCAATAACCAAATACATTCAATCCTTGAGGAACAAAATCAACCATTTCTAAGTTGACACATGAAACATCATCACAACTCAAGAAACCTATTGTGCCTTCCTAGAAGAGATTGAACCAAAGGATATCTCTACCTCTTAAAGCCAGTTCCCTATCTTTCGATATGATATGGATCCTTCATACTTCTAGAAACACTGACATTGGATCTCTTAGAGTGTCCTACTATAAGTTTATTTTTTGTATACCTACAATCTATGATGATCCTCTAGAACATCCCACTAAAAATATTCCTCATGAACCTAAAGATGATATCAACCTGGTTCCATATATAAAAAAGAAAAATTATCAGTACTCATAAAAGTAAGACAAAAGAATATTTTGATGTTAATTAATTATATAATTTATTTATTTTAACATATTTCATTTTCTCTATCAAGATTCAAACATAGGAATAGAAAAATAATTTACCAAGGTCTCTACCCCACAACTACTATCACTTCACTTAGAAAGTTCAATGAACTTGAAGGTCCTTATGTTGGGTCATAGGTGGCCACAAAATCCTATGTCCTAGCTGGTCTCCCTTTTTTACATCATGACTTAATCCAATATGATATTTTTTATCTAATAACACATGTATCCTCACTGGTTATTAACTCTAAACTCCATCATATATCTCAACCATCACCTTTAATACCACTCTATCATAAGAAACTCCCTTAAAAAACTCCCAACATTATCTTCATGACTTATCTGAGCTAGTAATTACCATCCTGATCACCGACCTATTCCTAATGACCTAAAAATATATTTGATATATTGGATGAGTATAACATGTATACTCAGTAGGATCCTCCTTAAAACCTCTAATAAAAAATGTGAAATATGTATACTAAATCCCAGTGAATAAACAAATGAATCCAACTCATCACCTAAATAAGAAATACTAGTTTTCCATCCTCACTAAGTCTCACTCACTAAATAACTCATAGAAGTAAACCATTATATATCAAAATTATATATACAATGAATATACCCCACATCCACTACTCCATTAGTTTTTCAATCTCACACCACAATACCACACATCATGTGCTAATCCCCCTCTATATGTATAGTCATAACTGATGTGATTTAGTCCTAATCTATACATACCTCAATCCCATGTTGGGCCTAAAATCTCATGATAAAATCATACTAAATATCCATCTCATCACTATCACCATCAAATAAATAAAAAATTGTATTTATGGAATCCAACCATGTAAATTCATTATACCTATAACCATTATATCCCATGCATGTACACCCATGTGAATCTAGATCCACCATTTCTAGATATAAGCATGCAATGTACACCAAGTTATTAAAACCCACACATAAATGTATGATAAAATATGATCCATCATAGCCATGATAAGATCACACCCTATACCATAAGACATTATATCCTAAGATATACATAGTAATATATGTCTAGAGGGAGAGCATGAGAGAGGGATATGTCATCCATTTGTTCCCTCTCTATCCTGGATGTTAGAGAAAACACCTCCCAAAACATTGGGTGTTTATTTCTCTACCATAGGAGGTGGAAAAGTGTATAAAATCATAAAAAATATAAATAATATCACACACAACCACACTAAGGAAAAAAACCTATCCTTAGTCTCATATGCAACTATCATCACACAAGACCCTCGACTACTAGTTCTAGGTATAGGTATTAAAAAAGTATACAACCAGTAAGTTCCATATTAATAAATTATTAGAAACTACTTAATATTAATCAATAATCAATTTACATGATTTATAATTTAACATTCTAAGTAAAGTGTTGATGAAACTATTAATTATTTAATTATATTCTCAAGTATTTCATCTTTATATGTGAACACCATGAACCAAACTCATTATTTTATTATTTCATTTATTATTTATTAATCATCCAGGTACTCCAAGACTTAGCCTAAGCTACCACTTAAAGGATGCACTCACAATGCATAACATCAGAATTGCATCCTGTAGATTGAACTAATCATAATAAAAACATCCAACCATTTATACATTAAGAAAACATCAACCAAGGAATATGAATAATGGTAATCAAGATATGCTCTAAACTTATCTCGAATACTCGGTTCCCCACACCATTTATATTAAGAGAAAATTGTCCCACCACCACTAACATCAACAATCAATAAAAATAATATCACATCCAGCCTCCCATGACAATGTCTTCACATATAACACCCCATTCCACCAACATCATTATAACTAGCTTCCCATTCCACCACCATCACTATAACCACTATAGAATATGGAATCAAACCCATTTATTATCAAATAATACAACAAAAAATGGTTAACAATCAATCAAAATAAGGATATAAATCTCTAGAGCACACATACATTTCGAATTCGCTATTCTTATATAAGAAAAAGGAACTAAGGCCATGGCATCAAGGATTTTAGGCCTCCTAAAACAAGGAATGATACCATTCATCCCTAAACATTTATTCTACAACAAACACCCATTCTAGTTCCATCTTGAAATAACCAGTTTATTATGAATAGATTTTCTACAAAAAGGGAACCTAAGATAATAAATAATAATATATATAATAATTATAAACATGATAAAAAGCATAATTTTAATATTTAATCAATCCCAAAATAGAATTACATAATCTTCTTATGCCTATTACAATTAATTAGAACATGATTTGGCTTTATATTGTTTTTAACTTTAAGAAATTTACCATGATAACTATCAACAACTTAAAATTCCAATCATATATCAAACTACATAATAAAAAATATGATTCAATATCAATGAGTAGAATCATAGAACATATGCGATCACAACCCAACCATTTATTTAATTCTCAAAAAGATATATTAATTATCTTTAACATAAGAAAATCCCCAATTCTATTCCAAAATTTCAATAATTATCTATATAATTATTTTCATATTTTTTTAAAAATAATAATGAAATATATTATTATTCTTTTCTCTATCTTGGATAATTCTATAATTACAAAAGCTCAATTATTTAAGCAGTATCAAGCGTTTTTAATAATATTAATTCACTGCATGAGATCATTCTGAAAGAAGAATAATATTTAAGGCATGAAATTTTTTGTAAGGAATAAAAAATCATTTTATTTTTAAATAATAAAATTATTTAACAACACATGATAATATTTTTGTTACTAAAATAGTTATATATTAAAATTCAATGCATGTAATTTCATCCTTTTTCTTTTTCACTTTACTGAATATTGAAAAATATTCATCATATGATTTCATTATATGATCAAGGTTAACTCATTATAGTTAAGAAAATAAAATTAATCAGAGTAATTTCATAGATTTCTCAAGAAACATTGGATAGATAAACAAATCCCCAACCTCTTGTAAGGATCATTAAAAACAAACCACCAAGAACCTGAGAGATGGTGGTGATGTGTGCAGGTCTGGAAAGTAGGAGAAGCCTCATAAAATTTGATGATGACTTAAAAAAAATTGAATGGAAGGATTTTGGATCACAAAATATCAAGATGAAGAAATAATAATGGATTATAGGGATAAATATTTTTTTAGAAAAAATAGAGAACTCCTAGAGGACTCCAAAGAAAATCACTGAAATCATCCATTTAAATCACAATTAAATTTTAGTATCAAATTTAATTCCCTAAAAAATCCATTAAAGAATCCTAAAATTAAGGGGAGTCAAAATACTACATTAAAAACACTTAACCAATTTTAAAACACATGATTACAATATTAATTTCTATGAATTACATTAAAAATGAGTTACAAGTCAAAAGGGAAGGAAAAAATAAGGTTCTGTAAAGAATAAACTACCCTCACCAAAGAAGAATAAACTATATAAGGGTAATTTATTTTTACCATTATGTATCCAGTTACACTTATGTAGCCACTAGAAACTCATAAGTACCCTTAAACAGGCTTAAGTAAGTTATAGGTACCCTTATAAAACTTAATAGAACATGACTTGACCATTAATCAAGTCATGGGAAACTAACAAGTTACCCTTATGTAGGAATCAACTAACATTTATGAAATATTAAGAAAACCAGTACTATATTTATGTGATCTATAAATGACCATTTTTTGAGTTCGAGAAACTCTCCAAGACCCTTACATAGTGGTGAACTACCCTTTTGTGAGCCACAAAAAATTTTCTTCACCTTTACAAAATGGTACAATACCCTTACGTGAGGAGGAATGGCCTTTGCAAATTTCTCAAACTACTTATATGTGAGACAAAATATACATGAGATAGGATATCTATGTATGTGTAATCATAATTTCCCATACCAAAGAAATGTTATTTAAATAAGGGAAATAAACATTTTAGGAAAACTTATTTTTTATCAGATTAAATTATAAATTAAAATGGAAAAATATACCAGGAACCATTTTGACACTTCTAAATCTCAAAAACACAAAGGGTGGGATTTAAAAATTTAGGAACTTACATATTTTAATTTGAGTAATAAAATTTTAAGGAAAAATTATTTTGGGATAAGAGAATGCAAGAACCCAAATTTTTATTATTAAACTCCATTTAAATAAATTTTTTGTATTAGATAGCTTGTCTTATAAGTGAAAAAAACTAAAATGAACAATGAATTATTTCATTTTTATTGAATATTATAATATAAAATTTAATACATTACAATATATCTTGATGAAACATAATTATGAAAATTATAAAAGGAATATTAAGAAATGTAAATAAAAAATTAAACAATACTGAAATAATCATCATCATGATCACCCATGAAGATTATACCACCGATGATAAATATAGAAAAAATAAAACATGTCATAAATATTATAAACACAAAGAGAAGATAAGTGATGGAATTAGTGAATTATTTTTGTCAAATATATGTATAGGAATGAAATATGACCGTTAGGCATAAATTGTCATTGGATATAAATGGTCACTGATCATATATGGCCACTGGTAATTAACAATCATTGAATAATTGAGTGATTAATGATATGAAATATATTATTAGTGGAAATAATATTTGAAACCCAATCAATGTATTTATAATATGTGACCATTATAATACAACTATTGATATGGTGGGTATAAATAATCACAATGTAAAATTTATATAGAAATGAAGAATATATAGCCTCAAGTAGTATAATTATTCCTTATGAAACTCATTTTTTTGAGATTTAAATGGATGTAGAATCACTAGGGGTTTTCCTTGATGAATACCAAACTGAACATCAACATGTATGGGTTGAGAGGAATTGACTATTAGAGAAATTCAAGCTTGTAGAAATCACTATGAGATGCATAATAGCTAAATCACCACCTTTGATCACCACTATTGATTTTATCACCCATAGAAATTATGAGGAGATCAAAATGGGATTTTAAGTATATGTTAGGAAGATATTAATATATAATAATTATTATAATAAATGATATTTTTAAAAAATATGTATTTTATTAGTATCATTCTTATGTGTATTTATATATATATTTCATTAATATTATTACTTTTAAATAATTTTTTTAACTAAACCTAATTATAAAATTTAAATAAATATTTTAATATAAATGTATTGATAAAATAAAATTAATGGTTAGAATATAAATCATTAATTTTAAATAAATATAAATAAAATAATTTAATGTTATAGATATTTCTTAAATAATATTTTCTACTTGTTGGGTATTTCTATCTTAATAAATTAAACTTATCAATGTAATTATATGATATCAATTTAATATAATACTAATTAAATGATTATTAAAGTGGAAAGTAATAAGAATAAAATCATCGAATGTTTAAAAAGATATTTTTTGAATTTTTTTCGTTATACACTTTGGAATAAGGATATTAAAATTAGGTAAAGATCAATATTTGGTATTTTTTGGTTAAAATAGTAGCATGTGACAAAACATAATGAAATATAGCAAGACACATTAAATATGATATCATATATATAAAATTATGATTAAATTAAACCAATTTAGTTCTCCTGGACAAAGATTTTCACTAAAAATTATAGTGGAACATTAAAGGAGGTAATGAGGCACTATGAATATAGTGGGGAAGTTGAGATATTAGGAATATAAAATAATTAATAATTAATTCCATGGGATTCCACTCACCACACCTATAAATACCCACCCATACCTCTTATCTTAAACCACACCCATCCATTATTTTCATTTGGGATATCTACCCAAATTATCTTCTAAATAAGCCTCTTCTATGATGGGTGGCTTCTTATAATAAGAAAGTGTCCTCGATCCTTCATTTCCAAGAGGGTCTTTAAGAGAAGATTCGACTCTTTAATGTAATTATTATATTCTCTTAAATAAAATTTCTTGTTCTTTATCATCCACCTCTTCTAAAAAATTATTTAACCCTTTAATATTAATTAATTTACATCATTATTCTTCTTAAAAAAGTAATATTATAATTATACCACAATATATTCTTACTCATTCATTCGATATAAAATGTTCTTATTTGGGTTGGTTTTACCACCAACACGAACAATGCAATAACTTTTCCACCATGAATGATTAAGAAAACATAAATACAAGTAATATGTTCTAAAAATTATGAATTTAATAGGTTTTTATAATTCTATAATGTTTATATACATAAGTATATTAATTAATAAAATTATTTATTTTTATTGATTCAATATTTAAAAAGGACAGTTTTTATTCGTTCTCTTCAAACATTTACCAAAAATTCCATGAAAAAAATAATGTAACTATAGAACTCTATAATTTTTTTAAATAATATTTATTATCATTATTGTGGTTATGAATACTTGAGCATGGTTCAATGATTAAAACCAAAAGATATAATAAAGCATGGAACAAATAGAGAAATTAACACTAAGGAGTTAATTTTAACTATGAATGATTTGTAAATGGGTAATAAAAAAATATAAATGAATGATATTAAGTAAAATAAATATAAATAAGTATATGATATAGATTCATAATAAACCTAAATAGATTATAATAAAAATCAGAGCATTATTGAACAAGCGGGAATCCAAGGTAAGGGTTTTTTCAACTCAATTTTCTTTCTTTGAGACATATTTCTTATTAAGAATAAATTTTACTTTATATGGTGTACATAATTCTACATATAAAACTTTAATAAAAAAACTGATTAATTTGATTCAAAATTTAATTTCATGTTCTCTCTTTCCTTGGATTTTGATCCATACATTACCAAATCTATAAGGGTTTTCTTGACTCAATATCCTTTTATTATGTAATAATATTCCTTCTTTAACTATGATCTTCTATGTTTATTATATCCCCCAATATATTATCTCATATTTTATTTTCTCTTAATTTTTTTTAAAATTATATTTACATATAAACAATATTATTTTTTGATTTCTTTCTTATTTTATAAACTATGACATTGTTAAGAATAATTACTATCCTATATAATGAATATTTCTCTCACATAACCATATTATTTATTACCAGACATGTTTTTTATTATTATTTTGAAAGATAAATATTATTTCTATTCTACACCATTTATATTTATCTTTATCACTATTTAAAAGGGAAATTTTTTATCTCCTTCACCCATGTGTATTATTTTAAAACCATTAAGAATGATTAAACATACCTTCTTTAAACATACACCCCAATTTATATATTTCACTCTATATTTCTTCTAATTAAATTTTATTTATTTTAAAGGATTTATTACTAAATTTTTTATTATTAAAATAGTATTTTAATTTTATTTTTTCACCTTCTGAAAGTGATTTTGAAAGTGAATTATATCTTATTAAGAGAATGCTACCAAAGCATAAAAAAAATTATTTTATTGATCTCTATTCTATTTTTCATTATTTCTTTATAAGGCCTATAATAAATGGGATTATAATTCATTTATAATACTATAAATTATCTTATGATTTATTTATTTTGGGTGACTAAAATCTGGGTATGATTCGATCTAATTCTTGATTTATTCCATTATGATATGTTCTATAAATGTTTTGTATCCCATTTTATTTCCATATATTAATCAATCTATGATCTATGATTAATATCATATGAAAAAAATATTTATGTTTCATCATTATGTAATGGTTTTTCCCTGAATTATATAGCTCTCTAATTTATTTTATAAATATTTATTCCTCATGAGATTATTATGAGACACTGGTGGTGAGAGTAAGTACAACCTTTTATGGGTGACAAGTTGTTAACCTTGTCCATTATGTTATGAGGCATAATTAATAAGCTTAGTCTACTATAATATTAATTTTTTGGTAGTTAATCATGACACATGTTATTATTTGATATAATTTTCTTGTTCCACATTCCTATGTTATATTTCTATGGATCTTGATTATTGAACTATAATTTTAAACCCTTATGTTATGGTAAATTTTATGAAATCATGATGATAATTTTGTGGTTAAATAATACTATTATAAGATTTATTAAAATATAATCATTATTTATGATAAATTATAATGATTCCATGTTCTTATTCAATTAATTAGGTATTTCTCCCATTGTCAGGTTTTTGAAAATGTTTATAATATAATGATATTTACTCTATGACTCATTATTATGATTTTTTCCTTTATTGAGAATTTTGGATCATCCATTTCTTATGTTTCCTAATTCCATAGGAACACATATATTGGATTATGTTTAGGAGTAAATCATGTGTGTATAATTTTTTGGGAGGTGTTAAAGAATTATTGTGTAATAATATTATTATGTGTCTAATATTCAATGAAACCAAACCTTCTGGGTTCTGGAAGTGTGTTTTATTTATAATAATTAATGAATATTAACCTGGAATGATATATATACTTTATAATCAGTTTGTTTCAATTTTGATAATAGTTAGAGGTTCCCTATGTTTGGTTTTATTTATAAAACTCTTCTAGATACTCTTAAGCATAACCAAGGGCTTTATTTTTTATGGTCCCAATACACATCATGTTTATGAATTTTTTGTTTACTAAACATAACCCTTAATAAAAGATTGGATTTTTTCTTTAGATTAAAAAACCTCAGAGAGGTACCATGTGTAGGTCAGGATTAAACCTTTCCCATGATTCTTAAAAAGACACTCCTTCTTTTTCAAAATTTTAATACACTTTTTTGGGGAAATTATATTATGGTGGGGAATGTATCTTATTTTTATAAAATTACATTTATAATTAATCCCATGAATTGATAGATGTTGGTATCAAATCATTCAACCAACTCTTAAACCAATCATTTAAGGGAAAAGGTAACAATCAGATATTGAATGACATGATTTTATGAGTGGGGAACATGGTCTCAAAAATGTTATTAAACTCCTTAAAATGAATATAAGAAATCATTGAATCCATCCTGAATAAGGTTTCTTAGAACATAGGGTTTAAAGATACAATTATATTCTCTTTGTTAAGAATTTGTGATGTATGATGGGGCATTTATATTGACCATTATGAGGTAATCATTCATGGTTTGATCTACCACATTGTATAATTTAGGGTTTACCTCATTTGGATTCCCATATGATTCTAAACCATGTTTAATATAGTGTTATATAGAAGACCCTTTATAAGTGTTAAATCTATTATAGAGTATCGATAAATATAAAAATTTAGATCTAAATAAAAATAACCATTAATTTCACTTGATTCCCCACCCCTATGATTACCCACCATAACTAGTCATTTTTAATGGTCCCAAATATAAAAGGGAATACAAGGATAGAGTTGGGAAACAATAAGAGAAATGTTCACAAGAGCCAAGAAATGGGGGTGATAATAGAATAATAGTGTATAATATTACTTACTTGGGTCACTTACAAAGGTTCTAAAATTTGGTTTCCCCAAATTTACCCTATGAGTTGAAGATGTTTCTTATAAAACATATAGGGTTTTTAGTTTCATAGAGACCTAAAAGTTGAACTAAAGATACATGGATATTATCAATTTATTTGGATATAAAGTGTATGACTATTATGATTATTTTACTTAAATAATAAAACATATCAATACTTAAATTAAAGTAATTAATAAAGTGAGATTGATCCTATGTTATTGAAAGGAAGAGATTATATATATTTTTTTCTTATAAAATTTTAGCTTAATTAATTCAAGATGTATCCATTCAATGAGATAATAACTTACCACATTATTAATTGATTTATTCTACACATAATTATTAGTATAATCAATTAAAATCATAGAGAATAATTTTCATGAATAATCCAAGGTTTCAGATATTATTAGCACTAAAAATATGTATTTTTTAAATCTAGTAAAGATGAATAAGTAAATAATTAATAAAATAGAAACCCCAAATTAAATAACATCTTAAGGGTCTAAATCACATTAGATAAAATCTAATAAAACCTATGAAACTCCTTATAATCAACCCATAATAGGGTTATCCCTCTATTTATGAAAATATATTAATGGAAGATGTAATTTGAATCATAGAATTGAGATTAAAGAAGAGAATACAATCAAATATAAAATACTATACCAGTTTTTGAAAAAATTTACACCTTTAGGTGTGAATATATTTACAACATGATAAAATGGTATCAAAATGTTAAAGATAAGAAAAATACTAAAGTGAAAGAAAAGATTTAATTTTAAACATTATATTTTATTTATACAACATAAAAATTATTATTATTATTACAGGTAGAGAGGATTACAAGCAATAAAACAACACACACTCCTAGGAAATGTAGTGGGGTATATATCATACCTCCCTATAAATAATTGAAATCACATAACATACATATTTTATTACATATAGTGGACCTAAGGACCATTTCCTTGAAATCCATTACATGTTCTGAAGGCCTAGTGGCCCGAAGGCCCATTATGTAGCCCGAATTGCCAATAGAGAATCATATATCATGTAGAATCACCATTAAAATACTTTGTTTATCCCTTTACAATAGTCAATAAACCATGTCATCAGTCTAAATTTTATATCACCCTTCCAATAATTGATGTATTATACTAACCACTAACACAATCTGGCCAAAAATTCCATCTTTAACTTAATTTTTCTAAATAACCTTCCAAACATATGTATTTTATTATACCATAGTTTAATGAAAAGTTCCACAAGATGTACTCTATCCACAGTCGAAATTATTTATTCATTGAAATTTAAATGTGGGTGACACATCCATTTTGACTCTCAGGTGTCCTGTTTTATTTACAAATAAATTTCTGAATTCAATGCCAAACATGATAATCTTTTCATATGAATATCCTATTTATCAAGATAGAGAAAATATTACCCAATCTATTTACCTGATCCTAAAATTTCAAATTAAAATCATGTTTAGTGAGTATTTTATAAGGTGTCGAAATATGGTCATTTTAGACAAGACTTACAAACATGATGTAAAATAAAGATTAAATTTTTAAATGAATTTATAGTTGTGTTTATGAATATAAAATTTCATGAAATATCTTCAAAATAATATGTAAATTATCCATATTTAGTAACTAATTAGGCATCTTCTAAGGTTCCACGAATACCTCATCATCAATAATTTCCCTAGACCCCTCATATTAGTCTAACAAACCCATCACCCAAAAAAGGATTCATATATATGGTTTCTATGATATAATGAATTAAAATGAAATAGGAGACAACATAATTAGAAACCATAATAAATAATATCACAAAAATACACATTCATTGAAAAAGGAATCTCCTTCATAAGGTCAATAAGACCAAACCATATATCAAAATTAGTCCCATTTTATTTCCTTTAAAATAAAAGTAAAAATTATCTTTTATAAATAACTTTAAAAATACATTTCATATTATATTTACCCACACTATACCCTTGGTTAAAATTATATAGAAAAACCTTCTCAAAAATTATAAGACTTGAGATTCTACTATAGTAAATAAACACTTTATCATAAAAACTATTTCACAACTCATATAATATTATTTCATCATAATAGTACAACATAAAGTAATAAAATAAAATTTAAAATAAAATTATAAACTATTTCTAAAAAACACATAAGAATATATGGAACTGCTGTAGTCTTGGACTCCAGAGGACCATACTTCAAAAAAAAATGACAAGTATACAAGATATATCGTTGTTATGAATAAAATAAAAATACATAAATTTGACATGGTATATGAACTAAGAGAAGAATATGAATCCATTGGAATCTGATGATTGGTAATTGTACTGTTAGGAATAGTAACAATCTCATATGATCGTTATAATAGTAATGTAACCCTTATATATATAATTGACTAAAAAATACAAAAAATAATTTGGTAATAATATAATTATTAAATATTAATTATTATTAATGTATATTCATTATTGAATAACTATACTTCTATATACATATTCCTCCAAAAAGGCGTTTTTAAATTTTTATCACCAAATACGTGCTTTTGAAATAAATAAGTCTTTTATTTAATAATTAAATTTTTTATGCATATAAAATTATTTTCATAAAAATTAATTTAAATTTATAATAAAAAATTTGAAATTATTTAATGGTGATTTTTTCATAATTTTTTGAGATAGTCAAATTTTTGGGTAAATAGTGAAAGAAGGTATGCATATTTATTAAGTATTATGACTTAATTATGTTGTAAAAATGATTTACTAAATAATATAAGTAATTTTATTAATAAAATAAGTTATTTTATTAATATAATGTATTTTAATGAATTAAAATAAATTTCTAAACCTATAATGGAAATTATAAATTCAAAAATTTAAATTAAGTTCTTAAAAACAACCTTTAATGTAAAAAAGACATTTCCATGAAAAAAATGTTATATACAAATTTATTTCAGTTATTAAGTATTCAATAATAAAAATATAGTCCCTAAATTTCAAATACCATGGTTTAAAACCATAATAAATATATTTTTTAATTTTTACATAACCTAAATCCCAAGGCCTATTTCTCTCCCAAGAAGCTTAGGGAAGAGACTTGGGTAGATATGGGTTTCAAAATTTATCTCTATTTCTATCTCAAAGATAATCCTAAGAGTTTTTCAAGAGGCTTAGTGAGATAATAATTCCTAAAACCATTATCTACATATCTCTTCAGAAGTCCCAAACTCTAAGGATGTAAGTATTTCATTCTCAATATCTTATAAGAGACATAACAAGGAAATGGTTTTTATAGCATTTTATTTATTTATATTTGAGAATTCATTTTCATTAATTTACATTTAATTATATAACATCATTATGTTTCATTATTAAAAATAAATTAATGTATTATGAATAAGAAACTTCTATTACATCTTATTTCACCACCCTAATGAACCATTATATTTCCATAAATATGATACATTTTTTCTTTGGTCTCCAATTATTTCAGTCATTGATTCCTATTAATACCCCTATATGATGAAAGTATCCTTCCACAATAAATCATGAATATTATATAAATCCTGCTAGATTTATGTATATTCACCTAGATAGACATGAAATTAAATTAATTAGGGAAAATTTGATAATTTATATACCCATTACTTATATATAGAAACATATTGATTACCGAGACATGTGTATGTAATTGGTTCCTTTGGGAACATTTTGATATGTATTTCTTGTAAAAACTATTTCATATAATGGATACATTAGACTTATTATGTGATGGGTGAGGCTACAAATTATATAGCATCTTGATGCATCAATAGGTCTCATGATAAAAAATAGTTTGAGGTATTTCATGTATGCCTTTCCATTTATGTATAATTCTTTGGAACACATCCTTGAAGTAATGGTTATGAAGTCTTTGATGATGCATAAAATGTATGATCATCTTGCCCTATATCATGTATTTCATCACTATAATTCATTTATTGTTATCCATGAATTTATTTATTACTTTTATTACATATTCCGTTGATATATTTTTATCATCTTTAATGAATTTAATTATTTATCTCTACTATATTATTTATGCCTTGATATTTCCATGTTATCATCTTTTGTACACCATCCATTACTGAGAATTTGAGCTCACCCCTTTATTTTGTTTCCCTTTTCCCCAGAAAACCATGAAGAGTACTAAAATTTTTCTAAGGATATACTTATAGGAATAATAATGTTTCATTGTACTATATGTTATTTAAATTTTCTAAATATAAAGTAAATATTATATTTTTATCTAGTATTCCAAGACTACTAAAATCTTGTATGCAGTGTGATTTGATCCGCAACACCCTAAAAATTCAACCTCATGTATTTATAAGTTTATTTTGTTTGAATTTCATAATAACTGAACAAAACTTGTTTCTCATGAAAAAGTAATAATATGGTTTTATAACGACCCATACTTTACATACATTGTTATTACTTCAGAATTTAAGCATACTTATTACAACATATAACAAAACCATGAAAGGACCATATCGGTATAGTGTCTTTAGAAACTGGGAAACATAAACAACTGGTTCATAAAGCATCTACATTGTCTCCTATTTATTTCATCATATCTAGAGACCCTTTTGGCATATCCTACTTAATAAACTTCTTCCTGACCTGGGGAAAGAAAACATACAAAAGGGTGAGCTCAAATTCTTAGTAATGGTAAACAAAAGAAATATAAATCACATCATATTCATAAGAACATAAAATTTTGGAAATCTTAACCTGAAAAAGAGATCATAATACCATAAAATGGGATAAATCATAGTGGTGAAATGTAATCCCAAATAATCATACCTTAAAACATGAAACTTTGTGTCATACACACATAATCATAGAGAATTATTTCTTAGTAGTCAAGACTCATTTCCAAGACTATCTTAGCGGACAAAGTCCATTTCTGAACCGAGTTCACTCCTCGTTTCAGTCCTGTATCACTGAACCGGATTAACTTGCCGTTCCATCCATGTCTATCTCATGAGATATAAATCTTTACCCAATGAATTGGAGGGAGATATAGGTCCCACCCATCTCATAATGAAACCATTCTTATGTGTGCCACAAAATAATAAATAATAAATCATAACATAACCCATGTAATAAAAATGGGATTCTTAAACATCATGCCATCATATCATAATCCATATAAGATAAAAGGACATCATAAAATTAATTCCATCATAACATAATCAAATCAATGTAAAAATAGGGATAGAAACAGAACCCTATATTATCTTAGATGGAAAATAATTTGATAAAACACTTGAACTCCATTCTTGAGGAGAATATCCTTTCTACTTCAAAAACATTTTTCCCTTCTTAACATGTCATAGAATTTTAAACTAAAATAATTTGATTAAACATAAAATTGAAAACTTGTAAATTAAAATTCATGGAAATAATGTTCTAAAAGTCCATTCAGGCCGTATAAGTTAAAAAAACTTTCTTCTTGTACTTTGGCCGGAAAAGTCAAAAAGTACCTCGTACTAAAAATGACAAAGGATTCCTTTCATATTTTTTAGTAAAAACTCACCAATGGGTAAAATTGTATTTAAAAATTTTTAGGTGGATGGAAATAATATTACATATTGAGGAAACATGGATGTGGATGATAAATATGCCCCAGTAAATTCGGAAGTATAAACAATATCAAATAAAAATGAGATTGTGAGATTTTCCCTTACCTTAGGTCCGATTTGCTTCGTATGTGTCCAAAACTCCTATATAATGATTTAAATAATGTTATTTACTTATTCTAGAATCTTACTCATTTTTATGATATCATATATTTTCATATTCTTAGCTTCTTATTAGTAATATTTCATTGCTACTTGTTATTCTGGTGTTTATTGCTTTTTTTGTTCTTATGCGTGTTTTGTCGAATAAATTATTATTCTTATTTATAGGTTTTAGATAACTCATTTATAGAATTATATTAGTATAATATATATCATATTTATTCATTCAATTCATTTATATAATCATTATGCAATGAAGATCATGTAGAACGAGTCACATCACATCGTGGAGACGGTAGGCCGTACGTACACACGAGCGATGATATCATTCCCATGATCGTGGAATTTTATTGAAGTGTATGTATACTATTTCAGAATCAATATAAATTTACAAAAAACATATATAGTTATTCTTTACACCATTATACCCATCCAAGGAAGGTGGTGGTGGAAAAAAGATTACACCACGGCGTGTAGACGGTATTCTGCATGTACGCACGCGCGGTGATTTTGTTTTCCATAGGATGGATAGAACATTAAATGGGGTTGTTTCATACTTATAATAACATATCATTATATGAGTGATACTGATGTTATTACTTCATAATTAAACAACTAAATAAGAATAAGTATAATAAGAAATAAAGTTGAAAGAATCGGTAACGGACATTACCTCTTCTTTGAAGCACCTCTTCTTAACCTCTTATTAGGGCACAAAAAATGATATTTGAAGAAGACCAAGACCTCTATAATGTTTATAAGGAAGTGTAGAAGAGAATTTGGTAGGGTATGGCCGAGCTTGAAGGCACAAAGTGGTGTGAGTAGGAGAGGGAGGAGGTTCCCTTTTAAAAGGGAGGAGAGGGGCACCTTAGGAAAATATTAAAATATTATTTTATTATAATGTCATATTCGGTTTTTAATAGATAAAAATTGATTTATTTATAATATAAGGTGGGTATGGGTCTAAATCCTCTCAACAAATAGTTTTTAGACAAGTTTAGGTTACTATTTTAACCTTATCATTTAGATCTAACTCTAAGTTAAATAATTTAAATTTTATCGTGTCTTCTTGTTTTCTTACATTATATGGTTAATAAACATACTATAACATGAAACACGAACCCCAAGTTATTAATTATTAATATATATAACCTTATCTAAGTTATTTTTCCGAACCTTAAATTTTTAGGAATAAAATAACAATTAATAATATAATATTTCTTTTAAAAACTATTTTATGTCAATTTTGACACTATTTGGTAATTGATTTTTGTAAAAATTATAACAGCATGATTATTTCGAAAAAATTTCATTAAATCAATACTAATATTTCATATTAACCTATAAAATTAGTTTAATTCATAAAAAGTCTCAAATTACATTTATTTGGGTACTTATAACATCAATTATGTTAATATTTCATTAATAAGGTAATTACTGCATCATCATTGTGTCAAACATAAATTAACTTATTTAATGTTTAAAAATTACAAATAAAATACCATTATGTAGGAAATATTTTTATATTTATAATGAATGTTTATAGTTTAAATTATCTTATTTATAAACCTATATTAAAAATGTTTTAGTTATTACGCTTTGATTTTAACTATTTTAACTCTTCTTTAAATAAAATAATATTAAATATCCTAATCTAATCCAAGTGGACCTAAATGGTCATATTTTATTCCTAAGGTTGTTTTTTGTCAAATTAAACTTATCCAATAGAATTAGGACATGTGTTCGGGTAATAGTAATATCATTTTTACCCTTAATTACCCTATTTACTTTTAATTGTGGTAAAACAAGTAAAAAGTTACTATTCACCAAAAATTATTTTTATCTTATTGAACCACATTTTACTCCTTGATATTAACCGTGTCTCTCTAATTTTGGAAATTCCACTCACAGAAGTGGTAAAATTAAGTTTTATGTACATTTTTAAACTCTCATAAGAGGTGGGTAAATGACGGTGAAAAGTTCACTAAAATTTTTATATATCTAAAATTATTATAAAATGACTCCAATGAATTACATTGAATTATATAGGTATTATTTATCAAATTTGACCTTAAATAAATTTAAATAAAATAAATAATTATTTAAATAAAAAGTTGGTTTTTAAATAGTAACCTAGTGTTTTCACTATTCATCAAAAATTGAATGTTTTTAGAAAAATACCAAAAATTCAACTTAGGATAATTTTGATATTAAGAATCCAAAAATGAAGTCAATTTTGAAAGATAAAATTTATAAAATTTCAAAAAGTGGGTATTACTATTCATAATGGCTAGTTTTAATAATATTTTAATAGCATATCATTGTTTAGTGAAACTCGGTATTGCGTACAACGAAAGCTATCAAGGAAGGTCGTGATTGTGTGTAAAGCAAGCCAAGATAGTGTTGTGTGTAGTGAAATATTCCTTTGATGATGTATATAACATAAAAAAAATATTTCTCATAAAAATCTCAGGTGTTACATTCTACCCCCCTTAAAATGAATTTCGCCCTCGAAATTCGTCACTTTATAACAAACAGATAAGGATACCTATCCCTCATCATATCCTAAAGCTCCCATTTAGCTTATTCTAATTGGTGGTTCCTCCATAAAACTTTCACTAAGAGAGTGGTCTTGTTCCGTAGGACTTTTTCGCTACGATACAGAATCTTCATCGGTTGTTCTTCATAAGAAAGATCTTGCTCCAACTGTACAACTTCTGAGCTGAGTACATGTGAAGGATTGGGTATGTACTTTCTCAGGAGAGATACATGGAACACATCATGAACTTAATAGAGATTCGGTGGAAGTGCCAATCGGTAAGCTACCTTCCCAACATGATCCAATATTTCAAAAGGACCAATATACCTAGGGCTCAGCTTTCCCTTCTTTCTAAATATCATTACTCTCTTCCAAGGAGATATTCGTAAGAACCCTTTATCACCCACTTCAAAATCTAGGTCTTTTCTTTAGTTATCGGCATAACTTTTTTGTCGACTCTGAGCTGCTCTTATGTGTTGTTGAATATATAAGACCTTTTCTACCATCTCATCAACAAGATCAGGTCCTAATAGCTTTCTTTCCCCAACTTCATCCCAACAAGTTGGAGTCTTGAATTTCTTTCCACAGAGAGCTTCATAAGGATCCATCTGAATACTGGAGTTAAAGCGATTAATATAATAAAATTCCACAAAAGGTAGGTGTTGATCCCAACCACCTTTGAAATCCATAGAGAAAGCTCTTAACATATCTTCTAGAGTTTGAATTGTTCTCTCAGACTGACCGTCTGTCTGAGGATGATAAGCAGTGCTGAAACACAACTCTGTATCCAGAGTATGCTGAAGACTTCACCAAAACTTCGAGGTAAACCTCAGATCCCGATCAGATATAATGTAAAGTGGCACTCCATGCAATCTTACCACTTCCTTTACATATATCCTGGCTAGCTGATCAAGTGAGAAATCCTCTCTAATATCAATGAATTGTGCCGACTTAGTAAGACGATCAACTATAACCCAGATAGCATTATTGCCTTTGGATGTTTTAGGAAGTCCAGTGACAAAGTCCAAATTGATGTTTTCCTATTTCCATTCGGGTATGGGTAATGGTTGTAACATCCCCTTAGATTTCTGTCTCTCAGCTTTAACTTGCTAACAAACCAAGCATCGAGAGACATATTTAGCAACATCTCTTTTCATGCCATCCCACCATAAGTACTCTTTCAGGTCCCTATATATCTTCATGCTTCCAGGATGAATAGAGAATGAAGAACAATGAGCCTCATCCAGTAGCTCCTTCTTTAATTCTGGGATGGGAGGAACACAAACCCGATTTCTGAACCTTATTATCCCATCACAATCAAGGTTAAATTCAGAAACATTTTCTCACCTTCTTTTGTAACTCTACATCTTCTTCCTGTGCCTCTTTAATCTTCGCATGTATAGATGGTTGAACATTCATTTGAGAAAGATAAGATTTTCCTCTTCCATTATAATTCCAAGATCCATCCTTTGTAAATCCATAAATATTGGATCTTTTGTGATCCTCATCATGGATAAGATAGCATGGTCTTGTCGACTTAATTCATCTGCCACCTTGTTCGCTTTCCCAGGGTGATAATTAATTGAGCAGTCGTAATCCTTAATCAGCTCCAACCATCTTCTTTGGAGCATATTCAGCTCCTTTTGTGTGAAAATATACTTTAAACTTTTATGATCAGTATAAATATCACACCTTTCTCCATAAAGATAATGCCTCCAAATCTTTAATGCAAATATTACCACAGCTAATTCCAAATCATGAGTTGGGTAATTTTGCTCATGGATTTTCAACTATTGTGAGGCATAAGCTATCACCATATCATTTTTCATGAGAACACACCCCAATCCCTTCTTGGATACATCACTATAGATCACAAACCTTTCTCCACTACAAGACAGTGTGAGCACAAGTGCACTGAATAACCTTCTTTTCAACTCCTTGAAATTCTCTTCACACTCCTCCGTCCACACGAACTTAACTCCTTTTCGAGTCAACTAGGGGAGTGGATTAGATAATCGTGAAAAATCTTTCACAAAACGTCAATAATATCCAGCCAAACCAAGAAAACTTCAGATCTCAGTTACTGTTGTTGGTCTCGACCATCTTTCAATAACCTCTGTTTTTGATAGATCCACATATATCCCCTCTTTTGAGATTATGTGACCGAAAAATGAAACTTTTTGAAGTTAAAATTCACACTTGGTAAATTTGGCATAAAGCTTCTCCTTTCTCAGGGTCTTCAATACAATTATCAAGTGATCTTCATGTTCTTCCTTGCTCTTTGAAAAGACAAGAAAATCATCTATAAAGACTACCAAAATTTGATCAAGATAGTCTCTAAAGACTCTATTCATTAGATCCATGAAGATAGCAGGGGAATTAGTAAGACCAAATGGATTCACTATAAATTCATAGTGTCCATACCTTGTGCAGTAAGCCGTATTTCTTATATCATCTTTTTTGACCCTTAATTGATGATACCCTGAACTAAGATCAATTGTGGAAAAGTATTGAGCTCCGCGTAGTTTGTCAAATAAGTCATCAATGCGTGGTAGAGGATATTTTTTCTTGAGAGTGATCTTGTTAAGTTCTTGATAATCAATGCTGAGTCTCATTGATCCATCATTATTCTTAAAAAACAGAACAGGTGCTCCCCAAGGTGACACACTAGGGCGTATGAATCCATTATCAAGATTCTCTTGGAGTTTCTTCTTCGATTCCTACAACTCAATTGGGGCCATTCTATAAGGTGTCTTTGAAATAGGTAAAGCACCTGGATCAAGTTCTATTGAAAACTCAACTTCACGATTTGGTGGAAGACCAGGCAATTCCTTCGGAAAGACATCATCAAACTCCCGTACAATGGGCATATTCTTAATCGTGAGTTTCTCTCTAACCATTTGAGATAAATAACCTTCATTTAGTGGAATGAATACCCATAAGATGGAAGAAATTTCCACTAGAAGGTTATGTTCATCCTTGCATCGATAGATGACCATAGATTGATCTGGAATATGAAATGTGACTTCCCTTCTTTGGCAATTGATATGAGATCCATATAAAGAAAGCCAATCCATACCAATAATCACATAAAATTCCACTATATGAAGGATCACAAGATTTGTAGGAAGCACTTTCCCACAAACCTCAATTGGAGAAGAATTATAAACTTTTGATGTGACTGTTGTGCCATTAGGGGTTGTCACAGCTAACTCAACATCTAATTGTTGAGGTAATACGAAGATACCCTTAGAAAATTCTTCAGAAATAAAAGAGTGGGTGGATCCGAAATCAAATAAAACATTTGCTACTTTAGAGTGGATGGTAAGTGTACCTTTCACCACTTCATTAACATACTACACATCGCCTATAGTAATTTCATGTGACTTTCCTTTGTCTTTGGCCTTAAGAGTTTGTTGACTTCGATCATCATCAACAAACCTTGGATTAGGGAATTTATTGGCATAATTCCCCATCTCCTTGAACTTGTAACATTGAAGTGTAGGAGGTGCACTCTGTGTATCCTTTTCTTTGTTCGCGTCACTAGACATCTTCTTCCCATCATTGCGGCATTCAAATACATGATGACCTTCCTTTCCACATTTGAAACATTTACTTATCCCTCTAAGAAAACTCCTTGCATGCTTCTTTCCACACTTTGAGCATAAGGGAAAACTCATCTTATTTTCAGTGTGGTCTTTAGATTTCCCTTTGAATTTCATTTTCCTCTTCTTATCAAACACATATGACTGATGGGTTACTCCAATCTCCATCTCAACCTTGAGATCACATCGAACGATTTCCTCGTAGCTATTAAAGTCCCTTATGGCTAACGCCCTTCAAAGACTTGGTTTTAAGCGACTAAAGAATAAATCGATCTTACTCTCAGGTTGGATAATAATCCCAAAAGCATACCTTGCAAGTCTTGTAAAATTTGCTTCGTAGGTACCAACAGATTCATCGTCCTTTTGCTTCAGTTCAAGAAACTCCTTCTCCATCTTTGTTCAAAGAATACGAGGGAAGTACTTATTGAAAAATAAGTTCTTGAACTCGTCCCATTCCATGGATTCAATTTCATCCCTTTGCCTCATATTCTTGATAAGATTCCACCATTGATCAGCTTCACCTTCCAAACGATATACTGCTAAGATGAATTTATCATGTTCTGAACACTGAAGAACTGAAAATATCTTTTCAGTAGTACTGATCCATTGTCCAGCAACTAATGGACCAGGAGACCCGCTGAATGAGGGTGGACGCTGCCTCATGAAGGATTCAATAGAATGTTGCTACTTCCTTTGCTCGTTTGGAAGTCATGCATGATTCATAGCTTGAGAAAGTTGTGTGAGCATGGCTACAAGATTTTGCATTCCAGCTCCCATAATGTTTGGTTGCTCAGGGAGCCAATCATTGCATTGCCCGTCGCATTCCGCATTAACACGGTTCCTTCGAGTTCCATCCATTGACTAAAACCAAGAATAATAGTGTGAGAAACACTAATTATAATAGGAAAACCACATAATCAAGAATAAAATTTCACACTTAGGGTATTATCATAGGTTATTCATGGACATTTCTAAAACACTAAGATAGTGTTCTACGCTTAGACTTATCCTTAGGGTTCTTACTAAGGCCTTCACATCCTAGTTTCCAAAGGTTGACTATACCCTTCCTCTGATACCAACTATAACGACCCATACTTTACATACATTGTTATTTCTTTAGAATTGAATCATACTTATTACAACATATAACAAAACCATGAAACGACTGTATAGGTATAGTATCTTTAGAAACTGGGAAACATAAACAACTGGTTCATAAAGCATCTACATTGTCTCATATTTATTTCATCATATCTAGAGTCCCTTTTGGAATATCCCACTTAATAACCTTATTCTAGACCTGGGGAAAGAAAAAATACAAAAGGGAGAGATCAAATGCTCAGTAAGGGTAAACAAAAGAAATATCAATCACATCATATTCATAAGAACATAACATTTTGGATATCTTAACCTGCAAAAGAGATCATAATACCATAACATGGGATAAATAATAGTGGTGAAATGTAATCCCAAATAATAATAATTTAAAACATGAAACTTTGTGGCATACACACATAATCATAGAGAATCATTTCATAGTAGTCAAGACTCATTTCCAAGACTATCTTAGCGGACAAAGTCCATTTCTGAACCGAGTTCACTCCTCGTTTCAGTCCTGTATCACTGAACCGGATTAACCTTCCATTCCAGCCATGTCTATCTCATGAGATATAAATATTTACCCAATGCATTAGAGGGAGATATAGGTCCCACCCATATCATAATTAAACCATTCTTATGTGTGCCAAAAAATCATAAATCATACATCATAACATAACCCATGTAATAAAAATGGGATTCTTAAACATCATGCCATCATATCATAATCCATATAAGATAAAAGGACATCATAAAATTAATTCCATCATAACATAATCAAATAAATGTAAAAATAGGGATAGAAATATAACCCTATATTATCTTAGATGGAAAATAATTTGATAAAACACTTGAACTCCATTCTTGAGGAAAATATCCTTTCTACTTCAAATACATTTTTCCTTTCTTAACATGTCATAAAATTATAAACTAAAAGAATTTGATTAAAAATAAACTTTAAAACTTGTAAAGGAAGATTCATGGAAATAATTTTCTAAAATTCCATTCAGGCCGTATAATTTAAAAAAACATTCTTCTCCTACTTTGGTCGGAAAAGTCAAAAAGTACCTCGTACTAAAAACGACAATAGATTCCTTTCATATCTTTTACTAAAAACTCACCAGTGGGTAAAATTGGATTTAAACAATTGTAGGTGGATGGAAATAATATTACATATTTAGGAAACATGTATTTGGATGATAAATATGCCCCAGTAAATTCATAAGTATAAACAATCTCGGATAAAAATGAGATTGTGAGATTTTCCCTTACCATAGGTCCGATTTTCTTCGTACATGTCCGAACCTCCTGTATAATGATTTAAATAATGTTATTGACTTATTAAAGAATCGTACTCATTTTTATGATATCATATATTTTCATATTCTTAGCTTCTTATTAGTAATATTTCATTGCTACTTGTTATTCGGGTGTTTATTGCTTTTTTTTGTTCTTATGCGTGTTTTGTCGAATAAATTATTATTCTTATTTATAGGTTTTAGATACCTCATTTCCAGAATGGTATTAGTGTAATATATATCATATTTATTAATTAAATTCATTTATATAATCATTATGCAATGAAGATCATATAGAACGAGTCACATCACATCGTGGAGACGGTAGGCCGTACGTACGCACGAGCGATGCTATCATTCCCATGATCGCAGAATTTTATTGAACTGTATGTATACTATTTCAGAATAAATATCAATTTACAATAATCATATATAGTTATTCTTTACACCATTATACTCATCCATGTAAGGTGGTGGTGGAAAAAAGATTACACCACGGCGTGGAGAGGGTATTCCGTACGTACGTACACGCGGTGATTTTGTTTTCTATAGGATGGATAGAAGGTTAAATAGGGTTGTTTCATACTTATAATAACATATCAGTATATGAGTGATACTGATGTTATTACTTCATAATGAAACAACTAAATAAGAAGAAGTTGAAGAAGAAATAAATTTGAAAGAATCGGTAACGGCCATTACCTCTTCTTTGAAGCGCCTCTTCTTAACCTCTTATTAGGGCACTAAAAATGGTCTTTGAAGAATACCAGGAACTCGAGGATGTTTATAGGGAAGTGGAGAATAGAATTTGGTAGGGGTTTTCCAAGCTTTAAGGCTCAAAGTGGTGTGAGGAGGAGAGTGAGGAGGCTCTCTTTTATAAGGGAGGAGAGGGGCACCTTAGGAAAAGATTAAAATATTATTTTATTATAAAGTCATATTTGATTTTTAATAGCTCAAAATTGATTTATTTAGAATCTAAGGTGGGTATGGGTCAAAATATTCCCAACAAATAGTTTTTAGACAAGTTTAGGTTTCTATTTTAACCTTATCATTTAGATTTAACTTTAAGTTAAATAATTTAACTTTTACCGTGTCTTCTTGTTTTCTTACATTATATGGTTAATAAACTTTCTATAACATGCCAAAAGAACACCAAGTTATTAATTAATAATATATATAACCGTATATATGTTATTTGGCCTAACCTTAGATTTTTAGGAATAAAATAACAATTAATAATATAATATTTGTTTTAAAAACTATTTTATGTCAATTTTGACACTATTTGGTAATTGATTTTTGTGAAAATTATAACGACATGATTAGTTCGAAAAAAGTTCATTAAATCAATACTAATATTTCATATTAACCTATAAAATTAGTTTAATTCATAAAAAGTCTCAAATTACATTTATTTGGGTATTTATAACATCAATTATGTTAATATTTCATTAATAAGGTAATTACTGCATCATCATTGTGTCAAACAAAAATTAACTTATTTAATGTTTAAAAATTACAAATAAAATACCATTATATAGGAAATATTTTTATATTTCTAATGAATATTTATAGTCTAAATTATCTTATTTATAACCCTATATTAAAAATGTTTTAGTTATTAAACTTTGATTTTAACTATTTTAACTCTTCTTTAAATAAAATAATATTAAATGTCCTAATCTAATCCAAGTGGACCTAAATGGTCATATTTTATTCCTAAGGTTGTTTTTGGTCGAATTAAACATATCCAATAGAATTAGGGCATGTGTTAGTGTAATAATAATATTATTTTTACCATTAATTACCCTATTTACTTTTAACTGTGGTAAAAAAAGAAAAAGTTACTACTCACCAAAAATTATTTTTATCTTATTGAACCACATTTTATTCCTTGATATTAACCGTATCTCTCGAATTTTGGAAATTCAACTCACAGAAGTGGTAAAATTAAGTTTTATGTAAATTTTCAAACTCTCCTAGGAGGTGGGTAAATGACGGTGAAAAGATCAATAAAATTTTTATATATCTAAAATTATTATAAAATGAATCCAATGAATTAAATTGAACTTATATTGGTATTATGTATCAATTTTGACCTAAAATAAATTTAAATAAAATAAATAATTATTTAAATAAAATGTATGCTTTTAAATAGTAACCCTGTGTTTTCACTATTCATAAAAAATTGAAAGTTTTCAGAAAAATACCAAAAATTCACCTTATGCTAATTTCAATATTACGAATCCAAAAATTAAGTCCATTTTAAAAGATAAAATTTATAAAATTTCAAAAAGTGGGTATTACTATTCATAACGGCTAGTTTTAATAATATTTTAATAGCATATCATTGTTTAGTGAAACTCGGTATTGCATAAAATGCAAGCTATCGAGGAAGGTCGTGATTGCGTGTAAAGCAAGCCAAGATAGTGTTGTGTGTAGTGAAAGATTCCTTTGATGATGTATATAACATAAAAAACAAAATATTTCTCATAAAAATCTCGGGTGTTACATTCTACCCCCCTTAAAATGAATTTCACCCTCGAAATTTGTCACTTTGTAACAAACAGATGAGGATACCTCTCCCTCATCATATCCTCAAGGTCCCATGTAGCTTCTTCTAATTGGTGGTTCCTCCATAAAACTTTCACTAAGCGAGTTGTCTTGTTCCGTAAGACTTTTTCACTACGATCCAGAATCTCTATTGGTTGTTATTCATAAGAAAGATCTTGCTCCAAAGGTATAACTTCTGAGCTGAGTAAATGTGAAGGATCAGGTATGTACTTTCTCAAGAGAGATACATGGAACACATCATGAACTTGAGAGAGATTCGGTGGAAGTGCCAATCAGTAATCTACCTTCCCAACACGATCCAATATTTCAAAAGGACCAATATACCTAAGCTCAGCTTGCCCTTATTTCCAAATCTCATTACTCTCTTCCAAGGAGATATTCGTAAGAACACTTTATCACCCACTTCAAACTCTAGGTATTTTCTTCAGTTATCGGCATAACTTTTTTTTCGACTCTGAGATGCTCTTATGTGTTGTTGAATAGATCTGATCTTTTCTACCATCTCATCAACAAGATCAGGTCCTAATAGCTTTCTTTCCCCAACTTCATCCCAACAAGTTGGAGTCCTGCATTTCTTTCCATAGAGAGCTTCATAAGGAGCCATCTAAATACTTGAGTGAAAGCTATTATTATAAGAAAATTCCACAAAATGTAGGTGTTGATCCCAACCACCTTTGAAATCCATAGAGCAAGCTCTTAACATATCTTCTAGAGTTTGAATTGTTCTCTCAGACTGACCATCTGTCTGAGGATGATAAGTAGTGCTGAAACTCAACTATGTATCCGGAGTATGCTGAAGACTTCGCAAGAACTTCGAGGTAAACCTCAGATCCCGATTAGATATAATGGAAAGTTCCACTCCATGCAATCTTACCACTTCCTTTACATATATCCTGGCAAGATGATCAAGAGAGAAATACTCTCTAATAGTAATGAAGTGTGCCGACTTTGTAAGATGATCAACTATGACCCAGATAGCATTATTGCCTTTGGACGTTTTAGGAAGTCCAGTGACAAAGTCCATAGTGATGTTTTCCCATTTCCATTCGGGTATTGGTAATGGTTGTAACATCCACTTAGACTTCTGTCTCTCAGCTTTAACTTGATAACAAACCAAGCATCGAGAGACATATTCAGCAACAACTCTTTTCATGCCATCCTACCAAAAGTACTCTTTTAGGTCCCTATACATCTTCGTGCTTCCAGGATGAATAGATAATGAAGAACTATGAGCCTCATCTAGCAGCTCCTTCTTTAATTCTGGGATGTGAGGAACACAAACCTGATTCTTGAACCTTATTATCCCATCACAATCAAGGTTGAATTCAGAAACATTTCTCACCTTCTTTTGTAACTCTACATCTTCTTTCTGTGCCTCTTTAATCTTCACATGTATAGATGGTTGAACATTCATTTGAGAAAGATAAGATTTTTCCCCTTCCATTATAATTACAAGATCCATCCTTTGTAAATCCATAAATATTGGATCTTTTGTGATCCTCATCATGGATAAGCTAGCATGGTCTTGTCGACTTAATGCATCTGCCACCTTGTTTTATTTCCCAGGGTGATAATGAATTGAGCAGTCGTAATCCTTAATCAGCCCCAACCATCTTCTTTGGTGCATATTCAGATCCTTTTGTGTGAAAATATACTTTAAACTTTTATGATCAGTATAAATATCACACCTTTCTCCATAAAGATAATGCCTCCAAATATTTAATGCAAAGATTACCACAGCTAATTCTAAATCATGAGTTAGGTAATTTTTCTCATGGATTTTCAACTATCATGAGGCATAAGCTATCACCATATCATTTTTCATGAGAACAAACCCCAATCCCTTCTTGGATACATCACTATAGATCACAAAACTTTCTTCACTACAAGGCAGTGTGAGCATAGGTGCACTGAATAACCTTCTTTTCAACTCCTTGAAATTCTCTTCACACTCCTCCTTCCACACAAACTTAACTCCTTTTCGAGTCAACCTAGGGAGTGGATTAGATAATCGTGAAAAATATTTCACAAAACGTCGATAATATCCAGACAAACCAAAAAAACTTCGGATCTTAGTTAGTTTTGTTGGTCTCGACCATCTTTCAATAACCTCTATTTTTGCTGGATCCACAGATATCCCCTATTTTGAGATTATGTGACCCAAAAATGTAACTTTTTGAAGGCAAAATTCACACTTGGTAAATTTGGCATAAAGCTTCTCCTTTCTTAGGGTCTTCAATACAATTCTCAAGTGATCTTCATGTTCTTCCTTGATCTTTGAATAAACAAGAATATCATCTATAAAGACTACCAAAAACTGATCAAGATAGTCTCTAAATACTCTATTCATTAGATCCATGAAGATAGCAGGGGAATTAGTAAGACCAAATGGCATCACTATGAATTCATAGTGTCCATACCTTGTATGGAAAGCCGTCTTTGTTATATCATCTTTTTTGACCCTTAATTGATGATACCCTGAACGAAGATCAATCTTGTAAAAGTATTGAGCTCTGCGTAGTTGGTAAAATAAGTCATCAATGCGTGGTAGAGTATATTTTGTTCTTGATAGTGATCCTGTTAAGTTCTTGATAATCAATGCAGAGTCTCATTAATCCATCCTTCTTCTTAACAAACAGAACAGGTGCTCCCCAAGGTGACGCACTAGGGAATATGAATCCATTATCAAGATTCTATTGGAGTTTCCTCTTCAATTCCTGCAACTCAATTGGGGACATTCTATAATGTGTCTTTGAAATAGGTAAAGCACCTCGTATGAGTTCTATTGAAAACTCAACTTCACGATTTGGTGGAAGACCAGGCAATTCCTTCGAAAAGACATCATCAAACTCCTGTACAATGGGAATATTCTTAATCGTGAGTTTCTCTCCAACCATTTGAGATAAATAACCTTCATTTAGTGGAGTCAAGACCCATAAGATGAAAGAAATTTCCACTGGAAGGTTATGTTCATCCTTGCATCGATAGACGATCATAGATTGATCTGGAATATGAAATGTGACTTCCATTCTTTGGAAATTGATATGATATCCATATAAAGAAAGCCAATCCATGCCAAGAATCACATCAAATTCCACTATAGTAAGGATCAAAAGATTTGGAGGAAGCACTTTCCCACAAACTTCAATTGGAGAAGAATTATAAACTTTTGATGCGACTGTTGTGCCATTAGGGGTTGTCACAGCTAACTCAACTTCTAATTGTTGAGGTAATACGACGATACCCTTAGAAAATTCTTCAGAAATAAAAGAGTGGGTGGATCCAGAATCAAATAAAACATTTTCTACTTTAGAGTGGATGGTAAGTGTACCTTTCACCACTTCATTATCATACTCCACATCGCTGATAGTAATTTCATGTGACTTTCCTTTTTCTTTGGCCTTAAGAGTTTGTTGACGTCGATCATCATAAAAAACCCTTGGATTAGGGCATTGGTTGGCATAATTCCCCATCTCCTTACACTTGAAACATTGAAGTGTAGGAGGTGAACTCTATGTAGCCTTTTCTTTGTTCTCATCACTAGACATATTCTTCCCATCGTTGCAGCATTCAAATGCCCGATGACCTTCCTTTCCACATTTGAAACATTTACTTGTCCCTTTAATACAACTCCCTTCATGTTTATTTCCACACTTTGAGCATAAGGTAGAACTCATCTTATTTTCAGTGTGGTCTTTATATTTCCCTTTGAATTCCATTTTCCTCTTCTTATCAAACGCATATGACTGATGGGTTAATCCAATCTCCATATCAACCTTGAGATCACATCAAACAATTTCCTCATAGATATTGAAGTCCCTTATGGCTAATTCCCTTCAAATACTTGGTTTTAAGCCACTAAATAATCGATCGATCTTACTCTCAGGTTGGATAATAATCCCAGAAGTGTACCTTGCAAGTCTTGTAAAATTTGCTTCGTAGGTACCAACAAATTCATCATCCTTTTTCTTCAGTTCAAGAAACTCATTCTCCATATTTGTTAGAAGAATACGAGGGAAGTACTTATTGAAAAATAAGTTCTTGAACTCCTCCAATTCCATGGATTAAATTTCATCCCTTTGCCTCGTATTCTTGATAAGATTACACCATTGATCAGCTTCACCTTCCAAAATATATACTGCTAAGATGACTTTATCATGTTCATAACATTGAAGAACTGAAAATAACTTTTCAGTAGTACTAATCCATTGTTCAAAAACTAATGGATCAGGAGACCCGCTGAATGCGGGTGGACGCTGCCTCATGAAGGATTCGATAGAATGTTTCTCCTTCCTTTGCTCATTTGGAAGTCCTGCATGATTCATAGCTTGAGAAATTTGTGTGAGCATGGCTACAAGATTTTTCATTCCAGCTCCCATAACGTTTGGTTTCTCATGGGGGCAATCATTGCATTGCCCGTTGCATTCCGCATTAACATGGATCCTTCGGGTTCCAGCCATTGACTAAAACCAAAAAGAATAGTGTGAGAAACACTAATTATAATAGGAAAACCACATAATCAAGAACAAAATTTCACACTTAGGGTCTTATCATAGGTTATTCATGGACATTTCTAAAACACTATGATTGTGTTCTACACTTTGACTTATCCTTAGGGTTTTTACTAAGACTTTCAAATCCTAATTTCCAAAGGTTGACTATACGCTTCCTCTGATACCAACTATAACGACCCATACTTTACATACATTGTTATTACTTCAGAATTGAATCAAACTTATTAAAAAATATAACAAAACCATGAAAGCACCATATAGGTATAGTGTCTTTAGAAACTGGGAAACATAAACAACTGGTTCATGAAGCATCTACATTGTCTTATGTTTATTTCATCATATCTAGAGTCCCTTTTGGCATATACTACTTATTAACCTTATTCCTGACCTGGGGAAAGAAAACATACAAAAGGGTGAGATCAAATGCTCAGTAAGGGTAAACAAAAGAAATATCAATCACATCATATTCATAAGAACATAACATTTTGGAAATCTTAACCTGCAAAAGAGATCATAATACCATAACATGGGATAAATCATAGTGGTGAAATGTAATACCAAATAATCATAACTTAAAACATGAAACTTTTTGTCATACACAAATAATCATATAGAATCATTTCTTAGTAGTCAAGACTCATTTCCAAGACTATCTTAGCGGACAAAGTCCATTTCTGAACCAAGTTCACTCCTCGTTTCAGTCCTGTATCACTGAACCAGATTAACCTGCCATTCCATCCATGTCTATCTCATGAGATATAAATCTTTACCCAATGCATTGGAGGGAGATATATGTCCCACCCATCACATAATGAAACCATTCTTATGTGTGCCACAAAATCATAAATCATACATCATAACATAACCCATGTAATAAAAATGGGATTCTTAAACATCATGCCAACATATCATAATCCATATAAGATAAAAGGAAATCATAAAATTAATTCCATCATAACATAATCAAATCAATGTAAAAATAGGGATAGAAACAGGACCCTATATTATCTTATATGGAAAATAATTTGATAAAACACTTGAACTCCATTCTTGAGGAAAATATCCTTTCTACTTCAATTTTTTTTCCTTTATTAACATGTCATATAATTTTAAACTAAAAGAATTTGATTAAAAATAAACTTGAAAACTTTTAAAGTAAGATTCATGGAAATAATGTTCTAAAAGTCCATTCAGTCCATATAAGTTAAAAAAAATCTTCTCGTACTTTGGCCGGAAAATTCAAAAAGTACCTCGTACTAAAAACGAAAAAAGATTCCTTTCATATCTTTTACTAAAAACTCAAAATTGGGTAAAATTGGGTTTAAACAATTGTAGGTGGATGGAAATAATATTAAATATTTAGGAAACAAGGATGTGGATGATAAATATGCCCCAGTAAATTCGGAAGTATAAACAATCTCGGATAAAAATGAGATCGTGAGATTTTCCCTCACCTTAGGTCCGATTTGCTTCGTACGTGTCCGAAACTCTGGTATAATGATTTAAATAATGTTATTAACTTATTAAATAATCTTAATCATTGTTATTATATCATATATTTTCATATTCTTAGCTTCTTATTAGTAATATTTCATTGCTACTATTTATTCGGGTGTTTATTGCTTTTTTTGTTCTTCTGCGTATTTTGTCGAATAAATTAGTATTCTTCTTTCTAGGTTATAGATAACTCGTTTCCAGAATGGTATTAGTGTAATATATATCATATTTATTCATTCAATTTATTTATATAATCAATATGCAATGAAGATCATGTAGAACGAGTCGCATCACATCGTGGAGACGGTAGGCCGTACGTACGCACGAGCGATGATGTCGTTCCCATGATCGTGGAATTTTATTGAAGTGTATGTATAATATTTCATAATCAATATCACTTTACAATAATCATATATAGTTATTATTTACACCGTTATACCCATCCAAGTAAGGTGGTGGTGGAAAACAGATTACACCACGACGTGGAGACGGTATTCCGTACGTACACACACGCAGTGATTTCGTTTTCCGTAGGATAAATAGAAGGTGAAATAGGGTTTTTTCATACTTATAATAAAATATAATTATATTAGTGATACTGATGTTATTACTTCATAATGAAACAACTAAAGAATAAGAAGTAGAAGAAGAAACAAAGTTGAAAGAATCGGTAACGGGCATTACCTCTTCTTTGAATCGCCTCTTCTTAACCTCCTCTTAGGGCACTAAAAATGGTCTTTCAAAAAAACCATGACCTCTAGGATGTTTCTAGGGAAGTTGATAAGAGAATTTTGCAGGGTTTGGCCGAGTTTGAAGTCTCAAAGTAGTGTGAGGAGGAGAGGGAGGAGGTGTCCTTTTATAAGGGAGGAGAGGGCCACCTTAGAAAAAACTTAAAATATTATTTTATTATAAAGTTATATTAGGTTTTAAATAGCTCCTAATTGATTTATTTCGAATATAATCTGGGGATGGGTCGAAATCCTCTCAAAAAAAGAGATTTTAGACAAGTTTAGGTTACTATTTTAACCTTATCATTTATATTTAACTCTAAGTTAAATAATTTAACTTTTACCGTGTCTTATTGTTTTCTTACATTATATGGTTAATAAACTTACTATAACAAGCCAAAAAAACCCCAAGTTGTTAATTTTTAATATATATAACCTTATATAAGTTATTTGGCCGAGCCTTAGATTTTTAGGAATAAAATAACAATTAATAATATAATATTTCTTTTAAAAACTATTTTATATCAATTTTGACACTATTTGGTAATTGATTTTTGTGAAAATCATAATAGTATGATTAGTTATAAAAAAGTTAATTAAATAAATATTAATATGTCATATTAACCTATAAAATTATTTTAATTCATAAAAAGTCTCAAATTACATTTATTTGGGTATTTATAACATCAATTATGTTAATATTTCATTAATAAGGTAATTACTGCATCATCATTGTGTCAAAAATAAATTAACTTATTTAAGGTCTAAAAATTAAAAATAAAATACCATTATGTAGGAAATTTGTTTATATTTCTATTGAATATTTATAGTCAAAATTATATTATATATAACCCTATATTAAAAATGTTTTAGTTATTAAACTTTGATTTTAACTATTTTAACTCTTCTTTAAATAAAATAATATTAAATGTCCCAATCTAATCCAAATGGACCTAAATGGTTATATGTTATTAATAATGTTGTTTTTGGTCTAATTAAACTTATCCAATATAATTAGGACGTGTGTTAGGGTAATAATAATATCATTTTTACTCTTAATTACCATATTTACTTTTAACCGTGGTAAAAAAAGTAAAAAGTTACTATTAAAAAAAAATTATTTTTATCTTATTGAACCAAATTTTACTCCTTGATATTAAACATGTCTCTCAGATTTTCGAAATTTCACTCACAGACGTGGTAAAATTATGTTTTTTGTAAATTTTCAAACTCTCCTAGTAGGTGGGTAAAAGATGTTGAAAAGTTTAATAAAATTTTTATATATCTAAAATTATTATAAAATGACTCCAATTAATTACATTGAACTTATATAGGTATTTATGAATCAATTTTGACCTAAAATAAATTTAAATAAAATAAATAATTATTTAAATAAAAAGTCGGTTTGTAAATAGTAACCTAGTGTTTTCACTATTCATCAAAAATTGAAAGTTTTTAGAAAAATACCAAAAATTCACCCTAGGCTAATTTCGATATTCCGAATCCAAAAATGAAGTCCATTTTTAAAGATAAAATTTATAAAATCTCAAAAAGTGGGTATTAATATTCATAACGGCTAGTTTTAATAATATTTTAATAGCATATCATTGTTTAGTGAAACTCGGTATTGCGTACAACACAAGCTATTGAGGAAGGTCGTGATTGCGTGTAAAGAAAGAAAAGCTAGTGTTGTGTGTAGTGAAATATTTCTTTGATGATGTATATAACATAAAAACAAAATATTTCTCATAAAAATCTCGGGTGTTATAGGTTTAAATTATTTTAGTATGAAACTGAGTAAAACACACAAAATGGACACAAGGATTTACATTTAAAGAAGATGCCAAAGTGTTTAAAATATATCAAGATCACAAGGAACCATAATACCCAAAAATTCCTATTAAAAAACCTATCAGAACTATGGGAAGGCCCCTTACAAAGACAACAAAACACAGTAAATAAAGGAGATCCTTCAGGTCAGTTAAAATGAAGAACATCACCACCATGATCATGTAAACCATGCTGAGCATCAATGGTATGAAAAGCACCATATTATTATTTTTATTGATTTTAGGACACCTTGAGTCATGTTTTTTTAAGTCATTAACTTGACCGTTAACTTGGGTGACCATTGGAAATCCAACGTCTATAATTATAGCCATTGTCCTTTTGGTGAAATATTTTGAATTGCGCTTAATTGATGTTGAGGGAACTCAAAACATGTTTCAAGTGTATAACATATATTGTAAATATTTTAATTTCTTAAACAATGTTTTAACCTATGTTTAATTTTTTTTAAATTAAATTATGTGTTGATTAAAATAAGTTTTGACTTCTATGATATTAGTATAAATATTTCATGTGGGTATACCAAATTTCAATTTATAAACTTGAATGTTAAAGCATTTGTGTTTATAAATAATTTTAGTAATACTATTAGACAAAGTATAATTGGTATTCATTAACCTTAATAAATATTAAAGTAATCTTTAGTAAAATATTTTCTATATAGTTGAAATAGATGTATTATTTTCCTTATGTTTTTGTATAATTTTGTAAGTGGG
The DNA here is from genome assembly GCA_963277665.1 of Viscum album. Classification (NCBI taxonomy): domain Eukaryota; kingdom Viridiplantae; phylum Streptophyta; class Magnoliopsida; order Santalales; family Viscaceae; genus Viscum; species Viscum album. The sequence continues at coordinate 1,388,512,423 of OY728133.1, read as the reverse complement.
ATTTTATAAAAAAACAGACCCACTAGGTACAACCCTTTATAGCTAGGCCGAGGGAGGCACCTCATGCTTGGTGGCTGAGCCTTGCCCTCAGCCTATGCCAAGGCCGGCCCGAGCATGGGCATAGGTTCCCCGAAGGGATCACGGGAGCACATGAGTGCATGACCGCGCTACCGTTGGCGTGAAGCTGCGGCGAAGCAGGGGTAGGCCGAAGCCTATGGGGGAAGGTAGGAGCCCATGTATAAGGCTCCCTGGTGTGTGCTATTTTTTTGAGGTGTTGTGGGAGTCTAAGGCTTATAAAGGGCTGCATTTTTTCCCACTATTTCAATGTGGGTTGAGTTTTTTCAGATGAAACGAGATCTGAGCCGTTGGATCGCATCGCGTGTGATTTGGGCCGTCGATATCGATACCACACTCAACCCACAACAACCACAAATTACCACTACGTTTCTATGTGCAGTTCGATCAACCTCAGAGCTAATCTAGATCGTTCAAGATTTTTTAAAATACAACATCGAACCTGGGCCGCCTGATCCATCTCAGAGCAATCCAAGCTGTCCAATCTACCTCCGGTCTTCTTCTTTCCGCGTCGTCTTCTTCTCTTTCACGTGGGATTTCAACAGTAACCCTACACCCACAATTCACCATTTTTTTTCACCTTTGACTGCCAGTGGACCCTCCTTGATTCCCCTTTTCTACAAGTTTATCACTGACCATTTAATGCGCCACAAAGGGTTTGGTTTTCTCAATGGTTGCATTGAATTTTTGTGTGTTTTATATAGTTTATAAGTTAACTGGTTGCACCCAAGGAACCCTCAGTTCTTATCCCCATTCAAACCCCCATTAAGTTCCATCCATCCTTCCTTGAGTTCTCCTCCTCCTCCTCAATCTAAGGTAAGGGTTATATTTCCTTGTTTTGTTTCTTTAATTATACACACACATATATATATATATGTATTCTCATAAAACTATATATTTAAATAACCCTAGAGCTTAGTTCGAACCCTTCCTTATGACCGAACCTAAGTCTATTTAATTTTGTGTATTCAGAGTATTTATAATTTGAGAGTTATTTAATGTTTACAAAGCATAAGATGTGCTATATATAGAGACATATATATGGTTGTATGTACTTCGGTTTATATATGTATATGTATAGGCATGGTCTTTTAGTTTTTGAGCAGAGACCCTAAAATACCCATTCCATCAAGTTTTGAAAAGATTTCATGATAAATAACTTCAAAATTATAGAGTAGTATTTTTTTATGAAACTTTTATATATTTGTTTATACATATTCGGTTTTGATAAAATCTTCTCATTAACTGACCCTAGGTCTTCTGCTTTTGGGTTCAAAAGGTTTTATGAACAGAAGGGTGAATTTTATTTATGAAAATTTTGATTATGTACTTTATATATATATATATAAATTCATATATATATATATATATGGATAATGGTATATATGTATGGTTTTATAAGAAATGTGTGAGTGGGTTTTCATAAACAATCTTTTATGACTAATGGCATGATCTTACTATATACACGATTGGTTAACTAATACTCTTAAAGGGTTAAAAAACACGGAGGTACCAATTAATTTTGGTATGAACACGGTTATATATATATATTTTATATGTTACATGAAACTTTATTATACCCAGTTTTGAGGTCTTTAATCATTGAGTCTTGAGTTTAAGTAGATATTTAAAATATAATAAATACTGTGTTGTTCAAAACTTATATAAATGAATATATTTGTATACACAATTGTATATATAAATATATAGTTTGTATAAATTACCCTATGGACCAGTTTTAATTCTTTTTGAATGAAAGTTCTATAATTAATTTATGTTTTTGGTAAATAAGTTTGTGCCAATTAACTTTAGTGTAGGACTCAGCTAAACATGTAAGTTATATATGTTTACATAATTTTTTTTGTAAAATTGTTTAATGAATAAACCCTTCTCAAAATTATGTTTAGACTTGTTTAAAATTATACTCTTTATATACACCTTGTTGCATGGAAAAATCTACCCAACTCGAAACCCTAACGGTGGATATTTCAGATATTATACTTATGATGCATTTAATATTTGTAAGGGTTCATAAGTATAATATTTGGGGTCTGCAACCCTTATATTAAAATTTATGAGTCACTTATTTTCTTATATATTAAATGATATTGATTATGGTGAAGAATCATGCTTTCTATTATGGACATTATACTGTGATATACAAAGTATTATCAGAATTAAATGTTTTAGTATCTGCAAGCTTAAAACCCTACATGAAATGTTTAGTTTACCTTTTTAATTAATTATACAACCAGATGAGATTCCAATATGTAATTTATTAATATGGTTCTATAATTTTAATAATAACATTACATGTGAAAAATTCTGTATTTCTTTTAGTACTTTGGATTTTAATACATGTGCCATAATCTACTTATCTTTTTACCATTTAATGAAATATTCATATAATTGTTAGTTTGTTTTTTAACATCTAGATGCATGTCGGACTTTATAAAATATGTACATGCTAAAGGATAAATGTACACTACTATGACCAACTATGATTATAAAATAAATTATTCAATGTGGTATGGGACACTTTGAATAATATGAAATGAGAAATTTAATTATTCAAGGTGGTATGGTATACCTTGAATAAAATGAAATGTGTAAGTGATTATTCAAGTGGTATATGAAATTTTGAAAATATGACCCGATTTGGAATATGAGGAATGTATTGGACTAGTATGTTCCGAGTTTGGGACCAGTAAAATTAATCCCTCTGGGTTGGAGTCTGGTTACAGATGCTCTCCGGGTTGGAGTCCGGTTATAGATGCTCTCCAGGTTGGGGTTCAGTTACAGTTATCCCCTATGTCTTGGCATGAGGCCTTGACACAAAAATTAAAGTATGAAATTATACATTCCCTCATTATGTGTATGATCATTAATTAACCAAATGGATGTTCAACTAGTATAATATCCATGGTTAAGAGCTAATACTTCTGAGTATCAGAAAAGTAAAATCTTATGGAATGAGATATGGTTAGCACCCAATGTTTTAGTATTGGATGTATGAAATTGAAGTTACTACCCTTACGCACAACTTTGATTATTCATTACTCTTAGCTATTAAATTTGTGCTTACATACTCATGTTTCATAAATGTTTAGAACATCTTTTATTTATTACTCCAAATGAGCATGCCTATAATTGAATCATGCATCCTTATAATTCTGTTAGCATGTTTTTAATTGAGCACTCTTACAATATGTTACATGTGTTGCAACGCTTCATTAAGAGAAATGTTTTTTGGTAGGTTTTAAAGAATGTTTTCAAAATTTATAATGGTTTATTTTTAAAACCCCTTACTGGGCATTCATATGATCACCCTACATTTTTGATTTGAAATTTTTAGGTAATAGTTGGAGTTAAAGATGTATGAAAGATGTGCTGGATTCCTAGAACCCGAACCAAACTCGATCCTCTTTACAGTACATGATGTGTAATTTATTAGTGTATGTTTTTGAAGAATTACAAATCATGCTTTAAAAGAACTGGCTCCAGGTTTTCTGGGGTCGGTTCCTCACATTTGGTATCAAAGGGTTCAATTTGGATAACTCTAGAAAACCATAACTTAAACAAAGAAAAATTTACTTAAGCATTACTAAATATGAGGTTTTTCCTAATTTTTAGATAGAAAACGAAGGTACTAGTCTTCTACCTTTTCCCAATGAGGACCTAGAAACTATAATTTCCATAGATAGCCATGAAAATTTTATAAATTATGTCCGTATCCATATGAAATCTAAACACATCTATGATGTATCCAACTCTCCTTGGGTACTTCAACTCCATTGAAGAGTGGGTCTGGATTACATCTTTATGATACAAGCCCAATTTCCATCCTACGCACGATAGGGAAAATACTATGAGGTGATTTTTAGATGCTTCATCGCTGCAGAAGGCATCCCATCCCTCAAGACCTTCCAAGAATATATAGTGGTGAGAGACCTCCGCACGACATATATGTGTCAAGCCTTTTCATATAGCCATTTTGGTTAGGTAATGGACTTTGACATCCTTGAATATGAAGCCTCCCGTTCCGTGTACATACAAAAAGTACATACGGACGTCTCATAGTTGTACACCCCACATTCCAGACTCTAGAGACACCATAAGTGCACCCACGAGATAGAACCAGACTACTTGGGTTGCATATGGTTTAGGGAGATAGAGAGTTTTGAGCTTGTTTTGGGGATTTGTGTATTCAAGAACTGGGGAAACCATTAGTCTTTTTCTTTTTATGAACAAGTGGTTATATGAGAATACAACTTGTTATCCCTTATTTTATTCTACTATCTTGTATGTGTTTATACTTCTGAATAGGTTTCACCGATTGAACCTTCCTAATTAATTTTCAGATGGAAGGATGAACCCATGTTGTATCCCTTCCTGTCAAAATACTGGAGGTTATCATGGTCAAAACATGCGAGGAATAGTATCTACCTTTCGAAAACTTGAAAAAAATGTTCAAGAAACTTTATGAAGTATCCAACAGTCTGTACATTCTTTATTCCTATTAGTAGAATGCTTACATATACCATATAATATCCATGGTCCAATTGGATGAGTACAGGCAGAGGGGAAAATACCACGAAGGGATTTTCTAATACTTTACTCTAGGCCAGAACTTCACAGCTAGAGTAAGATTTCAAGAGGCTGGTTTAGAGGTAAACCTTTATGCATCCTACATGTATCAACTCCATAGTTTCAGCTTATATGAAAATGTCTATGACTTATATGTTCTCAATCAAGAGGCAGCCCGACGAATTCTTCGAGAGTTGGTCTATTTGAACACCTCTGAACTTTCCACCATGCGAGCCTCTCTTTGGAAGTCCGAGTGTATGCGGAATGAGTTCAACCCATACCGTCTGAAGTGTATTTGGTCCAGATAAGCTAAAGTGTTGAACATCAACTTGGGAATTCACCTGGCCACATCGGAGGACCCTCTACAATGGAGTATGTGGTGAAGTTGGTGATGGATTCTTTCTCTTATGCATATGTAGAATGAATTGTGGGGACACAATTATTAGTAGGGGGATAATGTAACACCACAAAACTTGAAACTCATGTATTGATAAGTTTATTTTGTTTGAATTTCATAATAACTGAACAAAACTTGTTTCTCATGAAAAAGTAATAATATGGTTTTAATTATTTTAGTATGCAACTGAGTAAAACACACAAAATGGAAATAAGGATTTTTATTTAAACAAGACACCAAAGTTTTTGAAATGTATCAAGATCACAAGGAACCATCCTACCCAAAAATTTCTATTAAAAACCCTATCAGAACTATGGGAAGGACCCCTACAAATACAATGAAACACAATAAATAAAGGAGATCCTTCAGGTCTGTTAAAACAAAAAACATCACCACCATGATCATGTAAACCATGCTGAGAATCAGTGGTATGAAAAGCACCATCTTCATCTTTTTATTTAGTTTAGGACACCCTGAGGCATGGTTTTATAAGGAATTAACTTGACCGTTACCTTGGGTGACCATTGGAAATCCAATGGCTATAATTATAGCCATTTTCCTTTTGGTGAAATATTTAGAATTGTGCTTAAGTGATGTTGAGGGAACTCAAAACACATTACAAGTGTATCAAATATATTGTAAATATTTTCATTTCTTAAATAGTTTTTTAACCTATGTTTAATTTATTTTAATTAAATTATGTGTTGATTAAACTATGTTTTGACTTCTATGATATTAGTATACAAGATTTCATATGGGTATACCAAATTTCAATTTATAACCTTGAATGTTAAAGCTTTAGTGTTTATAAATAATTTTAGTAATACTATTAGACAAAGTATAATTGGTATTCATTAACATTTTTAAATATTAAATTCATTTTTAGTAAAATATTTTCTATATAGTTAAAATAGATGTATTATTTTCCTTATGTTTTTGTATAATTTTGAAAGTGGGATTTTATAAAAAAAATAATCCCACCAGGGATAGCCCTTTATAGCTAGGCCGAGGGAGGAAACTCATGCTAGGTAGCTAAGCCTTGCCCTCAGCCCAAGCCAAGGCCGGCCTGAGCATGGGAATAGGTTCTCCGAAGGGTGCACGAGAGAATAGAAGCGCATGACCGTGCCACCATGGGCGCGAAGACACGGCGAGGCAGGGGTAGGCTGAAGCCTGCGGGGGAAGGTGGGAGCCCATGTATAAGGCTCCCTGGTGTGTGCTATTTTTATGAGGTGTTACGGGATTCTAAGTCTTATAACGGGCCACAATGTTTCCCACCGTTTCGATATGGGCCATATTTTTTCAGGAAAAACGAGATCTGGGCCGTTAGATCGCATCACGCGTGATCTGGGTCATCGATCTTGATCCCAAGATCAACCTGAAACAACCACAGATTACCACTATATTTTTGTGTTCCATTCGATCAACCTCAGAGCTAATCTCGAATGTCTGAGATTTTTTAAAACGCCGTGTCGAACTAGGGCCATCCGATCCATCTTGGAGAAATCCGAGCCTTCCAATATACCTCTGGTCCTCTCCTTTCAGCGTTGTCTTCTTCTCCTTCACGTGGGATTGCACCAGTAACCCTACACCTACAATGAACCATTTTTCATCACCTTTGACCACCATTGGACCCTCCTTTCTTCCCCTTTTCTACAAGTTCGTCACCTTCCATTTAATGTGCCACAAAGGGTTAAGTTTTCTCAATGGTTGCATTGAATGTTTGTGTGTTTTATGTAGTTTATAAGTCAAACGGTTGCACTCAAGGAACCCTTGGTTCTTCTCCCCGCTCAAACTCCCAGTAAGTTCCATCCATCCTTCCTCGAGTTCTCCTCCTCCTCCTCGATCTAAGTTAAGGGTTATGTTTCCTTGTTTTTTTTCTTTGAGGATACACACACACACACACACACACACACACACACACACACACACATATATGTATTCTCATAAAAATGTATATTTAAATAACCCTATGAGTTAGTTTGAACCCTTCCTTATGACCGAACCTAAGTCTCTTTAATTTTTTCTATTCAGAGTATTTATAATTTGAGAGTTATTTAATGTTTACAAAGCATAATATGGGATATATATATAGACATATATATGGTTGTATGTACTTCGGTTTATATTTGTATATGTATAGGCACAATCTTTCAGTTTTGAGTAGAGACCATCAAATACCCATTCCATCAAGTTTTAAAAAGATTACATGATAAATTATTTTTGTATGAAACTTTTATATATTTGTTTATACATATTTGGTTTTTCTAAAATCTTCTCAGTAGATGACCCTAGGTCTTCTGATTTTGGGTTTGAAAGGTTTTATGAACAGAAGGGTGCATTTTATTTATGAAAAATTTGATTATGTACTTTGTATATATATATATACACATAAATTAATATATATATATATATATATGAATAATATAATATATTTATAGTTTTATAAGAAATGTGTGAGTGGGTTTTCATAAACGAACTTCTATGACTAATGGCACAATCTACCCTATATACTCGATTGGTTAACAAATACTCTTAATGGGTTAAAAAACATAGAGGTGCCAATTAATTTTGGTATGAACATGGTTATATATATATTTTATATGTTACATGAACCTTTATTATACCTAGTTTTGAGGTCTTTAAACATTGATTCTCGAGTTTAAGTGGAGATTTAAAACATAAGAAATGTTGTGTTGTTCAAAACTTATATATATGCATATATTTGTATATACGATTGTATATATAAATATATAGTTTGTATAACTTACCCTCTAGACTAGTTTTAATTCTTTAAGCATGAAACTTCTATAATTAATTTATGTTTTTGGTAAATAAGTTTGTGCCAATTAACATTAGTGTAGGACTTATCTAAACATGTAAGTTATATATGTTTACATAAAAATTTATGTAAAATTGTTTAATGAATAAACCCTTCTCAAAGTTATGTTTAGTCTTGTTTAAAATACTACTCTTTATATACACCTCGTTGTATGGAAAAATCTACCCAACCCAAAACCCTAATGGTGGATATTCCAGATGTTATACTTATGATGCGTTTAATATTTGTAAGGGTTCATAAGTATAATATTTGGGGTATGCGACCCTTATATTCACATTTATGAGTCACTTATTTTCTTATAAATCAAATGATGTTGGTTATGGTGATGATTCATGCTTTCTATTATGGAAATTATACTGTGATATACAAAGTCTTATCAGTATTAAATGTTTTAGCATATGCAAGATTAAAAGCCTACATGAAATGTTTAGTTTACTTTTTTAATTAATTATACAACCAGATGAGATTCCAATATGTAATTGATTAATAAGGTTCTATAATTTTAAGAATAACATTTCATGTGACAAATTCTGTATTTCTTTTAGTACTTTGGATTTCAATACATGTTCCATAATATGCCTATCTTTTTACCATTTAATGACACAGTCATATAATTGTTAGTTTGGTTTTTAACATCTAGATGCATGTCTCACTTTATAAAATATGTAAATGATAAAGGATAAATGTACACTACTATGAACAAATATGATTATACAATAATTTATTCAAAGTGGTATGAGATACTTTGAATAACATGAAATGAGAAATTTAATTATTGAATGTGGTATGGGACACCTTGAATAAAATGAAATGTGTAAGTGATTATTCAAGTGGTATATGACATTTTGAAAATACGACCCGATTTGGAATATGAAAAATTTATTGGACTACTATGTTCTGGGTTGAGGACTGGTAAAAGTAAGCCCTCCAGGTTAGAGTTCGGTTACAGATGCTCTCCGGGTTGGAGTCCAGTTACAGATGCTCTCTGGGTTGGGGTCCGGTTATAGTTAGCCCCTAGGTCTTGGCACGAGGCCTTGACACACAAATTAAAGTCCAGTATTATACATTACCTAATTATGTGTATGATCATTAATTAACCAAATGGATATTCAACTAGTATAATATCCATGGTTAAGAGCCAGTACTTATGAGTATTAGAAAAGTAAAAGCTTATGGCATGACATATGGTTAGCACCCAATGTTTTAGTATTCGATGTATGAATTTGAAGTTACTACCCTTACACGCAACTCTGATTATTCATTACTCTTATATGTTAAATTTGTTCTTACATACTCATGTTTCATACATGTTTAGAACGTCTTTTATTTATTACTCCAAATGAGCATCCCTATAATTGAATCATGCATCCTTGTAATTTTGTTATCATGTTTTTAATTGAAAACTCCTACAATATGTTACATGTGTTACCACTTTTCTTTAAGAGAAATGTTTTATGGTAAGTTTTAAAGAATGTTTTCAAAAGTTATATTGGTTTATTTTTAAAACCCCTTACTGGGCATTTGTATGCTCACCCTATGTTTTTTATTTAAAAATTTCAGGTAACAATTTGAGTTAAATATGTATGAAAGATGTGCTGGATTCCCAGAACCTGAACCAAACTCGATCCTCTCTACATGACATGATGTGTAATTTATCAGTGTACGTTTTTGAAGAATTACACATCATGATTTGAAGGCACCGGCTCGAGTTTTTCCGGGGTCGGTTCCTCACATGATCTATATATTCTATATGAAATTAATAAAAAAACCAACGAATCTAGGTTACTAGAGCTAGGGTTGCTAAAGAATTCCAAAAAAATTTGTTTGAAATGCTATTTCAAAACATTTTATTTAAATGTCCTTTTTTGAATTACAATCTTTTTATTTTATAAATACATGCTAAAATCAACTCATACCTTAAAGAAACTCCATAAGATAAGCCACCTACACCATCTCAACTATGCATCCTCCATTGAACTATCTAGTAAATTTTTTAGTCTTTATTGAATATTAATATGAACTTATCCCATCCCATTTAGGGAGTAATTAATGTCACACAATAATTAAAATAATAATAATAGTCAAATAAAAATTAAATAACCCAAAAGAAAGTCAATACAAGATAGAAAATCTATATACTTATCCTGAAATGGATATATACCTCATTCATGCTTCACATTTTATTTATCCAATATTTTGTCAAACAACACCATAAAAACAATAACCAATATGATTGATAAATATCTATAAATTAATCATTGATAATTATAATAAAAAAACTATAATTGGTTTAAAGTAATCAAAACTCACTGGGCAAAATAATTATGTCGAAACTCCTAGAATGAAGGCATGGTCCACTATAACACACCCCTAGACCTAATCCATGAAAATTTTAAAAATTAAAATTCTTGATTAATAACTAATTTCACCCAATTTCATCAGTTTCCTTATATAAATTCATTATATAACATTCTATAACTCAAAATGCATACAACAACTAGATTCCAACCTTCCCAATTTTCCTATATACACCATACATAGAATCCCCTTGTTTATGAATCTATTCCCCCATTCGCTGGTGTATTATTATATTAAAACCCTTGGTGAATGCTACAAAACTACAGGATAAAGAAGAAGAAGGTTAAAAAAAGAAATAATGGGAAAGGATTACCTTGAATTTGATGAACAAAACACACCTGAATAACCTAACATCAATGGTGTAAAAGTATGGGAGAATGAAAAATAAGGGATGAGGTTTTCCATTCATTTTAATGGAGGATAGGAGAAGGCCAATGGTGGTTCTAAAATATAACCCCTAAAATTTCATTTTATCCCCTATAAAAAACATAACTATAATCTACTAGGTTACCAATAACTTTCTATTGGGTACCTAGTGACTCACTGGTCACCTCATGGGTGACCATTGACCGCATGTATTAGAGAATCATTTGGTCCCCCTAAACTAATAAAAAAATATAATCTTTTCATTATACTAAATATCAATTATTTATAGTGACCTGATTAAATTTTCAATAATCTACACATAATTTCAAGTCTCTATTACCTTTTTTTGGTGAATAAAACAAGGTTATATAATTTTTTTATTGCACCACTCTCTTCAAGAACATTATTATATAAAAAATCACACCTCTTATATATTTTAATTCATGAATTTTATCATAAAAATATAAAAAAACACAACCAAAAAATTTAGAGACCTAGAGAATTTAGGATATTTGATACATAAAACATCAACTTAAACATAAAACATGAAATACTTATTTGTCCATAAGGTTCTCCTAGATCCTATTGATCTTATTTTACTACATAGGTTACCTTAGGGACAGACATAAGAGAAATGGTTGAGCTATAAATCCAATTAAGTGATTTATTAGAGTAAATCATGATGATAAGCAACACATATGGGGAAAGATGTATGCAATGAAATCATAAAATAGAAGGAAATATATGGTCATATGAAATAATGGAATGAAGAAGATAATATCATAAGACTATGAATTAATAAGAATATTGAAAAAATATAGAACATGACATCATAAGAACAAATAAAGGATTATTACTATAGAAACAAGCCCATTCCTGAGTGGTAAGAGCTCCTTCTTGGCATCCAAGAGACCCAAGTTCTAAACCAGGTGAGAGAGAATTTCTAGTTTATTATAGTATTTACTGTAGTAGGTATTATTTGGTACTGTAGCAGACATAACTATTCATCTGATTTGGGCATTCGGGCCACCGTTTTGGGCCTAAGGGTCCCAAGGCCTTAGAGCCATCAAGTCCTTCAGGCCATAGGGCCTTTTGGCCATTAAGGCTTATGGGCCATAGGGCCTTCATTCCATAGAGACTTAGAAGTAGCCCAGATAGACCACATAGGAGCAAGCCCTAGAAGAGGATTCAGAGCAAGTGGTATCCACCAAAATAGATCTAAATAGACCTGAAAGAATGATAGGATATGAAAATTTCCATCGGTACCAGGACCCATGAATCTCTACATTGGGGAAATGCTAGCCAACATTACATGTGAAGTGGAGATCTAAAGACTTCAATGTTGTAGATGTTAGGGAGGGGAAGTTCCAAGGGTCAAGGTATGGTATTTGGGTCATGTATTAGGCCATGTGCCTCTGGATGTCACACAACTACCTCACGCACTCCTTTATTTTATCCATTTATTAGTATTGGGTCTTTTGGTAGAGCTTTAAGTTTGAGTCCCTGTCAAATTTTTTGGTTTTTGGGTGGTTTTCTAGGTGGACCACGATTATCGCACAATTAGTAGAAACCATGTGGCCCGACCATGTGACAAGTGCAGGTTAGATAAAACCAACCACATGACCTGCAGATGACCATGTGGTAGGTCCCAGGTAACTGTGCACTAGTTCTTCCATATGCAGAGAATTCCTCACGGTTACCGCACAGTTTAGCAAACTGTGCAGCCAAACCATCCGGTCATTCCAGGTCATTAAAAATAATATTCTCCACTCTCCCTTTCTCCTCTTTTTAGTCCATTTTGAGGATACTCCCCCCTTGTTTGACCTAGGCACACTAGGGGGTCCTCCGAAATCCCTCTCCCTTGCTCCCCTTCCTCCATGGAAGGCCCTTTAAGGTTCCAAGGTTAAGTTTCTTTATTTTTTGGAAATTTTCTTCCCTCTATCTCTTTCCCTATTTGTTTCTAGGGTTTTTCTATGGGGGTTTTCTTGTTGGATGAACCCTAATGTTTAATTTTTGTGCATGTATTGTTTTTTTTGATCTTGGTAGTGATGCAAAGCGGGCTCGCGGCCCGCGGTCTTTGTGGGTATGGGGAGGATGTAGGGCGGGGCGGGCCTAAAAATTTTGACCGTTTAGAGTACGAGCCAATGTGGGTTGAGCCCGCGCGAGTGCGGGCTAATGCAGGTTGAGCCCGGGTGGGTGCGGGCTTGCCCGCGGGCCTTATTTTAAAAAAATATATATTATTTTTACATTATATGTTTCTTTAACATTTTAGTTTTTTTAATAAAAAAATAATGGTTAAACTGTGACATATGATTTCTCACCGTAATGGTCATATTAATTCACCATTTATTCACATGTGAATTTTAAATAGGCATATATTTATTGTTTTAATACGATATTATATTATTTATATAGTAATTATTAACCATATTAACATGGTGTGTCAACCCATCTCTCAAAAAATGGAACTCATCACCCCTACGCACGGTGTCAATTCTTTAAGAGTTATTATAATCATAATATTTTTTAGGTTGATTTAATTTTGTTATTATTTAATTTATTTTTGTTATTAAGAGAATTGGATAGAACCTCGTGAAAACACTAATATCTTCCTCTAAAACTGATCATTACCTGGAGAGAATTCATTCATTCACATGTTTAGGTATTCACATCACCACACAACCAACATTATCATTCATTTTCCATCACCGATCACTCACCTACTTTCTATCGTAATAGTTCACCACCACATCTGCATTACCACATGCCACCATTAACCCACAAAAAAATGTTCCATCACATTCTTTAAAACTATAGTTATTGTTAATTCACACTTCTCCCCACAAATACCTTTAATAATGATAAAAAATACAGTATTTAAATGATTATAAATAGTATTTTTTTTGAAATGGTGGGTAAGCCTGCGGGAAACCCGCGGGTTTATGCAGGGTGGGGCGAGCTTGAAATTTTTTGTTCGCATTATATGCGGGCTTTGGCGGACAAACCCGCATGGGCTCAAACCCACGTGGGTTTGGACCGCCCCGCCCTGGCCCGCCCCTTTCACATTACTAGATATAGGGCATGAAAATCATCCTTGATGCCCTAATCTTCCATTCTCGAGAGTCGCATTCCATCTGCACATGTTTGAGGTATGTGTTTCCAAGTTCTTCTTTCCTTAGGCATTTCCTTTGATTCTTGGAATTTTAAATAAATTTATAATTTTTATTTTCACCTCTATGTCACCATTTTTAACCTTATTATATAATTTTGGAATTGGTTTGTTAAAAATAGTATTTTAAAGATATTTTTGTGAAATGTCTAGGTTTTTGTAACCTAGGGTGATTTTTTAAATGCCCTTTTTATTTTAAAGTGGAATTGGGGTCTCTTATGAATTTTTTATCCCTTATGATGTTTCAACGGTGTTTTTTTACTAGTGAGTCTGATTTGGTATGTATCATTTAGAAATGATATAACTTGATAAATGTGTTAAAATTCCTTGGGGAGGGATTTATGGATTTAAGGTGATGGTTTGTGTTAATTTTATAATGTGAGTGGTTGGATTTGGTTTCAAAGAAAATAGTGATTTTTGAAAATGGTTTTTGAATGATCTATTATATTTTATAGTGTTCCATTCAATGTTGGAACATCCATGGGTGAACTAGGTGCACACATGAATGTGTATTCAAATGAAGATGACACTCTTAAATCATTTTCCTTAAAAGTTTCTCATTCTTACCTCCTTTTATTTTCTTGAAATGGTCCTATTTCCTTCTAAATGGTAAAGTATCACTTCAATGGATTTGGAAAACATGGATTTAAAGGTGTTCCTCAAGTTTTGTCATGTTTTTCCTTGAAACATGTTTAGTGTGAGTTTAAAAAGGGTAAATGTCCATTTGTTAATCGTGAAGTGTTTGGGTGTGTGTTTGGAACTTAAGGTCCCATTTGGAATTGTAAATATAAAATAGGCGTTTGTTTGATGTTTTGGTAATTCTTTTAGTTATGTCGAGATAACGGTCTGTTTGGAACTTCAAACTCAAGGGTGATGTTTATGTTAACTTTCAGAAAGTATTGTGTTTTGGAAAATGTGTATGCCCGATTGGCAACCTAAAATGTTTTATAGAACATTTTGAATGTTTATATGGTGTGGAGGTCAGGTTGGTACCTTGTGTGATGTGGTATGGAGGTCTGGTTGGCACGTTGTGTGATGTGAAATGTATATGTATGTATATGGGGAACCTTTATAGGAGGGATCTCCCTTCGTGGGTTATCATATATTGGTGTTCGTGTTTGGGGTAGGCAAGTGTGGTGGCAGAAGGTAATATGAGTCATGCATGCATTTTCATCCTACTTACATAGTATTATTATTACCACCATGGGTTCCTAGGCGTCTTTTAGATGATCGAGTGATGATATCTTACCAGCCCTGATTTAACGGTTTGGTACCCTCTTGGAGTTGCTGACAGGCTAGAGTGTTGTGCCACTTATGAGGCTAGGATAGAGCATCAATTTGGTTATTGAATTAGGGGATTCACCATACACCGATAGGTGGTTCTAAACCAAGTACGTCCAGGGGTCTTCTTGGGATGTTTAGGATTTCCCATGGTTATTATTTGTATTACTTGTTTACTTTCTGTTGTACTAGTTTCCAACATTGTTTGTTTATCTATTTATTCAACACAACCCTAACTTTCCTTGTTTTGGATTTTGATTATAAAATGGAGATTTGTTTTGGAAATGATATGTGGTTTCTATTGGATCTCCAAATGGGAAAACAATGTTTGTTTCATAAAATATTAAAACCCTATTTTTATAACTGTATATCAAAAAAATGTCAATGGACTATTTTAGGAAAGAGAAAACATGGATTCCCTGGTTTATCTTTGGCATTCCTAATGAGCATTTTGATGCTCATGCCCACTTTATCTTTTGACTGTAGGTTCTGTTTTTCTCTGGTTCTCCTGGTTTAGCTTCTTGATGCTGGAGAAGGTTTGGTCTTATGGTTGGAGGTGACTAAAAGGTGAGATGGAGATCATGGTTTCATGTTTTTTTTTATTTTTGTGTTCAATTTATGGGTTTTTCTGCATTTTTATTCCTATTAGGATTCTTTTGTATATTTATTTTATATTCAGTTGTTGGTTATTTGATGCGTGCTCAATTTTATTGGTTTATTTATTTATTCGGTGCTGTTTATTGGTATGAAATAATTCCTAATATATTCTTATTTGATTACTAGAACTAGTTTCCAGCCCTTGGAGACTAGGAACACCCTTTAGTCCATGTTGCAGACCGGGTCGGGTGTCAGGTTAGATGAAATCCAATGTTGGTTTGTGAAAAAATGGTATCAGAGAGAGTTTCTTGATATTTGGGGTGTCTGGTAGAAGAAGATTAGGACTATTTAGACTTGGGTGGTAGGTATAGAAAGGACGTCACAAACCCTTTCCCATTCTTATCCTCGAGTTACTAAGGTTAGTCTAGGTTTTGAGTCTTTCTTCCTTTGTTTGGATTGAGGAATGACAATGGATGCGAGCCAATGTCACGTCATGACCTCATATGGAGTAGTGACCCATATGGAGTCTGGGTACATAGTTTAAGTTCCTCCTATTTATTGATTCTTACTTGGGGCATGGCTCAATACCATGTCACCAGGTTAATCATAATAGCTAGTTCCTCATTTTAGTAGTTCGTTGTGAGTTGTGTTCCATTGAGTTTCAGTTGGTGTAAGAATGTGCTTGAAATTAAATGTGGACATTGAAATGAAAATGTTTTTTGTAAAATGTATTTAAATTGGTAAAATGAGTTCTAAAATTGGAAGTGTTTTGGATTGAAAAGTTAATAAATACTTGGTTTTTTATTAGTAATGGAAGTATGCGGCCCTTGGTATTCCTTATGAAGGATCACATGTTTATGGGTATGTACACAAAGTTTTTGGGAATCTTGTTCGCGGAATATGTGGATAGAAATGGATGGACACAAAATGTGATGATTCATAGGATTCCATGGATGAGTTTTTGAAATAAAAAGGGTTTATAAATTGGTTTTTCCTTAAGGAGTGGAATTTTGTCTTGTGAAAAGTGGATTTTGTATTTGAAAAATGGACTTGGGATAAATTAGTTTTGGAATTTTAATGAAAAATGGAGATTTTGGAAAAAAATATATTGGTTGTGTTAGTATTTGTTTGGCTTCTAAGATATTTGTTTGTGGATCAAGGTGTTATTTTAATAGAATCTTTAATTTATGTTGGATTTGGTTTGTGGTTTCCGTGTTGCTCAGGAAATTCTATCCAGAAAGGCCCCAAAGTTTTGAATGAGTCATGCCTAGTTCCTGGTCCTTATCGAGTGTTTCCTAGTTTCCTTGGTGATCAAGGTATGTTAGAGGCTGTGGAGTGGCTTGAGGAAGTCGAGTGTGTTTTTAGGTCATCAGGAACTCCTTAGGCTATTTGTGTTCATGCAGTTTAGAGGTTTCTAGAGGGTCTGACCTTGGACTGGTGGGATTTGGTTTCCCCATCATCGATGAAAGTTTAGATGATGTGGGAAGTGTTTAAGACCACTTTTTTCCAATAGTTCATACCAGAGAAGGTGAAGTTGAGGAAGGTGGCATAGTTTTGGGATGTTCGGTAGGGCCAACGGTCAGTGATGTCTTACATTGACCATTTTAAATAGATGGTTCCATTTTATCCAGAGGTAGCATTAAAAGATCAGATAAAAACCCCTATTTTTGTCTGGGGTCTTCGTCCTGAGATTGTTGAAAAAGTGATCTCATTCAGTGAAACCTATTTCGTGAAGTTGGTGAATGCAACAACATTCATGGATGAACTTGTTCTCATGGTGCAGCCAGTGGTGGTTGGTTAATGTGAAGGTTCCCCATACAGTGAAGAGTGCATGCCAAAGAAACCTATTTCCAAGGAGTCTCCTTAGTTTTTCCTAGTTCCTCATTTTTCAAGATGTTCACTTGTATGTTTTCAGTGCATCCGATTTGGAAACTTGAAGTCATCTTGTCAAAATCCTCTAAAGACCTGCCACTATTGTGGCCATTTGGGTCATCTAGAGAAGTTTTTAAGGAAGTATTCTCTGAAAAATAAGTCTTTATCGGAATATGTGCTTCCTAATTGTGAGGCAAGAGATGCTTCATCCATCAAAACCCTAGTTGTAGGTCTTAGGGTGAAGCTCGTGCACAGTCAGGAGTTGCCTGGGGCATGAGAAGCCCCGACCAAGTTTTCTGTTTCCTATTTTGTTCTTCTATTTTTTTATGTTTATATATTATTTTAATAATGTTATGGATGTAATCTACCACAGTCTAGGAGGATTTATATTTTCTAAAAATGGTCCCTCTGAATCGTTCATTTATCATAAGGGATGTTTGACCATGGATTAATGAGTTCATTTGGGTCTTGGATTTAGTATTTGTTTCATTGATTCTAGTTTGGGAAATGTTTTGGTTTTTTGAAAAGGATGAGTGGAAGTTTTGGTCTTCTATTTAGTTTTAGTTTGAATTGTTCTCGTGGGTTCTCCCAGGTGTTAGAGAATTCAGCCAGTGTGGAGAATTTCCCCATCCCGGCATGATAGGTCATTTTGTGATAGGTTTTATATTTGAACCCTTGTGGTGGAATAGTTTTTCTTGGGATAAGGGAGTCATTTTAGCTCGGATTAAGAGTTCCTTAGTTTACAGTTGTGGTAAGTCCACTATTTGGCTAGTGTTAAAGGTTTGGAAAATGCAGGATTGGAGTTCCTGCATTGCCCCCTCCTCCCCGAGGTGGTGTGGTTGGGTTCCAAATTCTCATGGTAGTTAAATTATTATGGTGGGGAGAACCCTCCCATGTTCTTTCCTTAACCTAGGGCTCCAGTTTCTTCTTGAATCTGTTGGGTGTGACATGGGGAGATCAAGGTCATACCAGGATTCATGGTTTTCCTCAACTTTGTCTTGGCATGGACTCAAATTTTTGTTAACTATCGACTTGGTGACTTTCTGGGGGAAGAAAGTGTCTGTGATGGGGATAATTGTCACACCCCGATCTCAGATACACCTTTATTTTATCCTTTTATTAGTCTTGGGTCTTTTGGTCGAGGTTCGGGTTTGAGTCCTGGTTGAATTTTTTGGTTTTTGGAGTTTTGGGTGGTTTTCCAGGTAGAGCACATTTACTACATGGTTAGTAGAAACCATGTGACCCAATCGTGTAGCAAGTTCAGGTTGGGTAGAACCAACCACATGGACTATGTATGGCCATGATATAGGTCCCAGGTAACTGTGCACCAGTTCTTCTGTAGGCATAGATTTATATACAGTTACGACATGATTTGGAAAACCATGCGGCCAAACCGTGCGGTCATGCTAGGTCATTAAAAATCCTATTATCCTCTCTCCCTCTTCTCTATTTATTCCATTTTGGGATCCTCCTCCCTTTTCTGATCTAGGTGTACCAGGGGTTCCTCCCACACCCCTCTCTCTTACTCCCTTCCTCCATGGAAGGCCCTGAAGGTTCCAATGTTAGGTTTATTGAATTTCTGGTTATTTTATTCCCTCTCTCTCTTTAAATCTTGGTTTATAGGGTTTTAATTTGGGGGTTTTATTGTTGGAAAAACCCGAATGGTTAGGTTTTGTTCTTGGATAGTTTCTCTTTTAATCTAGGGAATTCAGATCATCCTTTAGGCCCTAATATTTTATTCCTAAGAGTTTTATTCCATCCGCACATAATTGAGGTAGGTGTTTCCATGTTCTTCTTTCCTTAGGCATTTCCTTTGACACTTGGAATTTTAAATAAATTTATAAATTTTATTTTCACCTTTATTCCACCATTTTTTAACCTTATTATAGCATTTTGGAATTGGTTTGGTTATAAAAAAATAGTTTTTAAAGAGATTTTTGTGAAATGTCTATGTTTTGGAACCTAGGGTGCTTGTTTGAAATTCCCTTGTTCATTTAAAGTGGAATTGGGGTATTTTATGAAATGTTTAGCCCTTATGATTTTGTGATGATGTATTTTTTCTTGTGAGTTTGGTGTGTATCATTTGTAAATGATATAGATTGATAAATGTGTTAAAATGCCCCGGGTAGGGATTTAAGGCTTTAAGGGGATGGTTTGTGTTTATTTTATAATGTGAGTGGTTGGATTTGGTTTCAAAGAAAATAGTGATATTTGATTTTTTTTGAATTCTATATTAGATTTTAGAGTGTTCCAATAGATGTTGTCACATCCATGGGTGCACTTAGTGCACCCATGGATGTTCATTCAAATGAGGATGACACTCTAAACTCTTTTTACTTAAAAGTTTATCAGTCTTACCTTATTTTATTTTTCTTGAAACGGTCACATTTCTTTCTAAACGGTAAAGTATTTCTTCAAGGGATTTGGAAAACATAGATTTAATTTTGATCCTCAAGGTTTATCCTGTTTGGACTTGAAACATTTTTAGTGTGAGTTTAAAAAGTGTAAAGGCCCGTTTGGTAACCATGAGTTGTTTGGGTGTGTGTTTAGAACTTAAGGGCCCGTTTGGAATTGTAAATATAAAAGTGGTGTTTGTGCGATGTTTTGGTAATGCTTTTAATTAGGTAAAGATAAATGACCATTTGGAACTTCCAACTCAAGGGTGATGTTTTTATTATATTTCATAAAGTATTTTGTTTTGGAAAATTTGTATACCTGATTGGAAACCTAAAGTGTTTAATGGAACAGTTTGAATGTTTATATGATATAGAGGCCCGATTGGCACATTTTCCGATGTGAAATTTATATGTATATATATGGGGAACCTTTATAGGAGGGATCTTCCCTCATGGGTTATCGTATATTTGTGTACATGTTTGGGGTAGGCAAGTGTGGTGGCAGTAGGTAAGATGGGTCACGTATGCATTGACCTCCTATTTACACAATATTATTATTACAAACATGGGTTCCTGGTCACCTTTTAGATGATCAAGTGATGATAGATTACCATCCCCAATTAAACAGGTTGGTACCATCCTAGATTTGTTGACAGGCCAGAGGGTTGTGCCACTAGTGAGGCTTGGATAGATCGACCAGTTGATAATTGACTTAGGGCCCTCACCATATATTGAAAGGTGGTTCTTAACCAAGTATGTCTAGGGGTCTTCTAGGGATGTTTAGGATTATACATGGTTATTATATGTATTTCTTGTTTACTTTTTATTGTACTAGTTTCCATCTTTCTCTATTTATCTATTTCTTCAGCAAAACCCTAGCTTTCCTTATTTTGGATTTTGATTATAAAATGGAGATTTTTTTTGAAATGATACGTGGAATGTGTTGGATTTACAAATGGGAAAACAATGTTTGTTTCATAAAATGTGAAAACCCTATTTTTATAACTGCATTTCAGACTAGTGTCAATGGACTGCTATAGGAAAGAAAACACTTAGATTATGTGGTTTATCCTTGTCATTCCTACTGATCATTTCGATGATAATGCCTACTTTATATTTCAGTTGAAGGTTCCATTTTTCTTAGGTTCTTCTGGTTTAGCTGCTCGATGCTAGATCATGTTTGTTATTGTGGTTGGAGGTGATCAGAAGGTCACCCAGAGATTATGGTAGCATGGTTTTATTTTTAGTTTTGTGTTTAGTATTTGGTTTTTCCTCCATTTGTATTCGTATCTGGATCCATTTGTATATTTATTTTACATTCAGTTGTTGGTTATTTTCTGCATAATCAATTTTATTGGTATATTTATTTATTCGATGCTATTTATTATGATTAAATCATTCCCACTATATTTGTATTTTATTCTCGACACTAGTTTCTAGCCCGTGGGGATCAAGAATACCCTTCAGGCTATGTCGCAGACTGGGTCAGGTGTCGAGTCTGATGAAATCCCAGGTTGGTTCATGACACTGGACCTTCGGGTCATGTATGGGCCTCTTGCTAATGATCCTACAAGACATGTAAGGGTTCCCCATCAACCCTTAAAAGGGGTATTATCCATAATAAATAAAAATATAAGGTCTTTACCCCATTCAGGTAGGCTATGGAAACATCACACTAAAAAAAGTCCCAGAGTGGATTAGGTTTACCCCTAAACCCCATAAAAATCATCTCCTGAGATATAAAACATTACCAAATGAATTATAGGGATATATAATTCTGTTCCCACCTATAATATCCATAAAAAATTCATGAATATGTGTTCCAAATAATTAAATCATACATAGTGTATAAACATAAGAAAAACCCATGAAAATAAAATGGGTTACATAATCTTGTATTAAAGAATGAAATAATGGAATATCATAAATATTTTCATAAAGTAAGGGATTAAAGAATACTTAGACATTCATAATTTAATAAGGAATCACATGTTAATAAAATAAATTCCATGTGAAGTGAAGACATATAAAAACTGGATAAGTAATTTTAGAAATAAACCACTGAAGTGAGGTTTGAAAAAGAAGGATGATGAGTCTCTAAAGAGGGTAAATGAATAATGATTTCCTTATAAAAATTAAACTAAATGGTTTTCCATAAAAAAAGAGTGATTTGAGAAACCATATAAGGTTAAAATCATTATATGGAGTGGTATACGAAAATAGATATGAAATAAATAAGTTCCCTTTAAACGAGTTTACTTAAAATAAGGAATTGAGATGGGAACATGAATAATGTTTATTATAACCAACATAGAAAGGTAAAGTAAATTGGATATACATGTAAGGAAAATATGTACCAAATATTGAAAATACATGATAATAGGATATATTTAAATGGAGAAAATTAATGAGAATGCATAACCCAAAAGTAACAAGGGTTTTTCGGAACTGGTGCGGGGATGTTATTGGCTATCCAGGGTGCCCAGTCACCAACATCACCTTAAGGGAAGCCAATATTTTCCTACCCTTCATCAAAGAGATTTTGGATAGGGATAAACATGACTATATCAATTTCATAGAGCTGAATTTGGAACCTAATAGATGTGTTTTCACCACATCACCCTTGGGGCTCTTTACATCAAATGAATTTCATTGCATCACAAGTATGTAGGCCCATTAAGATGCTTGGAATGAGGTTATTTGGGTTAAAATTATCCAAAAAAAATTAATTTTTTCACCTGGAGGATTAGGAAGGGGGAAGTCCTAACGGATGAGAACATCAATTGATGCAATATTAATATTGTCTATAGATGTGTGTGCTGTAAGGTATATAGTGAGGAAAGTATGTACCATCTATTCTTTGAGAGTGAGTGGGTGTGTGAGGTGTGGAAATATTTTGGAGAGTTCACTACTATCTCTAATTCTAACATGGATGATCACCCCTTTCTAGATTGATGGTGGCATGGCTCATGAGATAGAGGTTCAGAGAGACTGACCTGCACAGTGGTGTTTCATGATGGTTGATGGTGCCTCTAGCAGGCGAGGAACAAAGTGTTACATGAGGGGACATCTACATCGGCAAGATCTATAATCATATGGATAAAAAATATGTTAATAATGTTGGAAAGGTTCGTGATAAATTAGTGGGATTCCCCTTTATTTCTTCGGTTAAAAGCAAGGCTCCTTGGTGTTCCTCCTGTCAGTAGACCAAGGAGCAGCTAGGTTTTTTAGCACCCCACCACTAGAGGTTTTAAGATTAATACAGATGTTTCTTGTACATTGTGTGTCATGAACGGGGTGGGGGGGGGGGGGGGTAGTGTGCAGTGCTAGCAGTTCAGTCCACCTAGAATTTACTGTCAGG
Source organism: Viscum album (assembly GCA_963277665.1). Classification (NCBI taxonomy): domain Eukaryota; kingdom Viridiplantae; phylum Streptophyta; class Magnoliopsida; order Santalales; family Viscaceae; genus Viscum; species Viscum album. Next base: position 1,388,489,125 of record OY728133.1, on the reverse strand, counting down.
ATGGTTTAGGGTTATTCTCTCTAGTTAGAGGCCATGTCAATGCTCAAAGGGCTCAACTTATGTGGTCAGAGGGGTTTAGACATCATGGAAGCCGAAACAGATTCAATGTTAGTGAAAAAATCCCTACATGGCTATGGTATTTATCTTTGATTGATAAGCTACATCATCAGGAAATTTCCTCGCATCCCAAGTGACAACACTTAAGTGATACACACATGGTGGGAGGGTAAAAAAGTGGTGGATCACCTGCCTCACTGGATATCTCTGGCTCATAGGGTATCTATTTTCATACCTTAGATAGCCTTAATCCTTAGGGGGTCAACTTTATTAGAGGGTATTCTCTTGGTCTTCATTATTTCTTCCCGCTTAGCTACATGCGCCTTGGTGGTGGGGGCTAGAGGGGGCTAGCTTCTGTTCTTGTACCTTATTCTTCTTTGAATAAAAAATTTACATGACGGTGATGATGAATATAACTTCATGAATAATCAAATTATATATATTAAATATGAAATTTAAAACCTTTATCATGTATATTATATTTTTAAGGCCTGTTTATGAGGTAATAAAAGCATTACATGCATAAATATTACATCAATTTTCAAGGAATATTCAATATATCTCATAATAATACACACCCGAGAAGCATAAAGGTTTAGTGAATTTAATGGATGGATACATAATAAACTTATTTCATGAAATATATTCAAAATCTCCCACAAAGTTCTTCTCACATAGTACCCTTATTAAACATTTCCTACTTAAAACCTTTCTTTATAACATATGGTAAATGGAAGCATAAGAAATGCTGATCTCAAATGCTCAGTAAGTGAAAATATAAGATATATTATTCAAGGATCATAAATAAGAATAAGGGTATGATAACATAATCATAACTTATAAAAGATTTACCTAATCATCCAAATATATTTATTCATGAATCATGTCATAAGTCTTTTTCATAAAAGATATAAATCATAAGAGTGCAAAATCATCAATAATAAATCATGAGCTATGAGAACACAACATAAGCATAAGACATAGGTTCTTGGAATACATATAATAATAGAAGACCATTTCTTTAGAAAAGGATCACTATAAAAACTATTATAGTGGATTAGGTTAACTCCCCATTACATCATTTCCTTAGTGAAGGTTCACTCCCAAGACAATCATAATGAAAAAATTTCCTTACTAAACTGGGTTCACTCCATACTCTAGTTCATATTATCTCTTAAGATATCAACATTTACTCAATTAATTGTAGGGATATATAATTCTAGGACTAAAAATTACATAATTAAAATCATACATATGTGTTCCAAAAGATTATAAAATAATTTATCATTTCATTATAGTATAACCAATGGAAAGGAAAAAAAATTCATATAAATTTCATCATTTCAACATAGAATAGACCATGGAAAATAAATTATTTTCATAATGATTTAATCATAAATTAATTTACCTAGGGGAAAGATATTGGTTTCATTGAATCATCCTTAAATCATCATAACCATAATCCATAAAGAGAATGAAAGTGGATGATATCATAAGATCATATTCCTAGTGAAGTATTGAAATCCTTAAAGGATGTTGATAGAGATGAAAAATACCCTCAGGGGAGAATTTTAACATTTCTTAGAAAATTAGGATAATTCTATTTTATTGGGATATATTTAAAAATTAAAAATTCCTAGAAAAATGGGAAAAATATTTATTTGAAAATATTCATGGAAGCATGTAAATGAAGAATTAAATAAAATAATTATCATGATGATAATTTTTTTTTTCATACCATATAAGTTAAAATAGAATAAATAAATAAATAAATATATATATTCTTTGTTGGACTTGGGATTGAAGATCTGGGTGTCACTATATATCCTAAATGAATAGGAATCATGACACACGTAGTTCTGAACAGGAAAATCTTTGCGCAGGTCTGATTTGTACCTAGGGGGAAATTTTTCCCACACTTAAATATTTATTTATAGATAAATACATCCATAAAATTTATAATAATTTGGATATAGAGAAATATTCTAGCCCCAAAAAGAATAAATAAGGCCAACTTTTCTTAAAATTTTTATCAATCATTTTAAGTACCAAAGAGTGTAAAAATGGAAATTATATTTGAAAAAACCATTAATATTAATAAGAGAATAAAATATATGAGGTTTAAAATATGAGGATCATATAATTTCCCTCATTATAAATTTAATATTGACAATCCTCAAAAAATTAGTTTGTAACATAAATGCTTACCGCTGGTCCTGTATTGCTTCATATGTTTTAAAACCACATATATAATAAATATATATTTATTATAATTATATTATATAACAATATTATTATAAATATTACTATATATAATTCCCTTATAATTTTTAATTACCCTTTTATTAACAATTCTTCCTTAAAATGAACATTCAGGCAAAAACTCATCAGTTTTCCAAGCATGTTTTAGTTCGATGATTCCAGTCCATGCACCTTGGTCATGTTTTCATAATCTAAAGAATCATAATCAATTCATAATTATAATATTTATTCATTATATAAACTTTTATAACCATTCATATAATTTTTTTTGAAAAATTAATTACATCACCACATAGAGATGGTAGTCCGTGCATACATACAAGTAATGTTTTCACTTTTTAATGGATGGAATGAATGAAAGTTACATAATAATTCACCATTATAGAATCATAATTATATCCTATATATCATATATATTCATTAAATATATTATTATTAACATCAATTTATAGAAAAAAAATAATAAAACCAAATCACACCATTTCATGGAGTTGGTAGTCCACACGTCCCCACGAGCGACATTATCATTTTTATATGGATGGGAATAATATATAAAATGGATATAAAATTAACATTAAAAAAATATTATTATAGTATATATAATTATTATATCATCTTAATAAGGTTATAGAACATTTTATTGGTTTTAAGAAGAAATAAATATGAAAAATACCGGTAAGAACATATACATCTTCTTTGGGAATTTTCATTTGGATTACACTATAAAACTTATAGAATTGGTATTTTGTGAAAAAAATAACCTCTAGGATGATAATATGAATTTTTATAGAGTATTTAGGAATATATTTATTGAGATAAATTGCTCAAGTGGTGTGGATAAGTGAGGAAAGGAGGTTCCCTTTTATAAGTGAGGGTAGTGGCATTCTTATAAATACTTAAAACATTAAAACAAAATAAAGTCTGATTCAAGTGAAAGTTAAACCAATATAGACCAAGTGATAATATAATATAATGGTGGGTATAAAAAAACTTAATAAATAGAATTTATATAAGTTTTTAGGTTATTTTAAATCCTATCTCTTTAGTTTAATCCTGATTAACCCTTTTAACCTCTACCGTAGTAATGAATTTTTACATCGGTTGCAATTCAAAATGAAGAAAAATGAAATTGGACTCATCACTAAATTAGAAAATTATGATTCCAAATATGATTTTTTTTATTAAAATAAATTTATATGTGTTTCATAAACTCATTTTAAAATAATTTTGCAAAACACAATGAAAATTGTTTTAAAAAAAGTTCATTTTAAGCATAAAACTAAATTCAATCTAATTCCCTTCCTAGTAAAACTCATTAAATTATTGGTAAAATAGTTTATTTAATATATTATATACACATTTAATTAAAATAATTCATAAATAGTGATTAATTTAATTTTTTAATATAAAAAAACATTTCATCCATATGAACAGTTTTTCAAAAACAAAACATCTATTTATAACTTTAAATAATTCTAATTTCAGTTCTAAAAAGTTTTTAACAAATGATTTAATTTTATACATGTGTAAAAAAATAATTTTTCATAATTTAATTATCCCTAATAATATCCTATAATCCAATGGATAAGTGATAAATATAAAAAATAATAATATTAATTCAATAGTATATCGCGGTTCATTTAAATTGGCGTTGCATGTAAATCAATCTATAAAATACAAAAAATTTATTTAGAAAGAAATATATCATAAAAAATCAATGTGTAAAATTATACCACATTATCATGATTTCTTCCTCAAATTTTTTTCATTCTGATACAAACAACTGAGCATACTTCTGCCTCATCACATCCTTAGGTTCCCACACATCTTACTCATATTTATGGTTTCACCACAAAATATTGACTGGGTGAGTGGTATTATTCCACAAAAATTTCCATATTTTATCCAAAATATACACCATTTTTTCCTCATAAAATATATCATTCTCAAGTGTTACAACATATGAGTTAAGTACTTGTGAAGGATTGGGTATGTACTTCCCCAAGAACGATAAATGGAATAAACCATGAACTTAAGAGATATTTGATGGAAGCACTGAGTGATAAGATATTGTATTGATATGATAAAGAGTATTAAAGGGAATGATATATCTATGGATCAATGTTCCCTTATTTCCAAATCTCATAACCTTATTCTATGGAGATATTTATAGGAATACCTTGTCACCAACTTTGAACTCCAGATCTAACCAATGATTGTCAGCATAAATTTTATATCGGCTATGAGATGTCATAGTGTGTTTCTAAATGGATATAACCTTATATAAAATTTCCTTATATATATTAGGTCCAAATATCTTTTATCTCTAGAACATTTTATTTCTTAACTTCCTTCCATAGAGGGATTCATAAGAATTCATTTGAATGTTTTAGCAAAAGTTACTATTGTCAGAAAACTCGAACATAGAAAGGTATTAATCCCAACCACCAATGAAATAAATTAAACAAGATCTCAAAAATATATTCTAGGGTTTTAATATTCATATAAAACTTAAAATTATTCTAAATATGATATACATTTCTAAATATCAACTCCATAATCAAATAATGATGAAGAATTATGCAGAACTTTGAGGTAAACCTCAGATCCTAATCAGATATAACAGAATGTGGTACTCCATGAAACCTTACCACTTATTTTATTTATATACTAGAAATATTATCAATATAGAAATATTCTATAATTTAAGTTAAATGTTCTGAATTTATAAGGTGATAAACTATAACCCAAATAGCATTACGAACTTTAGATTTTTATGGAGTCTAATAATGAAACATATGGTGGTGTTTTCTCATTTCCATTCTGGTATGGGTAATGGTTGTAACATCACCTTTTACTTCTATCTCTAAAAATTAACTTACTTACATGCCGACAATTTAGAAACATACATTCAAAAATTCCTTTTCATATTGTCCCACTATAAATATTATTTCATATCCCTATACATATTTATATTTCTAAGATAAATAGAGAATGATGAACTATGAGATTTTCAAATAGTAACTTATTAAAATTAGTTATTTATGGGACACATGTTTGGTACCTAAACCTTATAATTCCCTAAAAATTATGGTTGAACAGAAAAAAAATCCTCACATTCTTCTATAGTTCCACATCTTCCTTCTACACCTCTTTAATACTCACTTATATGGATGGTTGAACATTCATAGGAGAATGATATGATATATCACCTTTAATCATGATTTCTAGATCAATAGTATGAAAATATATAATTTTTAGATTTCTTTAAATTCTTTTCATGGAAAAACTAGCATGGTCCTTATAACTTTGAGAATCAACCACCTTGTTCACCTTCTTAGGGTTTTAATATATTGGGTATTCATAATTATTAATCAAATCCAACTATATCTTTGGAACATATTTAACTCTTTCTATGTGAATATATACTTTAAGATTTTATATTATTATATATTTCACACCATTAAACATAGATATGATGCCTATATATCTTCAATATTGGGTCTCTCCCTAACCATTTGAGATAAATACCCCTCATGAATAGGTAGTAAAACCTATATAGTGGAGGTGATTTCTATTGGAAGTTCATGTTTATCCTCACACTTATTGACGATTATTGGTCGATTAAAAATATAAAATGTGAATTCCTTTCTTTGTTTATTGATATGGGATCTATAAACATATCCAATCCATACCCAATATCAAATAAAATTCTATTATAGGGAGAATAATAAGATTGTCAAGAAGAATGTTACCTCAATCTTTAATCATAGAGTATCAATAGACTTCAGATGAAATCATCATAAAAATATTAGTTTTTAATATATAAATAAATATTTTTTCATCAGGTAAGATATTTGAAATTATTATAAAATATTATGTGTATAAAGGAATGGGTTGAGAAATACCAAATGAAACACTCATAGTTATTGAGTGGATGATCAGTTTATCTTACTCCACTTCATTTTCAGGACCCAGTTTAGTAGTTTTGATTTAAAAATATTTTCCTTTGTCCTTTCAAATTATATTTTGTTGAGTATTATTATCCTCATTATCCATTATATCAGGTAGTTTACTTATATAATTCCCAAAATCCTTGCATTTGAATAAATAAAGTGTGGTTGGTCTATTAGTTTGAATTTTATTACCCACCATTGCATTGAATGAACTATTATTCTCTTATCGAAAATCAAAAACCCAATAACCGGACATCCCACACTAGAAAAAATTATCAATCCTTTAATGAAATTACCTAAGTGATTCTTCCCACAATTTTGGCATGTTGGTGGTTAAAACTTATAACACCCTGAGTTTATAAATTATATTTTCTTTAAATGTGTTCAATAAATTTCATCAAACACAACAACAAAATAAAATGGTCCAAAAAATTTTATATAATCATTAAAATATTTCTATATTATTGGAAAGTAAAATATATGTATCTAGGTTATTAAATATGAATAGAAATAAAAATAAATGTCACTATTAATATAAAGGCATTGATTAAAATTCAATTAGTATAACTAAGTAACTAATATGAATAATTTATTCTTTAAAATGTAGCATTTCTAAAAATTTACTTTTTTGTCTTTTATTTTAATAAAATAAATACGTTTTGGAAAAAATAAATTGTTTATATGAATAATATATTAACAAAAATTTGATTATTAATTGATTAAAAATAAGAATCAGAATAGTTAATATTTTTTTAAAAGTTAATTTCCTATGAAAAAAGAATTCATTATATTTTTATATAAAAGATAATTTTTTCAAATTATATAAATTGCATTAGATAATAATATTTACATATTTTTAATCAATATCATTAAATTAATAAAAGGGGTTAAGTTACCAAAGTAAATATTTGTTACCATGACAAAACAATTATTTTTCAAGGATTGATACATTTTTAAATATTATAATGCTAAACCAAATTAATCTATTTTAAAATAAAGACACTAATACAGTGTTTAAAAATATATAATAACAAATTAACACTAATTTAATTGGTAATCAATGTTGAATAATATTAAGAACACTTAATTATTAAAACAAATTTTTTATACAAAATTAGTTTTTACAACACATTATATGTTTTAATTAAAAAATTATTTTTATCATATTTAAAAATTGAATTAGATTAAATTCATTCTAAATTTAGATTCAAAATTTCAATATTTAGTAAAAAGGGTTTTACTATATTTTTAGTGATAAAATAATAACCACAATTTATATTTTACCATGATTAATAAGCGTTAAAATGGGTAATTTAATGTTCCACAAATTTTACTAAATCAATTTGAAACAAAGACATTCTAGAATACCTTTTCATTTTATTTTATAAAGTTATATATAAATGTATCACCAATATTTATCCAATTAAATCTCCCTATATTAATGAAATTCCATTCTTACCCTTACCTAACATTCTTTTCCAAATATTTTTTATTCTTTCTCACATATAAAAGGATCTTACTTACACCTTTTTAAGCCACACAACTAGTTCAAAACTCCCATGAAAATATAACCAAATTACTTATTCTATATCCACTATACACTTTTGAAATCCCATATCCTCAATAAAATTCCACATGTCATTCATTTCCAAAGGACACTTTAAGAGAAGCTCCAAATTCTCAATGTAATTATTACTTACCCTTTTACCTTATTTATTTATCCTTCCCATACATCATCATCCAAATATATTATAATAATTGGTATATAATTAAATCAGTGTAAATAATATAATGAAATTTTATTATATTTATTTTATTACCAATATCCACCCTCCTCTCATTCAGTCGAAAAATAAAAACGTTGCTCATGAGCGTGTACGAACTACCGCTTCCATGAATAATACATTTTGTTTTCCAAGACCACATTTCAAGGATGCTTCAAGAAATGGGTTTAGTGAATAGATATTCTATTCATGACATGATTTATATTCTATAAAAAAAATTATTCATTCTATAAGTAACATTAAAAATAAATAATCACTATAAAACCAACCTCTTAAAACGACCATACCATGAGGAAAACAAATTATTTATAACTAAAAATTTAATTTTAATTTAAATTATTCTTCAAACTTTTCCAAAATTTTATTCATCACATTAATTATATCTAGATAAATTCATTATACATTTGTGATAATGATATTATAACAAAATAATCTCTTCCTTATCCATAATCACACATAAATTATATCAAGTTCTTCTTAGGTTGGTTTAACCAACTACATGAAAATTTAATAAATTTATATCAAGAATAGATTTTGAAAATTAATATTGTATGTTAATAAGTAAATATTTATTTCTTTTCTGTAAGGGAAATATAAAAATTTAACTCATTAATTAATATAACACCGTTTAATTGTTGTAAATTCCCAAAACAAGCCCATCACCAACTATATAGTCATGAATAATAACTAAAAATACTTATAAAATGAACTTATTATAAATAATTTTAAAAAATTACCATAACTTTTATTATTTGTAAATTATGAATTTTGGGATAAGAATGATTAATAACACTGTTATTATAAAACTAGTTTGAAATGATCAATATTAATCACACCTGATACAGAAAATAGATAATAACTAACTAATATACATATAGGGAATAATTATAAATTATTTTTATAAAATGTTATAGATATAAATATGGTTATTAAATATGTGATTAAGAGAGTTATATTTTTATACATGATATTTATGTGATTTAATGGAATTCAATAATTAAGGTAAGGTTTTTTGTTAACTCAATTTTTCTTGCATTGAGATACATACTTTCTTATTGACCTTATTGTTCCATGTATTATTTATTCTACCTAATAAATATTTTGTATTTTATATAATCCTTATATTTTATGGTTATAAAATTCTTCCTTATAGACACATTATCAAATAATTCTTACCTCAAATATTTTGTTACTTAAAAGGGGTTTCTTGTCTCAATTTTCACCCCTTGAGATATATTTATTATTATACACCATGTTTTATTTTGTATGAAGTATATAATTTTCATTTTTTTTTGTCTAGTGATCCTATAATTATTCATGTTATTTAATATTTCATTTTAAATTATATCCATCAAGGTGTTTTAATTCAAAATCTTCCAGTTTCATAAAGTTTTTCTTATTCTCAATTCTATTTTGAGACATGTTATATGTTATGCACCTTGTTTCATTTATCTGGTGTTATATTTATTTACAATCCTATGATTTTTTTATAATTTATTTCCTTGTAATTAATGTGATATATTAATTCAATTCAAGTTATTTTCTTCAAATTTATTTTGAACAAAATGTTACCCGATTCCTAAGAGTTTTTGGACTCAAGATTTTCATTCATTGTGTTTTGATTATTCTCTTGAACATATTTCAAATAATTTGGGTAAATTATTCCCTTTGGTTGTATTATATTTCATTATACCATTTTATGTATTATTACCACATAAAACCATTTTCAAATTTTTCATGAATCATGGATTTTGTTTCCCATAAGGGATATTTATAACTCAAATATCATTTCTCTGAGTTATATTCTTGTTTTTACCACCATAGTATTTTATTATATGATAAATTCTCTTCCACTGTAGGCATAATTACCTCTTATTCAAAATATTTTACCTTGATTATTCCCTACCCCAAAATTATATCATTTTTAAGAATATTTTCCATCCTCTTTAATGAGGGTTTACCCTCCTTGCCCATATTTTCCTTTTCAACTAATGTTATTCTTTATTACTTGAAACCTAATTACATGTTAAATAATGAGACCTCTATATTTACCTTTCCCCCTTTTAATAAGAAATATCTATTACTATTTTTACTATACGAGTTTTCAACAAATCTACTTTAAAAATATCAAATGGTTTTTCCTTTTAGGATAAATGGTTTTTCCTTTTATACCACATTTCCTTATGAAGTGCCCATATCAGTGTGAGATCACTTAGATAGGGAGGGGTGAATTAATTGTCCCTTTTTATTTTTACAAATTATTTATTTTTAATTAAACCCATATGGATCATTAAATCCTCAATACACTCTTCTTGTGTTCATTAGTCTTACATCGAATAATGTACTAAAATCAAAGGCACAAAACAAAATGATTTATAAGTTTCATTGCAAAGACCTAATTCTTTCCATGTTGGTTATTATACCCAACACAAATTATCCACTATAATATTATAATCAATTATAATGGTCTATACAAGGTCATAATGTATCTCTCATGAATCCACCTAGGAGGTTCTTTATACTGAATTCCACAATGTTACCAAAATCCACAGTAGAATGCTCCAGAATCAACACTAGAGACTTCTGCTCTAGAATCACAAAAGAGACTTCTCATTATCCCAAATTTAATTGAGAGAATTTTTCCTTTATTCAAGGATCAATCCATTGTAAATTGATCTGTTGATCTTCATCCATGAGATCTTGGAATCACACTTCCCCATGTACCTATTCAAATACCTTTGTAGTCTAGTACTCTTGCTCAAATATATTTGATGAGTTGCATTAGTGAAAAATATTATCAAGAAATTATTCCTTCTACTGATGTTGACCCGGAATCAATCAAAGTGTGCAAGTGGTGTACACAAATTCTAAAAGAATATTATAAGAAATATGGATCTTGGAAAATCTCAATGCACTGTTAACTCAAATATAAGATATTCTGATATTCTGTCCAAATTTAATCTCAAGATAATTTGGCATGCATGGGTTGCATGATAATTCCTAATTCCATTGAATGAAGAGAAATTATGATGTCTCACTACCTTCTTCACATGAACATGTAAGGTTTACATAGTTATTCCTTCATGTACTCAATGCTTTGCAGATCTCCTTCACATGAATTATTCACACATGATATTACATTCCTTATTCAAGTAAAAAGCCTCACATATCCCTATTCTCTTCATAAAGTGTATGCATTTGGAGGGGATCTATTTTAATATATTTCAAAAAATATGAATGATAAAACCTTTTTTCTCTCATCCCAGCCTCAATAATTATCAATAGATTAATCCAACCTATCTTCAAAACATCAAGGTGATCTAAGACTCATTAAGCACCTAGGGATATCGACATATATCAGTTATTTATAATCACTAAAACTTTCATCCTCATCACAAGACACTAAGTTGATCATCCTTTTTTAAATACACCTAAATATATTTCCATTTAAATTTATTTAAGACTCGAGTATTTATTCATGCGGTATTTAAAATCCCATTGCTTCTGTAGACCCAGTCTTCCCATAGCGTAAACAATACACTACAATATATAAAAGGCTAAATGAAGCTACTAAGTAAAACAACTATGTGCTTTAAATCTCAAAACTCATACATATGAACCATTTATGTGAAACCATTATATATCCAAATAGCTACGTGGCTTCCTTCCTACATTTGGACACATAAGATATCTGGGTATGTAGAGAATTTAGTTTTGTGCTTCACTTATTAAATCTCATACATAATAATTATCTATATGAATTTCATATCAAAACTCATATGTATAAAAATGAAAATGTGGATTCCATCCAACATTAGGCTATGTGGTTTACTTTAGAAAATTCCTATGTCTCTTCCTTCTAGCATTCAGCTGCATGGTTTGTTTTAGAGAATTACTACGTCGCTTCTTTATCAAAATGGGTAGGTCATTAAACATTGAGAATGGATACATAAATATTTCATTTTCATAGAAAAGTAGTTACATTACTCCATAATAAAAACAACTTTGTGGATTACTCACATTTAACATAAATATAGAAAACTCATTTGCATAAAATTATTTTCCTATATGCAAGTGTAACTATATGCATTTGATATCTCAAATTCACCTATGCATTAAATTCATCATTTTTTGGCATCAAAATACGCGACACATGATTATTCAAGGAAATAATGTATGGTTAAGAGAAAATCCAATCCAAATCATCCCTAAAAACGATTTTAAAGGTATGCTTCATGAATCTCCATTCAAGAATCCCCCATTCATGTTGCACATGATGACTTGATGACATGCTCCATGAGTCCGACAGAAATCTACAATCACACCAAGGATTGACAGTCTGCTTCATGAGTCCGGAAAAGCCGTGACCATTTGTGAATCCCTTCATTTTCTTCACAACCACATCCTAGCTTTATGAGACCCTTTTCCTATAAATACCTGTCTCATTCCAATCCTTGATGAAAGTTTCTCCAAACATTCAACTTCAAAGTTTCTCCCAATATGTGAAGCACTTGAGAATCAAAAACCATATCGAAAATAGATCATCCAAGGCACCTAAGATCCATGAAACTCCCTCCCATATATTATTGAAAGACTCTACCTAAATTAGGGATTCCTTTCGTGAAGGCCTACGCCCTTTTCAGAGGAATAAGGCACTCTGAGGGACTTGAGGATTAGCGAATCATTAAGAATTCATGAAGCACTCTTTTTTCTAGGATCTAACGTCATCCCGAGGTAGGTTCATCATGTTTCACAAAGCCTATTTCTTTGTAAAACCCCTGACCTCCATGAAGCACTTGAGCTTCATGAAGCACCTCTCTATGAGGCCCTATGATTCTTGAAGCCCTTCTACTAGGACTCTTCACATTTCTCATATTATATTGATGCCTCTTCATTAAAGTTGAGTTCCTAGACCCCCATACCAATCCAAGACTAGTCCAGCTACACCTCAAATCCCTATGTGACATGTTCCACATTTTCCTATGGCCCACTCTACTTCAAGTTTGGCCTGAGACTACCACCTACCTTTTTCTTCTCAGCATAGGTATGCTAACGCCTATTTCTTATCAGCATAGGCAAGATAACATGGAACTTGAGATTGACCACTCCTCCACACCATTACACCTTGGAATTTATAAATCCATGTCTCTCCTAAGGGTGCATGATATGTGGTTATATAATCCCAAGGGGTGAGGAGTGAGTCCCCCACATCCACACTACCTAACTTAAAACTGCCTAGCACCAATATCCTCATCACATGATGTTAAATTTAGGACCCCATAGAACCCTAAGAGAGGAGGGGTGAATCAGGTGTCAACTTTTTCTTCTAAAGTGATGGATTTTGTTTCCACATTAGTAGGAACTTGTTAAACCTATCTATTGGAGTAGTGCAGTAATAGAATATTCACATGCAAAGATAGAACACAACAGTTTTACTTGGTTCACCATTAAGGTCTAGTACAAGGAGCATACACCCAAAGTGTTTTGGTCATACCTAAATCCATGAATCTTCACTATATGTGGAATAAATAAGTTTTGACACAATCAATCTATGCCAGACAAGCTGCCTTTATAATATTTTAGGGAAAACTCACAGTGTACTTCAGAAAACGTCTGTCAACTCCCCCTAGCTCACTACTGTGAGAGAATTATAACTCAGTTTATCGACTTGAAGGCCACTTTAATGGATTAACATTAAAGTATTTGTCCCTGACTTAGAACGAGACTCTACATGCACCGTAGACCTGAGTTGATGCACTTTGAAATCCCTTTACAATTAAATATTATTCTCAATAATACCTTTTGAGAATCTAACTGACTTCGCAAAGCTCCCTAGCTTCACAGAACTAACTGAGTTCATGATACACCCCATCCTTCGCAGAAATAACTACTTCGCGAAGATCACAGAGTCAATACAGAATAATCTATCATCACGAAGTTCATTTTACTCACAAGCATTGGAATCAATCAAGGATAAACAAGTATGTTTTCAATTTTCAAGCTCATTTAGAAACCCAAATTTACAAAGCTCCCCTAACTTCACAAAATCAAATAGGTTCTAGATTTTCCTTGAAAAGTTCATGTCGAATGAAGTGGGGGTAGCCTTTTATTTATAGGCTTATCTATTCATGATTCTCAACCACCTCCAATGATTTTTTTTGAATCTTTTAAAAAATATTCATGGTGCTTCTCCCTTAACTATGCTCCACTCACATTTGATATAGTCATGGGGATCTCCATCAACACATCACGCAATCACAATGCTCCATTTCTCTTAATTGAAAAAATCACCATCTCCATTCACGATAGTCCACATATTCAAGAACATAATCCCAGACTTTAAGAAATCCACGCCTTTACCGTATTTATGAAATATTGATTCCATAAAAATACCTTTGGTAATTCTCTCCTCTTCCTGTAGATTTTTTACCCTAAAAATTTTACAAATACAAGGAAATAATGACACCTTCAAAACTATTGTCTTCTTGAACTATAAGATCCATTTCCTTAAAAACTCCATGATCATCCATGTGAGGATTGACAACAAGCACAAACATACTCTATTTCCAGCAAAGAATATACTTGGTTACAATATTAAACTATAGTCTTAACTCTTGTGGTGATCATGAGATTCCCCATGTATTCTAATCATGGGATTACAACTCCTCTCATTATAGGGCACTGACCTCCAAAAATAAGCATATTTCATGTATAATCCCCAAAAAAACTTCAATGGATGCTCCATGTATGACTCAAAGAGAATGATTTCCTTCTCATAGGGAATTAGATCCTTCTCACATGGAATAAAATCCTCCATATAAAAATTCAATCCATAATCCCCACACAATTTCTCGTGAGTGAATATTTCATGACATGACTTTTAAGTCTACTACTTCCTCTTGTTTCACACACTGATCATGACTCACATGGGATTATGGGTTATTAAAAACCATGAAACCCATCTAGACTCTATCTTTAATGGGACTCCTCCTTAGGTTTAATCCGCAATAACTTCCTTCACCATGGGCCACTTCCACGCGTAATCCCCAACCTTCCTAAACTAAATGGTGTTTGATTCCCAACTAAATGAGATATGTAGGAATCCTATCTGAGGTTCAATCCCAACATCTATATCCACCCTGGTCTTCACCTAGGCTACTATATCTTAGTAAGATCATTCCAATCACCTGGGGGACCACATCTACTCCAGGACAATCAGACATCTCCCATATTTAATCCCCACACCAATCATCAAACTACGTGGGTTTTGATCCCTATATTATAAGAAGGATATGTAGGATTCCTCCCTATGGTATAATCCTGACCAATGGTAAACCTAGGTGCTACTCCCTAGAGAAGTACCTCTCAGGCCCACCTCTACGAGTTATTCTGATCCACCCATCCCAAATTTGTTTCAAGGGGCATTCTAGTTCATTCCATCAGGTCTGCCTGTATGGGGAATTCTAACCCATCTATATTGGGATCACATAAAGGGGAATTATCATCCATCCATTAGGTGTGACATCACCCCTTTTTGAGACAGAACTCCCTAATCTTCCTCAAGGGGATTCCTGATAACACATCTCTATAGGAAATTAAACCCCAAATCCACTTCTATGGGGAATTTTGATCCATCCACCAGTAAAAATTTCATGTGTTCCCTCTTAGGTATGTACCACCTTGATCCGCTTTTATGAGGCATTTTAATCAAACTCCCTCCATATCTGAAAAATGTTAAAATCATGACCCAATGACATGATAGATAACTCATGCTAAACATGGGATACCTGAGATGAAATTCTTGTAAGATATGCACCTATGGAATCAGATAACTCATGATAAACATGGGATTCCTAAGGTGAAATCCTTGGAAGATATTCCTTTGGCATCAGATACCTCGTGATCGACACAGGATGACTTTTGTTCTATTCCTAAGATGCCTCCATGAGATACCCTACTACGAGGAATAATACAGGTGACTGAGGTTCTAACATTCAGACATGTCTATGATTCCCAATGACTCTCCATACTGAAAGTTTCTACCTTCTCAATATCACTTGGAATGTCCAGATAGAAATAGTGTAATTAATCGGTGTCCATAGAGAGATGAAAATAGGAATGAGTTTCATGAACACGACTCAAATATATGAGGGAGACCTAGACTAGGTGATGAGCTCCAAGAAGGAATCCATAGAGGGACAAAACGACATCCCATTATCCCATTTCAATTAAAGATTGGATATCACCGATGAAAGTTATGAATGCCACCCGCCTTTGGAAAGCAAGAGTGCAGGATAATAGAATGCAACACCAACATCATGTCAAAACACACCCAGTGGAATTTCCTAACAAAAGAATTGGAAATAGAAATAGTGAATCTGACATGAAACTTTTCTCCTTCAGCCATGGAGATTAACCATGTTGGTCATTAGATCAAGGATTGTAGTCAGACACAACTAATATCAGGCCACCGATAGAAATAGTGAACCTGATATGAATATCTTATCATCAACATGGGTATTAGTAGCACTAGATACATCAATAGATAAGCATGTCACCAAATCTAGAAATTTGGAACTAGGAACCATTAAAAAAAATAGTGGGCCCAATATGGAACTCACTAGAAATTGGGGCAGTTTAAACCTAGGGCATTGTGGTCTACGACATTGTTAGTGTGGATCTCTCTCTCTACAGCCATGGAATATTGGAAGAAACTAGGAAATTTGGAATTTCTTTCCTTGTATTTATACTAAAGGATGATACTACTACTTTTCAGGACCCAAGAAATAAGAAACTAGCTGTCCAGAACCTACAGATGTAGGGGAAATAGAAGCATCAATGAGACAATCCTTCATGATTCTGCCTCCGCCACAACATCAGTTGAGACTATAGCTACCAGGAACCCATTCCCTATCTCACCACCAAATATCATCTAGAAAAGGTTGATGGAAACCCTCATAAATCAGTATGATAATAAGGGGGTCATTACTACAAGGGACATGACCCATCATGACTTAGAGGCCTCAACACCTCATCTACATCACTACCATCCCCAAGGGCCACGCAGGGAGCCACTGCTCCCCACTCTAATAGTGAACATCTTCAAAAGTCTCTCCCCATAGTAGTATTTTGACTTTATCCCCTTATACCGAGGAGTTGGGGTATGATCAAGTCACCCAAGATGTGATTTCCACCTAGGATCTTCCAAGAAGAGCTCCCACCAATCCCCGTCAATTCTAGCAATGACTGATCATTTATGTCAAAGAACAGGTGGACTATATCCTTGATCTATCAACCCCAGTACAACTCACCAGACGCTAGAATCGGGTGAAATCTCAAGAGGATTCCCTTTATGGGGAATCATCTTCTACATCTCTAGTGGATCTTTCCACCACCTTCACATTATTCTAGGCCCCTTCCACTGAAGATAAGGGACCCATCTATTCCTAGTTGGGATTGAGACAATATCCACATCACAGGAGGGATGGCTTGGCTCCCTCAGTTATTAGTGTCACTAGAAATTGTTACAGGATGACTTGTGATGATGAGTTTTTGTGTGGAGGTCCTCCCCACACCATCACTAGCTCAAGTGGAGGCCCTCCCCGCTTCATCAGCACCCAACATGGAGGTCCTCCTCATGTTCCCATCAATCAGAGTGGAGGTCCTCCCTGATTCATTGCCAGTCAGTATGAAGGTGCTCACTATACTCATGATTCCCAGCACAAAGGTCCTCCCCATACCATATCCAACTAGAGTGGAGTCCCTCCCCACTCCCTCAGTGGTCATCATGGAGGCCCTCCCCATGTTTCTACTAGATTAATAGAAGGTCCTCCATGCTTCATTGAAAATCAACACAGAGGCCCTCCCTTTGTTCATTTGTATATGTACGAAGGTCCTCCACATGATTTAGATTAACAACATAGAGCTCCTCTCTATGGAATCATCACCGGTTAACATGGAGGTCTTCCTAATGTTCCCTATAACCAAAGAAAAGGCCATTCTCTCTTTATCAAAAACCAGAGTGGAGATCCTACCCACTCTCTCACCAGTCAACGCAGAGGTCATCCCCACTCCAACTACTGATATAGAGGCCCTCCACGTATCCCATCAAATCAAAGCATAGGTCCTCCCCATGAAACATCACACCAACATGGAGGTCCTACCCATACTGAAAAAGTACCATACCCTGAAAAATTTTCCTAGGGAAGATAGGAAAATTTCCACCACCAAAGGAAAAATCCTAGAAAGTGGGAAATCAATATCAATACCATTCACCTATCAGAATCTAAGGGGGAATGTGACTTGATGATGGACCCATCATCCTAGTCATCTGTATTATATTTTGGGGTAGTAGCTCGACATGTGAGGTTCTTCATCCCTGAGGGTGAGGTCTAAAAAATTACCAGATCCTTGTGTAGATTCATGCAAGAGGAGGAATATTTGGATCCTTTCTAGAGTCTCATGGTGCAGTCATATCTATCATTAACATTTTCATTCTCTACCTCTACCCAAGATCATGGAGAGATATTATAGAATTTCAAAGATAATGATCATCCAAAATACCCTATGATGAGCATTGATGCTCTTGCACCTGAGGTGGGGGTAGACACCCCATCATACAGAGATGTAATGAATCGGTTGGTATTTCCTTTGGGAAATTATCTAGTGTACAGTGAAAAGTTAGCTCATGTAGTCACTACTCTATAGGTCCACCCTCCAAAACACTAGATTACATTAGTGACACTACCTATCTCCCGACCAGTACTGATCAAAGCTTGGGCTATCCAAGAGGAGGGCCCCTCTTCTAAGTAGGAAATCATATCGAAAATTCTAGATGTCGATTAGTTTTTAATGGTTTTTTGGCCGAACACAACCTCCAACTTCAAAATCCCAGAATCCATCACCTAGGATCAAGTTGCATGCTTCTGTCAGACTATCTAGATGATAGTTTTTTTCCTCCATGACCATCAGTTGGTCTACCTAGGATACCAAGAGCACTTCGACGACCTCAATTAGCAATATTGTATGGTTGAGTTGGCATTAATTAAATTGGATTAGTACCCCACATCACCCAAATACCATTAGAACCTCCAAAAAATATGATTTAAGATATTTACAGTACTCCACAAAATCACGGAGGAGGCGTATCTACATGTGAAGATTCAAGGATGGGGACAATACACTGCTCTCAACTTTAGTCCTATCCTGTTTCATCCAAACCTACCTGGTGATATTGAGGATATTACTCTGGGTATCATTATAGTGAAAATGGCTGGTTTCTATAAATATAGGGATAATGATGCAGGGTATTAAAAATAAAACCCACCCTCAGGGTAAAACAACACCATGTAGACCCTTATACACGTTTCCACACTTTCCTGTGAAGGTAGGATCTTGGGCTCAGGGATCCCTTTGCATCATTTCTTTCCAGTTGGGATACCAACAAGGGTAAAGAGAAGATCAGGACCTCTATAACCTATGATATGTTTGATGTTACGTATAAGAAAAAGGTCAATCCTATAGTCACTGACTTACTTCAAAAAGTCATAGATCAAAAGAGGATCATTGATGAGCTTCTCGCTGAGAGCCACCTGGATTACAGGGATCTCATTCCTCCTTCATCGGGATAGTAGGGGAAGACACAATTCTTCATTATCCAGTTTCTCCCAATTGAGGCCATCAAACCCGTGTACCCCGATAAGGAATAGGTGGGAGTCTACGACATGTGAACAAGATATGATTCACCCAATCTTCCTGAACAAAGTGACAATCTCCCTTGATACCTAGATCAAGTCACTCCACATGCCTCTAATCCTTATTACAGGATTGATGAGCCCGTCAATTCCATGGTGGTCAGGAATCACCATAAAGATATGAACCCCTGTCAAGACAAGATAACCACTCTCACCACTCACTTCGAAGCCCAGGAGATGTGATAGGTGGCAATACCACCGGATGGAAATCCATATTTAACATGGGTGGATGACATGTGAGCACCCCTAGGCTTCAGGAAACCTACTTTAACCCACTTAAACAAGTTGAGTGACATGTTGCAAAATTTTGAACACTTCATCTCAATGTGTGAACTCATGTCATGAACCCCAGATCAATATGAGGCTGCCAAAATCCGATGCTTCATACAAACATTGGAAGGGACTATGTTCATCTGGTACAACCAGTTTCCCATCAGATACATCATTGGTTGGGAAGACCTACACATACATTTTCTCTACCATTTTAGTTATACCACATGAAAGACCAGTATTGATGACCTCTTCACGTGTAAGAAACTTCCTGATGAGTATGTCACAGACTTCACCACCTGGTGGAAGGGACTCACATATTTACTCAATATGCCACTGAATCAAGAGTATATAACAAATATGTGCATGGGGAACGTCAAGACTGATATGGTACCTACCCTCATCACTCAGAACATCCTAGGTGGGTTTCATAATTTTTCTAATAAGGCCCAATGCCTAGAGGATTCCTTACAACAAGATAGGAAGGCACTTCATTTGACTCTACCCACTCCTGAAATAAGATCTTACAAAGTAGAGATAGATTACATAATATAGGTAGAGGCCCCCAGGATACTATAATTATTTCTATTATATCCTTACCAGGTTTATCCATTCCATGTGCAACAGACTCATCAGGTTTAGCCTAGCTGGGTGGAGAATCAGAAGGCACCACCTTGTCATGCACAACCACCCATGTGAGAGAATCATACTCTAGCACCTCTTTAATATCCATCCCTTGGTTAGGGATAGGATCCTAGAGTTACCTTCCTAGACTAGAGAAATATGAAATATTCTTTTAAAGAGGACTAGGTTCTCTGTTATTTCCATAGTTCCTTAGAGTATAGGACTCTGAAGTTTCCAGAGTGTAGTAGACCCCAGAAATCCGAGCTCACCAATTTACCAAAACATTGACCTTATCATAGGATCCTTAGAAATATCATCAATAAATGTTATGTGTTGAAGGATTGGATTCAATACTAGGTGGATAATGGTGTGGTCAAGTTGGGTGATGTCCCGTACAGGTAGTTCATATCTATGCCAATCCCGATAGTGATAATGAAGGTTCTAGAGAATAGAAACAGGTTTCCAACCATGAGACTTATAATTATGATGAATGGTTAGCCCATAGAGTAGTTTATCATTCCCACAACATCATCTGTGCCTGCTTATGCTGGTCCGAACCTCCTAAAGTCAATGCACCCTCTCCAGCTAATGTTTCAGCTTCTACTTTGTAGCCTTTATGTCTTTGAAGAGTAGGAATTGATTATGAAACGGAAAGAAGAGTCACCCAATGGTTCCAAATATATCCTTCACACTCGGTGAATTCACGCCTATAGAGTTGGGAATCACCCCTAGGGTCCGTCCCGCATTGGAAGACCCCTCTAAAGATAACCAAGAGTATGCTTTTGTGAACACCGTTGAGTTGGTAAACCCTTTAATAGTCCCCGATGATGAGGAATACTCTATAGATCTTCTAAGTACCTCTAATAAACATCATCATGGACGAGTTAAAAGAAATGAAAACTGTCAGAATACTTAGGATTGTGTTCCAAGCCAAGATGTGCATGTTGCTGAGACCAGGCAACAAGGGTTGCGTAGATCTCAACAGGAACAATCTTCCTTGTCTACTCCATCATACATGCTACCATAGTTGATCATGCTCATTGACCAGGAAGAACAACCATAACCATATCATTATCAATTATATCCATCTAAATCCAAACCTCAGTCATCTTATAGTCAACTAGTTTTGGTTCTAGGTAAGTTAGTAAATGAGTAGTTGGATCCTTCTCGCACCAGCCATATTCCAGTGGTTCATCCCACAGTGCCCGTCGTTCCTAAAAAAATGAGATACTATAGTTAGAAACATGCATATAGAATGTAAGTATGATGTATTGAAGAACCTTTCTAGCATACCTACAAATCTCTCGATCCTCAAGGTCCTCCACTTATCATAAGAGATGTGTGAGGCTCTTTTATAATCTTTGAGAAGCCCCCTCCAATATGAAATAAAGTTAGAGACCATGGAGATATTCTATACTGAAGAGGTAGAGAAAGTAGAGTTCCAAGACCTCATCTCATTATCTGGAGAAGATGAAGGTGCCCTCATACAGGGGAACATCCACCCACTTTACATCACATGCTAATTCAATGTTATAAAATTCCATCACTGTCTAGTCGACACAGGTTCCTGGAACAATCTTATCCCCACCCAAACCCCCAGCAAGATGGGACTAATTGAAGAATATTTGAGTTCCTTTAACCTAATGATTTAGGGATATTAAATGAACAAGCACAGACCATGTGAGAGAATCTATTTAGATACCTAGTTTAGAGGCTTGGTAGAAAGTACTAAATTCATGGTTATCACACTAGACACCACATAAAACACATTAATGGGTAGAACCTAGCTCCATATATATGCAATAGTTCCCTCTGTGTATCACCAATGCCTCAAGTACCCCTTCAATGCTCGAGTGGGTGTACTCCAAGGTGATGCATCTCCCTTAGACTCCTGTGAATCCCACTATCTAGATGCCAAATATTATAAGAGAAAGACCAATAAAGTTCAAAACAATGAGGTTTAGAACACAAATGATTCCCCCAATTCATGGAAATACTTGGATGATACTTTCATCTTCCCAATTAACTAGTTGTAGGCCACAATTCTAGACTTGGGAAATTTATTTTTAGTTTCTGGGAGTAAGGGGTTCCACATCCTTATGTACAATGAATTGTAGAGTATTACCACGAATTCCTACACAGGTTAGGAATAGATGATACCAAAAAACCCTACCCCTATGAGGTACTGAGACACTCTCCCCATGATTACAATTGTACATCATACTCAACTATTTTGCTGAGTTGGGTGAAAATGACACATTTCGACCCGCCACCATTGCTTTTACATCAAGTATGGACCCCGTGATCTAAGGCCTAATGGAATAAGCTTAGAAGATTTTATCACCATGGTTTCAGCATAGTAGGGGTCCCCCAGTGAGGATTCCACCTCTACCTAGGCTGGAAATAGTGTTCCCCCAAATCAGCTAGCTTGGATGAACCTCATCCCATTGATTTTGTAGCTCAAATGATGGATATGATTTGGAAGATGCCTCCCCACATTCGAGGAGGGCATCTCAACCACCATCAATGAGCTGGTTTAGGAGAACATTGGTACCTAGGATGACCTAAGTCCAATGATGATTAGTGCCTCCATGCCTCTAGAGGAACAATAGTGGTACACGACTTTCCTGAAGTAGCACCATGATGTCTTTTCCTGTAGCTATGATGAAACTCCAGGACTAGACCCTTAGGTCATTGTCCACTGTCTTGGTCTACTAGCGAGTCATTGTGGGTTCAAGTTGCCTCCTAGAATAATGCACCCCTCTCATGGTTCCATATTCGAGGCTAATGTTGATAAGTTTATCAAATAAAACTTCATCAAGGAAGTTAGTACCCCAAGTGGCTAGACAACATCATTATCATTAGAAAAAAGAATGAAAAAAATCAGAGTCTGCATCGACTTCCAGGATCTCAACTGCCACTACCTAAAGGATGATTTACCCTTCTAGTGACAGTGCTATTGATCGATTCCACAATAGGGTTCTGAGCTCTCTCCATCATGGATGGATATTATGGGTATAATCAGATCTAGATGGCTACTGAAGATGAGGAGTCTACCACCTTTAGAGAACTACAAGGGACCTTATGCTATCAGGTAATTCTGTTCGGTCTGAAGAATGAAGGAACCAAGTATTAGTGGGCCATGCACCACATCTTCAAACCAGTCTTTAGGATGCTAGTGGAATTCTATGTGGACGATTTTTGGGTCAAAACCCACTAGGGTAAGGACCATCTTAGAGATCTTGATAAGGTTATCAACTTTCTTCACTCTAAGAAATTGAAGATGAACCCCTTGAAGTGTGCCTTCAGGGTTACCTATGGAAAGTTTCTTGCCTCTATTGTTGGATACATAGGCATCGAGATTGACCTAGAGAATATTAAGGACATCATCCAGATACCTCCTCCGAGCAACCTCCAAGAGCTTCGAGGCCTCCAATTCCACTTAGCCTATATACGCCAATTCATAGGTAATATTCCTAGAAAGTGTAATCCCTTATTGAGGCTCATGAAGATAGGTAAAATTTACTAGTGGGATGGAGGGTGCTAGGATTACATTGAGGAAATTTTGTGTTATATTCTACAAACTCCTGTTTTGATGCCACCCATATCAAGAAAGCCCTTGATCCTTCACATGGTTTCCCTGAAATGATCCCTCGAAGCCCTAATTTCCCAAAAGAACAATGAACGAAAAGAGAAAAATTTATAATATCTCAGAAGCATGATCCTTAACATGGAGGGTAGATAATCTCCTATCGAGAAGAGCTGCCTCGTTCTGTTTTTCATAGTGAAAAAGCTATGACATTATCTGTAGCATTGTGAGATATAGATTGTGTCTCATGTGGATTCTCTAAAGTATATCCTAAATTTCCCCATGTTGATAGGTGGCAGGAATGCTAGGTGATGATCCTTCAGAAGTTCGATATCAAGTTCGTTCCATTTAAAGATGTCAAGTGTCAAGCATTGGAAGAATTTCTCACCACTCATACAACTCTTGAAGAACATTCCCTAAATATTGAAATTCTAGATGAGGATATCCTCTCAGTGGACCAGGATATGCCATGCTGGAAGATGCATTTCAATAGTGCCTACCAAATCCCAATCGATTAGAGGATCAATGATCCCAAGATCAATATATTAGGCCTGGAGATTATCTTTTTCAACTTAACACAAGCTGTCATTCCCTACTTGTTCCAACTGTCAGAAGGATTCACCACCAATGAGGAAGAGTATCGAGATATCATTACTGATATCAATATGACCCTTGATATTGATTTTAATTACTTAGAAGTGAAGAGAGACTCTAAATTAGTCATCAAGAAGATTAATGGTGACTATATCGTTAGGAAGCCAGATCTTGTACCCCTGTTGAAATTCACTGACCAACTGATGGCCTGGTTCCCTACCCAACCAGAAGTGATTCATGTGCCCTAATAAAAAAATGTTTGAGCTAATTCTCTGGCTAATTTAGCCACCTCTCTCTAGGATCCTGACTAAGATGATCTATTTATTCTTGTGTCTCATCAGAGGGTTATCACACCCATCATTTCGGATGATGAAAATAGCTAGAAGGTAAACCAGCTGACTGTTGGTTCTTTTACACCAGGAAAACCAGATCCCCCCCATAGCAGAATAAGCCTCCAATTATAAAACTCCTTTCATCGAGTATCTCCAATGTGGAACCCTCCCATCAGAAAAAGATGAACGTGAGAGAATCTGTCATCACACATTGTAGTTCACCCTCCAGAGTGGTCCTGACCTTGATCAAACTCTCTAGAGGCATGAGTTTGATGGAATTATCCTCCATTTCATCCAAGGAGATGAGATCCACCAGGTTATGTATGAATTTAATTTCAGGTCTTGTGGTGCCCATCAGGCAAGGTTGAAGATCTCCCACCAGCTTTGAAGAATGGATACTTCTATCCCACTATGGTCCATGATTGCATCGAGTCAACCAAGAGGTTCCACGCATGTAATATTCATTCCAAATTCATTATAGAACCCCAAATACCCTTTATACTGCAAATTATTTTTAGTCCTTTTCATTATGGGGACTTCATATCGTAGGACCACATCCAGAAGTGAAATATCATCATTTTAGGTTTATTCTGAACACAACGGATTTTTTTCCAAGTAGGTAAAAGAGATTATTCTCAACAAATTCAAGTCTTGGTAAGTGGTTGAATTCATGAGCTCCCACATAATCCATAAATTTTGAGTTCCTTACACCATTATCACTAACAACAACACTGAATTCTAGGCTATATAGCTAAAAATGTTGTACACGAAGTACAACATCCTGTCCAACCATACCTCTTACTATCATGCACAAGAAAATGGATAAATTGAGGTATTCAAAAAAACACTCTCCAATATTCTGTAGAAGATGGTGTTCCAGAATAAGAATATTTGGCTAGACAAGTTCCCCAATGTGCTATTTTTTTATCAGACGATAAATCACAATTCCACCCAGGTGAAACCATATTCCTTGGTGTATGGAGAAGTGTCTATCCTTCCCATCGTGATCTAGTTACCATTACTCTGTACAAATATCTATGACCATAAGACAATAAACATAATGACATAAGTTTTTCTAACTAGGTTGTAAGCCCTCAAAGATAATATGATTCAAGCCTTGCATAATCTAGAGAGACAACAGAATAAAATAATAAGGGCATTCAATAAGAAGTTTCACCGCTTCTTTTTCCTCCAAGGTAACACAATTTTGTCTATTAGAGCACCAATGATACATGGAAGAAAGAAACCAAAGTTGGAGTCCAAATGGGAAGGACCTTATACCATTAACAAGGACTATCCCAATGGCATATACTCTTTTATCACCATGGATGGAGTGCGTATCACTCCTCCAACTAATGCAAAGTTCCTTAAGTAGTACTTTACATGAGGAGTTATTTAGTCCAAAAAACATGACTTTAAACTTATTTCCATAGTCTAATTTGTATGACTTTAAACTATATAGCCTCATGTTATAAGATTTAAGACTATAAACTAACATTCATCTTATGGTCTGAGCTCTACGACCTTAAACTAATATTTCAAGTCCATGCATCATAATTTTAAACTGTGCACTAGTCTCTATTGGGAGAGTATTGTATGATATGAGCCCCTTGGTCCTTATTAACATTGGGTCATAGACACTGAATTATGTACATCCCATTTGCGACTTCCCTCCCTTTTTTCTAGTTTCATGGAATTAAATTGCATAACACCTATCATACAGAATGCATGATGAAAAAATTCACAGCACCATAATATCCTCACTTGAGGGGACATCACCCAAAAAATTAGTCATCCACCATGCCGTTTTTAAAAACTAAATGTGTATTTATTATTTTCCTTATAGGATATGTAGTGATTACCATATTTTTCATTATGGTCCATCACTTCCTAAAAATCAAAAAACAAACAACAAAAAACAAATCCATATGTGTGGGTCAGAACTACATAGTGAGATCCATTCCAGGAACTAAGTGTGGATTGATTACTATCCTTTTAGGATATTTAGTGATTCCTAAATTGTCTTTGAGACTAGTTTCTAATTTAGTAGTTCCTATTCTCCCTCAGACCCCATTTTTGGAATGTGGTACTTACTTGGCCTTCATCCACATTAGGAATTTCTTCTTCTCACACCATATTAATGCCCATGGGGTACAAATCAAGTTTACCCAGAGATATGTGGTGTGGTGTAGGACCCCTGGTCCTCATTCACTACAGTTTTTTTCAATCCACTACACTACATACATCTTTTTAGAGAGCCCATGGTCCAAAATTTATGATCTTAAACTAAGAGCTAATGATCTAGGAACACAACCTGAAAATGTTCTTAGTAAGTCCAAGATTCATGAATTTATATTGTATATAGGATTACCCCAGGGTGTTTTGTGTATTTTTGGGAATCATAAGTTCTCACCCACATTGGGTATCTTCGGACACCGTGCAACACATACCCATATAAAACATTTCTCCATAGTCCAAAATCTATGACCTTAAACTATGAGTTAACATCCTAAACACATGACTTTAAACTCTGATTCTCCTTCTAGCATTGGTCTCTTACTGTGATGTGTTTCATAAATATGTGTGTATTAATTCCCATTCTTATAGTATATGTAGCAACACCTATACATTTTTTTTTTCGATCCTAGCCACAAATCCATCAATCTTTGGCCACTTAAACACCATTATGGTCTAATAAATATGACCTTTAAATAGTTTGAAATACCTAAGTCTGAATCCCCTATCCCACATTCCACACTTTGAGTCTTACTAGGTTTGGATATCCATCATCCTTCAAATCTAGACAGAACCCCTCTAGCCGCTTAGTCTCATGTCATTTTGGCTCACCTCCCATTTTGGGTAAATTCCCTAATAGATTCCTAAAAATAAGAAGTAGACATATTTAAAACATGGTCAGTAGGTGATCTTGAATTTTCTCACTCTATTCCTAACTGGTATGTTTGAGGTTTCCATGTTTTGAACACGGTCAGCAGTCGATCCCTACCTATTGGTCACCCATGATCCAAATCTCAAAAGTCTTAGATTACCTCCATCCCACTTCCCTATATTTTAGTGGAGTTATAATACCCATGGTGTCACCCCTAATGTGTGATTACACATGTCAGGAAGATTCCATTACCATTACTTGTTTCCCAAATTGAGCATGGATCACGTGGGATTAGGAGTTTTGTTGGGGTGTATGATGATATGGTCAAGCTGCACAAGAGAGCCTCTAGTCCGACCCCATGACCTAAAACTGGGGGGTTAAAGTCCAAGAATCATGACTTTAAACTATATATGGGTTTTCTTCCCCTTCCCAAATATATTTTGTGTGGTGTGGGGAATCCTTATCCTTCTTTCACATAGAGGTTTTTACCTTGTCACACCACACATGTATGTTTGGGATATCAAACCCATGGTCCAAAATCTATGACCTTAAACCAAGAGTAGAGCCCAAGACCATGTAGAATGATTTTAAAATTCTTGTAATGGTCCACAAAATATGACCCTAAACCATGAGACATGTCTTGATCACATGAAATCAAGATTTACCATACATAATCCTTACCATATGACGATAAACTGGATGTCCACCATCCTCATTGCATGACGTAAAACTATGAGGCATTCGAGGTCATCAATTTAAAAGAACTCTCCTTTGTTACAGGCCATCTGGCACATCATTCACATTTTCATCCATTGATCGGCATTCAAGATGACTCTCTCTTGGAAGATATGTTTGATCTTGGTTCAGACCAACACACCTACACCAATGTGTTCCAAGTCACAGTGGTGTAATTATAAGAGTGTTGTAATCCATTCAAACATCCCATCACTCCTTCCCATGCTTTGCATGACCCTTATTTGGATTATCATCCTCTTTCATGTTTGAAGGGACCCCCATAACTAAATAGTGTACAGATAAGGCTCACCTACCATCCTGGGTACACATCCCAAAAGAGTCCATACGACATTCTGAGATAGGTTTCATGTTTCGAACATGGTCAGTGGTCAACCGTCTTTTGTTTATCTCCATTATAGGATAAAAGTACAAATAATATGTTTCAAACATGGTTAGTAGATATCCTATATCACCATTCCACTCACCTTTTGTTCCAAATTTTGGGCACAATGATTCACATTCTCCATTAACCTTTATTCAGGTTGAATCTAATGCCCCTGGTGTTATCCCATTCCTGCACTTGAGCACATTGGGAAAATAAAGTTGGATATTCTGAGAGCCCCATTCTGTAGTCATATCCTCTCTCAAGCCCAAAAAATATCAGTTTTAAATGAACAATAGAAGACCCTGATTGTTTAATGATTACCTAACGATCTCATACAAATGAGCAATCATGTGGTCATCCATTGTTTCTCACATCAGTCATGACCATATGAGTTTAGGGTTTAATAATTGGTTGCGTCACAAGTATGATCAATGTTTTATAATTAAATCAATAAAATAAATGTGTCCATGCACATATGAAAGTCTTAAAAGTAATAAAATAGGTTGTGGAAGTAGTAGGAACATCCACATGTTGGAGCCTCTCTGGAGTTCTGAAACAAATTACCCCTATAGCTCTACTCTGGTGATTGAGAACATTAGATCTTCCAACCTTTGGCATGTGTCCTCTAGGGCCTAATGATGCTTCGTGAGATCTGTTTCCTCCTCATCAAATAATGAACAAAGTTGGTCAGCTCTGATCTGTTCCAAGTCTCACTTATATTGGAGGTTGTCCACTTGATATGCTACCTACCTTATCTTCTCCTCGACTACCACTAGCTAAAACCTCAGTTGGAGGATAATTTTTGATTGATTATTGATGAAGGAGGAACACTCATCATTTTGTTCTTCCACACATTGGATTTCCTGTTTGAATTCCTAGAGCTTGCGGATACTGTCACACTTCTCCTGGAACCAGGTGACATCTATATGTTGTATTCTTTACTAAATCTATTTAATTAGATAGTTATGAATCATCATGTGAATACCGTGAGCATACACCCCTCTAGCACACAGGTTGTGAAACTAGTGGTGAAGCGACCCCATCTGGCCCACTAACTACAGCTGTAGAGTCTGATGGATGGAACGTTGGATGAATTTCCACTCCCTGTGATGAATAATGCAGTTCTCTTCATCCGTATCAGGGTCATAATCCTCTAGTTCTTCATGTAGTGTTGGATCATATTCAAGAAAGGTAGCGAGTAGTTTATTGGAAGTATCATCCTCCTATATCCCTTCAGATGGTCTGGAATTTAGATCCTTAGGTTGATCGTTCTCACTTGACCCCACCTCAACAACATTGTCTCTACTAGCCCCGAATTTCACCCCGTTAGTGGCATCACTCGTATTCGCAACCTACTATTTACTTGGGACCATGGTATGATCATCTTGAAAGACCAAATATGCATGTACCAGAGTGCCTGATAGATAAGGGACCTCAGATTTCCTGACCTCTTCTGATAACCGAGCGTGCAGTACGTCCAACACTATTCAGAAAAGGGGCATGCCAGTCAGTTTGATAATTATGAATCTATGAAAAAACGACTTAGAGGAGCCAAGCAGTGAAAAATTAAGCTCCTTGATCACCACCACCAGGATACCAGGGTGTGACCCCCCATAGATGACTGGGAGCTCCCGAGATTTAGAGGTTGTCACCCTAACCTCCTCAACTTCGGTCATCCCACCAAAATCTTCTATCCCAAGAATATGCCCTAGAGCATGATCCTCCACACCCATAAATGTACCTTCATCTCCACCAATAGGGGTCCCTTGTTCGATACACTACAACAAAAATTGACTTTAGTGGCGGTTTTGGGAACTGCTGCTAAACCCTTTTTTAAAATGGTTTCGTGGCGGTTTATAATAAACCACCACGAAACAATATTTTTTTTACACTGCCGACCCTTCCACCCCACCCTTCCCCCCTTCTCACCCTGCGACCCCACTTCCATCGGCCCCCCACTTCCCCCACGACCCCGGCCCCCCGCGACCCTGACGACCCCGGTGACCCCACGACCCCGGCGACCCCACAACCTCGGAGACCCCATGACCCCGGCGACCCTGGCCCCCCGCGACCCCAGCGACCCCGCGACCCTGGCGACCCCAATTCACCGACCCCCCTGCGACCCCGACAACCATATAAGAACCCTAAGGTTTGAATTCTAGTAATTTTACCTCAATTATTGTCTCCTTATATTATGAATTATGAAGATTCATGGTTTATTTTCCATTCGATTCATTAGACTTACACATAACCCATTTTTAATATGTTATACTTGATAGAAAAACTTATTATCACTTTTTATTATTTATGTTTAATCCATGTCGACTATTTAAACAACTTAAGGTGTTCAATTGGAATCTACCTAGGTATTGTGCATTCATAGGTGACCAAACCACATTCTATGTGGTTTTTTCTTGAATCTTAATTGTAATGACTATAATGAATTTGATGAGAAGGGTGTCATGAGACTATATCACCTGTTTCTACATAAAAAAGGATACTCCCTTGTTAAACTATAATGCTAATAGATTATAAGGCCTACTTGACTGTAATGAATTATGAAACATAGGTATGGAGTTCCTTATACTTTTGATACTCGATCATGGAGTCCATCAAACATGTGTTACTCAAGCATAGCATCCCTTATATGTGTGGTACTCGGGAATTGTGTCCCTTATACTTGTGACACCCGATCATGGTATCCATAATACTTATAATAATTAGTAATTGAATCCCTTATACTTGTAACACATGGTAATCACATCCCTAATTATAGTATTATTAAGGTCTGGAGTACCTCATACTTGTGATATATGGTCATGGAATCCCTTATACTTTTAATACATTTGCATGGAATCCCCTACTACCATATGAGACTCTAGTGACTTTATAGGGATGACTGAGTAACGTCTCAGGTCATGGATTGTTACTCACAAGTTGTAATATTTTCTTTTCGGTAAAAAGGAATGTTGTAGTGTTTCTCCCTTAGAAGCCATAATTTCAATCCAAACAACATAAAACCAAAGTGTTCTTTCGTACTGTCATTTAATTAACTTTGCATAAATTTCTTTTGTGTGTTGAAGTGAATGGTATTGAATTAATTCTAACTTATTGTAGTGGTTTGGATGAATATAGTTTTTCCAAGTACCCAAATATAATGTTTATAGAGAATTCCTTCTGGGATCTATTTACACCTATGTGATTCCGATTATCTTATTATGTTGTCTTGTAGGATAGTACCAACACTCCACATTTCATCTCCAAATTCCCAACATTATTCTACTATTAAACTTCAAACACCAAGTCCAAACACATCAACTATTCTTTAAATACCATAGTTTGATCCCCAAACCACATCAGCCGCATCTTGAACGACATTTCTGATGTGGTCTCCACCTTACTACATCAATTTTTATGCAACAACACTAATAAGTCCTTCTCTAGATAAATTATACCAAAGGCGCTCAATCCCACCCACCAATTCACTATCATATCCCGACCATGATGCATTAAAAATCAAGGAATAACAAAAATGTTCAATTCCCACACCGAAGTCTAAATCTGACTCTTAGTTCAACTCCATGGGTAGATCCTCGATCGTCCCATTTAACCATAATTCTCCACTCATCAGCACTAACACATATATGATCCAAATCACCCTCAAGTCACACCACCACTCTTTTCTATGTAAATAAACCAAAGAGAGTTCTAGGAATTCAATCCACACAAGGTTCGTAGAACCTCAAAACCTAATCTCCCAAGTTATTTTATCATGAATTTCCATGAACACAACCACTTATCATGCCTCAAGACTACCATACCCCCACGCGGTTCTTTTCACTCCAAGGAACAAATAATGAATTCATCCAAATCTAAGGCCCCGACCCCCCCCCCCCCCCCCCCCCGACCCTGCAACCCCGGTGACCCCACGATCACGGCGACCCTGCTTCCCTCGGCCCCCCGTGACCCCGGTGACCCCGCGACCTCGGTGACCCTGCTTCCCCCAGCCCCCCACGACCCTGCGACCCCGGTGACCCCGAAGACCCTGGACCCCCACAAACTCGACGACCCTGGAGACCCCACGACCCCGAAAAACCCACTTCCCCCGGCCCCCCGTGACCCTGGTTGTCCCTCTATTTCCCTTGTTTCCATCATAGGGAATGTATCACATGTGATTTGGGTTTTTAGAGATATTTTCTCATTAGTATTATTTAGTTTACCTCATACTCATCCTCACCATATGATGTGAAGTTACATATTGAAAATCTTTACCACGTGTAATTAAGCATTAAAATATATACCCTCATCTGATGACTTTAAACTATGTGATACCTTAGTCCATTTTTACGTGGAGGTGTCTTCCCTTATCTTGATTTTATTATACCTAGAGGTGTGGTGTTTTGTATATTTATTTATCCTATTTGATTTTCCCTATGGTGTTGTACTTATCATTTTTTTCCCATTATGCATTGTATACATTTTAATGGTTCTTTTATATATATTATAGATATTTTTGGTTATTTTTCATATTGAGGATGCATATATATTGAAGGTTATTATAGGAAATGCCCTTGGTTATTATAGGATATGGCTTCCTATATAATGTGATATTCCTACTAAGTTTTTCCCCATTCCCTGGACAATTAAAGTTAGGATTTCGCTGGAACACTTAGTTTATCATCATCCTAGTTTTGGTCTCTGTGGGGTAGGTCATGTTAGGGTGGAATTAGATTGGATCAAGTCCTAGGAATAGATTTTTGAGTCATTATTCAAATGATGACTAGTATAGGAATTTAATGTTGTGATTTCATGGGGGTTTCTTATTTTAGTTATAATACCAGCGAGGCTAGAGTAGGTGTGGTTGTACATGTGTCCTTTCACCGAGACATTGGTAATCTGTTAGTCAACCCAAATCTCTAAATCATCATATATAGGGTAAAATTATGTTGATACATGAATCATATTGTTCTCAATCATTATATTTCATGTAACTACTATTTTAGTTGATTTAGATATGCTCTAATCATTATGGGTTCATCCTATCAAATGAATATTTCCACCCACACAAAAACAACTTTTTTTAGATTTAAGTTTGTGAAAATCCTATCTCAGTTCTTGATCTTTTTTCCACTTTTAATTTAAGTGATGAGGTGTTGCTTTAAATAATTATATAAGAGATATACTTTCCTTATTATTTTAAATAGATTATTTCCCCTTTTTAGTATAGAACTTCTTATAAAGAAGATAGTAGTTCCCATTGATGGAATACCCATAAGCAAACTGTGTAACATGAATTCTAGTAGTTGAGGCCTCCTAGATTCTGAGAAGTGACTAATCCTCTTATGGTATAGGATTTAGTGGATTCATCAACTCATGAAATTCATCTATTTCAGAAACCCACAAACCATATGATGATCCTAGAACCAAGTTATCTACACAACACACTAAGTTTTTAGTGGATGATGTTTTCTCAAACTTATATGGAATTAATCTTTTATGGTTTTAATTTAAGCCATTGTTCTAGATGAGATTCTATCAACAAATACTAAGGATATTTTGAGTTCTGGAGATGTTAAACCCTTTTTAGGGTTCCATGACCATATCTAAGAATGTGTTGAGTTTTGTAAGCATCATAAGGTTTTTTGTAAACATTATTTATAATAGATTTATTCGATATTAGAGTTTTATATGAAGACTCTATAGAAAACTTAGGTTGGGGTTTTCTCTTACAAAACTCCACCTGTGTTGGAGTCCACATGCGAGTGTTGTTAGGTTGAGAATTCCTAGTAGGGATGTATCCAAGATTTAGGATAAGGTTATAGTTTTTATTGAAAATTTATATAGAAATGATGTGCTAAAACCTCTAGATTAGAAGTAACATTGTGGTCATAGACTCTACTATTATAGGATAATTGACTTACTTGGAGTTGGTTTTGGTTAAGAAGCTGGTGGTGTAGGAGTTTTAACAGATGAGTGCCACTTTGACACACTCCCACAATCACCACATTTGATTCTTTCTTGTTAATAACATAGTGATAAAAGTTATATATATAGGTTTATGTGTATAGATGATTTGGGTGACATATAGATTGGTTTTAGCTATGATTTTTGTCCTCTCTTCATGCACCTTCATACTGGATGATAAAGGTCATGATATTATTTCTGTGTCAATTTTTTGGGAGTAATAAATTCTAATTTTGACCCTTATCATACCTTTTATCAACTAGAGAATTTACACTAATGATGAATATCTTTCAATCATATTTTTTGGTAAAGTGATTTTATCCCCAATGGAGAAAGGGTTCATTCATGGGATTCCTTTTTGGTAGAGATGATACCCAATAGTATCTTCCTTGGTTTGTATTGGTTATCCTTTTCTATTGTTATATGGTGTTACGTGGTTTTGTAAATGAGATTAGTTCCACCTTCAATAGTGAATGGGACCCTATTAGGTGTATCAAGTAGCGCCAACCCTTGAGTAGTGGTAGTGATTTTCCCATAAGATGGTTGCACAGTTTTATATGACTTAGGGGTGGTTGAGGATTTACTTCAGATGGTTGCATGGTTTTGTTATCTAATATTATATTTTGATGCTATAAAGGATTTCAAAAGTCAAGGGTTGAAAATTTGGAGATTTGGGAGAAACATGATAGGAATACTGTTTAGCATAACTTTTAGTATTGACCATGTGGTAACTGATTAATATGGCATTGTTGGTTATATTGACGATTTTTATTATTTCAGCAGATTTTTCCTAACCATTAATTTCCATGAAAACCATTTAGATGAATGGAATATATTATAGATGTTTTGTCATACCTTATGAATTATTTTTATATCCACTTAGTTATTCCAAATTAATAATGTTCTTTGGTTTTCATGGTAAAGTTGCTACCACGTTGTTGTCACACTGTTTCTCTTTACCAAAGAAACTTCCCCTATCCCAAACACTAGAGGGTTCATATCTAACTCGGGGGATCATCTTTATTATATTATATTTCTGTAATCTTACACTATCATATATATGAATTTATTTCTCTATTTAGTAGTAACTATGTGTTTTAATTTTTTTATTATTGTGTTGGCACATTGTGATATACATGGATAACAGCTGGATCACATTTCCAAGGAACACACCTCAGTATGTTAAGGGTTTGAATGAGTTTTTAGATTTTGAAATTTTGAATCGATCAGTTGAAGGGAGAATAAGATGTCCATGTAATAAATGTAAATTTAGAACATGGTTTAAGAGAGACGAAGTTTATGAAAATTTAATAGTGAAGCAATTCCCTGGTTAATATTTGTGTTGGATTTGGCATGGATAATCGAACATTATAGAAATATTGAGTACTGATGTTAATCCACATAATGAGTTCCCAAGTTCATTGAAAATGGAAAATGAAATGAAAAACCTCATAAATGATGCATTCAGCACTACAAGACACCACTATCAGCATCAAAACATATTAGAACAACCAGAAGAGGGTGTTGTAAATTACAACGTGACAAGTGATGTTTTTGAGACTGTAACACAAGCATATAAAGATTTTAACATATCATTGGATCCTCCTCTTGACTCTATGGAGCCAAATTTAAGAGAAAACTTCACTAAGGAAAATGAGTTTCATGATTTAGTTGACGATGGAAATCAAGAGTTGTATAGTGGAAGTTTGAAATATTCAAAGCTTTCATTTCTTCTGAAGTTTTACCATATCAAATGTCTATATGGAATTACAAATAAGGAAATGTCCATGATATTGGAATTTATTTGTGATGCATTTCATAAGGCAAAAATCCCAGAATCTTTTTATGATATGAAAAAATTTGTTAATAGGCTTGGTCTGAATTATAAAAAAATACATGTGTGTCCCAATGATTGTATTCTTTATTGGGAAGAGGATTCAAGTAGACAAAATTGCAAGAAATTTTCTTCTTATAGATGATAGTCAAAGGGTTATTTTGGAAGTATGAATGAACATAATTTCATGGTGAATAAGAAAAGGAACAAACCTGCAAAGGTTTTGCGTTACTTTCCTTTGAAACCTTGATTGAAAAGATTATTCATGTCATCGAAAACCACCGAATACATGAAGTGACATTCTGTAGATAATAATAATGATGGGTTAATGAGACATCCATGAGATTCCCAATCTTGGAATACATTTGATTCATTACATTCAGATTTATCAGGTGATCCTAGGAATGTTCGATTGGGATTGGCTGCCGATGGATTCAACCCATTTGGGACTTTGAGTACCAGTTATAGCATTTGGCCAATTGTTTTGATCCCTTAAAATCCACCTTCATGGATGTGTATGCAACAAACATATTTCATCATTTTTATGATTATTCATGGAAGACAAATGCCTAGAAATTATATTGATGTATACTTGTAGCCTTTGATTGACGAATTGCAGGAGTTATGGAGAAACAGTGTTGAGATATTTTATGCTTCTTCTAAAACAATGTTCAAAATGTATACTGCTTTAATTTAGACCATTAGTGACTTCCCTAGGCTTGGGAATTTATCTGGTTGGAACACTTACATGGGTTTGTCTTGTCCCGTTTGTAACTTTGATTTTGATCCCAAACAACTGCCTCATAGTAGAAAATGGTGCTTCTGGTTCCATCGAAGATTTCTCGATGCATCTCATAGATTTCGGCTAAACATATCAAAGTTTAATGGTTACATTGATCATAGACCACCTCCAAAGTTGTTAACTAGTTCTGAAATATTTACACAGCTTGAAAATGTTTAAACAAAATTTGCGAAGGTTCACCATTGGAATGATAGCGGAAAACGGGTCCAAAGTGCATCGTCAAGTGAAATCAGAACGCAAAAATAGAAGAAAAAAGTATATTCTTCAAACTTCTGTATTGGGAATTTAATTTTTTGCGGCACAATCTTGATGTGATGCATATTGAGAATAATGTCTATGATAATTTTATTTTCACATTACTTAATGAGCATGGAAATTTGAAGGATCTTCTCAATGCTTGCAAAGACTTACTAGTAATGAACATAAAACATGATCTCTGGCCAGATGAGAATGAAAAGTATGCTCTGAAAATTTTTGCAATGAAAAATAGGGATAAAGATTCATTCCATCGAATTTTAAAGAATGTGAAGGTATCTGATGGGTATTAAAGTAACATCTTGAGGTGTGTTGACTTGAAGAATCGTAAGTTACATGGATTGAAAAGTCACAATTCACATATTTTGTTACAATAGTTACTACCATTGGCATTGCGTACATTATTACTTGAAAAAGTTACTGCTGTTGTACTCCAATTATGCACATTTTTTAGGAAATTATGTGAGAAATATCTACATCCATTTCATCTTGAAAACCTCCAGGAGAGGTTTGTATTGACCCTTTGTGCAATGGATATGATCTTTCCTCCATCATTTTTTTTATTTCATGATGCATTTAACTATGCATTTGGTTGAGGAAGCTAAATTAGGAGGCCCCGTTCATTATTGATGGATGTATCCTATTGAGAGGTATTTTATTTATATGTTTTTTAGTTAAGTATACAATTTTTAGCATTTAAATAAATGCATATTATTATTATTTTATTTCACAGATATCTTGGGCATTTGAAAGCATACGTGAGAAATAAAGCTCAAC
Source organism: Viscum album (assembly GCA_963277665.1). NCBI lineage: Eukaryota > Viridiplantae > Streptophyta > Magnoliopsida > Santalales > Viscaceae > Viscum > Viscum album. The sequence continues at coordinate 1,388,450,265 of OY728133.1, read as the reverse complement.
CAGAAGGCTCTATTGCTGAAGGCTATTTGGATGAGGAGTGTCTAACCTTTTGTTCCAGATATTTGGATGATATTGAGACAAGATTTAATCAAGTTGGACATGTTGAAAACAAATCAACTCAATCTCAAATGCATCAGAAATAAAAAATATTTCCTGCTATTGGATGATCAATTGGGAGGACCTCAAATGTGACACTGACAGAATTGGAATTATTACAGGCACATAGATATGTGCTGCTGAATAGTGAAATTGGATATCCATTTATTAAAGAGTTTAGGATACAAAAAAAGTGACTAATGAGAGTCTGGACATGAAATGAGAAAGATATAACAAAAACTATGAATAAAGAGCTTGTAGAATGGTTTGCACGACGTTTAAGTTCATAAATATTGAAATAAATAAAAATATTAGTCTGACACATACATATTGTAAATCTATTAAATTATATTTATTTTTTCAGTTCATGAATACTGATACTCAAGAGGACTTTTTAGAATATTTGAAGTTTCTTTCTAGAGGTCTTATAAAACAAGTTAGAAAGTTTAACGCTTATAATGTGACTGGCTTTAGATTTCGTATAGTCGATCGAGAAGTGGGTTTGAAAACACAGAATAGTGGTATATTTACATTTTCTGAAGTAGGATACTATGGAAAGATTCATGATATTATTGAATTAAACTACTATGGAAATTTTTCTATTGTTTTATTCAAATGAAAATTGGTCGATATTATCATAGGTGTTAAAAGAGATTCCTTGCAATTTACTTCTATGAACTTCTCTCGCTTGATGAATGTTGGTGATCGTGAACTGCATGATCCATATATCTTAGAATTGAAAGAAAAAATGGTATATTATGTGAATGATGTTGTGGATGAAGGGTGGAGTGTAGTTTCTCATGTAATACAAAGAGATTTGTATGATATAGGTGATGAAGTGGAAGATTTGATCTCTGAAATTGAATTTAATCAACAACAGGAAGTAGAATTATTTGTCCATCATGATATTGAAAATATTAGTCTAGCAAGGATGAATGAAGTGGATGAAGAAATGGAGTAGGAAACCAACATCATTTAAGGGGAAAATGATTGTCTGTAAAATTATTTATTCATTCAGCAACCACTTGTTTCATTTCTGCAGTCATTCGTTATCATTGTTATATATATTTTGTCTGTTAGTAATGGGTATCTATTATCAATTTTAATTTTTTTTTTCTGCATATTTTTTTGAAATATATATTCTGAACTTGATTTTATTTTATTAAATGATAGTAATGCCAAGGATGAAGCAGTACACTATTTCATCTAGTTCTTTGACAGATGACGATCCATCTGGATCCCTCCCCACGGCATCTGAGGCACTAGCTGCCTACACCCCTGCACCATCACCCACACCATCTATGGGTGTCCCATTAGAGTCTGATTCGTCGAATCCCCCTTCAAGAGCCTCAGCAGTGGGGCAGCGACACGCCCTTTCCAGTTCATCATGGACATACTAGAGTGTCACTGTCATAGGTACAAATTTTAATTAAATAAATTTATTGCATTTTGTTTATACAAATTGTTTGATCATTGAATATGAAAAAAATGCAACCATGGATAAAAACATAAAAATTTTAGATGTTTGGAATATGAATGTCGAGAAGATAGTTATGCCATTTGATTCTTATGGGGTCCCTACGGATGACGCCGCGGGGTTACTTGGCCAGATTCTAGGCCAGCTAGCAGCAGAGCCCATTTCCCTTCCTATTTCTTATGATGATTGGAGACGTATGCCTCCAAGATGGAAAAATGAAGTTTTTGATTCCCAAATAAATGTAATTTTATTACATTATGTTTTAATTTAATGTCATGTTACTAATATGTTCAAAATGAATTTCTAGATACATATGTTCTTCCACTTTACAGTTGCTGATGTGATAACACAGAAGTGGAAGTTGAAAAATCTTGGTAAGAAATGGAAAGATTTAAAATGTATATTGTGGTGTGATGTAAACGATACTTCGTTGACCATGCAACAAATGTATGAGAAGCTACCCAGTGGGGTACCGAAAGAACAATAGAAAGTTTTTGTTGACATACATCGTGATGAGAAGTAGATGGTATTGAAATATATATTATTATATTATCCTAATTTTACATTTATACATGTATATGAAGAGGATATGACATTGAATACATTACTGTTAAATTTCATTTTATTTATTTCAGGATATGTCAGGACATAATGCATCAAATCGGGCTAAGCAAGTCATCCCTCACAGTGTGGGATCAAAAATATTTTCTAGAATCCAAACGACATTGGTAATCTTTTAATTAGTTTAAATTTTTATAAGAAAATATTATCTGTTTAATATATTGAATTGTTGATTTATCTTTGCTTAATGCAGTCACATAGTTTAGTGCACGAAGCATCCCAAACTGAACTGTGGTTGGATGTTCACAAAAAATCAGATGGAAGTTTTGTTAATGAGCCTGCCAAAGAAGTTGGGGTATGAAGTCAATTTGTTATTATAATAACTTATTATCAGTTTTTACTATGTTAATATATATTTATAAATGATTTATAGGTAAAAATTAAAGAACTATTGGATGCCAATCCTGGGATGTCCTACTCAGTCTCCCAGGATGAGCCAGTTGCTAAAGTCCTTGGGAAGGATCATCCTGGTAGAGTATGCGGGATGGGTTTCAGACCCATACCATATGAGGTCTTTGGCATGCCCCCAGGGATTCCAGCTGCATCTACTCCTAGTTATAGTCAGTCCATACCCGAAGATGCTTATAGGGAGATTGCTTCTCTACGAACAACAATTCAAGACCAGGGGGCTCATATATCCACTTTGCAGAAAGCAATGACTGATATACATTAGTAGATGAGAAGATATTCCCCCGGTGGTAGTGCATCAACTGGTGGTAAGTAGGTAAATCACAACAAATCAAAATCATTTAGTTTGCAAACTTTCATTGGTTTTAAGTTTTAATATTAATATTCAACAATATTTAGTTTTCAATATAATGTTATTAAAGATGACATCAGAAAGTGGAGATGGTGGTGGAGAGGGTGGAAATGCATCATCAGACCGTGAGTAGTTGTATTGTTGATGTGTTGAAAAAATATGAGAATAGTTGGTTTGTATATGTAACATGTGTGGCACATAGTTTCCACCAAACATTTTCATGTCCTAACATTTTCTTGATTTCTCATGTTTCCTTTTATGCATTTTATTGATTTCTGATGTTTCCTTTTATGTCTTGATTTCTTGAGTGTGGTATACGTCATTCCATTTAAACCTGTGTTTGAATTGGTAGTTGAGATTTTGGATTACTAGGAGTTAAACCCATTGTTGATGTTTTGAACAAATTGGGTCATTTCATAGTGATCAAGGGGATAGTGTTGTTGTCACACCCCGACCGCGGACATCAGTAATTTTTCTCCTCTCTTGGTCCCGATTTAAATTTTTCGAAGATTAATTGTGATTGGTGGTTTCGCGCCGGTGCGCGGTCATCGCATCGCTGGCGATGGTCGTGCGTTCGGCCCGGGGGACGACGTGCCCACCCGGCGTTTTAAATATTAAAGTTTTTACGTTGACTTTTTATTATTATTACTATTTGAGTTGCGTTATTATTATAATTAACTAACTTTTATTTACTTTAATTATTTTATTGTTATGATTATTATTATAAAGTATTATTAATATTATTATGAAGGTTTGTTATTATTATTATAAAGCAATTATTATTATCATAACATTTTATTATTATTATTATTATAAGTTTTATTATTATTATTATTATAAGTTCTATTATTATTATTATGATAAATTTTATTATTATTAAAAGGGTTTATTTTGATTATACATTTTATTGTTGTTGTTATAATGTTTTATTATTATTATTATTATAATTATTATCATGATTAAAATGTTATTATTATTATTAATATTATTATTTTTATCATATATATATATATACCTAAAACCTAACCCTACCCCTATTCTCCCCGTAGCCGCCACTCTCCCTCATCTCTCTCTCTCTCCATCCTCCCCCGATCTCAGCCCGGCCTTGCCCGCAGCCCGCTCCCGGCCACCAACGACCGCTGGTTCTGCACCTCCTCCGGCCTCGCACCCTCTTCGCCTCGCCCCGCCGCGCCCTGACCTCCTTCCTCTCAGCCGCACCCAGCCGTCATCGTCCGACGCTCTCCGCCCCGGCCTCAGCCGTCCCCGCGCGAACCGCCTCCGGCCTCCGCCCAGGCTGCCGCCGCTGCACCCAGTCCACCTCACCCGACCCCTGCGCGCCTCGACCTCACCCTCGCCAGAACCGGCCGCCCCTGTCCTTCGCCCCGGCTTCCCGGCGTCTCGGCCACCCTCCGCCTCGCCGGCTCCCGCTCACCCCCAGCGCCCCGGCCTCGTCCCGGCTCCCCTCGCTGCACCGCTCCGGCCTGACCATCCGCTGCTCCGCACCCAGCAGCCGCCGCTGCAGCCTCCCCTTCCTCCAGCTGTCGTCCCGAGCCCGCACCTGCACCCAGTCCCGGCTTCCCCGGCGCGCTCCCTCTCCGGCGGCCGCACCCAGCCGCTCCCCTCCTGCTGCGTCGCCCAGCACCACCGCCCGCCGCCTCATCCCGGCCGTCCCGACTCCTCCTCCCTCGCACCGCACACCCGGCCTCCCTTCCCGTCGTCCCGCCTCCGCCGGCCTTCCCTCTCTCCGGCGGCGACACCCCCCTCCGCTGTAAGCTGTCTTTTTTTTTCTTCTTTAATTTTATTTTTATAACGTTTTGATTTTTTTTTCTTTCCTTTCATCATGTTAATAATAATATTATTATTACATTAGTATATTATTATTATTATCTTTATTGCTAGAATTATAATTATTATTATTTTAATTATCATATTATTATTGTTATTATTATTATTAGTATTATTATATTTGTTATTATTTTAATTATTAACTTATTATTATTATTATTATTATTATTTATTAATTGATTGATTAATTAATTGTCTATTTATTTACTCAATTAAGTATTTGTTAATTAATCAATTATTTAGTTATTTACTTATTTGTTTATTAATTAATTGATTAATAAATTATTTATTCATTTATTTATCTATTTATTTATTTATTTAGTTATTGATTTATTCATTTTCTTTGTGTATTTGTTAATTAGTTATTTACTTATTTATTCATTTAATTATTTGTCAATTAATTAATTCTTTATTTGTTTACTTATTCTTTCATTCATTTGGTTATGTTTTATTTTGTTTGATTACCGATTTGTTTATTCTTTTGATTATTTATTTATTCATGTATTTATTATTTATTTACCTATATATATTTATCTTAGTGTTTTTATTTAATTTTAAATAATCCTTTTTCTGTCGCGGGTTGAGTGACGTGCACTTTTTCCACTGTTCAGCGTACACAGTTTGTCCGCAAAGGATTGTCCTACTTTCCGTTGAGGTTCCGCCGTCTCCGCGCCTCAGTTTCGAGAGTGTTGGACTTTGTCACGTGGCTTCGGACACACGTCGTGTCCTAGCGCCTCGGTTCCAAGGTCGTTTTACCGTCGCGCTTGGATCTTGAGGTAGGTCTCCCATTGCACTCGCCTTTAAATTAAGAATTTATTTATTCCTTGCCTTTAATTGAATTTCAGTAAATTTAAAAGAATATTTAGTAGTTTTTATAGTGTGGCGATCTGATGATGATAAAAGCCGTTTTTAATTCTAGCGTTTCATTGAAAGTGTTCTTTTTGGATTTAGTTTTGTGCTTCCATGGTAGTATTGCTAAATGGTTCCTCCTGAATAATGAAAGTCATGTTAAATTGTGTTTTGAAATGTTTTTGGCGTGTGTGAATTTGTAGATGTATTGCTTATGGAAAGTGGTGTTTTCTTAGAACCTTGATTAGAGAAAACGTCGTGTGACCTTTGAACTTGTTTGGAAACCTTATGTGTGGCTCTTGGTTGATGAAAGATGTTTTCCTTTGTTATGCGAACAAAAGTTTGGTTTTCATTTGGGAAATGGTGTTCCTTCAAAAAAAAAATGATTAAAGGCCCGTTTGGCTCTTGATAAAAGTGGGGTGCGTTTGGTGATTGGAAAGTGACTCTACTTGTGAAACAAATGTGTCCCAGGTTTAAGATGCTGATTTGAGTTTCTTAAATAAATTTCTAAGTGCGTTTCTGGTTTTCAATGAAATGGCGTGTGTCATCCCTCTTTAAAAATGCTTTGGTCTTAGATGTTCAAAATGTAAGTGACATGACGGCCCGGTTGGCACTTTATCAAATGTGAAGTGATTATATATATATATACGTACTTGTGAGGGAATTTCTACAGGGGGACTTCCCTTCGAGGGTTGTCGTGTAGCGATGTCCGTGTAAGGGGTTGGCAAGTGCGGTGAGATGAGTCACGCGTGCGCGGGTCTCCCACTTACACAGTGTTACAAAAACTACTATGGGTTCCTGGGCGTCTTGTAGATTATCGAGTGACGGTTGCTTGCTAACCCTGATTAGACGGGTTAGTACCCCCTGGAGTTACAGACAGGCCAGGAGGGATGTGCCACTGGTTGGCTGTTAGGGCGGCCAGTTGGTTATTGACTATGGAGTACCATACCGGCAGGTAGTCTGAACCCGAGTACGTCCAGGGGTTTTCTAGGGATGTTCAGGATCACCCATGGTCATTGCTGATAACTTCTGGTTTATTTGTACTTTCACTTGGTTTTCCTTACCTGTTTACCTTTACTTGCACCTGTTTTCCCTGCTTGTTTTCCTTCAGTCATATTTCACAGCCTATACTGTTAGACTTTGAGAAAAATGGTTTTCAAATGAAAATTCTTTATTCGCTTTGGGTTAGATTTGAAAATATAACACTTTGCTTTTCAGAATGAGTTTAAAACTAATGAAATGGAACTAACTTTCGAAAAAGAATAAGGGAAATGTCTCGTGTTTGATTTTCAAGTAAAACATTATGAAAAATTACTTTTATACATTATAGTTCAAATCTGGATTATGTAGATTCTATATTTATTGGCAGTGCTTTGGGACTTGTTGTTGGGCTCACCTACTGAGTACTTTTGTGCTCACGCCTATCTTTTACCATTTCAGTCGCAAGTCTTCTGTTTTGAGTCGCTCAGTGTTGGAGCGAGGTTGCTCTCTAGTTGGGTGGTGACCTGAGAGGTCACATGGAGGTACGTGGTTGCGTGGCTTTTATTTCTTTTCCGCTGTTAGTGTTTGTTTATTCTGTTCTATTTACTTTTGTTTTGGACTGAAATCGTTCCCAACGATCAAGTCTTAATGCCCGGCACTGGTTGCCATCCCGGGGGGATCGGGAACGCCCCTCGGGACTTGCCGCGGACCGGCTCGGGTGACCGGCCCGGGCTGGTTCGTGACAAAATGGTATCAGAGGCAGGTTGTTATTTGGGTTGTCCGGTAGAAGGAGATTAGGACTGTCGGAACTCGAGAGGTAGGTACGGGAAGAGCGTCGTGAACTCTTGCTCGCACTGATCCTCGAGTTACCAGGGGTAGTTCGGGAATTGTGTCCTTGTCTTTCCTGGTTTGTTTTGGGTTGAGAGATGACAATGGATGCAAGCCGACGTTACGTCGTGATTTCACATGGAGTAGTGACCCATGTGGAGTCTGAGTGCATGGTTTGAATTCCTCCTAGTGGTCGACGTTGAATTGGAACATGGCCCACTACCATGTCGCCAGGTTGAGCGTGACTACTAGTCCCTCACTTCAGTGGTTGATGCAAATTTGGATGTTGTTTTCGTTTTGGTCTGTGTGAGTGCGTAGTTGGAAATGAAAAAGGGTTTTTGAAAATTGTACTGGTTTCTTTTAAAGGACTTTAAATGAATAAAATGGGTTTTAAAACTGAAATCTCTTGATTTGAAAAATCTGTTGTTTGCTTGGAGTTGGTTCAGAATGGTTTGGGGTGAAATCACAGGTCCTCTTTATGAATGTTTGCACATGTGTGAGAATGCATGGAAAGTGTGTGTTGATGCACGTATGAATGGAATGTGGATAAAGACATGTGCAACGGTTCATGAGATTACCTGGGTGTGTTTGAAATTAAGGGCTTGATCTTGTTTTCTAAATTGGTTTTAAATGGAAACGGTTCTGGGAAGTTTTGGTTTGAAAGTGGATTGGTTCTTGGAAAGTGATCTTGAAAAAGGGTGGTTTTGAAATCAAAAATGAAAAAGGGAATTTTAAAGAGGAGATTTTGTTTTGGGTTGTGTTGTATTTGATTGGTCCTTGTGCTGACTGTTTTTGATAAAGGCGCTTTTATTGATGTTGCTTCGATTTGATGTTGATTTGGTTTGATGTGGGTTTTGGCCTTGTGTTTTATATGTCGCTCAGGAAATGCCGCCCAGAAAGGTCTTTAAGGATTCTGATATGTCATGCCCAGTTTTTAGTCCTCCTCAGACTTTGCCTGTTCTCCATGGTGATCAGGGTCCGTTAGAGGCAGTGGAATGGCTCGAGGAAGTGGAACGTGTCTTTAGAATGTTGGGAACTCCCGATAATGTTAAGGTTCGTGCAATTATGGAGTTGTTTGAGGGTCCAGCTCTGGACCAGTGGAAGAGGGTTACCCCATCATCGACGCAAGGTGAAATGACGTGGGATGTCTTCAGAATCATTTTCATCCAATGGTTTGTACCTGAGGAAGTGAAGTTGGGGAAAAAGAGAGAGCTTGTGCATATTCAACAAGGTCAACGGACGGTGAAGGCATATGTTGACCATTTCAAGGAACTGATTCCCTTTTCTCCAGAGGTAGCATCGCATGAGCTCATGAAAGCCTCTCTTTTCACTGGGGGTCTTCGTTCCGAGATCAAGGAGCGAGTCCTCCCTTCTGAAGACCTTTGTTTCGAGAAGCTGGAAGAGAAAGCTTTCTTGGCTGAGTTGCTTTCCGGTGTGCGGGTGGCTAATACTTCAGCATCCCCTGTTGTTCGTAAGAGTTCCCCCTTTGGTGAGGAAAAAGCGCCGGAGATACCTGCTCCTAAGGAGTTATCCCCTTTGGTCCCAGTTTCCAGTTCATCAGATCGTTCGATAGTATGCTTTCAGTGTGGTCGTTTCGGGCATTTAAAGCCGTCTTGTCGCAACCCTCCAAGGACGTGTCATCGCTGCGGTTGTCTGGGTCATCTGGAGAAGTTTTGCAAGAAGCGTCACTTGAAGAGGAAGCTGTGATGGGAGAATGTCAGTACCTGACTGTGAGGCAGAAGATGCTTCAACCATCAGAGCCCCAGCCACAAGTCTCGGGGTGAAGCTCGCGCACAGTCAGGAGTCCCCAGGGTTGTGAAGCCTTGGTCCAGGTTTTGTGTTCCGTGTTAGCAGTGGAACAATCAAGATCTTTTAGTACTTGTTTTTCTGCTGTTAGGTTTTGACGTAGTTGTATGTTCATTGTTTTACCATGGGGTTATCATGGACTTGTTTTATTATAATCCAAGTAGACTGGTTTATGTGGATGTGTTGTTTTTCTAAAAAGTGACAATGGACTTGTTCTATGATAAATCTAAGCGGACTTGTCGTGAGAATGTAATATTCTAAATCGGGTGTCCTTCCAAAAAGTGGGTTTGACTCTCGTGTGGGTTGACCCCGTCTTAGTTATGTTGTCGATGTGATTATGTTTTGTGGACTTCGGTGGATCATGTCTCCAATTTGATGTCAGTCAAATGTTTTTCTATAGGTTTTCCCTGGTGTTGAAGGTTGTTGACTCTGGTCGAGGATTTAATGTCTTGACGGAAGTGTTGTTTTAATCGTGCTATAGGAGTTGGTTTGAATTGGTTGGGAGTTCCCGCGTCGACCCCCTTTTTTAGGGTCTTCCTTTTAGATGGTCAACGTTTCTGCACAAGTTGAGCTCTTGTGGTGGGGAGAACCCCTTCGTGTTCTCCCCTCGATCTCGGACCCCAGTTTTCTCTTGAATCGGTCGGGTGTGACCTGTGTAGAGTAAGGTCATCCCCGAGAACCTCAGTTTGCTTCAGTTCCTTTAGTCCTGTTGGGCATAGACTTGGATTTTTGGCTGACTTGTGACCTGGTGACTTTCTGGGGGCAGAAAGTGTCTGTGGTGGGGAGAATTGTCACACCCCGACCGCGGACATCAGTAATTTTTCTCCTCTCTTGGTCCCGATTTAAATTTTTCGAAGATTAATTGTGATTGGTGGTTTCGCGCCGGTGCGCGGTCATCGCATCGCTGGCGATGGTCGTGCGTTCGGCCCGGGGGACGACGTGCCCACCCGGCGTTTTAAATATTAAAGTTTTTACGTTGACTTTTTATTATTATTACTATTTGAGTTGCGTTATTATTATAATTAACTAACTTTTATTTACTTTAATTATTTTATTATTATGATTATTATTATAAAGTATTATTAATATTATTATGAAGGTTTGTTATTATTATTATAAAGCAATTATTATTATCATAACATTTTATTATTATTATTATTATAAGTTTTATTATTATTATTATTATAAGTTCTATTATTATTATTATGATAAATTTTATTATTATTAAAAGGGTTTATTTTGATTATACATTTTATTGTTGTTGTTATAATGTTTTATTATTATTATTATTATAATTATTATCATGATTAAAATGTTATTATTATTATTAATATTATTATTTTTATCATATATATATATATACCTAAAACCTAACCCTACCCCTATTCTCCCCGTAGCCGCCACTCTCCCTCATCTCTCTCTCTCTCCATCCTCCCCAGATCTCAGCCCGGCCTTGCCCGCAGCCCGCTCCCGGCCACCAACGACCGCTGGTTCTGCACCTCCTCCGGCCTCGCACCCTCTTCGCCTCGCCCCGCCGCGCCCTGACCTCCTTCCTCTCAGCCGCACCCAGCCGTCATCGTCCGGCGCTCTCCGCCCCGACCTCGGCCGTCCCCGCGCGAACCGCCTCCGGCCTCCGCCCAGGCTACCGCCGCTGCACCCAGTCCACCTCACCCGACCCCTGCGCGCCTCGACCTCACCCTCGCCAGAACCGGCCGCCCCTGTCCTCCGCCCCGGCTTCCCGGCGTCTCGGCCACCCTCCGCCTCGCCGGCTCCCGCTCACCCCCAGCGCCCCGGCCTCGTCCCGGCTCCCCTCGCTGCACCGCTCCGGCCTGACCATCCGCTGCTCCGCACCCAGCAGCCGCCGCTGCAGCCTCCCCTTCCTCCAGCTGTCGTCCCGAGCCCGCACCTGCACCCAGTCCCGGCTTCCCCGGCGCGCTCCCTCTCCGGCGGCCGCACCCAGCCGCTCCCCTCCTGCTGCGTCGCCCAGCACCACCGCCCGCCGCCTCATCCCGGCCGTCCCGACTCCTCCTCCCTCGCACCGCACACCCGGCCTCCCTTCCCGTCGTCCCGCCTCCGCCGGCCTTCCCTCTCTCCGGCGGCGACACCCCCCTCCGCTGTAAGCTGTCTTTTTTTTCTTCTTTAATTTTATTTTTATAACGTTTTGATTTTTTTTCTTTCCTTTCATCATGTTAATAATAATATTATTATTACATTAGTATATTATTATTATTATCTTTATTTCTAGAATTATAATTATTATTATTTTAATTATCATATTATTATTGTTATTATTATTATTAGTATTATTATATTTGTTATTATTTTAATTATTAACTTATTATTATTATTATTATTATTATTTATTAATTGATTGATTAATTAATTGTCTATTTATTTACTCAATTAAGTATTTGTTAATTAATCAATTATTTAGTTATTTACTTATTTGTTTATTAATTAATTGATTAATAAATTATTTATTCATTTATTTATCTATTTATTTATTTATTTAGTTATTGATTTATTCATTTTCTTTGTGTATTTATTAATTAGTTATTTACTTATTTATTCATTTAATTATTTGTCAATTAATTAATTCTTTATTTGTTTACTTATTCTTTCATTCATTTGGTTATGTTTTATTTTGTTTGATTACCGATTTGTTTATTCTTTTGATTATTTATTTATTCATGTATTTATTATTTATTTACCTATATATATTTATCTTAGTGTTTTTATTTAATTTTAAATAATCCTTTTTCTGTCGCGGGTTGAGTGACGTGCACTTTTTCCACTGTTCAGCGTACACAGTTTGTCCGCAAAGGATTGTCCTACTTTCCGTTGAGGTTCCGCCGTCTCCGCGCCTCAGTTTCGAGAGTGTTGGACTTTGTCACGTGGCTTCGGACACACGTCGTGTCATAGCGCCTCGGTTCCAAGGTCGTTTTACCGTCGCGCTTGGATCTTGAGGTAGGTCTCCCATTGCACTCGCCTTTAAATTAAGAATTTATTTATTCCTTGCCTTTAATTGAATTTCAGTAAATTTAAAAGAATATTTAGTAGTTTTTATAGTGTGGCGATCTGCTGATGATAAAAGCCGTTTTTAATTCTAGCGTTTCATTGAAAGTGTTCTTTTTGGATTTAGTTTTGTGCTTCCATGGTAGTATTGCTAAATGGTTCCTCCTGAATAATGAAAGTCATGTTAAATTGTGTTTTGAAATGTTTTTGGCGTGTGTGAATTTGTAGATGTATTGCTTATGGAAAGTGGTGTTTTCTTAGAACCTTGATTAGAGAAAACGTCGTGTGACCTTTGAACTTGTTTGGAAACCTTATGTGTGGCTCTTGGTTGATGAAAGATGTTTTCCTTTGTTACGCGAACAAAAGTTTGGTTTTCATTTGGGAAATGGTGTTCCTTCAAAAAAAAAATTATTAAAGGCCCGTTTGGCTCTTGATAAAAGTGGGGTGCGTTTGGTGATTGGAAAGTGACTCTACTTGTGAAACAAATGTGTCCCAGGTTTAAGATGCTGATTTGAGTTTCTTAAATAAATTTCTAAGTGCGTTTCTGGTTTTCAATGAAATGGCGTGTGTCATCCCTCTTTAAAAATGCTTTGGTCTTAGATGTTCAAAATGTAAGTGACATGACGGCCCGGTTGGCACTTTATCAAATGTGAAGTGATTATATATATATATACGTACTTGTGAGGGCATTTCTACAGGGGGACTTCCCTTCGAGGGTTGTCGTGTAGCGATGTCCGTGTAAGGGGTTGGCAAGTGCGGTGAGATGAGTCACGCGTGCGCAGGTCTCCCACTTACACAGTGTTACAAAAACTACTATGGGTTCCTGGGCGTCTTGTAGATTATCGAGTGACGGTTGCTTGCTAACCCTGATTAGACGGGTTAGTACCCCCTGGAGTTACAGACAGGCCAGGAGGGATGTGCCACTGGTTGGCTGTTAGGGCGGCCAGTTGGTTATTGACTATGGAGTACCATGCCGGCAGGTAGTCTGAACCCGAGTACGTCCAGGGGTTTTCTAGGGATGTTCAGGATCACCCATGGTCATTGCTGATAACTTCTGGTTTATTTGTACTTGCACTTGGTTTTCCTTACTTGTTTACCTTTACTTGCACCTGTTTTCCCTGCTTGTTTTCCTTCAGTCATATTTCACAGCCTATACTGTTAGACTTTGAGAAAAATGGTTTTCAAATGAAAATGCTTTATTCGCTTTGGGTTAGATTTGAAAATGTAACACTTTGCTTTTCAGAATGAGTTTAAAACTAATGAAATGGAACTAACTTTCGAAAAAGAATAAGGGAAATGTCTCGTGTTAGATTTTCAAGTAAAACATTATGAAAAATTACTTTTATACATTATAGTTCAAATATGGATTATGTAGATTCTATATTTATTGGCAGTTCTTTGGGACTTGTTGTTGGGCTCACCTACTGAGTACTTTTGTGCTCACGCCTATCTTTTACCATTTCAGTCGCAGGTCTTCTGTTTTGAGTCGCTCAGTGTTGGAGCGAGGTTGCTCTCTAGTTGGGTGGTGACCTGAGAGGTCACATGGAGGTACGTGGTTGCGTGGCTTTTATTTCTTTTTCGCTGTTAGTGTTTGTTTATTCTGTTCTATTTACTTTTGTTTTGGGCTGAAATCGTTCCCAACGATCAAGTCTTAATGCCCGGCACTGGTTGCCATCCCGGGGGGATCGGGAACGCCCCTCGGGACTTGCCGCGGACCGGTTCGGGTGACCGGCCCGGGCTGGTTCGTGATAGTTGTGGACACTTTGGTGAGGCAGAATGTGTAGATAGTGAATCTTCATTCATCGTTAATGGTTATCATATTCTGTTCATGATGATAAAATGTGGTCATACCCCATATAAAACCTAGGTTCCTCTTAATGGGAGATGGTATTAAACCGTATAAAATCGGGATTCATTGTACGATGTGTATTGGATGATATAAAAGTCTTACACTATATAAAATTTGGATCCCTCTTACGATAATTATTATATGTTCAAAAACATTACCTCATATAAAACATGTAATCATCACATTATGTGAGATTAAAAAAATCATTTTCTTCAAGACATGACATTAAAATTTATCCTTATCTCATTCCTTCGAAATGTGATGCCTCATGATAATCATTATATTCCAAAATTCCCTCCATATATAGGATTACCCCTAGTTCCAATGTTGATCTTATACTATACCATATTCTAGAACAATATTTGTCTTTATTGACACTCTAATGGGATACATAATGATTCTTAGACGTTAAATTTTTGGGTCTAGATGTAAATTTATTAAGCCTTTGGCCCCATTTCTCCATTTATGGTCCACGGATTATAACCTTAAATAATGTTCAGTTCATATCATAATGTTCATGTGGTACCTGAGACTACATTAACCCCTTATACATTGGTTTTTACCCATACCATGACACATACATACCATGTAGAGAATCATCATCCTAGTCCATGAATCATGACGTTAAATTTTTCAGGATTTCGTCATGGGTTGAAGGGCCTATTTTATCCTATAACCCCAGGTTTTATTCACCAAAAAAACATTCTTGATTCCCCCACCTCACCAATCTATACTATAATAGTTTATATCAAGAGATCCCTAGTCCAAGAATTATGATAATAAAATATGATCATACATCCATCACATGGGTTTATTCATCCCTGGAGTTTCATCAAACATCTATTTCCACAACATTCTAGAACTATGGGTGGATTTATTCCCATTTCCATGGGATATGTATTGATGCATATATCTTCTATCATTGATCCTAGATGACGATTCATCATATAATAATCCATTACATAAGGTGTCATTACCCCAAAACACTCACATGAGCCTCTTTTTTGGCAATAATCTCCTTTCATTTATCTTGACACATCAGTGGGCCAAGATGATCTCATTTCCTGATATGAAGAAGTAAATAATCGGTATATAGATGCAAAAGACCTTCTAAAATCCTAATAAGATGAATTTAAACTATATCATTATCCTGTGTATAATATATATACCTATTAATGATAGATAATTTAACCCCATAAAAATTGATATGTCTCTTAAAGAGAAATAATTTCACCTCTTATAAATTCTCGATGCCTAATATTATAATATGTAATTATTCAATATCATCATCCAAGAAGGTAAACCCTTCTGGCATTGGTATCCTATGACATCGTGAATCATAAAAACATGTGTATTGATTCCAATAATCATGATATAAGTAGTTACATATAAATATTTAATCTAAGGACAACCCTATCACCGACTCATTATAGGTTTCTCCCTTTCCTATCTACTTTGGTCAAAGCTTGGATACCCATAACTCAAACCTATTCCTATATTTGGAGCTCTAGGAATTTAAACTAGTTGTAGTCATAGTCCATGTTGTATTATTTTAAACATCAAATCCCAATTTCCTTAGAAAACAATGTTAATTAACAACCATACCCTATTAAATGAAATAAGTATGCCTCATCCGATAAGCGTGGGATGATTATAAAAATAATTACCACATATAAAACTGAGATTCCTCATATGATAAGTATGAAATGAACCACACATTTCCTGTATAAATCTTGAATTTCTCAGAATATGAGATGATATGATATCCTTTCTAGAGATGAAATCACTCCATCGACAATAGTCTCTTACCATGTCATGCATCAAAACTATGTTTGTGTTGATGCCTATTATGAGTAGACACATATTGATGCATTTATATTTCATCTCAGTCCCATCTCTACCAGAAACTCATCATGGGGATGTTTCCCTCTGGGTCTGGCTTGAATCTTGTCATCCCACATGTTTAAATAGAACATTTGAGCAGATAAGGAAATATCTCCCATGGAACCTAATATTATATATGGTACATCCCCACATACACTTGTGCGATTCACACATTCTACTATTTGGATAATCCTCACCCTACCAATCTGAAAAGGATCTCTAATGAAATGATTCATGGACATAGTGTCTTACATACCATCTCAGGTTCATTCAATGAAGAACATTTACTGATAAAAAGTGGATCTCATGCTTTTATCTCCATGAATAGTAGATCATGATATTTTTCATCCTATCCTCAACCAGCTCAGGTATCCTATGTTTCAAACATGGTCAATAATAATTCTATTTATGTTGATTACTCCCATTTCACTTCCCAGTTCTCAAAATTTGTAATTTTCATCGTGATATTTTTCAGTTCACTTATTCCCCTCATTGGGTTCACCCCTATAATCAATTATAACTATATAAATATCCTTGATTCTTGAATCAATCATGGCTCAGCAGGGCTTAGGGGTTGGGAGGAAGTCCACCTCAAGCATAGTTGAGTTGCATGATCACCACATGGTCCTAATTCTATAACCTTAAATGATTATTTCATGTCCATAAATCACAAATATAAACTAATTTTAAATCAACCTTAGAATGTGTTGTGTGGTGTTGTACCCATTCTCTATCAATTCAGGTCATGTTTTTTACTCCTCCTCACTACACATATCCATTTATGATGTTCCACTATATTTTCCAAGAATCACGACCGTACTTTTTTTACTAGTTGTCTTCATTCTTTTTTAAATTTTGTGTGTATTAATCTGTTAGGATATTGGTATTTCGGGTTTGATTTGTTTTTCAGGGCAGTGGTGCAGTGGAAGCAGAACATCATTTTTTTTTCTGGTTAGCTTTTAGTGGAGATTTTAACCACCGTTAAAGTATACTGGTAAGACATTAGTGGTGGTTAAAACCACCCCTAAATGTAAGTATTTTTTACTTAGCAGTGGTTATAACCGCTGCTACAGAGTCGCATCACTCGCATGCATTCCGCGACGGTTTTCGTGACTTAAGCGACGGTTTTAAGGATGCTGGATTTTATTTTATTCATAGCAGTTATAACTGTCGCTAATAAAATAAAATCTAGGGCTCAAAAAAACAGCCGCTAAAATCATTAAAACCACCGAGAAATGAGGCAGCTATGAAGCTTCCCTTAAACTGCCACTAAATGGAAATAACCACTACTAATATATTACTGACGTCCAATTTACCGGAAGTTTCTGTAAACCGCTGCCAAATCATATAGCGACGATTTAAACCACCGCTCTATGCAAAAATAACCACCGCTAATATGAGGTTTTCTTGTAGTAATATTATCTTGTACAAAATATGTTTCAGTTAGAGGATGATAAATAGAGGAATGAAGAAACACGATAAAGTGATTTAGAGCTTACCTAGAAGAGTTCACCCAATTATCCCATTGATTCTAAGATCTTACCACTCTTTAGGGGGCTACCTTAGTATTAATAATCTCCATAAGATTTTTTGGCTCAATAGGAAAGGGAGCGTTCATAGATAGATCAGCTGCTGATAGTTTCATAGGAGAGGTCATGTCTAGAAACACCCTCATTCGGTCTGTTAGTGGATACACAATGCCCCGAGAATGCACTAGGTCCTCTAGATCCATCACGCATAGCTCCCCCTCTTCCTAGGACACGAGGAAACATACATTGGCATGAAAAATCCTAAAAAGATGCATCCTGTGTCTGTTAAGATTCTACCATATATGATGAATGTCAGAGAACTATTTGTAGACGTCCCAATTGTTCTAAGACTTAAGAAAGAATTCATCACTAGGAATGTCTACATGATGAAACCACTTCCCAGGGGATTGGAAAAATGTTCTAAGGACCGACCCAGATGACTCCCGTTACTTCTGAGTTTTCTTAACCAAGAGTGTCAGGCCTGCTGCTGTTGCTCTCGCTCCTTGCCTATACAGGCCCATTAACCGCTAATATAACTATGGTTTCTCTATCCATCAGTCCAGATCTGCCTCTATTTTTCACTCCAGCCACTGCTCTACCCCATCACCATGGTGGAGGAATTACCCCTTCATTGGTCCAGATGGTCTGCCACCTCATCATTACCCCAGCATAAGTGATCACCTAACTCTTTGCATAGTCACAGGTTAGACTGTATGCAAAAGTGGGAAGTATCAGTTTATTTTGAATCTTCCCTTCTTCATGAGTAAACATGAACCAAATATGCCTCACCACCTAAGGGTGGAACTCATATAGAACCTCTAAATACTCCTTTAGGGCCAGCCTTTGTAGGCACCTGAACTTCTTCACAAACCAGTGTGGGTTATATGGATTGTAGACTATCTAACATTCAACACTTTCTATCAAAACCCTGCCTTGTAATTCTAGAAGATATGATCACTACTCCTCATTCCCTATTCCATCATCGGTCACCACCACCATCGTCAAGGGAAATGGGTGAAAGTGAAGTAATCTACTAGAAAAACCTTGTTTAACACTTCTGTTAGGCCCAACTTGAGCGGGTAACTTACCAATATATTTATAATCACAGGCTGGAAGTTTGTTTCAGGAGGGTAAATAGGTTTTGTATATTCATACCCCCCATGTGTGCAGACACCCAACTGTACAGGAAATGGAATAGCCTGCACACGTGCAGTGGTGTCTTCCCCTCACTAATGTATCGAAGTGCTTTATACAACTTCTCCAGCACTGGGATTCCTAAGTAGATGTGCTTCACCATCACCAACATTGCTTACATTATGAAGGTTATTTTCCACACCCACATGTGTGTATCCCTCACTAGGATAATCCATCCAAAGATCAACATTGTGATGTATTCGGATAACCTAAATATGGGTTGAGGGTTGTTTTTGATGATACAACCCCATAGATTCCACTAGATAACTTCAAAGATCTTCTAGTAGGATCCCACCTTGACCTGTTGATATCCCATGGGACATGTGTGTGACCTCATTGGTGATTTAATGGCTGCCTCCTCACCCTCAACAAGCTCCTTTTCCGAGTTATTCAAAAAATAGAGAAACCACTAATTGAAGGGGACATCTCTTGTCCCTAGATTCACCTCATTGGATCCTTGAACCAGGTCCAATAAAACCTTTTCCAAAGATATTAGCTTCTCCTAGTATTCCCACACATTCTATGTGGGGAGAAACTTGTTTTACATCACCCCCAAAATAAATATCCCAAAGATCCAATAAAGGTCCCAAAGGCTGATGACGACCTCCCTATGATATAGGGGGAATGTGTTTGTCTTTGGTGACCACCTACTCAAAAACTCTAACATGATATTTTATGGATGATAAAAATGAAACTGAAAATCCCATGCTATTTTTTAGAGTCCAAACCAACTTAGCTCTATCCCAAATTCACTGCATGAAACACACACCCAGTTGGCCCAGGACCACTCATCGGTGAAGTTGTTGCCTTGGCACATATCACAACTGTCAGTCCATCCTTTCTTCGGGTTCCCCAAACCTAACTTGATGATCAATTGGTACTATATTAGGTATTTTTCATCCTCCATATTTTCCCCATTGATATTATTTATGTGTTTGTAAAGGTAGTTAGTTGTGATCGGTGCATGATCCTTCTAGATCTGGCCCGTAGTATCCCTATGCCACTGGTATTGTCTCGATATTCCTATGAACCCATAGGCTGGTTCATATTTATTTGTTGTTGGAAAAACACATTTTATCTCATGAAAAATCCATACAAATACAGCCTATTTCATTTGGGATATTCCATTTGAGCTTCTGACAACAATCCCAATACTGATTTGTGGTCTGAGTTACTCAAAATGTACTCCCCAATCATGATGTTGTTTGCGATATCTCCCCTCTGACCAGAGTTTGCAAGGACTCTCTGAGTGACTTCCTGAGTGTCCAATTAATTCTATACTTGGGTGGATTTTTATTATAATTCATGAAGCTTGTTCGTGGATCACAATTCATAAATATCTAGTTCACAGTGATAACTTCAGAAATATGTGGCTCACGATGTCCGATTTGCTAAGTATCATTCGTGGAGTTGAAGCGCACAAGTTTCATTAACAAAGAATGAATTTTTTGAGCACAATGGTAGAGTTAGTGAAATTTTCAAAAAGTGAGTGATGGGTATTTTCGATTCATGAATTCAGGTTTCTTTGAAATCCCCCACCCATTCTATTTATTGGCGCCCGACCAAGCTATGCTTCACGATAACATTCATGCCAACAATATCCGTGAATAAGTATCTCGAGTCAGTAGTATGAATGAGATTTTCAAAAGGGAAAATATTTTCAAATTTACATGATTAACCATCATAATTAGACCCTCATCGTTTCCACATTAACTCCTCTTATGAGAGGGGGAATTTTTTGGTTATGCAATACATGTCACGATATTAGTTGAGGAAGCCACAATCGGTTTAGAGAAAAACCAATCCAAATAATACCTAGAAACCTTCTTAAAGTTCTAGTTAGTGAAGATAAATTTGAAAATACCCCATTAACGAGGAATATGATGCCTTGACGACATAATCTATGAGTCTGATGGTGCTATCAACCATGCCAAGGATTGATGGTCTTCTTTTCGAGTCCAATGAAGCTGGAACTGTTTAT
This sequence comes from Viscum album, assembly GCA_963277665.1. Classification (NCBI taxonomy): domain Eukaryota; kingdom Viridiplantae; phylum Streptophyta; class Magnoliopsida; order Santalales; family Viscaceae; genus Viscum; species Viscum album. The sequence goes on along the minus strand of OY728133.1, from coordinate 1,388,429,550 downwards.
AAAGCCCTTTATTTTCTTCTCAAACCACATCTAAACTTCACAAGAACCATTGCCTATAAATACCGACTCATTAAAAGCATTGATTGTGGCTATTATAACCTGTAGACTTCTAAGTTTCTCCCAATTTTCAAAGCACCTGAGCATCAAGAGCCATACTGAAAATAAAACATCCAAGGTACTTGGGCTTCGTGAAATTCCCTCCCAAATTTTCATGAAATCCTCCACCTAATGTGGGGATGAATTTCATGAAGTACTACACTTTTCATGGAGGAAGAAGTCTCTCTGTGGTACTTGAGAATTCATGAAGCAATAAGTCTTCATGAAGAACTCTTTTTCTGGGCCAAGACCTCATCTCGAGGCAGGGTCATCATGTTTCATGAAGCCTATTCCTTCCCAAATCCCTTGATCTCTATGAAGAACATAATATTCCTAAAGAACCTCTCTGTGAGGCCCTATAATTTGAGAAGCCCTTATCTTGGGACTCTTTATATTTCCTCCCTTCTTCCGATGCCTATTCACGAAGGTTGAGTTCCCAGACCCCCATACTAATCTAGGACTAGTCCAACTGAACCTCAAATCCATTTGTGACCTATTCCACCTTTTCCTGTGGCCCACTCCACTTCAAGTGTGGTTCGAGACTACCACCTAACTTTTTATTCTCAACATAGGTATGCTTAGATCGATTTCTTCTCAGTATAGGCATGATAATGTGGAACTCATGATTGAACAGACCTCCACATCGTTACATCTTAGAATTTCTAAATCCATTATCCTCCTAAGGTGTATGGGCTATGGTTATGTAATCCCAAGGGGTGAGGAGTAAGTACAGAACATCTACGTTGCATGATGTAAATGATGTTAAACTATATTATTAACTTGTGTTATGATCACGTGATGCCCTATGTATACTCATCATGGAATTCCACCTCCTCCTACCACGAGGCACATACCTCCCAAAATGGGAAGATTTCATGCATAATCTCCACACAACCTTCATAGGATGCTTAATGTATGACTCATAGGGAATGAGATACTCCTCATATGGAATTAGATCCTACTCACATGGAATGAAATCCTCATTGGGTAGCTTGAATGTGTAGGCCCCACACCATATATCATGAGCACATTATTCATGACACGATAGTCAGGTATACTACTTCCTCTTATTTCTCACACCGAGAATGAATCACATGATCTTAGGGGTTAGTAGCAACCATGACACCCATCCAACCCTCATATCCAATGGGCCTTCTCCTTAGGTGAAATCCCCAATCACTTCGTTTACCATGGGATACTTCTATGCATAAGTCCCAACCTTCCAAACTACATGGAATTTTATTACCAACTAACTGGGATACATAGGAATCCTTCATAAGGTTCAAGACCAACATCCATATCCACCCTAGTCTTTACCTGGGCTACCACATCTCAGTAAGATCATGCCACTCACATGGGGAACCACATCTCTTCCCGGCCCATCAGGAAACTCCCATGCATAAGCCCCACACCAAGCATCGAACCACATGGGTTTTGATCCCTTTCTTATATGTATGGTATGAAGGATGCCTCCCTAAGGTTCAATTCCAACCAATGGTAAGCCTAGGTGCTCCCCCTATGGACATACCTCCCGATTATACCACCACATGTGTTCTGATACATCCATCCCAAATTTTACTCAAAGGGAGTTTTGGTTCACACCTTTAGGTTTGACTTTACGGAGCATTCTAACCCATCCATCTTGGGTTTTCCTTATGTGGTGATCTCAGCAATCCATCAGGTGTGACATCAAACCTTTTGGGGACACACCTCCCTAATCCACATCAAGGGGCATCCTGATTACCCGTGTCTATAAGACGTTAAAACCTAGATCCTATTCCATGGTGAATTTTGATCCATCCACTAGTAAAAAATTCACATGTTCCCTCTTAGGTATATACCACATTGATCTGCTTCTGTGAGGTGTCCTAATCAACCTACCTCTGTCTCCACAAGATGTTAAACTCAAGACTAAAATCCACGATAGATAACTCATTCTAAACATGTGATGCCTAAGGTGAAAGACTAAGAAGATATTTTACTGTGGAATCATATACATCATTCTAAACATACAATTACTAATTTTAAAGCCTAGGAAGATATGCCTTTGGAATCAGATACCTCATGATCGACACGAGATTCCTTGGGGTCTGCATCTGAGATGGCCCTATGATATTCCCTCATATATGGAGGAAAAAAAGTGACCAATGTTCCTAAATATATACATAAGACTGATTCCTAATATAATTACTCTCTTGAGCAAATGTTTATGAACTTTAAAGACCCCTTGGAATGTCTATAAAGAAGTAACATAATTAATTGGCATCCATAGAGAGATGGCACTAGGAGTTTCATGAACACGAATCAAATCTATGAGGGTGACCCAGACTAGGTGGCGAGATCCAAGTAGGAACCCATGGAGGGAGGAAACAACATACCACCATCCCATTTCAATCAAGGATAAGAAATCACCAATGAAAGTGATGAATGTATCCCACCTTTGGAAAGTGGGAAAGAGGGGAAACAAAAGGAAATTCCAGTACCACATCAAAACATGATCTACAGTACACCCTGAAGAAAGAATCAGAAAAAACATTATCACTCGAAAAAATCTTAGTCAAGCTTATGAAACTCATTTATATAAGTATGTATCTTAGTTCATTATTCTCTTCCATAAAGTTAGATTTGGGAAAATATTTTCATCACTGTATAAAATTTCAACCCAGAACATCTCAAATTATAAGACGGTACATATCTTCATAAAAAAATATTATGTTATAATATTATTGTATCTCCATCCCTAAATCACTTCATAGAATAACATTTTTCATGGACACCTTTAACTTACTATAAACATTATGCCTAAAAAAATATTTTTCTTCACATTTCCTTGACATTAAAAGACCATTTCAATCAAGAGTGACATTTTAATATGGATAATTATCTAGTAATGACATCCAATTCCATAAATTGAATCCGTAAAAATTCTTTAAGTATAATTGGGGTCATCTCATATCATATTTCTTTACAAATTATCCCCAATTTTAATTTTATATCTTGAGAAATTATGGGAGAGGGATTATATCACATGGTTTTCTTACAAAAAATCTTTTAATTAATCAACTATAAGTCTATGTGGACTAAACTGATATATAAAAAAACATATATACTACCAAGGTTGTCAATGCTATCCATTAAATTCCAATCATGTGAAATCATGCTAAAAAATTCTCAATTATCATTAAATGGATTGTAAATAATAAAATTCATGAATGAAATGATAAATCTCACACAAACTTCAACAAAAACATCATAAATTTCAATTGAAAAAGTTATATCTACCCCTTTTCCTTATCATTTCATCAACCAAGAACTACCCCTTAATTGATACGATTAATAAAATTAAGAACAAGGGATTAATGTGTGATCATCATACCTCATCTTTTGATTTTATAAATCCATTTAGAAGTTCCATATTCACTAGATAATGAAGATTTAATAGCTTTAGATCATTTATGACCCCCCCCAAGGGGTGAATCCATCTCCTTCAATTCCATGCATGTTAGTAAAAAAGTATTCATATATAAGGGAATAAGGAGAGACCTCCTGGTTTCTCATAAATAATATTTAGAATGAGATCTTCCTCTCAATATGAACTTCTTCATCTTATTAGATTCCTTAGAAGGTGTGATTGACATTTCTTCATCAGTTGACACTTTTTATGTTGATGTACTTTCCTTCTCAGAATTAGATTCATTTTATTACTTACCACATATTCTTCATGCTCGCTTCTTGGGTTGTAAAATTTTCATATAATATCTTATATTATACCAAATTTTTTCACTCCTTTCACACTTAAGGATTTTCAAGGTATCATATGTAGATAACTTCTTATCAAATTTAACTTCTTCAACTATCACCACATTGTTTCATTTTTCCTCATCAAGTTTCCAATATTTATTTATTTGTTTAGCCTTTCCTATTTGTTAAATCCATATAACTAAACATTCCTTATTGATGTTTTTAGATTGATTTAGATTCTCACATAATAAATTGGTGACTATTGCTTCCTTTGGAAACTATCTTCTTTTCATAATTACATTATGTGAAATTTCACTTGGTTATCTAACTCTATATTTCTCAACTTTGTTACATTATTGATCACATTTTCCACAAACTACCTTTAATAATTCATTTTTTTATATGTTGACAGTTTAGGTTATTTCTGGGTCACATGCATTTCTTTCTGAATGTTTGATATCATCTGTTCAACATTTCCCCCCTTGATTCATTCCCCATTGCTAGTAGTGACATGTTATACCAACATGACTAATATTTATAACCAAACACCCACAACACCACCAGTAGACTCTAAACCTTGATCTTGTAGACTGATAATAATCATTCTATAAAGATTTTTTGTTGATTTATTTTCCTAGATTTTGGATGTTTTTTCTATGTAGGAAACCTTTTGGCTGAATTAGAATACTTTTCTATTATGGAAGATGTTTTTTCATTTGTTCATGTGGTCTAGTTACATCTAGTCTTGTCTCTAGGGATTGTATTGTCAGAAATAACAAATTCACATTGAGATTAATTAGGTTTAGAAACAAAATTTTTCTATAGACTCTTCTTGTCAGTATATTTAGAAGCTTCACCCTTAAGATAAACAACTTTGGTGAAGTATTCTTTCATATTCTTCAACTATCTTTGAGTTGAAAGACACATAAATCGTGTCTCAAATAATTCAACCTCATTTTCAGAGAGTTTTTCTTTATGATCATTCACCATATTATTAATTTTAACTATCTTTATCTTGAATGAAAGTAGTATCATATTTGTTGAATTATTCTCTTATAGGTGAATTTTATTTAAAAGATTTTAGTTTCTTTTCCAGCACCGCTACCTTCTTCACATATTTTCTTATCTCATTAAGATGTTCCTATTCTATCTTGAAAAATTATTTATTTTACTTTATTTAGTTTTCTTTTATCCTTATTGGGATTCATTTTATTCTCAATGGTACCTTATATATTATCTTTAATATACCAATATAGCTCAGTTCTCTCTTTAACTTTTGTACCTTCAAATGTGTCCTTAGTTGTTTTAGTTTTTCCCATAAAACACATCTAATTTATAGAATGTTGTTTATCTTATGTCCCTCTACATTATAAAGAAGATTCATAAATTTCCCTTCTCATCATATTTCTTATATTTTTCATTGATTACTTCTTCTTTGTACTCTCATAGTCACCCTCTTTGTATTTCTTAGTCTTTTTCTTGAAGTATTCTTCTTCTTCATCATATTTGGTGAGATCAGATATCTTATTTTGAAAATCACATGCACAATGTCCAAACCCATGATAGTTGAAGCACTTTATTGGATTTTCCCTTTTTATATTCTTTCACTATTATACATCATTTTAAATAAGTACCTCATTTTATTATAGTCCCCTTCAACTTCCTCATCCTCATAATAACTTGATTTTGGTTCCTCTTCAACTCTATTTACCTTTTATCATGGATTTAAAGGCTATAGTATCTTTGTATTTATTTTTAAAATCTGGTATTTTTCTTATTTTATATGACATGATAATATTATGAATTTCATCCAGAGATAGATCTTCCCAATCATCGAGTGTAGAAACTTTTGAATTAGGTCTATTTGAAAATTTTATCATAAACTTATTTACAATGGTTAAGTTATTAGGATTTTCCCAAAAACCTTTGATTCTTCTAAAAAATTTATTTACTCTTATAAATTAGTAATCACCACTCTCACTATCACCCATTTTTATATCTTTAAATTTGGTTTTCCAAATTTGTATCTTAGCTTCTTTGACTTTAAAATTTTCCTTCATAATTTCTTCTTAGTTTATTCAATTTTTCCTTGGTAGTTTGGAGACCCATCACATTAGTGTATAACTTTTATAAGAAAGCCATCAATACTTTATTTTGATACTTTACATACATATTTAAGTTCCTATTTTCTTCAAAAGTTATATGATCATTCTAAATTCATGGTGGTAATCCCACTGTAACTGTATCTCTCCCTTATAACCCAAGTGATTGGAGACATGTTATCAACCTATTTTTCCATCCATGATATTTATCACCGCTAAATATGAGAATAACCATGTTTATTACTAAATTAATGTTCTCCATCCTCATAATTACATTGGATCTTTCTGAGGTGAACCTCCCTCTAATCCCACTTGAAGTTCCCAAATCAATGTGAGATCACTGAGAGGGGGATGGGGTGAAACAACAATCCCTTTTTCTTTTTAAAAATTATTTTTTCAATTAATCATTTTATGGATGGTTAAAGACTTGATCTACTCTTCTTATGTATCTCATTAATATGTTGAATAATGAAATAAATAAAAAGGCACATAACACAAGGATTCACAAGGTTCGATATAGAGACACACTTCTTTCTGTATTGGTTATTCTCCACAAAACGAATTATCCACTATAATATTATTATAAATTACAATTATTGAAACAGAGTCACACTGTATCTCTCCTGAATCCAAATAAGAGGTTCTTTATACTACACCCCCCAGTGTTACCAGAATCTACACTACATGCTTCTACTACTGAATCTCATAAGGTAATTTTCATTCTCCAAGCTCCATATGAGAGACTTCCTCCTTTCATCAAGGATTGATCCATTGTAGGTTGATATATTGATATTTATACATGAAATTTATGAATCTAGCTTTATCATGTACCTTATAAAGTACCTTTGTAGTCTTATGGTCTTGGTCAAATAACTCGGATCAATTGTATTTGATCAGTTGGGACAACACAACAAATGACTAGGAAATTATTCCTTCTGTTGATGAAGTCCCAAACTCAATCAATGTGTGCAAGTTGTACACAAAAATTATTCAATAATATTATATGAAATATGGATATTTCACAATCTCAATACACTTTCAACTCAAATATAAGATCTTTTGATATTTTTTCTAGCTTCAGTCTCAAGATAACTTAACATGGATGGGTTGCATGCAACTTCCTCATTCCTTCACATGAAGGGATTATATGATGTCTCATTTTCTACTTCATGTGACCAGGTAAGGTTAACATAGGAATTATGTTTCAAACTCATTTCATTTTGGGTATCCTTTTCATGAACGAGTCATGTGGGATATTTCCTTCTTCACATAGGTATAAATCCTCACAGATCTCTCTACTCTTTGGGTAGTATAGGTGAGTGGAGAGGTTCTGTTCTACTAGATATCATAAAATATGAATGGTATAAATTTTTCTCCTGAACCAACCTTAGTAATTATAATAATATTAATCCCACATATATTTTAATATTCATGGAAATTCAAAACTCATTAAGTGACCAAGGATCTCAATTTATATCAATTACTTAGAATTATTGAAACTCCCAGCCTAGTCACATGATGATAATGTGATCATCCTTTTTTAAATAATCCTAAATATCTTCCCATTTAAATATCCCAAAGAGATGATTATTTTTTCAGGTTGTATATAAAATCTCATAGATTCTATATATCCACTTTTCCCACAATTTGAACAATAAATTGAAATATATAAAATTCTATGTGAAGCTCCTCATCCAAATGACTACGTGCTTTGAATCTCAAAACTCATACATAAAAATCAGCTATGTGAAACCCTTACATAGTAAAATAGATATGTGGATTCATACATTATGATATGTGAGATATTTAGGTTCGTAGAAATTTTGGCTACATTATTAACTTCTTAAAAATCATACATGGAAATCACTTAGGTGAATTTCATGTCAAAACTCATACATATCAATCAATTAAAGGAAATACTTACATATAAAAATTACTACATGGATTCCTTCCAACATTTGGCTATGTGGTTTTCTTTAGAAAAAGGCTACATCGATCTCTTCTAGTATTTGACTACATGGTTTTGTTTAGAGAATGAATCCACATATTCCTTCTCAAAATAGATAAATCATTCAACACTGAGTGGCTATTTGAATCTATCATTCTCATAACAAATCAATTACATTTATCCTTATTGGAAATAGTTACACAGATTCCTTATATTCAATTGAAACATAAAAGACTTATTCCCTTTAAACAATTTTCCTATATTCAAGTTTAATTGTATGCATTTGATATATTAACCTCACCCATGCATTATGTTTAGCATTATCACTGGAAAAATTCTTGATCAAGATTATGAAACTAATTCATGGAAGTCCATGCTTTGGTGTATGATTCTCATCTATAAAGTCAGCTTCAAGTGAAGATTTTCATAATGGGATAAAATTTTGACCAAGAACTTCTCAATTTCCAAGCTATTACATATCTCTATACACAAATATTATGTTTTAATATTCTCATATCTCTATCCTCAAATTACTTTATGCAATAATTTTTTTTACGGCCTCCTTAAACTTATTGTAAACATTATGGACATAAAAAATATCTATATGTACTTGTATTTGACATTAAAATACCAATTTAATAAATCATCACTTTTTAACATGGATAATTATCTAAGAATGACATCCAATTCTAAAAATTGAATCTATAACAATTCTCCAAGAATCCCCACTTCGTCCACCAACACATATTGACTTATTTAAAACAAATAAAACATTGTCTCAACACCTTGGACATCTATATGTATTTCTCAAGGATCCATTATTGGAGTTTCATTTTAAAAGTAAAAATTTTCAAAAGTTTCACTTCACCTTTTTGAAAATGATTATTTAATGTGAATCATACTTTATTCTTTACGATAAAATTGATTTTTTTTCTAAAAATTCTATTACATTTTCACTTCCATTTTAATTTTCATATTCAAAAGGATTTATCCTAACAGGACTTATGTTTCATGATATACTTATGATTTTATATTATTCTATTTTTATTTTTAGCAGATTGAACTCACAATATAAAAAAATCCAATTCTTTATCCCTTCTTGTGTGGTACTGTTCAAAGTATTCTTATTTTAAAAGTGTTTTCATATATGTCAATATATTTATTAAAGTTTATTTTATTACACTAGGGATATGATATTTTATAACCATACAACTTTTTTCTCTAGATGTCTTATGATCAGGTGATTCCATTTATAGAATGGGGAAGTTTTCATATTTTGAATATTTGTTAGCTCCATACAGATTATTATTAACTACTAAGGAAGATGGATTATGTATTGACATCCAGTATATTTGTTTTTACAATAGGGATGTTTATTTGAAAAGTTAGTTATGTATTATTTATTCATTTTTTTATATGATGAATTCATTAGACATAATTATTAATAGGAAATTCCCATAATTATTTATCCCCCAATGCATCCATAAGTCTAATGAATCAAAAAATATTGGGTAGTTTTGTGTATGCATACCCAAAACAAATAATCCCTATACACACGAGCTTAATGATAAGATCATGTTTTATAATATCATGATGTATTGGATTAAGGTATGAAAGTATCTATCCTAAAATATTCATTTCATCGCTAAGGAATCAATTATTATTATTTATGTTATATTTACATTTCCATTATTATCCATGGATATATTATGATTTCAGTTTCATTATATTATGGAATTATTTTTTGTTATATATTTTTTCTATAACATTTAGTATCATATTATGTTCAATTATGACCATTTATTGTTATCACTTATGCTTACCGTTACTGAGTGATCGATCTCATTATTATTATATTTCATTTTTACTAGGTTATGATGAAAAGTATTAAACATGATATGTCTAAAAGACTAGTATGTGTGGATATTTTTTTAAGAGATGTTAAATACTTATTATGGATTAAGTAGTTTCTTATATAGTGTAATTGTTTTCCATTTGATGATAAAAACACGAGATTTTTTAGTAAAAAGTTTTTCTTAACTCTCTAAAACTATAAACCTAAAAGGAACTTTGAATATAAGTGGATTAATAATTGTTAGCGATATTTTATTTATTTATGGTTAAAATTGGTTTTCATAGGTTCATTTCAAATTTGGTATGTAAACTATTAGTCTATGAGAACTAGATTTTGTGATTCTAGGTCCAAGGTTCTACACGACTTCTTCCCTCTATGTGAAAAACCATTAGAGTTTCCATAAAACTCCATCCTCCTTTTTATACCACCAAAAATATTAGAATAAGAGTTTCAATCTTCCATTTTTACCTTGTGTGCACATAGAACAATCTATTCATAGCTTCCAAACACTCTTATGGATAATTAAATTAAAAAACTTGGTTTCAAGACACTAAATAAGAGATACATATTTATTTTTAGGTAAATAATAAAACTAGAGGTGGACCTTTATAGTATTGTGAAGTTTTCTTTATAGGTACTGGTGTAATCAACATTCTTCCACTTAAATTATAAAAATCCCCTCTCCATTTTAGTATAAAAATTCCATGGAAAAAACTTATTTATAAATACCCTCTTAAACATATCCCATTCTATGGATTTTATTTCTTCTCCTTTACTTAAGTTATTTATAAGATTCCACCATTTATCAGATTCACCTTATAAGAGATTGTCTACTAAAATAGCTTTCTCATGATCTAAGCATTGGATAATGGAAAATATCTTTTCCATCAAATTGATCCATCATTCAGATATTAGTGGATTAGAATACACACAAAAGGAAGATTTTAATTTTCATATAAAATACTTAATATAATTTTGCTCATTCCTTGGTGTGTTTTGGAATCTTATCATGATTCACATCATTATTAATTACTTGGGAGAGTTGGGAAAGCATTGCCATACTATTTTTTATTCTAGCTCCCATTCCATTATGTTGATCATTTGGAAAAATATTGAATTTTCCATCCCATTCATTTATAACATTATTATTTCTGGTTCTAGCCATTGAATAAAACTAAAAATCATAGTGTGACTATTAAGAATTGTTAATCAGAGAGAAATCATATAATCAAAAAAATTATTCTAAATATGCTCTAAATTATAACAATTTTTTATCTACTCATAAACCCTTTAGGTTTATACTGTACTACTTTGGTTTATCATAGGTTTTCATAGATTTTATCCTCTCATTCTTCATAATGGTTCATAAATAGAATGTGATTTAACTCCAACAAATCCCTCCAAGAGTGTCAAATTGGATGTATAGATAGGATGCTTTATCATATAGTAGGTGAAGATATAGTCAATATCCCAATATACTATTCAGGGTTATTACACAAAGGATCATCTATTCCAAATCTTTCATTCACTTATTTTTATCCAAATTGTAAATCTATTACTATGAAACCATATAACTTCTACTTCACCAAAACGTTAGGTTTTTATCCTCTACTTAGACTTACCCCAGGGTATTCACCAAAGTTAACTAATATTAATCTATGAAAATAACTAAAATATGACGTGACACCAAATTAGGCTACCCAAAAATTACATATATAAATATTAAATCATTTTTTATAAATACTAAATACATATCATAAAAATATATTCCCTATAATTATAAAGGATTAGTGTTTTTGGAGACAAGATTCATAATAAAATTATATAATGAATGATATTTAACATCTCCCACAAAGTTCTTCTCACACAATACCCTTCTATGTCATACCCTACTTAAAAAATATCTTCATAACTTAGGGAAATTGGAAACTTAATAAAGCGTGAGCTCAGATGCATAGTAAGGGTAAAAATATGTGATATCAGTCAATGATAATAAATGAATATAATATAAGAATAAAGGTATGATAACATGATCATAACTTAAAAAATTCATACACAATAAGTCAAATATCATTAATCATGAATCATTTAATAATACTTTTGCATATTATAAATAATTCATAAGAGTGAAGAAACATCCCTAATCAATCACGATCCATGAGAACATATCAAAAGCATAAGACATAGGTTTTTGCATACAAATAAGTATAGAAAATCATTCCTTTCTCATGTATCACTTCTAATACTATCAAATTGTATTAGGTTAACTCCTTATTATTTCATTTCCTTAGTCAAGGTTCATTCCCAAGATTATCATAATGTATAAAGTCCCTTATAAAATAGGGTTTACTACCCATTTTAGTCCATATTATATCACGAGATATTAATTTTTACCCAATGAATTGGATAACTATATAATTCTAGGACCACCCATCACATAATGAAAATCACACATATATATTCCATAAGATCATAAAAAAATCATCATTTCATCATAGTTTAACCTTTGGAAAGAAAATGGGTTTCATATACATTTAATCATTTCATCGTAGTATAACCCTTGGAAAATAGACATGTTACATAAATATTTCTTCATAACTTAATTAACATGTGGGAAAGAAATGAGTTTTATAGAATCATACTTAAATTATCATCACCATAAGACATAAAAAGAACAAAATTGGATGGTATCATAAGATCATATCTCCCCTAGAGCATAAAAAACCTTAAAGGATGTTGAAATAAATGGAAAATACATTTAAGAAAGCATTTGAACATTTTCCTAAAAATAGGGAAATACCCTTTTCATTCGTCATATTTTAAAACTAATTTTTTTTAAGAATATTGTGAAAAATATTTTATTTGAAAATAAAAATTAAAACATGTAAATTAATGTTCAAATAAAAGAATAATATGGATGATGGGAAAATCCATTCATGTTATATACTTTAAATGACACCATTCTTTTCACACTTTTATAAAAAGTCAAATACAATTCCTATGTAAAATATTTGAAAAGATTCATTTTAACCATTTGAAAAAAATCAAAATGTAGTAAAAATAATCCCTATCATATATATATGTATAGATAAAAAATTCCATAAAGTTTTTTGAAGAATATGAATATGGAGGGGGATGATTCCCAACCTAAAAAGGAGAAATATGGTCGGATTTTCATAAAAATATTTTCTTGGCCATTTTAAGTACCAATGAAAGGAAGAATGGAAAGTATACTTGAATAATATATAAATAGATATAGGAGAATAAAATATTTTTGTTTTTAAAAAATAAGGATAATATAATCTTCATCATTGTAAATTAAACTTAGACAATCCTTAAAAGAAATGAGATTGTAACAGAAACCCTTACCTTAGGTAATGTATTGATTCATATATATTAAGAACTCCTATATAATAAATATATATTTATTATAAATATATTAATAAACCATATTTATATATATCATACTATATATCATACCCTTTTAATTTCCAATTACCCTTTTATTAAAATTTCTTTATTAAAATGAACATTCAGACAAAAACTTATAAGAACCCGGTTCTTCCTTTCATGTATGGATCTATAACTTTTGGTTTGTACTTGAAGAAGAGGAGGGAAAAAGATGAGTACTAGCTACCGGCTTGTTACAAAATGTGACTAGGGGTTATATACAGTGTAATCCCAGTACACGCCATGTTAGGAAAGTCGGCAGACCTGAGTATGACGTGTAAGTGTAAGTCGATAAAAGAAGAGGGTCAAGAATATACACGCCATTTATTTATTAATACATAGTGTGTAATTTTATTTTATTTGGATAAAGTTGGAATTATCATCATGTTTTTTATATGGATAGAAGGAATCACCCAGGTATCACGAATAGCATCCTGAGAGGAAGAATTTCCTCCAGATTTATTATTCAAACTCCGATTCAAACGCCGCCAAATGCGTTGGAACCCATTCATCGAGATCTTGATTCCTATTGATCCATTATTAATAATTTATTCTCTTGACCTAGTTATACATATTTGGGAGTTTATTATTATTTTATATATCTACTCCATTATAGTATTAATTAGAGGCTGGTGTTGGATGAGGAGAGTCGTATGAGTATGAGGTAGGTGGTCTCGTGCCTTTCATTTATTTTCAAGCTGTTTATATATTTCGGAGTGTCATGCTCCCATTTTTGGGTGTCACATTGTTTTAGAATTGAACCTTGTTATTTTTTATTGATGTTTAGGTAATTAAATATGCGTTCTTATTCATGTATATGTTTGTTTACCTTGAATTAGAGCCACCCCATGGGTGGATTTCCCTTGGATGACCTTTTATGGCCGTTTTTACAAAGATACCTATGATGCATGCCTTGTTTTCCATTATTGGGTTGATAAAAATTAATTGATATTATTAATGAATTGAAATCATGTTAAATTTAAATTAAATAGACTAATGGTTTGGGATTAATGATTTTCCCCTTTTTCCGATCTTATGCCCATGCTTGTTTAAGCATGTTTGGAATGTTTTTCTCTAATTTTGAACCTACCCATGTGAGTTGTTTAATGTAGAACCATGTAATAGTTTAATTTAAATGTGTTTCTTGATATATGATATGTTCCCATGTGTGTTATTTTTTTAAATAAATATAATTATTTAATTTACATGTGTTTCTTGATATATGATATGTGCCCACGTGAGTTTATAAACGATAAATCCATGTAATTGTTTAATTTACATGTGTTTCTTATTATGAGAATTTTTCCCATGTGAGTATTTGAAATGAAAAACCTTATGAGTTTGGTTCTTTCTTGAGATTATATTGGATGCTTTTGTTTTTGACCTTTGCATGCCTAATGAAACGTTTAACTGAATCTTAAATGATCAATGGGTAAATAGAAATGGGTGAATCATGGAATCATATTAGAATTCCATGAATGGGTCTATATTATTATTGTACCTTTTACCTCAGGTGACCCATGGATCCATTGAGGGATTCCCTAGATGGACCAAAATGGAGGTTATATGTTTAATCCATGAGTGATCCACAAATGTAGTGGTCTAGCTCATGGAGGCTTTATTTAAAATGCTGAATAAATCATGGAATAAGGGATTACATGATCATATTATAATGGAACTGTTTATATTTCATGTGTAATACTTGGGAATTATTTATTAGTTCTAAAGTCATCATAATTGATATATACTTTCACCACACATAGGGTGAGATCGGGATCCTAAGAGGACCGTTCGAAGGGGCTCGTAGGAGGTAAGTGGATTTTCACCTAGAGATATAATTGAATTCCAAATCTAGAATGTGAAGGATATATTTAGGTTATAAATTGAATATTTAAATGGAATGACTTACAATGGATCTGAAAATCCAAAGTACCATCCTGGATTTGGTCTTTACTTTACTTATTTAGATAGCCTTCTGAGGTATCAGTTGTGTTTACTTTTACACAGGGGTTTCCATGCTTATGTCGGATCCCAAGACTTATATAATTCAATGTAATTGAACTGGTAGTTAACATGAAATGATTTTAAATGGAAACTAGTTCTTTTAGTATTTTTTACTTTTCAGTACTTTCTATCTTAATGCTTTCATTATTGTACACTGCATGTTATATATATATATATATATATATATATATATATATATTCACTGACATATTGGCACAAACCTTGGGTGGTTGCCTACTGGGATTTAGTCTCACACCCTATTTGGGTCACGTTTTTAGACCAAAGAAGATTATATTTTTCAGGTGTCGATAAGGTTAAGATCCATTCTATAGGTACTTGATATGCTGTTTAGGGTAGGAGAGCATGGGACCAATCTGAGGCTTGCGATGCTTCTAAGTTTCTCTTGTCCTTTTTATACTGTTGGTACATATATCATGTATTACTACAGTGTAAACCCTTTTGGATATTTTCCTAGAACATGTAACATGCAATATAATACTTATATAATTTGACTCTAGATTATTTATATTATCAGTCTTCTACTGTTTACTTGTGTTGTATGGTATTACTGATTTCGCTATTGTTTTGTTATTATATTCTGTTCTGTTATACCTTTAAAATGAGGGCATAGTTTCCCCACTATCATTACTAGTCCCTCACTACAAGTCAGAAACCTCTTACATTTGGCAATATGTGCTTGAGGATATGTTGAAAACTAGGTACGGGGAACCTTTGAGTTGCTTCCAAATTCATGACATTACAGAACTGATCTGTTTTCTATGCGTGTTTTAGTTCAATTGTTCTAAACCTTGAACCTTGGTCATTATTTTATCATATATAGAATAATAATGTCATAATTATCATATTTATTCATTATATACACTTTTATAACCATCCATAAAATGTGGTAATGAAAAAAATCACATCACATTATAGAGACGAAAGTACATACTTACACACGAGTGATGTTTTCACATTTTGATGGATGTAATGAATCAAAGGTACATAATAATCCACCATTCAAGAATCGTAATTATGTCATAAATATTATATATATTCATTAAAATTATCCATATTAACATTCATTTAATGATATAATGAAAAAATATATCATATCGCTTCATGGTGGTGGTAGTCCATACGTACACCCAAGTGATTTTATAATTTTCCAATGGATATGAAGGTGATATAAAATTGATAAAGAATTACCATAAAAAATATATCATCATAGTAATTATACTAATTCCATAATTTTAATTTTTTTATAGAACATTTGAATTTTGTTTAAGAAGAAAGAAACATGAGAAAGATCAGTAAGAATGAATACCTATTATTCATAAAAGCTCATTTGGATTACACATTAATCCTTCTTGAATTTGTTATTTATGAATAAAAAACATATAGGAATAGAAGAGGATGTTTGGGAGAATATTTAGGTAGGTATTGGTCAAGATAAATGGTTCATGTGGTGTGAATAAGAGAGGATAAGAGGTTCCCTTTTATAAGTGATGGGAGTGATAATCTTGTAAATACGTAAAACATTAAAATATAATAAATAAATATTCAAGTAAAAGTAGAATAGAAGATGTAAAAATTATAATATAAGAAAATTGTGTGTCTAAATGAACATAAAAAATAGGATTTAGGTAATATATTAGGTTATTCCAACCCTCATCTCTTTAGTTTAACACTTTTAACCTTTACCATAATAATGAATTTTTACCTTAGTTTCTATTCATAATGACAGAAAATGAAATTTATCTTATTGATAAATTTATACATGATGATTAAATATTTATTAGATTAAATTTATTTAGTTGGCATAAATTTATTTTAAAATAACTATGGAATACATAATGAAGACTATTTATTAAAAAATAGCCTGTAAACATAAGAATAAATTTAATAAAATTAACTTCCTAGTAAAAACCATTAAATGGATTTTAATATATCTTATTGAATATATTATCTACAAATTTAATTAAAATAACTCATCAATAGTGATTAATTTTCTTTATTAAGATAAAAACACATTGCACACATAAAACCAGGTTTTTTAAATCTATTTTTTATCTTCAATTGATTATATTTTGATTTATAACGAATATATAACCAATGATTTAATTTTATAATTTTTTAAAAATAATTTTTTATAATTTTTTTATTCATATTAATACACGCCAATCCAAAAGTTGGTTGATAATTGTCCCATTTAATAATAATAATTCAATAGTACATCTTAGTTCTTTTAAACCCAATATTGGTTGTAAAGTAAGATATCAAATAAATAAAACTTATTTAAAGATATATAATTATATATATAATAAAATATCAATTTTTTTTCATTTTAATATCACGATTCATTCATTCACTGTATCATTTTTTCTTATATAGGCCACTTGGAGTTTAGTTGATTTTATCCAAAAATTCTTAGGTATGTTGATTATGGTCAAAGGTGATATTAAATTGTTCCATAATATCAAAAATTGTATATTTATGGAGTATTTTTTATTCTATTATATAAAAATTTATACAGTACAATATATTTCCAAAATAGAGTAAAATTATAAAATATTTCCAGTCATACTCGTTTTGGGCGACAAAAATTACCATGATCATTTTTTAGTAATATAATTAATATAACGCCCAAATTGTCTTTCAATAATATTAATAATGTCATGAATATTATATTTATTTAATAAATAAATTCTTAAAACTATCCATGTAATCCGGTGATGCAAAATGAAATAGGCCGTCCATGGAGGGGGGGACCGACCATAACACTGACAACATTTTTGTTATAGAATAGAATGATATGAGGTTAGATTATGGATATTACATTAGTATAATAACACTTAAGTAAATTAATAATACCTATGTTATATATAATATATTTTATGAGGTATAAGATGAAAATAACTAAATTGAATTTGGTTGAGAATATTACCTCTTCCTTTGGATGTTCACAATTAGGCTATGCCTTAAGGTTACTTAGTTATATATTTTGGAAAGACCATGGATTTTGGGATATGGGAAGAGGGATTGGGATATATATGTGATGATTTGGGTTAAGATAAAGATATGAAATTGCGTGTAGATGTGTGGTTGTGAAAGGTTGTATTTATAAGGGGAGGAGAGGGGTGTTTTAGAGTAAAATATTGATTAATCTATCATTTTGGCCAAATAATTTTTTATATCATTGATTACAATGATTTTTTTGGTTTATTACATAAAAATATGGTTGTTTGACATTATATTTATTCCATAACTAAATTTAATCATTCAAGCACTCAAATAAATGCAAATATACTAAAATATTTTTTTGTTAAAATAAAATATAACTTAGGTCGAAAAATTTTAATTGTAGACTTCTAAATTACAAATATCATTTTTAAATGAATATTTATACTCTTTAAATCTATTTTAGTTTGAGAAAAAGGTTTAACAAAATTTTAATTTAAATTTATATAGTGACTATGTCATAAAAGTGATATAATTTGTTAGAACTTTTTTTACTATTCACCTGAAAATGACCCTTTTAAGAAAAATCTTAGAAATTAAACCTAATTTAAATTAGATGTGATGATTCAAAAAATTACATACATTATATCAAAAATAATTTTCTAATTATGATAAATTTAATGTTTAAATAAATATCATTTTATGGAAATACTAATTTTTAGGACATGATCAGATTTCTAGCACTTAAAAAAGTTCTTATGATTTTATAAAATTATATTAATAAATAACTAGTGTTTAATGAAACCATTTTATGAAAATAAATTGTATTTACAAACCCTAAAAAATATATTTTAATGAAAATAAAACATATATGGTTTAGTAAAAATACAAGTATGATTTCTTTGTGGAAAACATATGTTTCATTATATTTAACACATTTATTTAGTTATCTTGTGATATAAATATTTTATATATAACATTATAAATTAATATAATGAATTTAATGTGTTTAATAATATTTTCTTAAATATAAAACACTTGTTAAATAAGAATTTGTAATCCATTTATAATGTTCTGAATCATTACATTCTTCCCCACCTTATGAATTTCCTCCCTTGAAATTTTATTTCATACAATAAGGTGAGATAATGAGGGTATATTTATTTAATTTCCTCCTCTTGTTCCCATGAATACTACTCAAACTTATGGTTATGGAAAATTAATTTTACAAGATGGTTTGTCTTGTTGCGTAGAAATTTTTCCCTAAAGTTTTACATCTTCACTAGATTCTCTTTATAAGAAAGATAATGCTCAAACTATACCAAATATAAATTCCGTATTTGTGAGGGATATATTATTTACTTCCTCAAGATAGGTACATAGTACACATCATTTACTTGATACAAGTTTAGAGGGAGTTATAGTCAATAGGTCACAACTTAGATGCGATTAAGAATCTCAAAGAGACCAATGTATATGGGACTTAACTTTCCCTTATTCTCAAACATCATGAATATTTTACATGGAGATATATATAGGAACAAATTATCTCTAACCTAAAACTCTATATCTCATGGATGATTTTCAATATATCTCTTCTTTTGACTCAATGCTTCTCTAATATATTATTGAATGAATTTTACATTCTCTATCATTTCATAAACCTGTTCATGTCCCAATAGGCCGTGTTTACCAACTTCATCCCAACACGTGGGTTTTATTAATATCTTCCTATATTGGGATTTATAAGGATCCATATGAGTGATTAAGTGGAAGCTATTATTATATGAGAACTCAACCCGAGGAAGATATTGGGATTAACCTCCTTGGAATTCAATAAAGAAGGATCTCAACACATCCTAAAGTATTTGGATGGCTATTTCAGATTGTCCATCATAATAGGGGTGATATGATGTACTAAAGATAAAATTTTTCTCCAGATCATATTGAAGTCTTTTCCAAAACATTGAGATGAATCTTAGATCTCAATCAGATTAATTTGATATTGGTGTTCCATGAAGCCTCACCAATTCTCTGAGGTACATCTTTAAAAGCAGGTCAAGTGATAAGTCCTATAAAATGGAGATGAAGTGGGATGCCTTTATAATATATTCCACCACTACCCATATGGAATCATTTCCTTTGAAGGTATTTGGAAAAGCTATGAAAAAATACATAGTGATATTCCCCCATTTCCATATATTTATGGGTAATTGTGGAAACATTGATTTGGAATTTTCCCTTTTCACCTTTACTTGTTGACATACCAATAAATTTGATGTATATTCAAAAATATCATTCTTCATATTGTCCCACTAATATTTATTCCAGATACCACTATACATCTTTTTGTTACATGGGGCGATGGAGAATCTTGAGTTGCGAGCATCAATCAATAACTCATTCTTTACCTCAGGATATTATGGTACATATTTTCATGTCGCAAACCTTAAAACTACTTAATCAATATTGAACTATGAGGATTTCCTATTTATTATAGAAAATACTTTCATTTTCACCTCAACATCACCCCTTTATGTTTTCTTTATCTTCTCTAGAATGGATGGTTGAGAAATCATTTGAGTAAGGAATGATATTATTCCTCACTTTATAATTTTTATATCCATACTCTCTATTTATAAGAGGACTTGACACTTCTCAATCCTCATCTAAGATAATGTTACAAGATCATTTCTACTTATATAATATTACACTTTATTCCCTTTCCTATAATGATGATGGATTGAATGGTCACTATCCTTGATTATCTCTAACTAACTTTATTTGTGGATTTTGATCTCCATTTTTGTTAATATATACTTTAGGCTCTTATGATCCATGCATATGCCTCACTTATCTCTCTCTATATAAAATCGATAAATCATTAGTGAAAAAATTACTGCACCCAACTTTGGATCATGCATGGGACTGTTCTAATCATGGATCTTTAAATATATCAAGGAATAATCTATCATGTTATCATTTTTCATAAGAAAAAAACCTAATACCTTTTTTGAAGCATCACTATAGACCATTAATCATTCCCCACAGCTGGGTAGTGTTAGTATAGGTGTAGTAAATAGCCTTTTTACCAACTCCTTGAAAATCACTTCACACTCATCAGTCTAGAAAAAAATTGACATGCTTTAGAGTTAGCTTAGTTAGTGGGTTTGAAAATCATGATAAGTTTCTCACAAATTTTAGATGTACCCATATAGTCCAATGAAACTATTGATCTCTATTATGTTTTTTGGTTTTGGACATTCCTCAACCAAACTTTCCTTCGATGGATGTTATGATATCCAACTTCTTATGGTAAGATCCCCTAAGATTGATACTTTTTCCATCCAAAACTCACATCTACTATACTCTACATATAAATTTTCATTTCTCAAATTTTTATCACAATAATAAAATACTCCACCTGTCCCTCCTTTATTTTAGAGTACATTATAATATAATTTATAAATACCACCACCAATTTTTCATGCTAATATCAAAATTCTATATTTATCAAGTCCATGAATATTTTCGGAGCATTAATGAGTCCAAAGGGAATTACTGTCAACTACTACTATCTTTACCTTATGAAAAAAAGCTGTATTAGGAATATCTTTCTTATTTACCTTTAATTATTTGTATCCCTACTAAAGTTTCACTTTAGATAAATATTAAACCCCATGTATCTAATCGAACAAGTCATAAATACATGGAATTGGATAACTATTCTTTTTCAAGATTTTTTTGAGTTCATGATAATATATATAAATAAGTATCGATCCACCCTTCTTAGAAAATAACACTGGTTCACCCTATGCAGAAGCACTTGGGCGTATGGAAACATTGTCGAGATTCTATTACAGTTTTTTCTTTAGTTACTCTAATTTAATGGGATCTATTATACATGTAGTCTTGGATATGGGTAGATATATAAGTATAATTTCAATTGATAACTCATCCTCTAAATTAAGAGGAAGGTTAGAAAAATTTTCAGGGAATACATCACAACATTACCTCACAATGGAAATTTCATAAATAGTGATACTATCCTTTGTGTTAATAATTTAAGATATATGTTATTTATCATTGGGAAGAAATATCTATGCTTGAGAAAAATATTCAAAAGATTAATCCTACTCACTACACTTTTATATAATCAAAGGATGTGTTTGGACATGGAAAGTGATTTCCTTCTCTTGATAGTTGATATAGTCTTTATATAAGGATAACCAATCCGTGACCAATATTGTATAAAATTACACTAAAGGGAGTATGAAAATGTTTTATGGGAGATTCATTATAAAACTATATAATGGGGAGGAGTTATATTCTTGATATTTCTCTATTTTTTATTTTCACTAATAACTCAGCCACCATGTTTGGAGGTTGTATTTGGATAATTATACTAAACTTTCATGATAAGAAATAATGTGTAGAACTATAATAAAAAATTTAATTCACTATTCTTAAATTAACAAATCATGTACCTATCAACACTTTCTTTTCAGGATCAACCTTTGCATTAGTGATAGTATAAAAACATCCCTACTCTCTTGTACTTATTGGTTTTTTATCTGTTATATTTGACAACCAAAGGATTAGGGCATTGGCTTGCATAATGTCTTTGTTCCTTGTATTTTAAACATTGTAATATAGGATGGGGATTGGTATGAACCTTATTTTTTCCTTCATATTAGTGGGATTATTCATCTCCCTTTTAAATTCAGTTTCTTGATGTCCCTCTCTTATACACTTGATAAATATTTTTATTCCATTAAAGCAGTTTCCCATATTTTTCCTTCCACAATTATAATATTCAGACAATTGGATTCTCTTACCTTCATGAGATTTACCCAATTATCCTTAGTTATTGAACTTTAATCTCCACTTTTTACCAGCATCCTTATAATATCATTAAGAATCACTAACATATATATTAACTTTAAGGACACATTAGAAATTTTACTCAAATTTATCAAAGTCTTGAATTGCTAAGGATTTTTGAAGAATCAGATCTATTCCACTAAATTAGTATTCAATATTAATTTTTGGATTAATGATAAATCTATAGGAAAAACTTGTAAAACTTGTGATTTTTCCTCACAAGATCTGTCCACTTTTTTCTTTAGTCCAAGGAATTACCTCTCCATTTTAAGAAAAAGAGTACTAAAAAAATATTTATTGAAAAATACATTCTTGAATCCTTCCAATTCCATGGATTTGACATTTCCCTCATGATTAGTATTATTGATCATTGTCCACTACTAATAGAACTCTCCCTCTAAACAATAAAAGGCTAGTGTAACCATATCTTTCTCAGAGAACTAGAGGATAAAGAATATATTTTCAATGAAATTTTCCAATTATTTCGTTATTATGGGATCAGAATATCCACTAAAATTAGGAGTCATTTTTTTTGAATTAATGAATTAACCAAAAATTTATATTTATTTGGAGAAGTGGGAGTTCCACATGATTCAAGTTATTATTTATAACTTGAGTCTGCTGAACATGTGCCTCTATGAATCTGTTGGATCCCACTCACATTAGGTTAGGAATCTAATTTGGGAAATAATCACATTACCCATATTATTTGTTGTTCGTATGATTCACCATATTTTCACATATTAACAAAAATAAAGGAAAAATTAGGCATCAAAATACTTAAATTACTAATAATTTAAATAGGGAACTATAATATTAGAAGGAATAACTCAAAAATTACATGTATACCCTAACATATGAATTTATAGGTTTCAATAGGTTAACCATGGTTTTTTACTATTAGATTTTCTAATATAAATGTTTATATATTAAATCATTAATTTCATAGAAATATATTTAATGCTTCATAATGGTTTATAAAGGGAATGTGAATTAACCAAATAATATCCCCCAGGAGTGTCAAAACAGGTGTGTAGTTTGGCCTACTTGTTGTGCACTGATTGAAGATTGAGTTTATGCCCAATAAAACTTTTTATGGGCTATTACTATTTTGTGAAATTTTCTAGAGCTTGTATCCAATTTTTTGTATCCAGAAAGGGATGTCATGTCTAGGAAACCACACACTATATACTTTACCAAAAATTTAGGACGTTTTTCTTAAACTTATCCCTAAATATTTCAATAATATATTATTATCATAATACTTAAAAATAAATATACCTTTATTTGATACCCACTATAACAACCCACACCTCTTATACATTTTATTCATGATTTTTATTATAAAAATCCACTTAACACTAAAAAATCTAGAGGCATAGTGTATTTAAGATATTAGATACATAAAAAATGAACTTAAAATAAAAAATGACATATTTTTTATCTCCATAAGGTTCTCCTAAATCATATTGATCTTATTTATTAAATAGGATAACTTGGGGACACACATAAAGAAAAATGGTTATCTATAAATACCAGAAAGGGATTAATAAATGTAAATCATAATGACAAGAAATATATATGAGGAAAAAGGCATATCATAATAACATAAAGTGAAGAATTATATATTTTAACATGAAATTATAGAATAAAGAAGATGATATAATAGGATCATGAAATCATAGGAATGTGGAAATAAGATAAAATATGACATCATAAAAATAAGTCATGGCTCACTGTGAATACAACATAACATAGTGGAAAAAGTCCCATAATGTATAGTGTTTACTCCCCCTTCCCATACATATCATCCAATGAGATATAAAAAATTAAAAAAAAAAAATTATTGGATGGATTTATAATTCGGGGACCACTAGTCACATTCATATCATATATATGAAAATGTGTACTATATAAGGAAATCATATATAATGCATAAGCAAAAGAAAAACCCATGAAAATGTAATGGGTCACATAATATTATTTTATAGAATAAACCAATGAAATATCATAATTATTCCCATGAAATAAGTGATTAAATAATTATTGGATGTTTGTAAATCAATAAATAATCACAGTTCATGAAAATCATGTTAAATTGAAGTGAATACATAAAAAAATTTAAGAGGTAAGTTTGGAAAACAAGCTCTTAAGTGATGTTGTAAGAAAAAAGGTTAGGAGTACTTAAAGAGGGTAAAATAATAAATATTTTCATAAAAAAAAATAAAATAAAAATATTTTTTATAAGAAATTAGTTTCTTGGGAAAACATAAAAGGCTAAAATCATTATATTGAGTGGTATATGAAAAGTGGAAATAAATAAAAAAGTCACCTTTAAACAGATTTTCTTAAAAAAATAAATGAGAAGGGAACTTGAAGAATGTGTATTGTACCTAACAATTAAAATAATATATATATATATATATTTAAAGAAAATATATACTAAATATTTAATAAGTACATGAGAGTAGGATAGTTGGAAAGGTAGAAAAATAAGGAAAATGAATAACCCCAAAGTAATGAGGGTAGTTCAAAAAATCCATTTCTGCGAGTCGTTGACTCATTTGGTATGCTCATATAAACTCCTAAATAATAAAATTTACATTTATTAAATACTTTCTTCATAAACTTTTTCATTCATATTACTTTTTTAAGGTCAATTTACATTCAAAATTCATTCATTTATTGTATAGTTTTGGATTATATCGGCCACTTGGGGTTGTTTGGTTGATTTTCCCCATAAATTCTTTAATATGTTGATTATGGTAAAAGGTGATATTAATTAGTTTCACAATCTATATAATTGTGTATTTTTTTTATTTTTCATTATGTTATTAATTTTTTATAAAATTAAAAATATATAAATTTTTTTCTCAAATTATAAAAGATTACTCGTTATGCTTGTATAGGGTGATAAAATATACTAAGGTCATATTTTGATAATATAATTAATATAATGACTAATTTATATTCCAAAATATTAATAATTTCTTAAAAAATATATTTATTCATTAAATTTATTTGTAAAATTATCCATGAAGTACAATGATGAAAAACAAAACACATCATCCATGGAGGCGGTGTACCGACCATAAAACTTGTGACATTTTAATTATAGAATAGAATGAGAGTTGGTGAGATAATGGATATTCCATTAGTATAAAAACTTTTATGTACATTAATGATACTAATTTTATCATACTGTCACAAATAGAACATATTTTACTTGGTATAACAAGAAATCAATGTAAAAGAAATTGTTTGAGAATATTACCTCATTATTTGGATGTTTACACTTAGGATACACCTTAAAGATCCTTATTTTTAATTTTTGTTGATAATAAGGATTTTAGAACATGTTTAGAAGGTTGGAGAGAGATTGGGGAATATATTGGTTAATATAAATTTCTTAAAGTGTGAGGATATGTGAGGTTGTGTAGGGTGGCATTTATAAGGGGAGGATAAGGGTGTTTTAAAGTAAAATATTTACTATTTAGGTTAATTATTTTTTATTACCACTGATTAAAAATAAATTATTTGGTTTAATATTAAAAAATTAAGTTTATTTTAAATTTTAATCATTCCATAACCTAATGGAATCATTCAACCACTAAAATAAATGAAAATATCCAAAATTAGTTTTTTACAAGAATAAAATATAACTTAGGTCACAAAATATTAAATATAGGTTTAAAAATTAAATAATACCATTTTAAATTCATAATTAAACTACTTAAATATATTTTAGATTTCTAAAAAGGTTTAATAATTTTTTAATTTATATTTATATAGTTATGATGTCATAAAAGTGATGGTATTTGTAAAAAATTGTATTTTTACTATTTACTAAAAAATGAACATTTTTTTTGAAAAACATAAAACATTCACCCTAAGATAAATTAAACATGATTATTACAAAAATGAAATATATTTTATAAAAATAATTTTATAATTTTTTTAATTTAAGTTTTAAATAAATATCATTTTATTGAGAAATACTATTTTTAAGGCATTATCAAATTTCTAACCCTTAGAATAATTAATTATTATTCAAAAAAATTATATGATAAAATAACTATAGTTTAGTGAAACCAGTTTATAAAAATATATTTTATTTCAAATCCATATAAAATATATTTTAATAAATATAAAATATATATGTTTTTACCAAAAATACAAGCATGATTTCTCTTGTCCAAACATTTATTTCCTCATATTTAACACTTTTATTTAATTTTCTTGTAATTTGATTTTTTTATATATAAAAATATACTTAAATATATTTAAGGGAATGTGCATAATAATATTTTCTTAAATATAACACACATGTTAATTGAGAATAATAATTCCATTTATAAAGTACATTTTCACTATAATTTAGTAGTGAGATCCTTATGAACTCCCTTTAAATAGGATATCAAATTGAATATAATCAAATGATACTTAATATATGAATACTAACCTATCTCAAACCTATGATTTTTTGGCCCTTATTACTGATTTGAAATGGTGAAAACTAAAGTAACTCTGGGAATCTTGTAACATAATTAGTCTAAAAAATCCCACCCTATTGGAGGTCCATAAAATTATGCACTTGGTTAAAATTGAGTGACTTAGAAAATAAAACCTCAATGAATATATCCTTGAAGTATTCCTATGTTCGGACCCCATGCCCCTTATCTTGAACAATCATGCCCCCATTATCTCACGTAAAGGCCTTGAAAAATGAAAGTGTCTTTCTTCACCCACTTATCCTAAGGTTTCTCAACCAAATCATATATGATTTAGATCATATCAATGTAATAATTTGTGTATTTAGGTCATATAGTGCCCTGTAAGGTTAGAAGATGTTGTATCTAAAATTCTCAAGTGAAGTCGGATATAGTAGCCTCACCCCTTTATATCCCTACATGAATAAAACCAGAAGGAACACCCCTTCCCAATGAGGCTTAAATACCCAATATATATAAATAAACTCATGATAATTCTCTATTACTCCCACCATATTATATAGATTCATGTTTTGAGAGTCCTCAACCATATTCATTTAGTGATCCTTCGAACATCCTTGAGGTGATATTTTTTACAATGAAAAATCATTGATTTAAAACATTTTATAATAATTATGAAGTCTTAAATATTTAAATAGAGGCAGGAATATGTTCATTTAATGACTACACCCATCATACCACTCAATATAATACATCTCTAATTGCACCCCTATGCAAACTAGACTCATCCTAGTAAGTTACCGCCATTTTCTCCTTCTAAGAGGACCAAGAAACCACAACCTCACCACTCACCCAATATTCGAGTTAACATCACATATAACTATATATATAATAGTAAAATAAAATTATTAATCATACATAATGTCCGTTTATATAGTTTCTAAGTAATCATAATGACCTCAATTATTTACTTGAGAAATCATCAAATAAATCACTGTTGTAATGTTATTAATTAAAACCCATTTTTAGAAATATATATTTTTTGTAATAAGAATTTAAAAGGTACATTTCACATGAATATATGTACTTAATATGATGCATATACTAATTACCAGTCACCACATGAGGATAAGAGTAAAATAAAAACTACAAAAAATAACTTTAAGAAAAAACAGTGAAACAATAACTATTAAAACTAATAACAAAAATCATACAACCTTATTAACATGGGTGTCCACTATACCTTTGTTCTCTAGGCACAAAAATAGATTCTAATTCAATTTAAAACCAACACAAATCTATTCTACTAGGGCCAAAAATCATAAGTGAAGAAAATTTGAACCCTAATACCTTTTTGTAACACCATAACATGGATTATTAGGCTTGAGATAGAGCTTTATATGGCCTTATGTATGTCTCCTAGAATGCGATAGGATGTTAACTAGTGATGAGGGTCATGCCAATAAAGTAAGGATACTACACCCTCAATATCATACCACATGTGAGGAATCACTAATTATTAGGGTGAATCAAGTTTAGAATTTATGATTTAACTATTTCTAATCTAAAACTACTAAGACATACTAAATGTGTAGTTTGAGGTCAAAACCACAGAGACCAGTGATCCTTAATATGATTACCATAGCTCAAAATTAAAGGTGATAGATTAATGTGATTAAAAGGAATATTAGTCTCATTAATAAAATATTTAATGAATGATAATGCATTGATATTTTTTAATTCAAAGATCATGAAATTAATAAGGGTTTGAAATATTTGATAGATATTTATATTGTTTTGAAAATTAGATCTAATAAAATTCTTGGTATTTACATTTAATATCTAATCACTAAAATCCAAATTTCTTATGATTAAGTACATCATTTCATTCAATAATTAAGTAATCCAAAACCATGTTTAAATATATACACTCAAACTCAATCTATGATCAAGATAGTATTAAAATGACTATTTATTGAATTTAAAATAAATTCCTCAATCCATGAGACCATGATCCCACTTATATAAATGAGAAAAAGATATGGAATAATGTTTTAATGTAAAAACCCAAAAATAAACTACCATTAAAAATAAAAGAAACTCAATACACAACTACAATTCATTAGAAATATCATGAAAAAGAGTCTACCCCTAATTGTTTTCAGAAGAACCAAATAATTTACCCATGTTATAAATGAGAGAGTGAAATAAAAACTATTGTAAAAAATATTACTATATCCCTCATGAACCCAAAACCACTAGCCTAATACCTTTCTATTAAGTTTAAATTTTCATATCAATATCCTTGACATGTCCCTACATTTATATAAGCATATGTAACTTATATCTACTTATATATCTACAATCATTTCCCCTTAATTATATCCTAATAAAATTCAAAATAGTCCTTGAAATTCATATGATATGTCAAAAATATATCCCAAAATATTCCCCTATGTTTCTATATATTTTCAATATATAAAACCATAAAAATTATCAAAATGTGAAGAAAAATTTCTTGGAGAGACTAACTTTGACATTGAGTCCATCCCTATGGTGTAAATAAAACTCCAAAACCATCTAGAAGATCCATTATGCTATAAAATTTCTCTAAATGGTTATGATGGTGTTCTTAACAATTTTTACACTTTCCATAAGTCATATTAATGGTATCTAATTACATAAAAAAATTTCTAAGGGACCCCTAACATTATTAAGAAATTAATATGACCAAAATTACCCCTTTTGTTGTAAAAAACTCCACTAAAACCTCAATTATATTTAAATTTTTATACCTTTTCATCACAAAACATCACCATCATGGAATAAAGAGCATTAAAACTCCTCTGGTCTATATCTCCTTATCTTGATCCTTGAATATCTTCAAAAATTAATGGTTTGTCTATATTTTTAAGTATTTTATCTAAATATAATATATTCACACCATGTAATAGTTACCTTTAAAATGATCATGGTATTCTTTGATCAACTCCAATTTTTTTATCCTTGAAATGTTCCCCATTACAGTAGTTTTACCCATCCCATATCCAAGTTGTAGTCTTCAGGTACAATCAACACACTATATGAGATCCCATTTTGTTTGGTATTTATAGTTTACTCCATGTTTTTCTTCTTTATTTGAATTTAGAGGGATGTTTTTGACTCCATACTTGATCATAACAAAATCTTACTATGTGTATTTCTATCCCAAACTCACCATTTCAATGACTGTTTTGGACTCCATCTAAGAACATAACATGGCCAAGAGAGAACCATGACATATATGTACTTCACATTTCATCACTATAATCCAAATTCCTATAAACTCTTCTCAATTATTATTCCTTACATAAAATTTAAAACACTATAAATTAGATAAGATTAACTTATTTATCACTAAAATCACTAATAAAAAAGAATATATATATTTGATCTATAAAAATACCAAACACTTAAAATATTCCATGTCTTAAAGCATAGATAAACAAAACATCACAAATATAATCCATCATATCAAAGATTTAAACACTATATTCAATAAAATAAAATAATTATCAATGGGGTATAAACTTTCAGGAATCATGTGAAAACATCTTTTCAACTCCACACTTTTCAAGAAAATAAATCTACAATTTATTTTACTTTTCCACTTTAAGTGATGATATTTACATTACCTTGAATTCTCATATTTCAACTTTTTATTAGTATTCACGTATTATTTTTATCTATCTTATTATAAAAATTATTTCACTCATCATTCAAGATAATTTAAACTAGAGTTATTCTCAATATAATGTATATATACTCTATACATAGGATTAAAATATATCTAAATATCTACTTAGAAATAAAACCCAAATAATTAATAATAACATTCATTAAGGATCTAATTTTTCTGAGGTTAAGGTTAGGTAGGTCATGCTCTAAAAACTCAATATTAATACAAAAAATGAGTCTTAACTCGTAAATAAAATGTATGATATATAATTAAAATATTTAAGTAAAATTCCTCCTTTACTTTATATCATTCCAAAAAATAATATCTAATCTTCCAACTTAACTCAAAGGATCCTAAATAATGAAAATCAAAATACAATTCCTAGAAGTTATTTATATATTGAGAATATCTCAAGGAGAGTACTAGAAAGAATATGAAAAAATGGATTAGAATATACATTGGGAATGGGAATTAAAAAATGTGAAAAATCACTAATGGAATGTATAATAATAATATATTAATTAATATAAAGTTTATAAAAAATTATAAATGTGTTTAAGGAAATTTCCTTTATATAAATCAATCAATCTTCCCAAATCATGATTTATAAAGTCAACATGCTTATGCTCATATTTACTCATATACCCATCATCGTTCTCAATAAATTTCATAAAAAATGACATTTAAAATAAGGTATGGCTATATTACTAAGAAAATATTTAAATCAGAGATCATAATTATAACAAGAAATCACAGTGTTGAATGAAAATCCAAAATCATAAAAATTATATGACGAGTATAGAGAATATAAAGATATAAATAATTTAAAATAATACTCCCATATCCATTAAATTACTTCATCTATCTCAATCACATCATGTACCCTATGCCTTCCTCTATCACCATCATAGACCTACCAAGAAAAAATACGCATGCAAAAGTAAAAGATATATTCCTTAAAATAACAGAAAGATAAGGGAAATTGGATTATAAACCTAAAAATAATCTTAAAAATAGATATGTAGTATATTTAAAAAACCGGGTTGCCTCTCATAAGTATTTTTTGAGTATATTTATTGGAAATAACCTCACCATGTCTTGTAATAGAAGAGTGAAAAAAGTTACTTGATGCAAATCAATAAATGGTCTAAGTTGATATTCATCCACAAATATGGGTCTTATTTATTTTTATAAAAATATATTTTATATTCCTTGATGTGGAATTTTATCCAGTTTTGTGAGACCAATCCACCAATATCTAGTAAATATTATAAAATCAAAGGTCAATTTATTGACCACCCAAGCTTTTTTAGACCTTTCAGAATTATCTTCCTAAATACGTTATATAATATCTTCTAGCCTATCGATCAACCATATATTATTTCTATTTTCCTTATTTCCCCTTTTCTTTCATCTTTATAGAAATAAATTCTCTCCTCTCCTTAATGGTAGTAATATCCTAAATAAAATATTCTTCCAATTTTTTTATATCCCCATAAATGTTTAAATATGCATTCTTAACACCAAATCTAACAGATAACCCCCAAATTTTAAAATCAATGAATTACCTCCCTATTTCAAAAAATGGCATTCCAATAATAAGAGTCGTTTTTTTTCATCCATCTTAAGAATAAGAATGTCCTATAGAATGTAAAATTCCCCACTTTAACTAAAACATCTTCAATTATACTTCTTGTAAATCTCAATATTTGTGTCTAAAAAATGAAGTTCAACCTTGGTGGGATTAAATTTCCCCAACCTAGAGCTCTTTAGTATCGAGAGTATGACATGCCATTCACACTTCTAACTAAACCATATTATGACTATCTCCTTAGGATTACTCATGTTTGAAACAAACTCATTCATGAAGTTTTAATATGTGGGATTCTTTGTAAAATATTATATAAAGATAATGTTAATATGCTTCTTCTTAAAAATTTTGTAATATTGGGTTCCCTAGACCAAAATATGTAGTAATTTTGATTGCCATATCATGTATACAGTTAGATATACATGATGTTCTCTTAATATTATAGTGTATAATTTTCTACATCCACTATTTAGTGGTAATGTTCATAGATTAATTATTGTATCAAAAGGTTATAGTAGATCCAAAGGTATAATGAGAATCTCGAGATACTATGACATTAATACAAAAAAAGGTCCTATTTTCTAGATATATCATACCAACTAGACATAATTGATGTTTGACTATCAGGTGCTTGGGGATCATAAGCATTGATACTTATTCCAATGAAGTTATCACTTGGTGATTTCTAGTAGTGAGATGATGAGGACAGACCCGCCAATATGAACACGACATGTTTTTGGGTATCATTGGTTGTTCCTATATACAGAAATGTGTACTGGTCTCTGGACTTGAGATCATTACTGACATGGTCTCATTTGATCACATACTTTGATGCAAGGAAAGAACCATGATAAGGAAATCGTGGTGAGGTAGATTGGGTTGGGTGCATCATTGGTGGTATAAAATTGGTTGAATGGTCAAGAAAGGATTTTTCACTTCCAGGTTCAGAAAGTAATAAATATTGGGACTTGTTGATTAGGATGTTAGTACCTTTATAAATCCTTATACAAGTTAGTAGAAAGGTAAATCAATCCGGTTAGATCAAAAAATAATAAATTAAGAAAAGGGAAATGACACAAGTGTGTTTTTTGCTTTATGAGATATCTAAAGACAAAGAGATTCAATTATATAGTGCATGTTTGTAGGTTGGTTGTCATTGCTTTAACTATACTTTTATCTTTTGGGGCCTGGATGGGTTTCTAGACTCCGCTCTTGGTCTATGGATTCTATTCACTACTATCAAGATAAGGGCCTAAAGGGTCACACACAATATGGTATTAAAGAATCCACCATATTCATTTGAATAGGTATATCCGACATGGTGGGCCCCACCTTGGGGTTCGAGTATTGTCCAAGTTATAGATCACCGATAAATAAATAAGTTCATATTATTTAAGTAAATAATAATTGGTATTTAATTTATTTATTAAATGTATATAAAAGTTAGGTTAATATGAGGAATAATATTAATCGAACAAATATTATTTTAATATTTCAGTGTTGTTTAATATTAAGAGGGTATGACGAGTTGAGTTCAATGACCCAAAATTTTATCTCGTAATATATTTAATATATATTATAGGTTTGTGATAAAATATTTGTGACATAGTTTAGTTTGTCATAATTATTTATTTAGTGGATGTTAAATAAATGGGGACTGAGGAACCAAACAAGGTATTTTGAACATCCCCTATAATTAGAGAGAGAGGATCTCACACAAAAATTATTCATGGTAAGATTTCCAGAGCATCTATATCATCTCCTACTTCCTAGAGATATAATATCTCGATCCAGGTGGTTGGATCAAGTTATTCCTCAAGCATTGAAGGTAGATTAATGTAGTGATCGTTGGGACATTGAAGGTGTCGTTGGATCTCCATGCTAGCAACCGAAATTCATCAATCGACTTTCTATAGTATTTTTGAAGCACGTGTGAATGAACTAGAGGGATTAAACTTCAAATCATTAATATAATGATCTTTTATGATAAAAGATATTGACTAAAGCTTCAAATCTTAAAATGTATGTTTTTAGTTTACATTTTTGTACTCTGTTTAATTTATGCAAGATCCTCAGACTGTACCGTGGCTCAGATCACCGGAGATGATAAGTATCATCGTCCTGATGATAGAAATTTTAAAATCCCAAGACTAGTAGCTTCCATTAAGATGCTGATACCTTAAACTTGTATCATAAGGATTACATAAATTTTTTGATCCAATAAAAATGTGTTTTCTTTAAATTTCAGTAGAGGTTTTAAAATCGGTCCAAAAATTTCTGACTGTGATACGATCTGAGATTGGATTACGAAGTTATGATCTTCATAATAAATATTTATTGATCATTTTGGGTTATTTTTAGGTATTAAAATTATTTTTATTGGACCCAATTCTGATTAAAACATTTTTATGATGGTGTAATGGTGGTCAAAATAGTGTTTTCTGGCCACCCTTTCGTTCCATTTTTTGTGTAAATTAAAAAATATAATTGTAATAATAATAATAATTATTTTATTATTATTAATATAATAAAAATAATAATTATGTGTCATTATGAAATATGTATGACCGACCAAAATATAGTGTGACCATTTGACCTGTAAAGTTAGTCAAATTTATTTTTAAAAAAGGGGTTGTTGTTTTGTCAATTAGAAAAAAGAAGGTTTAAAAAATAGAAAGAAAGGCCCCAAAATGGTGTCTTCATCCAGACCGCCTCCAGCCAGCTGCCCCGACAACTACCCAAACTTCTTCTGCTGCTGACCTATGCCTGCCAGATCACCTTGGACCGCCACCTTCCACTAAGCCATCGACCTACCCAGACCATATCCTCCCTCATCTGGTGAATCCGCTAATGGATCCCCCTCAGTGTCAACTCCCGCTCTAGATCTGATCCACCTCAGCACTCGTCATTCGTCCCACAATGCCTCCTTGATGTGTTGAGGTCACTATACATATTTCTTGGTCTTGACCATACCTCCCATCCATGATCACCAGTTCTATCCCCCATTAGCCTCATCGAGAGATCTGGTCCCACTATCTATAATGGTAGCTGAGAAGCCGATTCCACGGCCGCCCATCCCAAGCGCCACCATCCGGCACCCCACATCGCCAGATGGTTTAAGACCTCTTCCCAAGCACCGGTTCTCCCGCGTGTACCTCCCTAGCTAGAACATTCCTCTAACACTCCAGGAAGATCCCATATCACTACCTATAATACCTTGAGATTTTTTGAATTATTATTTTTTGAATTAATTTATCCTTTTTTATATTTTGAATTTCATGAAACACTAAAGATAATTTATTTTATTAAAGAACTATGTTTGTATTGCGTTACATAAAACACCAAGTTAATCATGATTTAAACAAAATATATACTTTGGATTGATCTACACGAAACACTAAGGTTAGCTTGCATTATACACAATAATGACATTCCTCGATGATTTGCGTAACGCGCAAGACCACGGTTTACTGAAAAATAATATATTATTAAGGTATTATTATATAATATAATAGGATAAAACCTTGATAGTAATTTACAGGTTACAAATAGTATTAACTAATATATGAAAATAAATGGTTTACACAATATAATATGAACTCATAGGTTATCAATTAATTATAAACGAATATGAAAATTTATTGAATATAAAAGGAAATATTATTATGGTCACAATGTTGTTTTACCCTGATAAATTAAATTTTCATTTATGTCTATAAATTCTATAATTAAAACATTACTTTCACATGTAACCAACCTGGATTACATTACACACAACACAGACTTGGCGTATGACTTGGTGTATGTTACATGCGTCACCGACTTGGCGTACAATGCACACAACCCCGAGTTTCTATGAAAAATATTTTTTAATAGAATTATTTAAATGAGATAATTATAACCTATACGTTAAAATTATTTATATTAATAGTAATAAAAAAGTTTCAAATATTGTTTATATTTTTTTATATAAATAATATATATTGATAATGAAAGATAAAATTTTTGGTAAAGTCCTTTTATGTTAAAAATACTATTTTCTTAAATGAACCACTTTTAAAAATAAATTTAATTTTAGATACATTTATAAATTTAATTTTACAAAATTAAATTAAATTTTTAATTCATAATTTTGAAATTATCTTAGGGTTAT
Organism: Viscum album; assembly: GCA_963277665.1. Taxonomy (NCBI): domain Eukaryota; kingdom Viridiplantae; phylum Streptophyta; class Magnoliopsida; order Santalales; family Viscaceae; genus Viscum; species Viscum album. The sequence continues at coordinate 1,388,392,596 of OY728133.1, read as the reverse complement.
TTTTTGGGATTTTATGAGAAACGTCATTTTTTGATGAATTGTGAAAAATACTGCTTTTTAGTTAAAAACCAACTTTTTGTTTTATTGATTATTAAAGTTAAATGATATTATAAAATTTTAAGGTAAAATGAGATAAATATTACATATATTAATAAAAATTAATTAATTATAATCAATTTCACTTTGAAATTTAATTCAAAATCTTAACAAATGTTTGAACATTTTTCTACTTTAAAAACTCGATATTTCGTCCCATATGCAGGATTATCATTAATCTTAGTTTTTCTGATTTTATGATTTGAATTTATAAAAACTTACATAAACCATTTTATTTAGTATATTATTTATTATATAATAAGACCAAATTATTTTTTGTTCTAAATGATTAGTAAAAGTGGTTAAAATTAATCACAACGATTAAAGATAAATTAAGATTAATTAGTGACTAAACCATAAAATTAAGTGACAAAAATGATCTATTCACTTGAAAAACACCCATTTTATATCCATAGTTCTTCCATAAACCATCTATTATTGAGTTTTTTTGTACGATTTTTTTAGTTAAGAACATGTGTACACCTAACTTGTTTCTAAAAAATCCAAGTGAGTCATTTTCCTTCCCTATAAAAGCCACCACCTCTCCCACTTCCTCACGCCTCTAAAGCCTTTTATGTTTAGAAAATACCTACCCAATATACTTTCCAAAAATCCTCCCTTCCTCTTAGGATACTTCCATTTTGAATAAGGCTATCCAAAGAATCCTTTTGGCACAAACCAAAAGGAGTTACCCTATTAAGATGCAACATTTTCTCTCAAGTCCTTTATTTTATTTTCCTTATCCACCCCTCCAACTCTATTTATTATAAGATTATATAAAAAAACATTATCATAAATATACTAGTATGTTTTTATTTAAATGGTTTAACCCAGACTTATACACACCTCCATCCAATGGGTAATGAAGATACTGTTTCTGTGTACGGTAAACTACTGCCTCACAAAACGATGATTGTTTATTTTTCCATTACCACCTATCGTGGAGGACATTGTGTTGAAAAATATATTTATATATGATATATATTATATTTATAATTTATTTATTCTTCTTTAATTTTTATTTGGAACAAACCTTTATTCATTCCATCTTATGTAAATATGATAATTTCGTTTAAGGAAGCGTGGACCACCGCCCCTTCAAAGCGATATGATTTGTTCATACACTACATGGATTGAATTAAGGATGGTTTTAGTAAATATATATGATATCATAATTCTAATTTAATAATGATATATATAAATATATTTATTTTACTTTATTTCTCTCAACACGACAATTAAATGAAAATAGCGTTGATACGTACATATGACCTACCATCTCCATGAACGATGTATTCTATTTCATACTTATATATTCTATAAATTATTATAATAAAAATTTAATATATATAATTGATATTTATATAATGTTTTATATTTTTTAATCATGGTATACGTATATGTACCAACAATATAAAAGATTAAGACACATATGAAAAATAAAGAAAATATTACCTAAAGTGAAACCTTAACATAGGATGGTTGACAAGAGGGTAATATAAGTTCCTAATAAAACAATATATGGTACTAGATATAAGAATATGGGGTTTTAAAAGATTTATTATAAATTTATATTTATTATATAGGTGTTTTGAACTAGTATGATGAGAGTCAATATACAGGGTAAGGGGATTTCATATCACTTTTTTATTTCTGTGGGATACATGATTTATTCACCACCTATTACTTTTAAGTGGTGTGTATACCAACCATGGATGTATTATATGATTTTTATAATTAAATTAAATAGAATTTAAATATCCATTATATGATCCTTATTTCATGGGTTTAACACTTCAAATGTTACCAAATTTGTAAATTAGTTTTGTGTCAAATTGCCTTCTTTGAGACACATATTTTGTTATGCACCATGATCTTTAACGAGGTGGATATGATTCCAATTGAAATGTTACATATTTAATATCCTTATTTTCATTATATTTTATGCTAAATTTATTTTCATTTTCATACATGAAGATTATGAACCCATGTAACCAAGTGGTAGGTGTTTATTGAAACAATCTCATTGCTTCTCAAGATTGTTAATGGTTATGCTTATTTTATAAAATATTATGGTCCATATCTCAAGAAATTCATGAATTTTATTCTCCTATGGTTACTAATTCTATATTCATGTATTGGTACCATTTTATAATATTGTTTACATAAGATATTTATGAAATTGTTTTTAAGAAATCCTGACCTTACCCTCTCTTCATTCAGAAATCTATGTTCCTTCAAAACCATGTTTTATAAAAAGGGTTTCCAAGAATATTCTACTAATCTCCTATGATAATTAAAATAGTTTTTACCCATTTTTTCTTTTACCAATTCTTTTAAAGGAATATTCTTATCACTTTACGAATGAGGACATATTTTATCCTTTTTTACCGTGCAAAATAAATGTTTTTTACCTTGTATGACATGTACAAATTTATCCGCCTTTAATCCTTAGAAGATTTATTTTCAAGTTTTAAGGTTAATTTTTAATTTTTTTTAAAATATATTTTTAGAGAAATGGTTTTCAATTTTTTTAAGATTCTTTTTAAGTTTTCAAGGAAAATGTTTTTCAAAATGTTTTATGTTTTAAAGATCCCTTTTCATAGAAGAAATGATATTTTCATGAAGAAATGTTTTTAAAATATATTTCAATGTTATTTACATCTAATATGAAATATGTTTATGTTACTGATTATCTTCTAGTAAATGATCCAAATTTTCTAATTATATTATTTCTTTAATGGTTTTTGTTTTGATGGAATGATGCTTATGACACCTGTTTCTCTTACATGGGTTATATGCTTTGGAAACTAACTTCTTTTCACAGGTTATGCTTCGATGAAATGATTATGAAACCTATATATTTTCCATATTATATGATGTGATGAAATGTTATTTATACCCATTTAATTTCATGGGTTATGATTTGATGTTTATAAAACACATCTCTTTTCATGGGTCATGACATGATGAATGTTTTGTAGAACATGCATGTATGATTTAATTATGTGATAGGTGGGACCTATATCACCCTCTAATGAGCTGGGTAATGATAATTTGTATATGAGCTCAAAAGTTACATGGGCTTTAGCCTAATACTAAAATAAAGAGGTTACATAGGTTGATTCCTGAGCCTAAAAACATGAAGGTACATGGGTTATTTCCCAAGACTAAAAGAAAGAGGGTAAACGGGTTGTAACCCAAGCCCAAAAGAAGAAAGTACATGGGTTCTAGCCCAAGACTAAAAGAAATAGGGTATAAGGGTTACAACCCAAGACTAAGAACAAGAAGGTACATGGGTTATATCCCAAGCCTAAAAGTACGAGGGATCATTGGTTGTTAACCCAAGCCTGTAGTAGGTACACAGGTTGTATCCCAAGCCTAAGATGTTATAAAGGTATTGGTAGGTAGCTTTAACATAAAATTTTCTATACTTACAGGTATTCCACAAATCATTTGTCTTATTCCTTTGTTATGATTTCATGGATCATGATTTTTATTTTTTTATGATTCATGTCTTATGAACTACCAAGATTTACCCTATAACTCATCTTTATGATCTTTGATATATAGGGTATGATCTCCTAATGTTATTATTAGGTTATCATACCCCTATCTTCAAGTTTGTGCTTACATGTCTTCCTTTTTACCCTTACTGAGCATCTAATCTCACCGCTTTTTATGTTTCCTTTCCCCAGGTTATGTAGAAAGGTTTTAGGTAGTAGTGCTAAAGGTGGAGATCTTTATGTGATATGTTGAAGATATTTCACTAGGATGGAAGATTTTGTTTCTATGTTTCCAAAGACACTAAAATATTATGATCCTAAGGAATTTATTTTTGTAATATAATGTATATTCTCTAAAATGATCTAATATACATATATGTAAAGCCTGAGTCGCTATAGTTGGTATCAAAAGAAAGGATTACCCAACCATTGGAAATTAGGGCGAGAAAAGTTTAGTGATATCCCTAGGTATATTTATAAGGATATGTCTAGGGATGTCTCTAAGGATAATTATAAGGATGATTCAACATTTAGGAAAATTTCATGGAATTTTGGTAAAGAGTAGAGTGAGTGGTTTCCTAGAAATACATACCTTTCTAGATACTACAAGTGGAAGTGGATCTGGTACATATGTACCTAGGGTAAACAACTCTGACAAGATGTCCTGGGCTTGACTCACAATAATTTGGTATATGATAACGGTCCTTGCTGCACACCTGGTTTAACACCCCTAGGGGATATTCATTGAAAATTCATAAACTCATAACAAACCATTTGGAAGGATTTAGATATAATATGGCTACGAATAACAAAGGATGAACCTAGGGTGTTGTATATTAAGGAAGGTGTCATGATTTAAAAATCCCAAAAGTAAATATTTTTAGGACTATGTGGTTTTATACTATGATAAGTAATTCTCAAACTATGATTCTGGTTTTAGTCAATTGTAGGAACTATAAGGAAATAGATTAATTTTTAATGTGATGGCTGATTTGTGAATGAGCAGTCAATTGGGATGATCACTAGAGTGGAAGATGTTGTTATCATGCCTAATTAGTTTTTAAGGAACATGATTAACAATGTGTACCTTTACCAACTATCAGACTCACCAAGGAATATAAATAAGAATTTATATAAGAGTTTGGGTAATGAAGACCATGGAGGAAAGAAGATTTGGTTTCCTCCATGTCAATAGTGTAGAAATAATCACCTTAGATAATGTCTTAGAGGAACACGAAGGTGTTTTGACTGTAGAAAAGAAGGACACAAATCAAGTGACTATAAGGAAAAAATGAAGAGTTTAGTTAACTAAATGGATAAGAATATTGGCCTCCCTAAGTCATCATATATGTTTAAGTGTTTTAAGTGTTGAATAATTGGTAATTTTAAAACTCAATGTCCCAAGAGGAAATCTCAAGAAGAAAATCTATTAGGGGTGTGAATAATGGTTACATTGTTGATAATGAAGTGACTACAGATGAATTGTGAAAGGAAAGAGGTATTATGTAATAGAATGAGGTAGCATTTTTAATTGATTAAGGATGAATTAATCAGTGTTTTTATGTGTTTGGTTTCAAAAAATTATGAATGGTGAAGTATACAAGTATTATTCAACTTATGTATTTTTTTGAGTATTTACAAGTTTATGTTAAATGTTCTCGATGGACTAGGGAAGTTATTTAATGAAAATGTGATATTTTTATTAAGGGAAGACAACCCTTAATATGTTATTCATGTTAATATAATGTTGTTTTAATAAAGATATAAGGGTTTTGAATAAATAAATTGGATGGTATGGATTACCCTAGAGATGATTATTGACAAAGTGTTCTATGTCATCAAGGTTGAAGTTTACAACATTTTTGGATTTGAGGAATATATCTAATATACTTTGGAATAAGTAATCATGCATGATTTTGAAAAGGATTTATGGTAATTAAGGTTGTTACCAGGTTTCAAGGGAATATATGATGAGGGTATTCACATGTTTGGAATATTACAACCAAGTGGTACATCATGATATATAAGGGATTAATGTTAAGATGATTTCATGAACTTCTTTATAAAGCATTGGATTTCCATCTTTCGGAAGGGTTATAAGGTTAAAAATTCATGAAAAATTTAAGTTAAACTTTAGTTGAGGTATTTATGTATTCTATTTGTATTAAAAACCTCAAATAAAAGGTTATTTAGTGATTAACTTTATTTCAAGGATGTCCATAATATTTATTTTTGAAATTATATTTGTGTTGTTTTAGAAAAGGATATCATGTATGTCAGGTAAAAACTAATCAAGTTCAAAAAAGCTACAGATCTTGAACCCCTCACCGAAGGACGATAAGGGTTTCATGCCTACCACTGGACTACACGATGACCTGGTTTATGTATAATTATTTATGATGATATGGTAGTCTTAATTTTTATGTTTAGAGATTAATTTATTAACCATATTGATATATCAGAATAGTTATATATAAATATTAATACTTTTCATTATTTTATGGGCCTTAATATCTGCTAAAAGTGTATTTCAGTGCTTCGAGCATCAAAGTTAATTTTTGGACATCCATTTCTTGAAGTAATGGATTAATTGAAAATAGATAAAAGCACAACCAAAAAATGAAAATTTTGTTTTATTCTTTTTCAATAAAATAATTATTCAATTATTGGATAATGATAAAAAATGAAAATGTATTTTCATAATACCTTAATTTTTATTGAACTGATGGCCTTTTAAATCATCATAGATTTATAACTTTAGGCCATCAACATTTCATTTATCATTCACTTGTTTGTGATTGATGACCTCAATCACTACCTATAAATATTTAATCTTTTCCTCCATGTCCAATATTCACTCCCAACCTATGTTTTCCTATGTGAAAACCTTGTTATATGTTACTTTGGGTAACTGTTATGGTTCCCACTTTCCCTTTTTAAAGGAAGAGTTAATATTCATTTGAACAATGTGGATTTCTATGAATGAAACTTTATAGTATTAATCCTTTGATAACATAGATGAATTTTGAGGGTGAAATTCATTTTAATGGGGGTATAATGTAACACCCCAAGATTTTTTGAATTATTATTTTTTGAATTAATTTATCATTTTTTAATATTTTTAATTTCATGCAATGCTGAAGATAGTTTATTTTTTTGAAGAACTATGTTTGGCTTGAATTATATGAAAAACCAAGTTAATCATGATTTACATCAAACATATAATTTTTGTTTATCAACATGGAACACTGAGGTTATCTTGTGTAATACACAATGACATTCCTCTATGACTTGCGTAACATGCAAGATCAAGGTTTATAGAAAAAATACATTATTATTAAATGATTAATTAATATAATAAGATAAAAACTTAATTTTAAATTAGTGGTTAAGAATAGTATTAACTAATATATGAAAATATATATTTTACACAATATAATATGAATTCATGGGTTTCAAATTAATTATAAATGAATATTAAAACTGATTGTATATAAAAGGAAACATTATTATGGTCACAAAGTTGTTTTACCCTAATAAATTAAATTTTCATTTATGTATAATAATAAAATAAGTCAAAAATTCATTTCACATGGAATGGAATTGGAATACGTTACACACAACACATACTTGGCGTACAACTTCACGTACGTTACATGTAACACCGACTTGGCGTACGATGCATACAACACTAAGTTTCTATGAAATATATTTTTATATAACTATTTAAATGAGATAATTATAACCTATCCATTAAACTTAGTTATATTAATATTAATAAAAAAATTTCAATTTTTTATATTTTTATATAAATAAAACATATTTATAATGAAGGATATGATTTTTGGTAAAGTCATTTAATGTTAAAAATATAGTTTTCTTGAGTAAACCAATTTTAATAATAAAATTAATTCTAGAAAAATTTAGAAATTTAATTTTATAAAATAAAACTTATTTTTCAATTCATAATTTCAAAATTATCCTTGGGTATTTGTTTGGTATTTTTCTGAGAAACTTCATTTTTTGATGAATAGTGAAAAATATTCCTTTTTAGTTAAAAACTAACTTTTTTAATTAATTATTAATTTTAAACGATATTATAAATTTGTTTTAAGGTAAAATTACAAAAAAAATTACATATATTAATACAATTTAATTCATCATAATTAATTTAACTTTGAAATTGAATACAAAATCTTAACAAACTTTTGACTAATTTTCTACTTTAAAAACTCATTATCTCGTCTCGTCTGCGGGATTAGCATTAATATCGATTTTACCGATACTGTGATTTTAATTTAAAAAAAACTGCATAAAAAATTTTATTCTGTATAATATTGATATTTTAATAAGACCAAGTTAGTTTTTGATGAAAATTATTAGTAAAAGTAATTAAAATTAATCACAACGATTAAGGCCAAATTAATCTTAATTAGGGACTAAACCTTAAAATTAATGGCCAAAATTTTCTATAAACTTGTAATAAACCCATTTTATGTCAATATGTATTCCATAAAACTTCCATTATTGATTTTTTGGTTTTTATGACTTTTTTTATGTAATAACATGTGTACAACCAACTTGTTTCTAAAAATTCCAAGTGAGTCCTTTTCCTTCCCTATAAAAATCCATCACATCTCCCACTTAATAAAACCTATAAAACCTCTTAAGTTCGGAAAATAACTTCCCAATAAACATTATTGAAATAATACGTTCCTCATATAATCCTTCTCTTGGGCATAAGGCAATCCAAGGAAGCCTTTTGGGTATAAACCAACAGGATTTACCCGATTAAGAGGTAACCTCTTCCCTCAAGTCCTTTCTTTTATTTTCCTTCTCCACCCCCTAAAACTATCTTTAATATATTATTATAAAAAACATTATCTGAAATATAAAAGTATTTTTTTATATAAATGGTTTGACCTACAGTTACACACACCTCCATCTAATGGGTAGCGAACATACCGTCTCTGTGTACGGCGAACTACTGTCTCACAAAATGATTATTGATTATTTTTTCCATTACCACCTATCATGGTGGCCATTATGATAGAAAATATGATTATATATGATATATATTATATTTTTAATGTCTTTCTTCTTATGTAATTTGTATTTGGAACATACCTTTATGCTTTCCATCTTATGTAAATACGATAATTTTGTTTGAGGAAGTGTGGACTACCGCCCCCTCAAAGAGATATGATTCATTAATACACCACATGGATTGTATTAAGTAATATTTTAGTGAATATATATGATATAATAAATATTATTTAATAATTATATATATATATTTATGTATTTTACATTCTTTACCTCAACACGATAATTAAACAAAAATAGTGTTCATGGGTATGTACGACCTGCCATCTCCTTGAACGATGTATTTCATTTCATAATTATATATTATATATATTACTATAATACTTATATAATTTATATATATTATATTTATATCATGGTTTACATTCTAAAATCATGATATAAGTATAAGAACCAACAATAAAACAAATAGTGACACATATGAAAAACAAAGTGAATATTACCCGAAGTGAAACCTTAACATAGGATGTTTAAAAAGTGGGTAATTTAAAGTCATAATAAAAAAATATATGGTATTATATATAATAATATGGTTCTATAAAATATTTATAATAAATTTATATTTATTATAAATGTGGTTTTAATGAGTAAGACGATAGTCAAGACACAAGGTAAGGGGATTTCATCTCACTTTTTATTCATGTGAGATACATGCTTTATTCACCACCCATTACTTTTGAGTGGTGTGTATACTAAACATATATGTATTATATGATTCTTATAAATAAATTTATTGGTATTTACATATAAATTATTTGATCCTTATTTCATGGGGTTAATTATTCAAAATTTACCAAACTAGTAAAGTAGTTTTGTCTCAAATTCCATTATCTGAGACACATGTTTTGTTATGCACCGTGTTCATTAACAAGGTGTATATGATTCTAATTGAAATTTTATATAATTAATCTCCTTATTTTAATGATATTTTATGCTTCATGTAATTTAATTTTCTTAGATGAAGATTATGAACCCATTTAACCAAGTGGTAAGTGTTTATGGAAACAATCTCTTCACTTTTTGAGATTATTAATGATTATGCTTATTTGATGAAATCTTATAGTCCATATCTCAAGAAATTCAGGAATTTTATTCTCCTTTTCCGATTCATGATATATTTACGTATTCATACCATTTTATACTATTTCCTACATAATATAGTTAAGAATGTATTTTTAAGAAAGACCAACTTTACCCACTCTTCGATCAGAAATATGTGTTCCTCCAAAACCGTGTTTTCTATAAAGGGTTTCATATAATATTCTAATAATCTCATATGATAATTAAAATAATTTTTTACCTTTTTTTTCTTTTACCAACTTTTTCAAAGGAATATTCTTATAACTTTCCAAACGAGACAATTTTCTATCATTTTTACTATTAAAAAGGAATGTTCTTTTTACCTCATACGACATGTACAAATTTATCCACCATCAATCCATTAAAGCTTTATTTTCATGTTTAAAGGTTAATTTTTAAGAATTGTTTTAATTTTTTTTTGAAATAAATGAGTTTCAAAATGTTTTCAAGATTATTTTAAGTTTTTAAGGAAAATTATTTTCAAAAGGATTTATGTTTTAAAGAGTCTTTTTCAAAGAAGAAAGGATATTTTCCTCAAGAAGTGTTTTTAAAATATTTTTACAGTTTATTTCCATATAAGATGACATCCATTGATGTTACTCACGACCTTATAGGAAACGATAAAAAAGTTCCAATCATATTCTTTCTTAAATAGTTTATGTTTTGATGGAATGGTGCTTATGACACTCATTTCTCTTACATAGGTTATGTGATTTTGAAACCCGCTTCTTTTCAAGGGTTATGCTTAGATGAAATGATTATGAAACCAATATCTTTTCCATATGATATGATGTGATGAAATTTTATTTATACCCATTTAATTTTATGGGTTCTAATTTAATGTTTATAAAACCCATCTTTTTTAATGGGTTATGATATGATTAATGTTTTGTGGAAGATGCATGTATGATTTAATTATGTGACATGTGGGTCCTATATCTCCCTCCAATTAATTGGCTGATGATATGTTGTATATGAGCTCAAAAGGTACATGGGTTGTATCCTAAGCCTAAAATAAAGAGGGTACATGTGTTATAGCCCAATTCCAAAAACCAGAATGTACATGGGTTGTATCCCAAGTCTAAAAGAAATAGGGTATATGAGTTATAGACCAAACCAAAAAACAAGAAGGTACATGGGTTTTATCCCAAGACTAAAAGAAAGAGGGTATAAGTTTTTTAGATCAATCCCAATAAAACGTACATGGATTGTAGTCCAAGCCTAAAAGTAAGAGGGAACATGGGTTGTTATCCCAAGCCTAACTTGTTATAAAGGTCTTGGTAAGTAGGTTTAACATAAAATATTCTATTCTTATATTTATTCCACAAATCCTATGTCTTATTCCTTCACTAAAATTTCACGGATCATGATGTTAATTTGTTTAGGATTCATGTATTATGAACTTCCAAGATTTATCCCATAACTCAATTTTATGATCTTTGATATGTAGGGTATGATCTCCTAATGTTATGATCATTTCATCATACCTGTATCTTCATGTTTATGATTACATGTCTCCCTTTTTTACCATTAGGGTCTATTTAAGGTCACCCATTTTTATGTTTCCTTTCCCCAGGTTATGTAGAAAGGTTTTAGGTAGAATTGCTAAAGGTGGAGATCATTATGGGGGATGTTGAAGAACTTTCACCATGATAGAAGATTTTGTTTCCAAGCTTCCAAAGACACTAAACTATTATGATCCTTAGGAATTTATTTTTGTAATATACTGAATATTCATAAAAAATGATTTAAAATCCATTTATGTTAAGCGTGGGTCACTATACTACCCCCTTCTGACCAGACCCGAAGGAACACCACCACCAGCCCTGCCTTACTCGGATCCAGCACGAATAGCTGTGGGTACTGCCCTGCTTCACTGTGAGGTACCCTAGTTCCAATATTCATCAATCATATATACCCCAAATAGGTCTAGGTAGACATTCCTAGCCCAAAATGGCCATGTACGGGCTTTGCATGGCATGAAATGGGCCTATGTGGGTTCGACCAGAACTGTACAGGCCCTCTGTGGGGCTTAGAATAATATAAATTTAATTAATTAATTATTTTAATTTTAAAATTAAAATAAATTTATTAAAATATTATTTTTTTAAAATTTTAATTTTAATACCTGAAAAGGTTTTATTTAATTTTGGAATTAAATTAATTAATTAATTAATTAAACTGTTGGACTTAAAATTAAATTAATAGAGGACTGAAAATAATTAAATTATTTTAATTATCTAATTCATTTAATTTAATTAAAAATCCCAAAAACATTAATTTAATGCAATTTTATTTTGATAATGCTTTAATTTTATCTGTTTATTGGTCTTGATCACCGACCTGTATATATATGCATTTAATTTTTTATTTAATTATTTATTACATGTGTGTGATAATTGAAATAAGTAGTTAATAAATTTATGGTTTTCACATCATCATTTGTTTTCGGTCAATTTGTATAAGTTCCTGCATGTCCAAACTCATCTTATGTACAACTCACCCCCAACCTTCTGATCTATGAGTGATTATTATTGTACTTTGACCAAGATGATACAAGATGCAATATGGAATCTGCCAATACGATGCAATACCCTAGATGTGACATGGACCCCACTAATATGAGGAAGTACTCTGGACATAATGTGAACCCTGCCAAGATGAGGATGGTTTAAGATGAAGACCCCGCTAAGATGAGGCGATACTCCAGACGAGCAACGAACATTCTGGACGGGGGAAAGCTACATCACGAGTCAAGCAGTGCCTTAGGTATGATTCCCCTAGGTTGTGGTTAGTCCATTTAATATAAATGTATCAACCAATATTAGATTCTCAAGATGAGTCGGGTAATATATTTCCTTTATGCATTTATTTATTACTTTATGCATTTTATAACAATAAGAAAATATATAAAATAATTAATAATAAAATTCATAAAGTAGTGGGGAATTTTTTCTCTCTTAATGTTTAGCTGTGAGCGTGGAAACATTTATGAACAACATTAATAGAAATATATTACATTCATGAAGATAAATAACATAAAAAACCCTCAAATAAATATTAAGTCATAACCTCCTTCCATCATTCAAATTTGAATAAAACCATGTGTTTAGGGTGCTTTTCATGCCAAAGTTGAGGGATCCTCTTACTATCAAGGTGTTCTAATGAGAGAGATAGGTTGAATTAAATAAATTTGTAGCAAATAAATATCCAAATCTATCTTGTTGTAATTTTAGAGGCAAGTGTTGAGTAAATAAAGTATATATTTTAAAATTTGGGACATCACTCAATAAATCAAGGAACCAGAAGTTAATGAGACTGTCCTGTGAAACTTCTACCTCCGTCCCTCCAAGTAGTGGAGCAACCAAAGCTTGTAGACTATGAGGGGAGGATCAATAATCTTTTCCACTAAATAATCAAACAAAAAATTATTCGGATTCTTGTATTGAGGGTTCATAGAATTCGATAAATTAGTGGAAGAAATTTAATGATTTAATTAATTAATCAATAATGTCTAAAATGGTAATAAAGAAAAAAGTACTAATATGCTATATTTTTTTGTATAAAATGTAATGTAATACCAAAATTATACAGTGATGAATTTTTGACAAAGTTAATATCTAAACTATCATGAATTTCTAAGTGTAGTATAAGCACTTGGGATCACTACTACAATATCAGAAATTCATGGTGCTAGTGTCCCTATACCTGTTAAGACACCTTATGAAGAGAGGGTGTTTAAAAATTATTATAGGATGCTCTTATATGTAGAATATGATGCTTATATCATAATTTTGTCATAAACATCAGATTTTAGTTGTAGTCAATATATTTGTATAAGGATGATATAACTTGTAGTCTCATCTCTGAGAAGTTTATGAGGAGAAAGTGATGCTATATATGAATGTGATGATTAAACTAGCTTTATATAAGTTTAAATATAGATCATAACCTTTCAATACATCCCATTCTTACATATTTTTCACCTAATTACTCCAGTTTTGTTTATTTTTATAAAACAAATACGATGTAGTGAATGCTTCATTACTATTTAGTTAAAGTTTTTCAAGTAAATAAGAATGTTAAAGACATATTAACCTTTAATTTATTTGGAAAAAAAATTGAAAGAGAAGGAAATAAGTCCAAATGGAAATATTGACACCAAATTAACCTATACAATTTCCTTCAAGGGAAGTGGTAACTAACAGGAGGTTATTTTATTTTCATATTATTGAATTAATTTATAGAAGTTTAGATGAAACAAATTGAATTAAATAAGCAAGTACCCGCTTCTTATTTAGGTGTATTATTCAATATGAAATGTGATGTTTTAGTCATAAATCTTGGTTATTAAATACAATATGCCATTCACATATGTGTATTAAAATACAATAACTAAGTAAGTAATTATAACATTACAAGAAGTCATGTGTATTCTCCAAGCCAATGAGAAAGGGTGATTTCTATGTCAACGACGAGAAACACAAAACTTCTAAATTTATAAGTTAATGATTCAAGACAAACCATTATTGATTATAACCAATTTTTTTTTCTCACATGTCCTTAAGACATAATGATACACTATTCCAAGTTTAGTAAAAATGTTGTTTGTGGTGTTTTATACTCAAAAAATAGTTCAGTAGTACTTGAATCATAAGAAATAAATGATGAATATAAAATGTAAGGATAATTTATCCAGTCTTGGTAAGATAAATATATTTTAGGTAAAACTAAAAGTGGACATCAAGTATATATCTAGTTTGGTATTTAGGCTTGGTAAAGCTAAACACCTTTGGTATTAACAACACATTTAGTTTGGACAAAGAAACATTTAGAACTAAAGGTGTGCCACAAATCTTTCAGAGTTATTTTAGTAAGAGAGTGTGAACTATTTTAAGGGTAATCTAGTGGTTAATATAATTTATAAGAATCCTTTATGTAATTAAGGAATATAAAATGAGGTATGGAATATGAATGGTTAGAATATATATGATACATTGGGCTGGCATGCTGAAGAATATATCGACTAAGCATCCATCGATCAAGATAATGTATTATAGATTATTTTCTAAATGCATATTACCTTATCTACATAACGATATTGATGTTATTGAGGAGGATCGATGATAATTCTTATATGTAAACACTGATCAACATAATGTAGTGTTGATTAATTATTAAACACATATTTCATTATCTAAATAATGATATTGTTGTTAATAAGGAAAATCGATGATAAGTCTTATATGTTAGCATTGATAAAAAATGTATCATGGAGAAATTACTAAACACACATTTTATACATCAGATTTATGATGTAATGAGTATTAACATTGCTACTTACAGAAACATTCCTTATATTTCATTATGTTATTTTAAAATAAAGGTGAAATCCCATAACCATTTTCCAACTATCATGATAAATGGATATCATATAAGCCATAATATGATGGAAATATATTATTCCATAGGACACATGTTTTGATGAAAAGAGTTTGGTAGGGTATAAAAAAACTTGCATCAAGCTAACCACATTGTGCATCAAAGTAATTATCCTAACAATTTCTTTGGATATTACATAAATCTCTAAGAAAGACCAGATACAGTCTAGTTACAAACTACATTTCTCTATATGGTTGAACACATATACTTTAGATAGTGGGAGAAAGATTGACTAGGATTTAGTCAATGCCATATATGAAAAATTAGTTGGCATATAGACAAGTTCCACAAGAGGTGTGGATCAAAAATGTTCTAGAGACATATACTATAAAGGAAGGATAAAACCATAGTGATGGTTTTATATTCACCATGGTCAGTGATGCATTTTTCAATGAGAATAACAAATACTACAATAAGTATATTTAAATTATCTGAGATTGAAAAGATTAATTAAAATTGAATAATGGATTCCATGTATCAATGTGAAAAGGGGATTTTTATTCTGAATATTGCGGTGGGTATTCAAGTGAGATGATACATGGGAGGTACAAGAGAAGTAACAATAAGGATTTATTGGTAATACCCAATTGATATTCATAAATCCATTAGAATTTTACTTATCATAGATACTTTCTATGATCATTTTATTACGCATTGGATGTCAAGACCAACTTTCATAGAAGGTGTCTATATGACACAACCAGAAAGGCCTGGTGACATTACAGAATGCCAATAAGGGTGAAAGTTACTAAAATCTAGTTTTAGATTAAAGTAAGAAACAATATCATAGAATATTCATTTAGAACTAATATTTTCCACGTGTCTACTAGAGGTTAGTGGGAGCGCCATAGTTTTTAAGTTAATATGTTTGGAAACATGTGGTAACTAGATTTTGGTTTTAAATTTAGTTAAGAACAAATTAAAATTAATTCTCAAGTGATTGACTTAAAGTATCAATATAAATTCTTGGGAAAACATTTATTTCTAGGAGATCAAGAAACTGTGAGTTAATCTGGCTGGCTAATCAAAGGCCAATCTTGAACCCTCCAAGTAGTGGTGTATCCAAATCTTGTGGACTATGAGGGGAGGTTCATGTATCATTTCCACTAGAATACTCAAGTGATAGAGTATTCCTATTCTAGTATAGAGGGTTCCTAGAATTCAATAAAATAGTGAGATACATTTAATGATTTAATTAATTAATCAATAATGTGTAAAACAATAATCAAGAAAAAAGTACTAATCCTCAAGAATTTATTTTTTTAGAAAATTGAAAGTAATACCACAATTATACTATGATTAATATTGGAAAATATTAATGTCCAAACTATAATGAATTTCCAAGTGTATTACATGTGCTTGTTCACACTAATACAATATCATAAATTCAAGGTTCTAGTGTCCTTATTCATGTTAAGACACCCTAGGAAGCGACGATGTTTAAAAATTATTATAGGAGACTCATGTATGTATCATATAATGGTTATGTAATAATAATGTCATCAACATAAAATGTTAGTTGTGTTCACTACATCGGAATATGGATGATATAGTCTCATCACTGAGAAGTTTATGAGGAGAAAGTGAAGGAAGATATAAATGTGATGACTACAATGGATTTGTGTAATTTTAATGATGGATCATGATATTTTAAGAAATCACATTCTTATATCTTTTTCACCTAATTAATCTAGTTTTGTTTTACGGTTATAAAATGAATGGGATAGAGTAAACTCTTCATTACCATTTAGGTAAAGTTATACAAGAAAATATGAATATTAAACACAACTTAATATTTAATTCTTATGGTGAATAAATTTAAATACAAGGTGATAAGTCTGAATGGAAAGACTGATGCCAAAGGCACCTTTGCAATGTCCTTCAAAGGAAGAGGTAATTATCTTGAGGTTATTTTCTTTGTATATTACAAAATTAATTTATGGAAGTATAGATGAAACAAACTGAATTAAATAAGTACCCACTTCATCTTTTGGTGTATTCATAAATATACAATGTGATGTATCAGTCATACTTATTGGGTATTAAATACAAGATGCCTTTCATATATGTGTATCAAATTACAATGACCATGTCTATAATAGAAACATTACAAGAAGTCATGTGTATTCTCTAAGAGGTTGAGAAAGGGTGATTCCTAATGTAGCATGGAGTATTTCTTAAAGATATATTACCTTATCTACATCACAACATTGATGTTAATAAGGAGGATCAATGATAATTCATATATGTTAACATTTATCAACATAATGTAGCATGGAGTAATTCCAAAACACACATTACCTTATCTACATCATGATATTGATGTTAATAAATAGGATCAATGATATTTATTATATGTTAACATTGATAAAAAAAATAGCATGGAGAAATTCTTAAACACACATTTTATACATCAGAGTTATAATGTATGGTGTATCAATGTTTCAAATTATATAATCATTCATTATATTTCATGACTTTCTATGTAAATTATATAAAAAAATCCCATAACCATGTTCCCACTATCCTGATAAATGTTTATCATATAAGTCACAATATGATGAAATTCTATTTTGTTATAGAACATGTGTTTTGATGCAAAGAGTTTGTTAGGATATAAAAAAACCTATATCAAGAAAAACACACCTTGTATCAAAGTAATCATCAAAATGATTTCTTAGGATATTACATAAATCCCTAAGATAGAAAGGATATAGTTAACTTATAGACTATATAGAAATATATGGGTGAAAATATATACTTGATTTAGTGGGAGAAATATTGACTTGGATTTAGTCAATGCCGTAGATGCACAAGTAGTTTCCATATAAAAAAGTTCCACAAGAGGTGTGGATCTAGAATGTTCTAGAGACACATACTGCGTAGGAAGGATAAAACCATAGTGATGGTTTCATATTCACCACAATTAGTGATACATTATTCAGTGAGAATAATAAATACTAAAAGAAGTATATGGAAATTATCTAATATCGACAAGATCAATTAAGATTTAATAATGGATTCCATGTTTAAAAGTGCAAAGGGAATTATTATTCTGAATATTTTAGTGGGTATTCAAGTGAGATAATACATGGGTGGTACAAGAAAAGTGCCAATATGGAAAGATTGGTAATACCAAGTCAATATTCCTAATTCCATTAGAATAATTATTGTCATATCTACGTTCTATGATCATTTTATTATGCATTGGATGTCAAGACCAAATTTCATAGAAGGTGTTTATATAGAACAACCAGAAAGGCCCAATGAAATTAAAAAAAATGCCAATAAGGGTGAAGGTTTATAAAATTAAGTTTAGGATTAGAGTAAGAAAAAAGATCATAGAATATTCATTTAGAATGAATATTTTCCATGAGTCCACAAGAGGTTAGTGGTAACACCATTTGTTTCCATGTTAATATGTTCAAAAACATATAGAAAATAGATATTGGTATTAAATTTAGTTAAGACCAGATTAAAATTAATTCTCTAGTTATTGTATTAAATTAGCAACCAAAGTTATAGGGAACATGATCTACTGAGATAGATCCAACAATTTCTTGTACCTAGTCAATCATACATATAATGACAAGGTATCGAAACATACGAGTTGGAACAATACAATAGAATAATTGTTTCTAATTTCACATGGAATAAATATCTCTATGTTGACATTCCTAGGAATAGTATGAGATTAATGTGATATGTTAAGACCCATATGATTGTTTGATCAATAATTCACATATGCAATGATTTTTACAAGATATTATATTTTCAGTATATACTTTATATTAAGTAAATATCAGTTATTTCTAGAATAACTACAAGTAAAGCAGTCAATAATATTTTATTATGCTTGGGAAAGTAAAAAATATATATACCTGGTATGTGGAGAAGAAGGGATACTAGTTATGGTGGGACAAAAACTATTATTCCTTATACCAATGTGATCTACTATCGTAGTTGGGCTAATGAGTTGAGCAATACAAGATCATAAAAGCTAGTGGTATCCATAATTACAAAAACCGAGTTTGTTGCACCTTCTAAGAGAGATAATAAGAAGTTATTTAACGCAACGATATATTCAAGTTCTTGGAATTATACCTAACAAGTAATGGTTTCTCATAATGATAATTATGTTACTGGTACTTTCCAAGATATCAAGTTGTGATTGTGGTTAGAAGGGATATACTTAGGGGTACCATTTCTTGAGAAGTTTTACTTAAGGAGATGAGGTTTCATATAATAGAATAGCCATGAGGTGGAAACATGGAATACCCAACAACTAAATCCATGACTTAATAGAAACATCATATTTAGCATGCGAGAGCTAACAAGGTTGGTTAGAAAGTTGTCTCTAGTGAAAGTGGGAGTGTTGTAATAGTGGGTTCCCTAGACCAAACTATACAGTACTTTTGATTACCATTCGTGTATACTGTTATATATACATGATGTTTTCTTACAATAATAGTGTATATGTTTCTTCATCCACTATTTACCAGTGATGGCCATAGATTAATTATCATATCAGAAGGTTATAGAAGATCTCATGATATCATGAGAACCTCGAGATTCTATGAAATTAATCTTAAACAACGGTCCTATGGTCTAGATACATTATACTAGCTAGACATAGATGATGTTTGACTATCAGGTGTTGGGGGATCATAATCATTGAGGCTTCTTTTCATGAAGTTCACACTTGGTGATTTATAGTAGTGATATCATGAGGATAGACCCACCAATAGAAACACCACATATTTTGGGTGTCATTGTTTGTTCCAATCTACAGACATGTGTGTTGGTCTCCTTACTTGAGAGTATTAATGATGTGTTCCATTTTATCACATAATTTTATGCAAGATAAAAACCATGATAATAAAATCATGGAGAGGTAGCTTGTGTTGGGTGCATCTTTGGTGGTATGGTATTGGTTGAATGGTCAAGAAAGGATTTTTCACTTCTGTGTTCAGGAAGTAATATATCTCAAGACTTATTGATCAGGATGGCCATACCTTTATAAATCCTTGTCCAATTTAGTCTAAATGTAAATCTATTTGGTTAGATCAAAAAATAATAAAGCAAGAAAAGGTAGATAACACAAGTGTCCATCATGCTTTTTGAGGTATCTAAAGATTAAGAGATTATATTACATAGTGCAAGTTGGTAGGTTGGTTTTTGTTTCTATGATTATCCTTATCTCTTTAGGGGACTTTATGGGTTTATAGACTCTACTCTTGGTCTACAGATTCTATTTATTATTATTGAGATAAGGTCCTAGAGGGTCACACAAAATAGCATATTCAAGAATATGCCTTATTTAGTTGAATAGGTATATCAAATATAGTGGTCCCCACCATGGGGTCTGAGTGTTGTCCAAGTTATCCATCATAGATAAATAAATAAATTCATATTGTTAATGTAAAGAATAATTGGTATTTAATTTATTGATTTAATATATTTACAAGTTAGGTAAATACAAATAATAATAATAATTGAATGAATATTATATTAATATTCTAGGTTTATTTAATATTAAGAAGGTATGACTAGTCGAGTTAAATGGCATGGCATTTTATCATGTAATTTAATTAATATATATTATAGTTTTGTGATAAAATATTTATGACAAATTCTAGTTTTTCATAGTTATTTTTTTTATGGATGTTAAATAAACGGGGGATGGGGATCCTTACCAAGTATTTTAAACATCCACTATAAATAGAGAGAGATGCTCTCAAAAACAATTTTTCATGGTGATATTTTTAGAGACTCTCTCTCCTCTACCACTTCCTAGAGATAGAAGCTCTTGATCTAGGTGATCAGATCGAGTTCCTCCTCATGCATCAAAGGTATGCTGATGTGGTGATCATTGGGACGTTAAATGCATTGTCAGATCTCTATGCTAACACCGAGAATTCAACAATCAATATTCCATTTTTTTAAGTTTGTGTGGATGATCTAGAGGGATTTTTCTTTTGATCCTTCATGTAACAATCACCAGCGACAATCAGATGTCAATTGCATCTTCTGATCTAAAAAGGTATTTTTTCAGTTTATGTTTTTGTACTCTATTTAACTTATATGAGATCCTGGAACTATACCAGTGCTCGGATTGTCAAAGATGACAAGTATCGTTATCCTGATGATAAAACATTCAAAATTACCAAGCCACTTGATTCCATTGTGACCTCTTTACCTTTAAAAAATTTATAGGAACCTTATCATTTGTTCGCTAATTTTACCTTTATTTATTCTTTTAGGGAATGGTAGTGGTGGTTTGAAACATGCTATATCTTCTTCTCTAACTTCTTTTTCATATCTCTATGCATTATATTAAATTTTTCCTTGTCTTACCCCCTCATTTCTACTTTATTCACTTTCTTGATGCTCTATTTTCCACACTTTTTTCCTGGGTATTTCTACTCCTTATGATGATACATTTCACCTCTCCACTTGAGTTAATTTTTATATCACCAAGAAGTTCACCTCATAGAATATAATTTTGTATATTTTATATTTTCCCAAATTGAAACTCAATATTTTTCATATAATATATTCAATATTTTAAATGTTCTCTCAAATCATTGATAGAAATACCAATAATTTTGAAAAATGATTATGATGTTCTATAAAATAAAATTATTTAAATTTGATGTGATGGTCATTATTATTGTTGGAACCCAAAATCTATTTTTTAAATACTTAATTTCTTTATTTACCCTTCCCATAAAATTATTTTAATGATTAAAATCTACATAATTATCATCTTCATAGTATGTATCATTAATTTGGTAAATTTAGATTATTTCATCCATATTTTTCATCAATGCTTCCATTTATGTGGTCATCCATCCATTTGAATCAAACATGTAAACTCATTTACTATGAACTCCTCCTATTTTCTATTGAAAACTATTTCTAGAAATTAAATCCAAAAAATCATAACTCGCTCTTGATAAACTCTTCATCAATGAGACTCCAACAATGTTAATCAAAATTGACCCATTTCTTTGAGACAAACCCTTACAGAACACAAGAATTAGAAACCACATATCTAAAAAATATTGGGAAAACTTACTTAACAAGTACCTAAACATATCACATGTATTTTAAAGTAATTAATCATAAAATCTATTAAAATTTATCATATTAATAAAAAGGTTCATAGATATTGGGGGGGGAAAGAAAATTTTAAGTATCCTTCTTATCATCTCATCCCATGTTGTAATGCAATGTAGTGAAAATAATTGGATCCACTTTGTTAATTTTTATATTAATTAAAATTGGTAATGTATAATCCTTACCATATCATTAGAAGAAAAATTGAATAGGAAAGTATCACAAAGCTCAATAAAACATCACAATTGTGTGTTTAAATCTTCCTATAGTAGCCACTAGAATTAAAGTGAGTTTGAGATCATTTTGATGAAAAAATTATTTATCTCAAAGAGATGTGAAGAAACTAGAGTCATGTGAATGCTTAATTTTAGCCACATATTTTATGATAAGCCAGACTCCATCAAATCCGTTTGACTTAGTTATCTTCTTAAGATTCTCTCTAACCCAGGATCACTCTAAAAAGGATTATTTCCTAAAAATTGAGTTATGTCTTACATTAATAATGTATAAATAAAAAATAAAAACACTAACACCCAATTAATAATAAATTAAACAAAAATCAATATTATAAATGGGGGATGAAAATAATTTCCTTAATGTATTAAACCTAAGATTATTCTATGTCCACAAGTCCTTGATAGTGGCACCAAAACCTTTAACCACCAAGGAGGCGTTGGTAATTCTCATCGTGAATCATGTTTAGAGTTTATTATTTATCTCTCTTAAATTAATAATTAATAATGAATATTAAATTGTTTTTACAAGTTTGAACCCATATAGAATAATTAAATGTCTCATCAAAAACCCCAGTTTAAAAGACAAGATGATAAATTGATGTGATTTAAAATAAATAAATGTCTAATTATGTAAATACTGAATGAATGAGAGTAATGTGTCATTTTTTAATCCAAAGATCATGAACCAAAGAAGCATCTAAAATATTCAACGGATAACAATTTTTTTTTATCATTATTGGATCTTAGTAAATCCTTGGTCTTAGAATTTACTCTCTAATTACTAAACTCCCCTTTTCTATGATCATGTATTTTGTCCAATTAATAATTAGATGATCCAAAAATATGTTTAAACATATTCACTAAAACTCAATCTATAATCAAGATAAAATTAAAATGGATGATCAAAAAATTAAAAATAATCTCCCCAATCTATAAGACAATGATCATTATTAAAGAAATAATAAAATATATGAAATAATGTTTGAATGAAAAAACCCAATACAAAATACCATTAAAAATGGAAAAAATTAGTACTATATGATCATTCACTAAAAATCTCATAAAAAATAATATATGCACACATATTTTCAAAAAATCCAAATATTTGATACATTTCTGACATGAGAGAGTGAGAAAACCACAAACATAAATCTAGCCATAACCTTTAAGCTCCTATGATCTAATGTCTAAGTCCCTTCTTATTTAGTTGATGTGTTCATGTTAATATCTAAGACAAGGCCCTATTTTTATAGAAAAATATATAACCTATATCTCCTTATATATCCAAAATCATCATTACCTTTATTGTGTAACACCCCAAGCATCCATGGTACGCTTCTCTTTAAATAATAGAGTAGCATGTGTTGTACGCAACTTTGAGTTCTAACACACCACAACCAATCAAACTAGCTGTTATGAATAGTAATACCCACTTTTTGAAATTCTATAAATTTTATATTTCAAAATGGACTTCATTTTTGGATTTGGAATATCAAAATTATCCCAGGGTGAATTTTTGGTATTTTTTTGAAAACTTTCAATTTTTGATGAATACTGGAAAACATTGAGTTATAGTTTAAAATCGAATTTTTATTTAAATAATTATTTATTTTATTTAAATTTATTTTATGTAAAAATTGATAAATAATACCTATATAAGTTCAATTTAATTCATTGGAGTCAATTTATAATAATTTTAGATATATAAAAATTTTATAGAACTTTTCACAGTCTTTTACCCACCTCTATGGAGAATTTGCGAATTCACATAAAACATAATTTTGCTGCTTCTGTGAGTTGAATTTAAAAATTCCATGAGACAAGATTTATATCAGTAAGTAAAATGTGGTTCAATAAGATGAAAATAATATGTGGTGAATAGTAACTTTTTACTTTTATTTACCACGGTTAAAAGTGAATAGGGTAATTAAGGGTAAAATTGATATTATTAGTACCCTAACACATGTCCTAATTCTATTGGATAAGTGTTATTAGGCCAAAAACAACCTTAGGAATAAAATATTATCCTTTAGGTCTATTTGGATTAGATTAGGACATTTATTATTATTTTATTTAAAGAAGAGTTAAAAGAGTTAAAATCAAAGTTTAATAACTAAAACAATTTTAATATAGGGTTATACATAAGATAAATTAGACTATAAATATTCATTAGAAATATAAAGAGATTTCCTAAATAATGGTAGTTTATTTCTATTTTTAGACATTAAATAAATGAATTAATTTATTACACAATGATGATGCAGTAATTACCTAATTAATGAGATATTAAAATAATTGATATTATCAATATCAAAATAAATACAATTTGAGACTTTTTATGAATTCCACTAATTTTTTAGGTTAATATTACATATTATAGTTTTTTAGATGAATTGTTTTCAATGTAATAATGCTGTTATGAATTTAGAAAAAAAATACCAAATAGTGTGAAAATTGACACAAAAGAGTTTTTAAAACAAATATTATATTATTAATTGATAAACTATTCCTAAAAATCTAAGGTTCAGAAAAAAGACTTATATAATGATAGGTGTATAATTAATGAACCACTTGGAGTTATTTTGGAAGTATATAGTAAGTTTATTAACCATATAATAAAAAAATACAAAGAGACATGGTAAATGTCAAACTATTTTACTAAAAGTTAAATATAAAAGATGAAGTTAACATAGTGATCCAAACCTGTCTAAAACCTATTAGTTGAGTGGTTTTCGACACATACCCACCTTATCCTTTAAATAATCCATTTTTGTGCCATTATAAACCGAAAATTATTTTATTATAAAATAATATTTCTAGCTTTTTCTAAGGATCCCCCACCCCTCTTATAAAAGGGAACTCCCCCTTCTATCTAATTCACCCCTTAAAATCCATTTGGATTGGCCAAAATCTGCCCAAATACCCTCTAAACTGTCCTACCTTCATCCTAGAGGCCTTACTTTAGTCAGAAAGCCAACCTAAGGATCCCTTTTGATCAAATCAAAATGAAGAACCCGAAGAAGAGGTAAATATTTCATCACCTCTTTTAAGTTTTTTCTTCTTCCACTTCATGTTTTTTGTTTTTTACATTATAAAATAAGAACTCCAGTATCTTCTATATACTGTGATGTTATTATAAATATGTAACAACCATATTCATTATTCTATCCATCCTTTGAATGACGTGTCACCATACATGCGTACGTACGGCTTCCCGTCTCCACGTCGTGGTGTAATCATTATTCAATACATTATTATTTGGATGAGTATAATAGTGATGTGTAATTGATGTAAATAATAAATATAACATGATAATTATTCTGTATATATGATATACCATCTAATTATATATTATTTTAATTTCAAAAGATTGATATTGTTTCTCGTGCATACGTACGGATTACCGTCTCCACGAATGCGATGAGATTCATTCCCCATCATATCCATTCAAGACTAATTTTAATTAGATGATTAAAAATAATGTCTAAAGACTTAATATAATTATGAATATGAATAAGATACATCCAATCCAAAACAAACATTACTTACAAAACAAAGCATATAAAGGAAAACAAATTAGTTAACACCTGAAACAATGATAATACTAAGATATTATTAATAAAGAAATGCTAAAAGATATTATATGTTATCATATTAATGTATATGATTATTTTATAATTTAATAACAATTATTTCACCACTATATAATAGGTTAACCAACCCCCGACCAAGTAAAAGTACAAGGTAAGGGTTAATTTCACAATCTCTTTATTATCTGAGGTTGTTTTTACGTAATTATCTACTGGGACTTCTTTATCATCCACATCCTTGTTTCTTAAAAATGTATTTCAAATCATTATTACTATTTTATAGAATATGGGTTAAATTCATTTATACCCTTGTTTTACTTTTATAAGATGTTTATAACGGAATCTTTTTGTCATTTTCCAAACAAGGTCCTTTATAACCTTTTCAACAAAATTAAGGTAAGAATGTCTTTTTTAACTTATATGGAAAGTGCGGCTATTTTCTGCTATTATAACATCATCAAAGATTCTATTACAATATTATGATAATATTTTCAAATATAAATTTTTTCTTTTATAATTATGGTGACTTTTAAATGATTTCAAATTAAAAGTATATATTTCTCTAAAATGGTTTTGATTTCATCTATGTTAATATCCTTTGATGGATTTTAAGTTTGTTTGAAGTTGATTTATTATGATACAAAACATCCATATTGTATTGAAGGTTTTGAAATATGTTTGACTGTGGATGTTTTATTTCATACCATTAATGGTTTATGGATAATGTATTGACATTTCGTATGCCGGTTTTAATACGAATGTTTATGTTATGTTTAAACCTTTTCATATGAGGAATGCATTGGACTTAGTATGTGATGGGTGGAGCCCGCTATAACTCCTCGATACATCGGTAGGTCTAATGAGACAAACTAGTGTCTTGGCACAAGGCCTTGAAAAAATCTTATATGTATAATTGGAACAAGGCCTTGACTATGTGGTTATGAAAGTCTGGCATTATGCATTCCATCAATATAAAAGTGGATATTGATATTTCATGTGATTATTTGACTAGTAGAATATCCATGTGAGTAAGTAAATGGAATTATTTTGATTTTATATTTGGTATATTATGCTGACGTTCAAGTTTAAAAGGATTTTGTTTTAGTCTTATACATTTCCTTAAATATTTATGCTTATTTAAAAAGTTTCCGCTATATTATTATCCTTAATGAGCATCTGAGCTCACCCCTTTCTATGTTTTATTTTTCCCAGGATGAGAAGAACTATATTATTACTGTCCTATAGGGATATTCTATGGGATCTCAGTGTTTTCTATGGAAACAATGTTGTTGTAGTTTTCCTTTTATGATGTAATGTAAACCTTATGAATGTATCTAGTACTTCCAAGGCTACTAAACTAACCGATATTTCTAGACTTGATCATTTTTTATCATTCCAATTATACATAATAATGCACCAACTCTGGAATTCTTGGGTCGGGGCATTACAGTTGGTATCAAATGATGTTTATTACAAACCTTGGAATCTAGATTTAGAAAAACTCTGATTAGAGCACATTACCCTAAGATAGACTTTGAGGATTACTATAGAAGAACATCCTAGAATATTGGTATTGTAGACATTTTGTGAGTTTTCCAAAAAATACATCCCTGTCTGGATATGAGCAGGTAGAGGTGGATCTGGCACAAATGTACCTAGGGATAAAACCTGAAAAAACCGCTTTGATCTATACTCAAACGAGAACTGGTGCACGACAATGGGCCTTTCTGCACTCTTGGTTATGACACTCCTAGGGGATATGCTTAGGATAATTCTCATTTTTTTACAAACCATTATGAAGGGTTTATGAGTATATACTTTCTCAAAGAAAACATTTTTATGATTATGGATTATATCTATAAACTGTTCAATTTATGTTATGTGTTTTACAAGTTTGGATTTATGTATTGTGATTCATAAACCAATCAAGTTTATTCCATTCTTTAGAAATGGAACCTAGTGGAAGGAATATAAATTGTATCAATGCACAAACTCCATGTAGGTATTTCCCTCCTACTAAAGATAATTATAGTGGAGTTGGTGATGCAACTGGTGCTGATCAGCTAATCACCCTACTCGGACAACTCACTCATGTTATGAATAATAAGCTCACCTGTATAGAGCACCCTAATCCACAGCATGGATGGTCAATGTTAGATATTTTAATGAGGCAAAAACCACCGACATTCAATGGGGGTAAAAATCCACTAGTATCCGAGCAATGGATAAATTCTTTAGAGAAAATATTCCACGCCTTGGGGAGTAGCGAAATGGAAAAATTAGTCATGGAAGTTTACTGCCTCACTAGAGATGCTGATCAATGGTGGTCATTGATTCAAAAGAAAAAGTTATATGATGAAGTATAAAATATGGAATGGAGAGAGTTTAAAGAAATTTTCTTATAAAAATACTTTCCTCATGACCATCGAGCGGATATGGAAAGAAAATTTCTGAGACTGAGGCAAAAGGAGGATGAGAATGTCACAAAGTTGGAAGCTAACTTTACAAGGTTAGCGAGGCATGCTGAAGATTATATACATAACCCAATAAGTAATATTGATCATTTCATTGATGGGTTAAAACCATTTATCCATCGAGAATTAGTCTCACAGTCTTTCTCATCATACGAAGATGTTGTCTTATGTACTATTAAGACAAAAAAATAATTCTCTAAGTCTTACGAATTTAAATCAAAGAAAGAGAAGAAGAGATCTGATGAACACTCTGGAAATGGAAATAAGGAGAAGAAGGGAAAAGTTGAATATCCATCATGCAATAAATGTGGGAAGAAACACCCTGGTACTTGCCTAAATGGAATGGGAGTCTGTTACAAGTGTGGTGAAAAAGGCCACCAAGCTCGTGATTGCAATGGGAAGAAAGAGGCTGTCGATGTTGAATGCTACAATTGTAGATAAAGGGGGAATTATGAAAATAAATTTCCTAAGTGTCTGGTGAAATTACCTCATAAAAGTCCAAGGGATCAAGACTATGCTTATGCTATCACTACTGCTGAGGTTGAAGCTCCGAAAGACGTGGTGAAAGGTAATTTAATGGTTTACTCAAGTTTAACAAATGCTTTATTTGATTTTGGATCATTGCATTGTTTCATATATTCCTAATTTTCTAAGCAAATTAGATATTTCCAATTTGATTTAACAAGGGAGTTGTTAGTCAAAAATCCTAATGAAAGTATCATTGCAACAAAGTTTTGTGAATCAGTACCCATTAGGGCATATAAATGTTCGTTATCTACTGATCTCATTGTCATACCCATGATTGAATTTGATATAATCCTTGGTATAGATTTAATTTCAGACCATGATGAGAAAATTTATTGTAAGAAGAAAGAGGTTACAATTTTTGATGATGATAAGAAGTACATCATCTTTAGAGCAGAAATGTCACCACCTAATTCTTATCTATATCCACCCCAATAGCTCAACTAAATTCAATTACCAGGGAGTAAGAAAATGAAATGACTATGGGTGAGGAAAGGAATGTTCAAATAGAGTATGTACCTATTATGAATGAATATGTTGATGTGTTTCCAGAAGATTTAACTGGACATCCTTCAAAATGATAAATTGATTTTTCCATTGATTTAATTCCTGGTTCAAGTCCCATATTGAAAAACCCTTATAGAATGGCCACTGTGGAATTAGTGGAACTAAAGAAACAACTAGAGGAATTGAGTAATAAGGGATTTATTCTCCCTAGTGTTTCTCCATGGGAATCCCCTGTTCTTTTTGTTAAGAAGAAAGATGGTTCTATGAGGTTATGCATTGACTAAAAGGTAAAAAATGCTATAACAATAAAGAACAAGTATCCCCAACCTCGCATTGATGATTTATTTTACCAGCTTAATGGAGATCAATAATTTTCAAAGATTGACCTTCAATCTGGATATCATCAGTTGTGTGTGAAGAAGGAAGACATTCCAAAAACAACATTTCGAACTAGGTATGGTCATTCTGAGTTTACCGTAATGCCTTTTGTATTGACTAATGCACCCTATGTCTTCATGGATATAATGAATAGAGTTTTCAAGGAATATATTGATGAATTTGTAGTGGTATTTATTGATGATATCTTGGTATACTCTAAAATCTAGGAAGATCATGAAAATCACTTGCACATTATCCTGAAGACTCTTAGAAGACATGAATTATATGGGAAGTTTAGAAAGTGTGAATTCTAGCTTCAAGAGATTTCTTTTCTTGGCCATATTGTCTCTAAGGATGGAATCTCTGTTGATCCTTCTACAAACAAGGCAATCCAAGAATGTCTAGCACCAACAAGTATAACCGAGGTACAAAATTTTATTGGTTTAACAGGTTATTATCGACGTTTCTTCCAGAATTTTGCCCGATTGGATAACCCATTAACCAAGATCACACATAAAGGGGTTACATTTGTTTGAAAAAAAGAGTGTGAAGAATGTTTTGAAGAATTGAAGAGAAGATTAGTCAATGATTCTATCTTGACTCTACCATCGGGGAATGATGGGTTTTTTATTTATAGTGATACTTCAAAGAAAGGACTTGGTTGTGTCCTTATGCAGAATGATAGGGTTATTGTCTATGCATCACGATAGCTAAAATTTCACGAGCAGAACTATCCTACTCATGATCTTGAGTTAACAACTATAATATTTTTTTTGACGATTTGGAGACACTATCTATATGGTAAAAAATGTGAGATATATACTGATCATAAGAGTTTGAAGTATATTTTCTTACAAAAAGAACTCAACATGAGGCAAAGGCGATGGCTTGAACTACTCAAGGATTAAGATTGCACGATACACTACCACCCGAGGATGGAAAATAAGGTGGCAGATTCTTTTAGTTGAAAGGATCATGGAGTTTTGAACAAGATGAGCGTTGAAAAGTATCCTATATACATGGATCTAGTAAAGATGGATATGGGAATCACCATGGAAGGGGAAACATCAATACATTTTCAAATGGTTGCCAAACCATCTTTACTAGAAAGGATAAAGATTTCTCAGACCTATGATGAAGAGTTTCAAAAGAAGATTAAAGCTGTGAATGATGTGAGATTGAGTGACTTTGTGTGTGAAGATGGAGTTTTCAAATTTGGGAAGAGACTTTGTGTTCCCGATATACCTAATCTAAAAAGGGAATTGTTGTATGATTCTCATAGTTCCAATTTATCTATACACCCTGGTAGCACCAAAATATATAGAGATTCAGAGGAACATTTTTGGTGGGACAACATAAAGAGGGAGATTTCTGATTTTGTGTCAAGATGTATGGTTTTTCAACAAGTGAAATCTAGAAGGCAAAAACCTGGAGGAGTCATGCAACCTCTTCCCATACCTGAGTGGAAATGTGATGATATCACGATGGAATTTTTCATGGGACTACCAAAGACTCCTAGAAGGAATGATGCAATATGGGTTATTGTCGATCATCTTAGCAAGTTAGCACATTTTCTTTCTAGAAAAAAAGATTTACCACTTGAACATCTAGAAATACTGTATATTAATGAAGTTGTGAGACTTCTTGGAGTACCCCTGTTGATTATTTCTGATCGTGATCCTCGTTTTACATAAAGATTCTGGGAAAGTCTTCAGAAATCCCTAGATACTGAGCTTCCTTTGAGCACTGCCTACCACCCTCAAACTGATGGAAAATCAGAATGGACTATTCAAACCTTAGAAGACATGTTGAGATCATGATCACTTGACTTTCAAGGTATGTGGGATCTATATTTACCTCGGGTAGAATTCTCCCATAACAATAGCTTCCATTCAAGTATTCAGATGGCACCATATGAAGCATTATACAGAAAGGGATGTCACACACCAACCTGTTGGGATGATATTGGAGAAAGAAAACTCGTAGGCCCATAACATGTAGAGGAAATGATGGAAAAGGTGAGGGTAATCCAAAACCACATCAAAGCAGCACAAAGTAGGCAGAAGAGCTATACTGATAACGAAAGGAAGGATTTAGAATTTCAGGTAGGAGATCATGTTTTCTTGAAGGTATCTCCATAGAAGGGTGTTATATGTTTTAGTAAGAAGGGAAAATTAAGTCCCAAGTACATATGACCATTCGAAATTCTATAATGAATTGGGGCTGTAGATTACCATTTGGCAATGCCGCCAAGTATCTCCAAAGTTCATGATGTGTTCCACGTATCACTGTTGAGAAAATACATTCCTGACCCAACACATGTACTCACCTACAAGGAATTAGAACCGGAACCCGATCTGTCTTATTGTGAAGAGCCTGTCAAGGTTCTTAATACAAGAGAACAAGTGTTGAGAAACCGGAAGACTTGTCTGGTAAAAGTTCTATGGAGAAACTATAAGATGGAAGAGGCAACATGGGAACTCTAGGAACTTATGATAAATAAACACCCGAGTATTTTTATCCAGTAATATTATATAAATTTCGAGGACGAAATTATTTGAAGGAGGGGAGAATATAACACCCCAAGCTTCCACAGTACGCTTCTCTTTGAATAATAGAGTAGCATGTGTTGTACGCAACGTCGAGTTCTAACACACCAAAACCAATCAAACTAGCAGTTATGAATAGTAATACCCACTTTTTGAAATTTTATAAATTTTATCTTTCAAAATGGAATTTATTTTTGGATTCGGAATATCGAAATTAGCCTAGTGTGAATTTTTTGTATTTTTCTGAAAATTTTCAATTTTTGATGAATAATGAAAAAGACTGAGTTATAGTTTAAAAATGAATTTTTATTTAAATGATTATATATTTAATTTAAATTTATTTTAGGTAAAAATAGATACATAATACCTACATAATTTCAATGTAATTCATTGGAGTCAATTTATAATAATTTTAGATATATAAAATTTTTATCGAACTTTGCACCGTGTTTTACCCACCTCCTAGGAGAATTTGCGAATTCACATAAAACATAATTTTACCACTTCTGTGAGTTGAATTTTAAAAATCCTAGAGACATGATTGATATAATTAAGTAAAATTTGGTTCAATAAGATGCAAATAAATTTCGGTAAATATTAACTTTTTACTTTTATTTACCATAGTTAAAAGTAAATAGGGTAATTATGGGTAAAATGATTTTATTATTACCATAACACATGTCCTAATTCTATTGGATAAGTGTAATTCGACCAAAAACAACCTTAGGAATAAAATATCATCCTTTAGGTCCCCTTGTATTAGATTAGGACATTTATTATTATTTTATTTAAAGAAGAGTTAAAAGAGTTAAAATCAAAGTTTAATAACTAAACCATTCTTAATATAGGGTTATACAAAAGATAAATTAGACTATAAATATTCATTAGAAATATAAAAATATTTCCTACATAATGGTATTTTATTTATATTTTTTATAAATTAAATAATTTAATTTATTTATGACACAATGATGATGCAATAATTACCTAATTAATGAAATATTAAAATAATTGATATTATGAATATCCAAATAAATGTAATTTGAGACTTTTTATGAATTTGAATAATTTTATAGGTTAATATGACATATTAGGGTTGTTTAGATGAATTTTTTTCGAAGTAATAATGCTGTTATGAATTTAGAAAAAACAAAATATCAAATAGTGTCAAAATTGACTAAAAAGAGTTTTTTTAAAAAATATTATATTATATAATTGATATTATATTCCTAAAAATCTAAGGTTCGGAAAAAAGGCTTATATAATGATAGGTGTATATTTAATGAATCACTTGGGGTTCTCTTGAAAGTATATAGTATGTTTGTTAACCATGTAATATGAAAATACAAAGAGACATGGTAAATGTCAAACTATTTAACTAAAAGTTAAATCTAAAAGATAAAGTTAATATAGTGACCCAAACCTGTATAAAACCTATTGGTTGAGTGGTTTTCTACCCATACCCACCTTATCTTTTAAATAATTCGTTTTGGATCCATTAGAAACCGAAAATGATTTTATTATAAAATAATATTTCTAGCTTTTCCTAAGGTTCCCTCACCCCTCTTATAAAAGGGCACTCCCCCTTCTCTCTAATTCACACCTTCAAAGCCATTTGGATCGGCCAAACTCTTCCCAAATACCCTCTAAAATGTCCTACCTTTATCCTAGAGGCCTTCCTTTAGTTATAAATCCAACCTATAGAGCCCTTTTGATCAAATCAACAAGAAGAACCCGAAGAAGAGGTAAATATTTCATCACCTCTTTCAAGTTCTTTTCTTCTTCCACTTCCTCTTTTTTTGTTTAGATTAGAAAATAATAACTCCAGTATCTTCTATATAACGTGATGTTATTATAAATATGTAACAACCATATTCATTATTCTATCCATCCTTTGAATGACGTGTCACCATACATGTGTACGTACGGCTTACTGTCTCCACGTCGCGGTGTAATCGTTATTCAATACATTATTATTTGGATGAGTATAATAGTGATGTGTAATTGATGTAAATAATAAATATTACATGATAATTATTCTGTATATATGATATACCATCTAATTATATATTATTTTAATATCAAAAGATTGATATTGTCGCTCGTGCGTACGTACAGATTACCGTCTCCACGAACGCGATGATATTCATTCCCCATCATATACATTCAAGACTAATTTTAATTATATGATTAAAAATAATGTTTAAAGACTTAATATAATTATTAATATGAATAAGATAAATCCAATCCAAAACAAACATTACTTACGAAACAAAGCATATAAAGGAAAGCGAATCAGTTAACACCTGAAACAATGATAATACTAAGATATTTTTAACAAAGAAATGATAAAAGATCTTATATGATATCATATTAATGTATCTTATTATTGTATAATTTAATAAAAATTATTTCACCACTATATAGGAGGTTAACCAACCCTCGACCAAGTAAAAGTACAAGGTAAGGGTTAATTTCACAATCTCTTTATTATCCGAGGTTATTTTTACATAATTATCTAATAGGACCTCTTTATCATCCACATACATGTTTCTTAAAAATGTATTTCAAAACATTCTTACTATTTTATAGACTATGGGTTAAAGTCATTTATACCCATGTTTGAATTTTATAAGATGTTTATAAAGGAATCTTTCCGTCATTTTCGAAACATGGTCCTTTATAACCTTTTTGACAAAATTAAGGTAAAAATGTCTTTTTTTAACTTATACCTTGGGTGTGGCTATTTTCCACCGTTATAAAATTGTCTAAGCTTCCCTTACAATCTTATAATAATATTTTCAAATATAAATGTTTTCGTTTATAATTACATGAATTTTAAATGATTTCAAAATAGAAAGGGATATTTCTCTAAAAAGGTTTTGATTTCATCTATGTCAACATCCTTTGATGGATTTTAAGTTTGTTTGAAGTTGATTTATTATGATACAAAACTTCCGTATTTTATTGAAGGTTTTGTGATATGTTTGACTGTGGATGTTTTATTTCATACCATTCATGGTTTATGGATAAATTATTGACATTTTGTATGCCAATTTTAATATAGATGTTTATTTTATGTTTAAACCTTTTCATATGAGGAAAGAATTGGACTTAGTATGTAACGGGTGGAGCCCGATATAGCTCCTCGATGCATCGGTAGGTCTCATAAGACAAACCAGTGTGTTGGAACAAGGCCTTGACAAAATCTTATTTTTAGACTTGGAACAACGCCTTGACTATGTGGTTATGAAAGTTTGGAATTATGCATTCCCTCATTATGAAAGTGGCTATTGATATTGCATGCGATTATTCGACTAGTAGAATATCCATATGAGTAAGTAAATGGAATTATTTTGATTTTATATTTTCCATATTATGGTGATGTTCAAGTTTAAAAGGACTTTGTTTTAGTCTTATACATTTAATTAAATGTTAATGCTTATTTATGAAAGTTTCTGCTATATTGTTATCCTTACTCAGCATCTGAGCTCACCCCTTTCTATGTTTTATTTTTTCCAGGATGTGAAGTAGTATATTATTTCTGACCTTTAGGGATAGTCTATGGGATCTCAGTGTTTTCTATGGAAACAATGTCTTTGTAGTTTTATATTTTATGATGTAATGTAAACCTTATGAATGTATCTAGTACTTCCAAGGATACTAAACTAATCGATCTTTCGAGACTTTATCATTTGTGATCATGCCAATGATACATAATAATGCACCGAATATGGGATTTTGGGGTCTGGGTGTTACATATTTTATCCTAATATCACTCAAAATTGGTATTAAAATACATGTGAGAAATCTCCAATGTGTCTAAAAAATAATCCCTAAAGGTTCTATATCGTTTAGAGATATAAATCCCTAAAAAATGGTCAAAACATATTAAAAATGGATTAGGAGGATTCAATATTCCATATAAGCCTTCCATGTGGTGGAAAAATAACTCCAAATGCATTTAGAACATCTACTATGACATACACTTTCTTAAGGTGACCATGGTGGTGTTTTAGGAAAATTATAAGGTTCCCAAAAATCATGTAAATTGCCTCTAGTTTCTTTAAAAAGTTTTTAAGGTTCCACAAAAAAACCAATGAACTTAATCTTGTAGATTTAACCCTTTTAATTATTTAAAACTTCCATAAAATCAACCTTAAATATATTTATCTTTTTATACTTTTTTTATTCACATATCATCACCAACACGACATAATGACCTTCAAAAATCCCATGTTCTTTATCTCATTTCATCGATACTTTAATCTCCTAATACTATTACAATTTGGATCTATTTTCAATCATTGAATTCATATATAATATATTCATATCATTAAATTTTTATATTTGAAGTGCACATGGTCTTCCTCAGTCAACTATAGTTTTCTTCAACATGACATGTTATTTATTTCAAATATTTTATTCATCCCATTTTGATATACTAGTCATTAAGTTTAACCACCATTCCCTAATAGATCTTATTTATGGTTGGGAATTTTTTTATCCTATATGTATTTTCCCTTTATAGGTGTTTTTAGTGTTGTATCATACTCCATTATTGATCATGACTTGAACATTCTACACATGTTTTTCTCCCAATCACCATATTTAAAGGGATATTTTGACCTCTATCATGGAACACAACATGTTCAAGAGAGAATCATAACATGAATTTCCTTTAACATACATCACATTATTTGAAACTCTTAAAAAATATTCTTAAATATTCTTATTATTATATAACATTCAAGACACTATAAATTGGAATTGATTAGCTTATTTAACAATGAAATCACTAATGAAAAAGAATGAATATATTTATGATGTCAGTATAAATTCAAATGGATAGATAATAGCACAAATAATCATAAAATAATAACTAAATAATATTGAATAATAGATACATTACAAACATTCCAATAATATAACATGTTATAAAAAAACAAACAAATGATAACCATATATTATCAATGAAAAGATTGATACCCATAGCTGTTCAATTATATACATGAGGAATATAAAAGAAAAAAAGAATTAAAAAATATCCAGTATAAAAAAGGTCAAAGAAAATTCCTTGGAACTACCTCCATCTATATTCTAAACTAATTCTTCTCAAATACCTAACATCAAATAATTTCACAACACTAGATATTTAATAATGAAATCTGCATGTCCAATAAGCTACATGTGTATAGTGTGACTATAAAACAAAGCACAACACCTCTAATGAGCCCTTAAATAATTATAGAAAAACAAAGTAGGTGCATGTATAGAAAAATATATAAATAGATAATAACATATGCACATGTCAATCATCATGTTCTAACCAATCCACTAGGAGTCCGAACCTTACTTGCTTCGATCTATGTCAGTGAAAGAAATCCTCATGTACATGAGGAGTAACATAACCACCATAAAAAGAATATAACATGAAATGAAACATTCCATGTATAAGTTAAACATCCAAATAATGCTCATGGCCTAATCATATCTTATACCTTGTGAAATAATAACATAAAGAAAGTGAATGCAGTGAACATAAAAATGATGTTGAGACTTTCAATGGTGAAAATATTGAAAATTTGATCATTGAAAAATTAAATGGTATAAATATCCCTAGGGGTAGAAGAAGTTATTAAATTGAGGGAAAATAGATATAAATATAATTTATGATGATAATATTATTGAAATAATTTATCTCAATGATCTATAAATTGGAGAAAGAGATAAAAAATCAAAAGAATGATAATCAGTTTGTAAACAACAAGGGATCTATCCTTAAAAAAAATAAGAGTTATTGGAGGATATTGAAAAATTAATATAGTTTATTTATAATGATAAAACTTTTCACATCAAAATGGAAGAAATAGTGAAGGGTAAAGAGAATTATATTGGATATATTGAATAAAATTTGGTAAAATTTGAAGAAGAAATAACTAATTACTGATCTATTTTTCATAATCCTATTTTAGAGGTTGAAGAATGTTCAGAGACGTTTTATGCTCAATAAGACAAAAAAAAAATTAAAAATTTTTAAACAACTTGAAGAATATTAATTTAGTCTTTGAGAAAAATAATCTTATTATGAAGACCATGTTTGTGGAATTTTTTTTTGATAATCAGAAATATGTAAATTTAGTGAAGACTAATTTGAAGATTTTATTTTCTATAATTTATAAATTCATAATGTATAAGAAGAAGCCTAATATGATTAATAATATTTTAGGAGTTGAAAATAATTTTTTTTTCAAAAAAGGAGCCAATATTTTTGGATCAAAGACGGAAAGAAAGATTAGTATCTGATTCTAGAAAGCATGATGCTTACAAATGTAAGGAAATATTTTATGGATTATATTAGTATCATAAAGGATTTTAGATTATAGAAAATATGTGTTGGTTAAATCACCAATAAATCAATATTCCCAAGAGTATTGTTAGGAATGGATTTAAGTATATTCAATCCCTTTTAAAGAGGAGGGACTAGAAATAGATCATAAATTCATGACAGATATCTCAAAACAAGTTAGAAGCTATTAAAAAATTATATTGGAGAAGAGGATATCCTTTTCAAAATGAAAATTATTTCGTTATCCTATTAATAGTCTATAAATATTTGAGCTACAATACTTAAAATCCCTAAAATAATTAGGGAAAATATAAGGGAAAATCTTTGGTTGTGAAAGTTTCACATAAAGCATAAAAATGTTAATGTCCATAGATATAAGATAGTTTATGATCATCTCATATAGAAAAATATTTTAATCTCTTAAAATATTCTAAAAAGTGAAAATAAATCATGATTACCTTAAAAAATTATGGGTTACTCATAATTAAAGGAGTTGGTTCAGTCATGATTTGGAAAGAAAAGATGAAATCCAAAAGTACTTTATATATTGATGGATTAAAACATAATATATTTTGTGATTCAAATATTTATGATAATGGAAAAAGGTATTTTCTAAGATGGATGGGTTCTTGTTTAATAAGATTGAATATAGAAGAATGTTGAGAAAAGGAGAATGGAGAAATTGAAATTTATTTCAAGAGGGTGATGATAGAAACTCATGATATTTAAGAATTAATGAAGAAAATAATTTATAGTGTCAAATACTTGTCCATTTTTTCTAAAAGTACATGAAAAATATCACTCAAGGAAATAATTATGTGATTTTACATTTCTAAAAATGGAATGGTATTATATTTCCTCAACATGAAAAAATATTATATTAATAACTCTTCACACAATAAGGTGGAGATGTAGTCTACTCAACATTTGGATCTTATTCATTTATATGTGTGATCAAATAAGGAAGAAATAAACCTATATATATTATAAATTTATTAATTTTATTGATGAGTACAATCATATTGCATGTGTTATGTTTATGAAACACAAGTATGATGTCACGACCCCTCCCCACAAAGTGTACCCCTCCTAGGATGGAAATGTGAAAAGGGAGATAATGACCCCCCGAGTCCCACCTCCAGTAGGCCCCGGGTTGGAGACTATCACCGAGGGTATAATAAACACATAGATGGGAGGCATTACCCTCTAAGAGAACACATGCGGAAGAGAGAGATATAATAGTCACCAACCAACTCCAACTCAGAACTGAAATATAAAAGAAATCCCATGTGTACATATGTAATGTCATGAAAAAGTACTACAACTTAAAGGGAAAACTACAAGTACCCAAAGGAAGTAAAACAACAGTGACCACAAGCCCAAATAGCTCCTCCAACCACAAGATAGTAGTAACCAGCTTGATCTCCAACCTGCTCCAAGTGACCTGAAAAACAGTTTATATATAAACGTGGGGTGAGTATAACAATATACTCAGTAGGATCATCCCTGAATCCTCTCATGAAAATGTAAGAAAGCATGCTAATGCACAGTTAACAACAAGTGAAACTAACTCGTCACCTAAACAGGTATACTAAATTCCCAACCTCACCATGGATACTCTCACCAAGTAACGCATACAAGAATATATCATATAAGAAAGAATATTAAGGGTACCCCTCTACTACTTCCCCACTGGTTTTCCGCTTTTCCCCAATGACCTACGTCCTGTGCATCTCTCTCCAAAGGCTTGCCTGTAACACTTTTGCTAAGCTCCACAATTTGCACCTCTTCCACCACAAAGGATTTCCCACAAACACCTGGGAGAAACACCACACCGTCCTCACAACCAAAAGTAACCAGGCAGTTTCTGGGAGCCACCACAACTCACATAACGTGTATCATATGTTGGGTATTATACCTCAATCCATTACATCCCATACTCCGAGTAAGGATCCTCAAGCCATCACAGCCTATACACGTTACACCTATAGTAGTCCATAGGATACTATATCTAGAATATATGTGTGTGAATAACCACAAGAAATTACGTGCCTCTACACACATATATGGGGTAACAAACCGTTGTGCCTCATGGAACAAGTATCTACCAAGAGAAGAGAGTGGGGTCAAAGGGGGTAGTCAGCCATTCATCCTCCCATTAGAATGTTGGGGAAAACACCCCCCAGGGCTCAGAATCCCCGGGGTGTTAGTTTCCCTTACTGAAAGGGTGGAGTAGCGTATAAAAAACAAAAAAAGTACAGAATATATTATAACTCACAACCACACTATGGGAATAACCTAGTCTTAGTCTCAACTGCAGCTAACGTCTCTCGAACTCCGTGATGCTATTTCTAAGACTAGGCATCCTATAAGCACAGAACCAATTAAAAAACTTTATTAGATTCCATCATTACATTTTTTTATGAATTCCAATTTATGTTAATTAACTCTTTGCAAATTAATTAACCATGAAAAAAACCACATTAAACTTCATTGGAATCACATTAAATATCAATCGTTCCTTTAAAAGTTATAACATCACCATTAAATTACAGCATCTCCATCCCCATGGATTATCAACACTTAATCAAACTTTCATTACAGAATTATTTTCCCATATTCCCAAGCATTATATAAAAGCTTCCTATACTACTAAACAGAAGGGGGATCAACACGGTGAGTAGATGTACTACCCGTCAAGTCTTTTCCGCCTATAGAAAGAGCGTAGACCCATTCCCCCTCGAGAGGCTAAACACGGAAAGCACATGGAATACCCCATGCGTTTTTGCCTCCTTCGGAAGAAGGGTAAGCAAGACCAGCTTCCTTGAGCAGTGGGGAAAAGTAAAGTAGATAATCAACCAATCAAACCCCCAAAAATCCAGTAATCACATCCATCCCATGCCATCATCCCCTGTGTCCTCCCCAACACCCACATGCATAAACTGATGCATCTCGCCACTCTAGGTGTCATCCGCTACCACAACAACAAGGCCTCCCTGCCTCCACAAATCACAACACCCCTCCAAGGTCACATCACAACACAAGCAGCAGGAAATAAAACATCACATAAAATGGGATCTTGGCCCTTTAACAAGGCATCCGACCTTCATATATAGTGAGCACTCATGGCTCCGAAGCACAAGGCAATTGGACTTACAAGCAAGAGGGTAACTCAGAACCCTATCAAAAATTATTATTTATCAACAAAAAGTTCCTTAATCCCTCTTGAATTAACTAGGTCATTACTGGTAGGTTCCAACTACGGGAAACCTAACCAAAAAGTTATCATAGCTGTCACAATTTAATTAAACAATTATCTGGACATGCCTTCAAACAACAAGAACCACCAACAACAACCGAATTCGTTCACATGAATCTTTATCTTTATCCAATTAATTATCAATTAATTCCATCTTTACATTCTTTATCAATTAATCCAGAACAACATGCTAACAGGCAAGATATAGATATCACACTATCTAACAAATCAAGAGGTAAACTGTTATCACAGTACAACACAACACAAGAGATCAAACCAATTATTTTAATCCGGTTCAAGTATTTTATTAGTTCAATTTCATTGTGATCCAAAGGGCTATATCATGATAACTCTACGATTACACACAAAAATTAGAGAGAAGCACGAATCCCCTACCTCAAGGGTTATTGATGAAAACTAGCACGGTCAAAGAATGCTCAAGGAACCCAAGTTGATTCTCCGAATCCCCACCTTAGATTACTCCTCCTCGCAAGATCAAGACCAAGACTTGTCACAATGACATCCACACACTTAAATCTACCCATAACGGACATATATCTAAGACACAAAGAGAAGAGAAAGAGTAGATCTAAGAAACCAAGATGAACGAGGAAGAACAACCACATACTTCAAGAATCCGGCTTCGATTCGCCAAGAGAAGAGTCTGGATCACCTCTAAAACGCTTGGGAGTGGTTCTTCTATTTCCAAGGAAAGGTAATCCCTAGTTATGGCCAATTAGGGGCTTAAACGAGCAAGATAAAGGCTAAACTGTCAAGATCCTAAATTTTAGGATCTAACTTTAAGTGCCCGCACGGCCTAGTCGCACGGTTAGACAAACCGTGCGCTAACCGTGCGGTCACCACTGCCTTAGCCACTCATCTCGCACGGTTTGGCATCACGGTTTAGACAAATCGTGCGCCTCTCGTGCGGTCTCTACTTCCATCAATACCAGCTACGCACGGCTTGCCCGCACAGTTTAACAAACTGTGTGCCACCCGTGCGAAAGCTATAGGACTTCTAGTTTTCTTTAAAAAGGCCACCCAAACGCACCTCCAAGCCACCTCGATCCCCCGAGACACCTCTAACACCACATTTTCACAAGGGAATGGACTGGAGAGTTCCGAGCCATTACATCAGATACCTCTCAAAACATTCTCGTCCTCGAGAATCCAAAACCCACCTAAATAGAAAACAAAACTGGTTCCAAACATCCACCCACTGAGATACCTCTCAAAAGAGATCAAGCCACAAAAACAAAAAAGGGATCCATCTCATAAACATGAAGGTTTCATAACCACACCGGTTACATTGACACACAAAAAGAACTAAACATCAAACAACTCTGGGTACAAAGCATGCATCTGTGACTCACGTTCCCAAGTACACTCCTCCAAGCCACCATGTCGCCACAAGACACGAACCAAAGGAATAGAACGCACACTCAACACCTTCTTCTTGCGGTCCTGGATCTCCACAGGTCGCTCCTCAAAGGTTGAATCATCATCGACATCGATCTCTCCCCAATAAATGATGTGAGAGTCGTCATGAAGATAATGATGGAGCAACGATACATGGAAAACATCATGTATCCGACTCATCTGCTGGGGAAGTGCTACTCGATACGCCACAACCCCAACATGAGCTAACACCTCGAAAGACCAAACAAACCGGGGAGAAAGCTTACTTCCACGACCAAACCTTCGCTGGCCACGACGGGGAGCCACCTTCAAAAACACATGATCCCCAACATTAAACTCTAAGGGTCTCCTCCTTTGATCGGCATAGGATTTCTGATGATCTTGCGCTGCCTTCATCCTCTAACAAATCACCTGAACCATCTCTGTTGTATTCTGCACTAGTTCCGATCCAAGAATTGCTGACTCTCCGACCCCAGTCCAGCACAATGGAGAACAGCAAGGCTATCCATAGAAGGCTTCAAACGGCGCCATACCGATGGTAGAGTGAAAAATGTTATTGTAAGTGAACTCCACCAAGGGTAAGTGCCTCATCCATGAGCCTCCAAAAT
The DNA here is from genome assembly GCA_963277665.1 of Viscum album. NCBI lineage: Eukaryota > Viridiplantae > Streptophyta > Magnoliopsida > Santalales > Viscaceae > Viscum > Viscum album. The sequence continues at coordinate 1,388,348,350 of OY728133.1, read as the reverse complement.
CAAGAACACAAGAGCGCAACATGTCTTCAAGAGTTTGGATAGTTTTCTCTGTATGACCATCCATTTGAGGATGAAAAGCAGTGCTAAGGCATAGCTGAGAATCGAAATCATGCTGGAGACCTCTCCACACCCTGGAGGTAAAACGAAGATCATGATCAGAAATGATCGTCCTTGTAACTTTATGAAGTCTCACCACCTCCTCCAGATACTGCCTCGACCAAACTTCCACTGAGCTGGACTCCTTGATCGCTATGAAGTGGGCCGATTTTGTTAAATGATCCACTACCACCAAAATAACATCATGTTCTCCTGGAGATTGAGGTAAACCTGTAACAAAGTCCATTAAGATGTCCTCCCAATTCCACTGAGAAATTTCTAATGGCTGGAGAAGACCACCAGGAACACGGTGTTCGGCCTTCACCCTCTGGCAGACTAAACATCGAGACACAAACTTTGCAACCACACGCTTTAGCCCAGGCCACCAAAACTGACTCCTCAAAGAGCGGTACATCTTTGTCACGCCATGATGTACTGCTAAGGGTCAACTATGGAACTCTCTAAGAACCATCTCGCACATCTCCAAGGGAAAAAATCCTTCCATGATACAACACTCTGTGTTGTTCATCCTCAGACCAACCATCAGGGGCCTCACCACAAACGACTCGGTGTTTCCAGACCTCCACCTCAAGTTCCCCCAACTGGGACTCTTCCACCTTTTGCACTAGGGATGACTGTACCGTCATCTGAAAAAGACAACCTCTACCTCTGACTTCTCCCATATCAAGATGCAATGCTGACAGTTCTTCCATTACTCTCCAGGAATCACCAGATTCACACACAGCATCACTACATGACTTTCGGATCATCGCATCAGCTACAACATTCCCTTTCCCAGGTGTATACGATATTTTGAAGTCGTATTCCTGTAATAACTCCATCCACCAACGTTGTCGTAAGTTCAAGTCACGCCGGAAGAAAAAATACTTCAAACTCTTATGATCCGTGAAAACCAAAAAGTTCTAACCAATGAGGTAATGTCTCCACAACTTCATAGAAAACACAACGACTGCCAACTCAAGATCATGGGTGGTATAGTTGCGTTCATGGGGGCGAACTTCCAAGACCCATAAGAAAAAACTGACCTCTACTGCATGAGAACACAACCTAACCCCAGATGTGAAGCATCACAGAAGACATCAAACTACACTCCCTCAGCTGGAAGACAAAGAAATGGAGCACCTACTATCTTCTCCTTTAGATACTCGAAACCCTCCTGATACTGATCAGTCCATATGAATGGATGGTCCTTCCTGGTCAAAGATGTCAGTGGGGTTGAAACCCCTGAGAAATTGGCTACGAACCTCCTGTAGTAGCCAGCGAGACCAAGGAATCTTCACACCTTTGAAACTGTCCTGGGGGCCTCCCAAGACATAACTGCTTCTATCTTAGATGGATCCACAACAACTCCCTATTGGGACACAACATGCCCCAAGAAATGGACTTCTTGAGCCCAAAACTCACACTTCCATCAACTTCCCGAACAGATGATGTTGGCGAAGAACTCCCAAAACGGCTCTTAGATGCTCTGCATGCTCCTCTTCAGACCTGGAGTACACAAGGATGTCGTCGATAAAAACTACCAAGAACTTTTCTAGGAACTCACGGAACACAACATTCATCAATCCCATGAATATAGCTGGAGAATTCATCACGCCAAATGGAATTACAACGAACTCATAATGCCCATGACGACAACGGAAAGTAGTCTTCGGGATATCCTCATCCTTCACACACATCTGATGATATCCTGACCGCAAGTCGATCTTTGAGAACCAACTTGCACCCTTCAGTTGATCGAATAAATCATCAATTATCAGAAGAGGATAGAGATTCTTTATTGTCACTTTGTTTAAGCGATGATAATTGACACACAACTGAAAACTGCCGTCAACCTTCTTCATGAACAAAACTGGTGCACCCCATGGTGACATACTAGGCCGAACAAAACCGCACTACAACAGACCATAAAGCTGTATATGTAGCTCCTGTAACTCAGAAGGGGCCATCCTATATGGAGACATAGAGATAGGAGACACTCCTGGCTGTAGCTTGATCCCAAACTCGATCTCTCGTCAAGGGGGTAATGCTACAACCTCTTATGGAAAGACATTAGGGTACTCCTCTACGACCCTAGGAAATGCCAACTGTCGAACCTCTGAAGAACTCAGCATCATCTCGGCCATCAAGGATGATAAGGATGGAATGTGCCTATGACCATTCGAGGATATCGCTCACCAACAAACACCACCTGCTCTCCATTCACACCGATGAATATGACCTTATTCCTGAAGCAATCCATGATAGCCTGCACCGAATACAACTTATCCATGAAGAGGATGACATCATATGGTTGTATCCGTAAACATAGGAAATATCCCCAAGAGAGGTGCTGCCCCAACACTAGCTCATAGTCTCTACATAGTTCAAACAAGTCAGCTCGACCTCCAACTAGCGTAGTCAATGCCAACGGAACTGGAAGCCTCTCTACCTCAAGTCCCAAAGCATGGAAAGGGTAGGTGATATGAAGGAGTGTGTCGCTCCTGAATCAAACAAGGCATACACCAAGGTAGAAAACAAGAAAAGGGTACCTCGAACGACATCTGGTTCGCCTGGAGCTAGAAATGCTAGGGCATGGAGATGACCAGGACCTCCTCCATAGCCTCTCTGACCCTGATGATGACCAGCACCATGGCCGCACTCTACTCTCTGAGGACGGGGAGCGTCATGGGTCTGTCCTCTTCCTGCCCCATATACCATCTGCTGATCGAAAGCTGGTGAAACTGGCTGCTGATGCCTCGACGGAAACTGCCTCAACGGAGGAACCTAGAGCGGAGCGCCCAGTGTACGATGACCGCTCTGAAAGATCGGGCACTCCTGCTGCTGATGACCATGACCACCACAATAAAAACAAGCACCTGATCCCTTGGCATAGGCCTGAGATTTGCTGCCTCCGGAGAAGTGAGATGCGAAGGGCTGGGACCTACCCCCGGCTGAACAGAAACTCTTTTACCCTAAAAACCGGGAACCCCGGACCACAGCTCTGTTCCATGAGGAATCATGCTGATTCCCCCCTCGTGATGATCCGGTCCTGGCCAAAGTCCTCTTGAAAACCTCTATCCTCGCCAGCACCTCAAGATATGTCTTCAGCATAAATGGGGTGACCTGGTGCTGGATCTCTGAATGCAAATTCTCCTCAAAATGCGTCGCCCTGGCCTCCTCATCAGGTAACAGGTCCGAATCATATCGTAGAATGTTCCTGAAACAGATTCCAAACTCCCAAACACTGGAGCTCCCCTATCGAAGGGTAAGAAGCTCTAGGCGATTGGACACCTTTGCAGTCAAATAAAGGAAATCAACCCTGAACTTGTCTTGAAACTCTTACTATGAGATCGTTGACTCCTCACGATCCCCAAGGAACAAGAGCCACCACTGCCTCGCTGCTCCACGTAGCATCGTCACCACCAAGGATACCCAGTGCTCCTTCTGAGGACAAATCGAACTGAAACCGATCTCGACCTCCTCAAACCAGTCTTCCGTGACTGCATCTGAAATGGAGCCCTCGTACTTCTTCAGACTCTAGCACTGAAACTCTTAGAGTGTATTCCTCCAAGTGTCGTCGTCGTCAACCTCTACCTGGTGGCGATCTGCGGGCATAGCCTGCTGGACATCTTATATGCGAGCCTGACGAGGATGTCAACCTAGAGCCATTACTAAAAAATAACAAACACTTAGAGCTCCTAAACCTGGAATATGGAAGACTCAACATTAATTAATTAATTGTTTTCCTTTGTTAATTTTAGGTTAACCTATCTCAAGGTCTACCCATTCAAATACAGGCACAAGGAAGAATGATGCATGATATTTTCCTAGGTCTCTACCCTACAACTAGTATCACCTTGTTTAGTAGCCATTGTAAACTTAAAGGTCTGTACATCAGATCATAGGGGACCTAAAAGCCTTTGTCTCAGCCGGTCTCCAGTGTTTACCTCACTTGATAAACATGAATGACACTGTTTCCCTACCAACCCATGCTACCTCACATGGGCCTAACTCCAAACTCCATCCTATCCCTCAACCAGACGTCTGATACCACTCTGTCACGACCCCATCCCCACAAAGTTTACCCCTCATGGGCCGGAAATGTGAAAAGGGAGATAATGACCCCTGAGTCCCGCCTCCAGTAGGCCTCGGGTTGGCGACTATCACCAAGGGTATAATAAACACACAGATGGGAGGCATTACCCTATAAGAGAACACATGTGGAAGAGAGAGATAGAATAGACACCAACCAACTCCAACTCAGAACTAAAATATAAAATAATTCCTAAGTGTACATATGTAATGTAATGAAAAATTAATACAGCTAAAAGGGAAAACTACAATTTCCAAAAGGATGTAAAACAGTAGCGACCACAAGCCCGGATAACTCCTCCAACCACAAGCTAGTTGTAACCAGCTTGATCTCCAACCTGCTCCAAGTGACTTGAAAAACAGTTTATATATAAACGTGGGGTGAGTATAACAGTATACACAGTAGGATCATCCCTAAATCCTATCATGCAAAAGTAAGAAATCATGCTAAAGCACAGTGAACAATAAGTGAAACTAACTCATCACCTAAACAGGTATACTAAATTCCCAACTTCACTATGGCTACTCTCACCAAGTAATGCATAGAAAAATATATCATATAATAATTAATATCAAGGGTACCCCACTAATACTCCCCCAATGGTTTGCTGCTTTTCCCCAATGACCTACATCCTGTGCATCTCTCTCCAAAGGCTTGTCCTTATACAGTTGGGCTAAGCTCCACAATCTGCACCTCATGCACCATAAAGTCTTGCCCGCAAACACCTGGGCGAAGCACCACACCATCCTCACAACCAAAATTAACCAGGTAGTTTTCGAGAGCCACCACAGCTCGCATAACCTGTATCATATGTCGAGTATTATACCTCAAGCCATAACAACCCATACTCCGTGTAAGGATCCTCAAGCCATCATAACCTATACACATTACACCTATAGTAGTCCATAGGATACTATATCCAGAATATATGTGTGTGAATAATCACAAGCCATTATAGCCCTCTACACACATATATGGGGTAACAAACCGTTGTGCCTAATGGCACAAGTATCTACCAAGAGAAGAGAGTGGGGTCAAAGGGGGTAGTCAGCCATTCATCCTCCCATCAGAATGTTGGGGAAAACACCCCCCATGGCTCAGAATCCCCGGGGTGTCAGTTTCCCTTACTGACAGGGTGGAGTAGCGTATAGAAACAAAAAAAGTATAGAATATATTATAACTCAAAACCACACTATGGGCATAACCTAGTCTTAGTCTCAACTACAGCTAATGTCTCTCAGACTCTGGGCTGCTATTTCTAAGACTAGGTATCCTATAAGCACACAACCAATTAAAGAAATTTATTAGATTCCTTCATTCCATTTTTTATCAATTCCAATTTACGTTAATTAACTCTTTGCACATTAATTAACCATGAAAAAACCACATCAAACTTCATTGACATCACATTAAATATCAACCGTTCCTTTAAAAGTTACAACATCACCATTAAATTCCAGCATCTCCATCCCCGTGGATTATCAACACTTAATCACACATTCATTACAGAATTATTTTCCCATATTCGCAGGCATTCTAAAAAAGATTCATGTGCTACTAAACACAAGGGGGATCAACATGGTGAGTACATGTACTACCCGTCAAGTCTTTTCCTCCTAGAGAAAGAGCGTAGACCCATTCCCCCATGAGAGGCTAAACACGGAAAGCACGTGGCATACCCCATGCATTTTCGCCTGCTTCGGAAGAGGCCTAAGCAAGACCAGCTGCCTTAAACAGTGGGGAAAAGTATAGTAGATAATAAACCAATCAAACCACTAAACATCCAACCATCACATACATCCCATTACATCATCCCCAGTGTCCTCCCCGACACCCACATGCATAAACCGATGCATCTCGCCACTCTAGGTGTCATCCACTGCCACAACCACAAGGCCTCCCTGCCTCCACAAATCACAACACCCCTCCAGGGTCACATCACAACCCAAGAAGAAGGAAATCAAACATCACATCAAATGGGATCTTGGACCTTTAATAAGTCATCCATCCTTCATACATAATGAGCACTCATGGATCCAAAGCACAAGGCATTCGACCTTACAATCAAGAGGGTAACTCAGAACCCTATCAAGAATTATTATTTATCAACAGCAAGTTCCTTAATCCTTCTTGAATTAACCAGGTCATTACTGATAGGTTCTAACTACGGGAAACCTAACCAAAAAGTTATCATACCTTTCACAATTTAATTAAACAATTAACTGTACATGACTTTAAACAACAAGCACCAACAACAACTGGATTTGTTCACATGCTGATTTATCTTTGGCCAATTAATTATCAATTAATTCTGGCTTTACATTCTTTATCAATTCATCTATAACAACATGCTAACAGGCAAGGCATAAATATCATACTATCTAGTAAATGAAGAGGCAAACCGTTATCACAGTACGAAGAAACACAAGCGATCAAACCAATTCTTTAAATCTGATTCAAGTATTTAATTAGGTCAATTTCATTATGATTTAAAGGGCTAAATCATGCTAACTCTAAGATTGCCCACAAAAATTAGAGAGAAGCATGAATCCCCTACCTCAAGGGTTATTGACGAAAACCACCACGGTCGAAGAATGCTCAAGGAACCTGGGTTTATTCTTCGAATCCCCACCATAGATTCCTCCTCCTAGAAAGATAAAGAACAAGACTCCTCACAACGACATCCAAACACTTATATCTACCCATAAGGGGAATAGATCTAAGACACCAAGAGAAGAGAAAGAGTATATCTAAGTAGATCTAAGAAACCAACAAGAACGAGGAAGAACAACCACATACCTCAAGAATCCAGCTTCAATTCACCAAGAGAAGACTCCAGATTGCCTCCAAAATGCTTGGGAGAGGTTCTTCTATCTCCAAGGAAAGGTAATACTGAGTTATGGCTGATTAGGGGATTAAAAAAGCAAGGTAAAGGCTAAACGGTCAAGATACTAAAATTTAGGATCTAACTTTAAGTGCCTGGACGGCCTAGTTGCATGGTTAGAAAAACCGTGCACTAACCGTTTGGTCACCACTGCCTTAGCCACTCAGCTCGCATGGTTTGGCGACACAATTTAGACAAAATATGCGCCTCCTATGTGGTCTCTACTGCCATCAAGGCCAGCTATGCACGACTTGGCCGCACAGTTTAACAAACCGTGCGCCAACCGTGCGAAAGCTACATGACTTCCGGTTTTCTTTAAAAAGGCCACCCAAACGCACCTCCAAGCCGCCTCGATCCCCCGAGACACCTCTAACACCACATTTTCTCAAGGTAATGGACCAGACAAGTCCGAGACATTATATATGATTCATTAACAATGTTTAAAAGTTTTTGAAGGGGTGTAAAAAATAGTGTTTTTTTAATTTAGTAAAATCTAGATAGATAATGGAAACAAGTTTAAAAATTAGAAGTAGGAATATTATCTAGGGAAACATGGAATCCAAATAGAACTTTTTACAATACTAACACCATAAAAATGGTGTGGTTTAACAAAAGAATTGATGTTTTGTGGTGATGGATGAAACTATATTGGTCGAGCTTGAAAAATCTTGATATTTTTTTATCTAAGCTATTGGTGAAATGGTTCACATTCAATTCCATTTTTTATATAGGGGAAATTCATATATTCCCACTTATGAAGGTATTGGATGGAGTGAAACATCTCATTTTTATATTCAGATGTGGAATAGATCTCAGTATAGTAGAAAAAACTACACGTAACCTAAATTTGGTTGTTATTTAAAACATAGAAAGCATCATTTGAATTTAAAGATGAATCATTAACATTATTAGGTGACTTTTTTTTAAATCATATATAATTATTAAATTATTCTATATAATTTCCTCCCACACTTTTATTTAAATAGGTTCAGTGTATAAATCACATATACTATCCTTTTCTATTACCTATGTCATGGAAATCTATACTCATCTCTGATAGAATATTGAGAATGTATTTAGATGTATCTCGCGTGAGATAAAAATATACGATGTTGTCATTTTCTGGGAATTTCTTTTCCTTGAGATAACAATTTTTATGTATTTTTAGAATTAATTGGATGATTATTCTTAAATACCATATTGACTATTATCACTAAATGGTGAATTTTTTCTAATATGAAGATAGATCATATCTATTTCACGGTGAATGGGGTATTAGGTTATTTAAAGATAAAAAAATTACTTCTAAGATTAGTGAAATGTCTAGATAGTTGGTATTTCATCATACATAAGATTTTGGAGGGAATTTAATGAATAAACATCCATATATAATGATATATTTATTAATTTATTCCTCAATGTGTTCTCAGTATTTACACTAGAGAGGGATGTAGAAATATTGACTGATATATTTCTTAGAATGAATCATATTTCCTTCCTTTCATATCATATGAATTTTATAGAATTAATGTATTTGTTGATTTTTCGGGATGAACCATAATTTAAAGGTTTCTTATATTTAATAATGTCAGTTTCACTTGTATAAAAAAATAATTCTGCATCGACATTTTAACATCGGTTTTTCAAAAATAAATGTTGCAATGTTCATGATGGAAATTTAAACATCAATTTTACTAAAAACCAAAATCGAGACTTTTGATATAATTTTAACATAATTTGTAGTAAAAAATGATGCGAAAATATTTTTTTTTATGTTTGAAATTGGTTTTTAGTAATATATATATATATATATTGTTTTAATTTTTTTGATATTCGTTTCAGTAAAACCGACTTAATATATATATATATGTAATTAATTTTAAAATTTGACCCCAATTTTTATAAAAAAAATCTGTATTAATACAACTGTAATTGTAATTTGAAATATTGGTTTGATTTATAAATGATTTCAAAACTAAAATTTTTTATCACATGAAAGATGGATTTAATTTTTTCAACTGTTCCTTCTCATATTCATATTGCCAGCTAAAATTTATTATTCCATGATACTCATTTTCAAGAATATTTTATATGTTTTCACTCTCAAAACTTATTTATTTTTGATCTAATCTTTTGATAATTACAAATAGGGAACTATTTCTTCATTCAAAAATTTTCGGATGGAATTAATAATTATTCTCTAGTTACATAATTATTTATTACTAGATTAATCTATATATATAGTAGTTAATGATTCCATTTATTATGATGAAGGATATTTAATTAGATCAAGATAAAAGTATAACTATTACACATGAGATATATAGGCCAAAGTATAAAATTACTTATAAACCACAACTTCATATGCCTTACAAGTTCTTCCCTCCAAATAAAATTAATTTTATTGAAACTTCTTCAAGCATCAAAACTAAATCTAATATTTAAAATTATTTTTATATATTTTATTTTCTTTCTAAAATATTCTACTTAATCAATCATTTATTTTAATAAAACTGAGTCAATTATTTAAGTTAAATCATTAAGTTGGTGTTATATTTTTTCTCTTTAATATTTTACTTTCTTTCTATAATATTGTACTTCATAAATAATTTATTTTCATCCAAGTGAGTAATGAACATTGAAATAAAAAAATTATAGAGTTCTGACACCTAGTTTTGTAATAACCAACATCCCAAGTGAAATTACACATTAGTGATAACAAAAAATCCACTACAAAAGTCATCCAATAGAACATCATTTTCTAGTTATAGAAAATGATGTTGAATGTATGGCCCCAACCTTAAACATTACATAATATTTAATTAAATCACGAAGTCATATTGAGGATCTTTTCACATTTATAGTTTTAGAGAATTAGGCCAAAACTATTACATAACAACTCAAATATTACAAAGTAGACACTTCTACTCACTATCTATTTTTTTTTCATAAAATAAAAATCATTAATATAAAATATGATTTTTTTTCTTGATAAAAATCTTCATAATATTCATCTTGAATTATTATTTTCTTTTACCAATCCTTATACCCTGTGAAAAACATTTCAAAAACCAGGGATGAGAACAAAAATCTCAGTAAGGGAATATAAAATAAGTAAATAAAATGTTATTCGAAGAATACTTATAAACCCATGGAATCATACTTTTCACCCATACAACATAATCTCTTTAACATACCTCATGAAATCATATGATTCCTAAAAAACTCATAGAAATCATAAATCAGAAAGGTAAATTGTGTCATAAATATCATACCTATATTGTATTTTTCACATCTAAATATGGCATAACCTTCATCTTTACGCTTGGAATACCCATCATCATTTATTCCCTAAATATCTTAGGATAAACCTTATCATTTAACTCTGTCTCATTACCCAATGCATTGGAGAGCTATCACGAGATCACCACCCTCGGTTTATCATGGAACCAACCGTATACATAAACAATTACCAAGAACCATAACATAATCATAACTCATTAACATGTATAATGGAAAAATAAAATTTCCACATTGCAATAGCAAGATATCATTTAAAAATATATAAATAATAAATCCATTTTTAAAACTAAATTAAAACATTTAAATAGAAGATTTTCGAATCAAAGTGTCCCATACAACTTTGAAACTTTTTAAAGGAATTAACATTTTAACATATTCATGTCTATATAATTAAATCCTTAAAACCATTTTGAATACATTGAAATTAATGAGAAAGATATAGAAGAATAAATCTTTAAAACATTTAAAATTATGCTTTAGCTAATAACCCCTTAACATTTTAAACATTTAAATTATAAACCACATGAAAGTATGAAATTTTTAAAAACATTAAATAACATGAGTATAGTTATAATATGGATATATAATGTAAAAGAAGATGTACATACACTTTATAAAATAATAAAGGTGCATATCATCAAGAAATCCCTCAATGAAAGGAGATTGAGATGAAATCCCTTACATTGAGTCTGACTCATCGCGTAAAATTATTATATTTATGAATAATAAACTTAGGTTAATTTTTAATTTCTTGATAACCTTTTTCAAGTTTATTATTACTTTTTTTATATCTTATTTCCATTTTAGAAAATTTACATAATTATTTATATTCATATCAGATTTTTTGATGATATTTGATACATGAGTCGAAAGTAAACTTGTTATAAAGTAAATTATCCATGTAGTCATAATTACATCATATAAAAAATATTATTCATGAAATAATAATAAAATTTATGCATTAATAATACTTGTTTACATCAAACCATTAATTATAGTAATAAAAATGAAAAACATTATAATCATAGAGATGGTAGGCCGTACGTACGCATGAGTAACATTTTATATTTTCCATTGACCTTTATTGAAATAAGGTAATTATTATTTTATTTTTTTATAATTATCATAATATTATTAAAATCATAATAAAAATTTAAATATAATTATAATAATTATACAATTGATGTGGTTAATAAAAATGATTCGCATCGCTCCGTGGAGGTGATAGTTCACACATATGCACGAACGTCATTATCATTTTTATGTGCATGGAAGGTAAGAAAATATTTGAAATATTATTATTTTACATTGATTAATATGTCATGAATATCATATATAGACATTTATTCCATCATTATAACCAATCTTGATAGACGGAAATTAAAAATGAACTCTATCGGTTCGCGAGGTGGTAGTCCGCCGTACACACGAACAAAATGTTCATTTCCCATTTGATGAAATTGGAGATGGATTTAGGTGATGATATTAACACAATAACATATAATTATATTTAGGGCATAAATGTTATTATTTCTTAATAGAATAATAATATTTAAAGTAAGTGGAAGAAGAAATAAAATAGAAACACTTAAAAAAACCATACCTCTTCTTTTATTGATCATATTTGAAGAATACCTTAACACCTATAAGAAGGGTGTTCTCCCTAAAATAATTCCTAAAGAATGTGGGGAAGGATTATAGGATGTGGTTTGGTTAGATATTAGCTGATACAAAAGACTTTTTAAGTGTGAGTATTAGAGAAGAGTGGGTACCGTTTTATTGGAGAGGGCAGGGGCATCCTTGGAAACTCTTAAAATATTAAATTAATATAATTCAATTTCGATTCCAAATGGTCCCAAAGTAATTTATTTCAAAGATAAAATGATTTGGGGTAAAATTAAAATCATACAATAAAAATGAAACATGTTTTGAATATTTTTTAATCCTTATCTTTTTGGTTTAACCCTTATTTTACCCTTTTTAATATTACCATGATTTTATGTTAATTTAACTTTGTGTAATTACTATAACATGTCAAACGACCCAAAAAAGTTAGATTTATGGAATATTTGGACTTATACTAATAATTTGGACAAATATTATATTTTATGAATTTTATAACATTTAATAAACTATTTTATATTTTAAAATAACAATATTGTCAATTTTGACACTATTCTTTAGTTGACTTTTACAAAATATTGTAACAATAAGATAAGTTCAAACCAACTACTTTAAATCATCACCAACATGTCAAATATATCCAAAAAATTTGTGTATGACATTAATTATTTCTAATAATATTTATTTTAATGTTTATAAACTCATTCATTTGATTCTTTCATTAATTAAAAAATTAATACATCATCTTTGTGTTATAAATAAATTTAATTATTTAATTTTTAAAAATTATAAATAAATTTTCATGTTTTAGGTAATTTTTTATATTTCTCATTAGTATTTATTTTCTAAGATATCCCCTGTATAACTCCATATTAAAATAATTTACAATTTAAAAAACAAAAGTGTAATAAAAATGACTATTCATTGAAAGTAATATTATAAAAGAATTAAAGTCATCCATGTGGCTCCAAGTGGTCCTAAAATAGATCCAAGTATTCTCATGGTAGGGATATGGTCATCCAATTAAATTAGGACTTGTTTTAGGGTAGATTTATATTATTATAATATTATTTTTACCATTAATTATCTGATTTATCTTTAAACATGGTAATAAAATTTATTAACAATGTTACTATTCATAATGTCCAAAAATAAAAGGTACCTATTTACAAAATTTGTACATTTTGATTCTAAATATTGAATCCATTTTTAAAAATTCCAAAAGCAAAATTAGTAGAAATTAATTAAAAATTAATCCCCGTTGTCAAAATGAGAAAATGAGTTTTTAAAAAGTAAAAACCATCAAAAGATTAACATGCGTTTATATCTTATTTCAATGTGAAATTAATTCTAATGAAAAAATTTGAATTAAATGATATAAAATTGTATAAATATTCTTTAAAAACAATTAAAATGATAATCTAACAATACAAATAAATAAGATTAAATGACAGTTTTGAATTAAAATGCAGTATTTTTCACTATTCATTAAAATAATAATTTTATTGGAAAAATACCAAAATTTCAACAAAAGTTAATTTTTATGACCTGATTCCAAATAATAATTTTTTTAAATTTAACATATAATAATGAAAAACACTATATTTAAAAATGGTTCACCATCAAAAGGTTGTAAAACTGCATTTTTAGAAAAAAAACTCATTTTATGAGTAAAATTGTATTTGTTCTTATATAATGTATAGAAAACACATAAAATGAATTTTAAATATTACATTGAATATATTAAATATATATTTAATTAATAAAATCAATCAAGAGTGATTTTATTATTTTAAAAACTCACTTATTTGCATTTAAATCATTTTTCAAAAAAAAACAAATCCTTTATATTCAATTAATTTTTATTTAATTTCCTAATTAATTTTGTAACCAATGAATAATTATATTACCATGTGTAAACCATATTTTTCATAATTAAGTTAATATCATACATTCCAACCATTCTAATAGCTATGTGATAACTAAAACTTAAAATAATAATATTATTAATATATTATTTTTCGGTATAACTCAATCTTGTGTACAACATAAGATTTCGGAGAAACTCATTGTTCCATGTTAGGTACGCTATCAGACATAGAATAAAATTTAATGTAAAATTAATATCTAACCCATAAATATTAATAGATATCAAAAATTATTATTCTATAATTAACTAGGATGTTATATCCTTTACCCCTTTTGGAAATTGCGTCCTCGCAATTTAAAATTTGGGCTCAGTAACTAAGGTTTTACTTTTTAAAAAACCTTTATTGAAATCCCATATCAGAAAAAGGATTATTAAAACTTATACTTTAAAAGAAATAAATTTACATGAAAAGGTCACCCAAGATAACACATACTAATATCCCATGTAGGAAAACATGGATATAAAAGAAAAAATAACTATCAAGTTCTAATGGAGAGTTATAGAAAATATGATCAGGAGAAAGTTAAAAATTAGAAAACCACAAACTTGTAATGGGATAAATAGTCTTTGATTTCATAGAAAGAAATGAAAACATATAATTTTTTATTTCTAAGACCTTTTCATCTATTTGTGGAATTATTATACTTCATTGACTAAGAACATAAAGAAACACACTTACTTGAAAAAGTAGAGTTTCATTCATTAATCAATTTCCACCACAAACTCATCTTTTTCTCCAAATTATGAGTATTCAAGATGAATCAACTTCTATAGAATCACATAATCCCCAAAATATTAACTATACATTTATCATGTCTTGAAACATTACTTAAAACAATATAGTTAGGATAAGATAAAACAATTCCTCAAAAAGAATAAACCGCTGGATGATGAAAAACTTATTTTAATCTCCAAAATTCTACAGTAATACCCAATGTTCAACATAGAACATTCAAAAAATAATTGTCCTTAAAATTCCTCAAAATAATACAAACTAATATTGAAACCCAAAATTCATAGGGATTTGATCACATAGTCTTCTATGATAAGTTTAACATTTATATTTAAATAACATCAACCACTCTTAATGTCTCATATGAAAAAGTAATTAACCTAATCACATATTCTCCTAGATATGTTAATAATTTCCACAAATAACCTAATTCCACATAATTACACAAATAAAATCATATATTATTCCAAAAATAAAAATAAAACATTACTCCTGAATTAAAATACCATAGTATTCTATCTACCTTAATCATATAAAGTTCCCAAAACATTGAACATATTCAAAAATAACATCTATCACGTAATCCCCAAATCATTTTCCAATACCAAGGATACCCATTTAATAAAACATAAGTTTACAAAATCAACATATTATTACTCCATCAACTTGTTTAACTAAAAAATGAATTCATACTAACTAGGGACTTCACTTAGTCCAGTGGTAGGTGATGATACCCTATCGAAATTTGGTTGTGGGTTCGATTCTCGTAGCCTTGTCTGATGTGATGGGTTGTGACATGGTCTATGTGTTGTCCTTTTTAAAAAACAAAATAATTTCATAACATTCCAAAAAATGAGATAAAATCCTCAAAAATAACCATAACATATTTTAACCTCAAAGTTTATCTCATGCATTTTATTTTGAATCCAAAAATTAATAACCCATAATTACCTCAAAAATAAATGTCTCTAAAAATACCATTAGTCACCTTTAAAGTTCATAACATATAACCTTAAAAGTTATTGTAAGACAATAAACTTACAATCAACCATAAAATAATAAACTCATGATGATATACCTAACTCTTAAGGAAACATCATAATCTCCAAAGTTTTCTAAACCATCCTCAGATACGAACAATAAGGCCCCAACCATTAAACATTACATAATAATTAGTTAAATCATGAATTAAAAATGAGGATCTTTTTATTCTTTGAGATTTTGAGAATTAGGACATAAATATTACATAACAAATCAAATATTACAAATTAGACACTTCAACTCATAATCCATTTTTTTCATGAATTGAAACTCTATGAAATAAAACTTGAATTCTTTTTTCTTGATAAAAATATTCATAACATTCATCTTTTTTTCTTACTTTCTTTTACCCATACTTATAATCTATGAATAAAATTTAAAAAACTAGGGATGATAAGAAAAATCTTAGTAATGGAATATAAAATCACTACCACAAAACTAGGTTTCCGCAGTGCCACCCTTTATCAGTGCTAAAAAAAGCACTGATAAGGGGGGGGGGGGGCTTTATCAGTGCTTAAAAAATCAATGATAAAGGCCAATTTTAACAACACTAAAAAAATAAATATTAAAAGGGACCCATTATTAGCTATTTTTTAGCACAGATAAAGGCCCCCCCTTTATCAACGCTTTTTTTTAGCACAGTTAAAGGGGTCCCCTTTATCATGGTTTTTTTAGTAGCACTGATAAAGGGGGGCTTTATCAATTATTTTTTCTAAAAATAATAAATTTTAAAAAAAATATATGAAAAATAATATATTTTAATATAAGTATATTTCTATTGATATAAATATAATATGTATTTTTTAAATATGTTTTAGATAAGTATAAATATACTATTACATTTAATATATAAGAAATTTAGTGAAAATAAATTGAAAATATTTTAAAAAATATTATTAATTAATAATTTTCTAATTATAATCAATTAATAATCATTTAATAAAAATTTTAAGATTAAACAAATCAACAAAATTAATAAAAGATCTAAAATCAGTTAAATGTGTAACTTAAACTTCAAACAACCATAACTTTTGATCCAGGTGTACGTTTAAGCTCTACAACATATCAAATCAAATATTTCGACAATTTCTAGCTAATAATAACCGAAGGAAACCTTCTACGACAATTATCAATGCCAAAAAGGCCTATAGGGCCTCCAAAACTGAGTTTTTATTCGGGATACCCCAATTTTTTAACATTCAAACTTGTATAACTTCTGATCCAAATGTCTGCTAGGTCTGTACAACATATCATATCGAATATTGTTTCATTTTATTATATTTTAATGGATGTGGAGTTGAAATGGACTTCTTTATTAGAAGTTATGGTCATTTTGATGTTCTATGACTTTTCAGATACACATATATATATATTTATTCGTATATATATATATATATGTGTGTGTGTGTGTGTGTGTGTGTGTAATGACCTAGGTATTTGTAGAATAATACTTTTTGATTTCTATTAATACTTATGAATAATATATTAATTTTATGTTAAAGGGGACTCTTTTTCCGATACCATACTCAACACGCAACAACAGATTTCTATGAAATCTTACATTGCACACAATGTTGAGTTATACCAAAAAATAATATAATAATAATATTATTTTAAATGGTAGTTAATGCGTAACTGTTTTATTGGAATGAATGAATAGAACTAAATGCAATATGATTACACATGTTTGATAAATGTTTTTACATTTATCCAATAAAAGATAGAGGCTTAAAATGTGAATGAATCCAATTTTACCATAAATACTCTAAAATTCTTTAAAAGATCGATTTACCACCATTTGGTGGCAAACCCATTTTAAATATATATTTTTTCACTTTAATATGTTCTATTTGAAAAAATAAAATTCTTCTTTAAAATCGAGACATCAAATTTTACTTTTGGTATTTTTATGTTAAAGTTAATTTTTAATGAATAGTGAAAAACACTGCATTTTAATTCAAAACTACCTTTTCATCTAGTTTTATATATAGTTATATTATAATTTAAATTTGTTTTAAATTATAATTAGATTATTTTTTTACCATTTAATCCAATTTTGGACATTGAAAGTAATTTCACTTTGAAATTGGAAACAAAATGTGGTAATATTTTATTTGTTATTACTTCATAAAAACACACATTTTGTTTTGACAATGGGAATTAATTTTAAATTAATTTCTGCCACTTATGTGTTTTGAATTTAGAAAAATGGATTTCATATTTTTAATCAGGAGGTCCAAATTGTTTAAATAGGTAACTTTTATTTTTAGACATTATGAATGTTTATTTTAGTAAATACTTCATTTATCATGGATAAAGGGTAAATACGGTAAATAAGTTTAAAAATTATTATAATAATAATATTAAATTACGATTACACTTGTATGAACCATATTAGATGAGATTTTTATGACTAAAGGAATCCTTGGGTCGATTTGGGGACCCCATGGAGCCACTAGGATGTGATAATGACAATTTATATTAATTAATTTAAAGTAAGGATAAAAATAACACAAACATATATCTTTTAGTAAAACATTTGTATATGGGGTTTTATAAGTGATATTTTAGACTATAAATATTCATTTGAAAGATAAAAATATTTTTACATCATGGTATTTTATTTATAAATTTTATACATTAAATAAATAAAATTATTTTTGAAACAATGATGATGCAATAATTGCTTCATTAATAAAGGATTCAAATAAATGATATTATAATTATTAAAATAAATTTATTTCAAAAACTTTTATTCCTTACAAGAATTTTAGCGATAATAATGACTTTTTATATTTGAATTAATGAAGTTTTTTCGAAACAATCAATTTTTCATATATTTTTCTAAAAGTATTGTTATGAATAGTTTATAAATTGACATAAATGAGTTTTTAAAACAATTAATATTTTATTAAATGATAAAATAATCCTAAAAATATGAGATTAGGCAAAATTTATTAAATAATGTTAAAAATGTCATTAATGATCCATTTTTTGTCTCTTTTAATTTTATAGTAAATATATTAACCATATAGTATGAATATATAAGAGAACATGGTAAAAGTTAAATAAGTTAAAAAAGGGTCAAATAAAAAAGATAAGGATTAAAAAATATATAAAACCTGTCCAATTTTTATTAGATGGTTTTATTTATACTTATTTTCACATTATATTCTAATTAAATAAGTTATGGACCTTTTGAAACTGAAAATCATTTTATAACAAAATTATACTTTCAAACTTTCCTAATGATCCCCTCCTCCCACTTATAAAAGAAAACCAGCTCTAACCCATTACTCACACCTATAAATCCTCTTGGATCATCCAAAAACTGATCCAAGAAGCTCCCAAAATCACTCTATTCCTACTAAAAGCCTTCCCCTATGAAGAAGGAAATTCAATAAATCCTTTTGGTTCAAACCAAAGAGATTTACCTTATTTAAAGGTAACATCTTCTCTCAAGTTCTTTTCTATTATTTTCCTTCTCCAACACCCTAAAATCTCTTTATTACATTATTTAATAACCACAAAAGTATCTAAAATACACTATTATGTTGTTATGAAAAGTATTAGATCTTAAAATCCACACACCTCCATCTAATGGATATGAACATACTATTTCTGTGGACGACGAACTACTGCCTCACGAAATGATGATTGTTCAATTATCTCCTACCACCTCTCATGGTGGATATTATGATAGAACTATATTTATATGTGATATATATTATTTTTATATTGTATATATGCTTATTTATTTTTCATTTATATCCTACCTTTATATTTTCCATATTGGGTAAATATGATAATTTCATTTGAGGAAGTGCGGACTACTACCCCCTCAAAGTGATATGACTCGTTCATGATATACATGGAACATATAAAGGATAGAATTTATGAAATTATATAACATATATAATATATATATTATAATAGAAATATAATATACCTATTTATCATTTATTTTTCATTACTTTAGAAATGAAAAATAAATTAAATTAGCGTTCATGCGTACGTACGACTTACCGTCTCCATGAGCAGTGCATTTCATTTTTATGTCCAAATTTTATGGAAAATTTAAAATACATATATACTATAGATATATGATATATATGAAATATAAATTATAAATATCATTATGGAGATAATTCCCTTTTCACCACATGGACAATTTGTAATTATAACAAGTTCATTTTTTACTCAAGTTCCGAGCATCGACAAAATGTCCGATATGAATTCAAATAATTAATAATTGTAATAGTAAGGTAATAAAAGATATAAAAGGAATAATAAACTTGAAAAATTTTCTGAGGAAATTATAAATTAACTTAAGTTTATTATTCAGGAAGAAAAAGGAACAAACGAGTCAAGTCAGACACGAGGAAAGAGGACTTCTTAACCCAATTTCCATTCTTTGGGTTAAACGTATATTTATTAATTATGTCATTATATGAATATGTGTGAATGAACTCTGATTTTTTTACACGTAATATCCACTTATATTTGGTGTATTTATGTTTGCACACATATTTATGTCATCGATTTATCCTTAATGTAATGTCATGTTCTTGGTAGGGGAACCTTTCACCCTCCTCTTTTAGTCAAAGACTTATTTTAAGTTATGTATTTTAATTTACATTATATATGTTGGGATATTTTCTTATATATCCTTATTTCTGTAAATTTTATGTCCAAGTGACGAGATACCCTTTTTTCTCTCATTAACACATTTTCTTAATTTTAAAGTGACGTCGTTAGGCTGCCAAATTTTCGTAAGGAGCTTCTTCTCAATCTATTTTCATTGAGGCTTATTTTTATTTATACACAAATTTCTTTTATACTGTGTATAAATCCCTTTGACATTTCATTTCTTTTGAATAGAATCTTTTTTATACAAACCATTTTACTAAATGGAAAAAAGGAATGTTTTTTTAACATACGCGGTGACAACAACCTTTCCACCCCCGCGAGTATTATTTGATCTTTGGCTTCCTTAACAAGCCGTAGAGTTTTTTTAAAAAGAAAAATAAATACCATATAACCTTTTTACATATTTTTTCATTGAAAATGGTTTCAAGAAAGCATTGATTATTTCAATATCATTAAATGATATATTGTGATTGAAATGTGGAAATGTTATCTTTCCATTATGTTTGTTTTATGTGTTATGAATATGTTATGGTTCTTGGGAATTGTTTACATATACAGGTGGTTCTATGATAAACCTAGGGTGGGTGATCCTGAGATAGATCTCCAATGCATTGGGTAATGTGATGGAGGTAAACGTTAATGTTTCTCCTAAGAGATTTAGGGAATATACTGTGATGGGTATTCCAAATGTAAATCCCTACGTAGCTATGAAAGCTACAACGTAAGTATGTTATGGATGCCACAAGTTACCTTTATGATTTTTTATTACTATGTGTTAATCATAAATAATATGATTTCATGAGGCATGTTAAAGAGATTATGTTTTGTATGTAATGATATACTAATGTTTTCTTTCTTTATTTTATTACCCTTAATGATCTTTTTATACTCATCCTAAGTTTTGAAATGTTTTTTAAAGGAATTAAAGATGAATAGGGTCAAGGATGAGATCAAGGAAAAGTCATAATATCTAAAACATGGAACTATACATGTTTATTTTTTAAGAGTTTTTATTTTATGAAAAAATTGAAACTGAGTAGAAGTGTCTACTTTGTAATTTTTGAAATGTAATGTAATAGTTATGGCCTAAGTCTCTAAAACTGTAATCCTGAAAAGATACTCAATGTGAATTCTTGACTTAACTCAAGATTATGTAATGATTATGGCGGGGGATTATAGTTAGAATCAATGGTCGGTTTAGACAAATTTAGGGATTATGAGTTTTTGTTAAACACATCGTTAGTCCCTATGTCTATTATTTCAGTTAAATCCTTGTTTTATGACTTTTTTAGATCAAAGAAATTTTGTTACAAATGGAAGGAGGAGGATATAAAACAACATTCCTATCTCTTTATGATGACATACTAGCAATAATTATTGGAAATTCATGTTCAAATGATTGTGAAATTATTTCTAGAATATAACTAACTTTCCAGAAGTTGTTTGAGATATCAAACACCTCCACTATACCTTGATATCATCATGGATCATGGTTTGTATTTAATCAAATACAATTTTCACAATATTCTAATATTTTTAATAATGGTAAATATTATCAAGGCATTTTCAAATATTTTACCTTATCACAATATTTTGAAGCATATTATGATTTTGAAAAAGGTACTGAAGAAGGAGACCCTTACACAACCTATTTATATTTTCTTTTAAAATATAGTATCTCAACACATACTTATGGTATTTTAAAAGGACAATTGATTGAATGTTTCAAATCAAACTCAGTATAACTGTTTTATAAAAATCATGTTTTATCATATGTTTTGAAATTATATGTCATACTTGATTATTTTCAGAACTTTTTTTTCAACGAACACCCATATGACCCAAGTTATACGAGGTGTATTTGGATGAAGGAAGCAAATGATTTTGAAGGATCTCTAAATAATTGTTGAAATGCATGGAACTTCTACCTATGTAAACAAGATGATGATGAAACCATATGGATACCATGATCAAGGTATGATGTTCTTTCTATTGGTAATAGTTTTATTTTATCATATAGATGTGAAAAATGTGAATATATAAAATTTATAGGTCTTAATGTATTGGGATTACAATTAATGGTATAAGAAAACCTTTGAGGTTAAAACATGTTAGGGTTATTTTTGAGTTTTATAAATTGGAAAACCTATAATATGGGTGACAGCCCGTCGTGTCCAGCATGGCCACAGTAATTGAACCCACAACCAAAGGGAGACAAGGGCACATCACCTACCACTAGACTATGTGAAGTCCCTGGTTAGTATGACTGATTCTTTTAGTTAAATGATTTTATGGATAACAAATAATTTGATTTTGGGAACTTAAGTTTTATTAAATAGATATCCTTAATATAGGAAAATGATTTTTTGATTAAGTGATAAAGGTTATTTTAGAATACGTTATCTCTTTTTGGGAACCTTATATGCTTAAGGAAAATATAATACTATTGGATATCATTCATGGAGTAATGGTTGAAATTTTATTTTGGAAGAATCTATGTTTTTAATGTGGACAAATGGTGATTTTTGTTATTTATAGATATTACTAACCTTTCCTAGGGAATATGAGATTAGGTTAATTACACTTTAGTACGAGACTTTAAGAGTAGTCGATGTTATTTGGAGATAAATGTTAAGATTTATCATGGAAGACTTTGTGATCAAATTATTCTGAGTTTTGGGTTTCAATATTAGTTTAGATCATATTGAATAATTTTAAGGACAATTGTGTATTGAATTATCTTTGTTAAACTTTCGGTACTATTTATTGAATTTTTGAGATTAAGAGTAGTATTTCTTTTTATAAAGGATTATCCTTTTTGGGGATTATATGATCTTATACTAACCATTTTGGTTTTGGTTGATGACTAAAGATAGGGGAAATGTATAGTTCATCTTTTGTAGATTATGTGATACTATGGAAGTTGATTCTAGAACTTCAGGTGTGACCAAGTCATCTAGAATACTCATCATTTGGAGAAAAGATGAGTGTCTGGTAGAAAATTATTAAAGGATGAAACTCTACTTGAAAAGTAAGCATATTTCTTTATGTTCTTAGTCAATCTCAAAAATGAATTCCTCAAAATTATCAAAGGGAACCTAAAAAAACATTGTCCATTTACTTTTCCTACTGGGGAATCAAAGTCTGTTTGACCCATCACAAGTTTGTGATTTTCTGGTGGTTAACTTTGTCCTAATCATGTTTTCTATCACTCTCCATCAGAACTTTATAGTTAGTTTCTCTTCCATATCCATGTTTTCCTATATGGAATCCTAGTATGGGTTGTCTCAGGTGACCTTTGTACTTCACTTTGTTTCTTTTAATGTGATAGTATTATTGACTTTTTTTCTAATGTGTGACTTTCAATGTAGTTTCTAAGCCCAATTTTAAAATTGCAAGGACACAATTCCAAAAAGGGGGGAAGGATGTAATGAACTAGGTATTTATAGAATATTAATTTTTGATTTATAATAATACTTATGAATAATATATTAATGTTATCTTAAATGGGATGCATTTTTTTATACTGTAATCAACACGCAAAAATAGATTTCTCCGAAATCTTACATTGCACACAATGTGGAGTTAAACCGAAAATAAAATAATATTATTATTATTTTAAATGGTAGTTAACACATAGCCATTTTATTGGAAGGAATGAATAGAACTAACTAAAATATTATTACACATGTTTGATAAATGTGTTTAAATTTATCCAATAAAATTTAGAGGCTTAAAATGTGAATGAATCCAATTTTAATCATAAATACTCTAAAATTATTTAAAAGGTCGATTTGCGGCCTTTTAAAGGAGAACCCTTTTTTAAATATAGTTTTTTTTCACATTAATATGTTCTACATGAAAAAATAAAATTCTTCTTTAGAATCAGGAAGTCCAAATTTACTTTTGGTAAATTTTTGGTATTTTTCTCTTAAAGTTAATTTTTTATTGAATAGTGAAAAATGCCGCATTTTAATTCAAAACTGCCTTTTAATATAATTTATTTATATAGTTAAATTGTTATATTAATTTGTATTAAAGTTTAATTAGATTATTTTTTTACCATTTATTACAATTTTGGTCATTGGAAGTAATTTCACTTTGAAATTATACATAAACAAGTGTCAATCTTTTGATAGTTATTATTTCTTAAAAACACATTTTTTGTTTTGACAATGGGAATTAATATTAAATTAATTTCTACCACTTATGTGTTTTGAATTTTGAAAAATG
Organism: Viscum album; assembly: GCA_963277665.1. NCBI lineage: Eukaryota > Viridiplantae > Streptophyta > Magnoliopsida > Santalales > Viscaceae > Viscum > Viscum album. The sequence continues at coordinate 1,388,323,761 of OY728133.1, read as the reverse complement.
GATTCCATATTTGGAATAAGGAGGTTTAAATTGTATCATTAGGTAATTTTTATTTTTAGACATTATGAATATTTACTTCAGTAAATATTTTATTTACCATGGTTAAAGGGTAAATTTGGTAAATAAGGGTAAAAAATAAAATTATAATAATATTAAATTACCCTTTAACTGGTCCTAACCATATTGGATGATATTTTTCCAACTAATGGAATACTTGGGTCTATTTTGGGAGCCCATGGAGCCACATGGGAGTGATAATGAAATTTTATATAAATTAATTTAAAGTAAGGACAAAAATGACAAAAACATATATCTTTTAGTATAACATTTTTATGTGGGGTTATATAAGTGATATCTTTGACTAAAATATTCATTTAAACGTTAGAAATATTTATTGTATCAGGGTATTTTGTTTATATTTTTTAGACCTTAAATAAATAAATTTAATTATGACACAATAATGATGCAATAATTGCTTCATTAATAAAATATTCAAAAAAATGATATTATAATTATTAAAATACATTTATTTTTGAACTTTTTGTTCCATCCACTAATTTTAGAGATAATTATGACTTGTTATATTTTAATTAATGTATTTTTTTTAGAAAAATTAAACTTAATATATATTTTTTCTAAAGTCTTGTTATGAATTGTTTATAAATTGACATAAACAAGTTTTTTAAACAATTAAAACTTTATTAAATAATAAAATAATCCTAAAATTCTAATATTTGGCCAAATTACTTAAATAATGTTAAAATTTTCATAAATTATCCATTTTGGGTCTCTTTAAATTTTATAGTAAATATATTAACCATATAGTATAAATATATAAGAGGACATGGCAAAAGTTAAATAAGTTAACAAAGGGTTAAATAAAAAAGATAAGGATTAAAAAATATTCAAAACCTATACAATTCTTTTTGGATGTTTTTATTTAGACTTATATGCACCTTATATTTTAATTAAATAAGTTTTGTACATTTTTAAACTGAAAATCATTTTATAATAAAATAATACTTTCAAACTTTCCTAAAGAGCCCCTCCTCCCTCTTATAAAATGAGACCAACTATAACACATTACTTACACCTCTCAAGCCTCCTGGAACATCCAAAATATGCTCCAAGAAGATCCCAAAATCCTGCTATTCCTACTAAAATCCTTTCCCTAGGAAGAAGGAAATTCAAGAAATCCTTTTGGTTCAAACGAAAGAGATTTACCTGATTTAAAGGTAACATCTTCCCTCAAGTTCTTTTCTTTTATTTTCCTTTTCCAACACACTAAACTCTCTTTATTATATTATTTTAAAACAAAAACAGTATATTAAATATAATAGGATTTTGTTATGAGATGTATTCGAACTTAAAATCCACACACCTTCATCTAATAGATACAAACATACTGTTTCTATGTACGTCGAACTACTGCCTCACGAAATGATGATTGCTAAATTATCTCCTACCACCTCTCATGGTGGATATTATGATGGAACTTTATTTATATGTGATATATATTATATTTATATTGTCTCTATACTTATTTATTTTTCATTATATCATACATTTATGGTTTCTATAATGGGTAAATATGATAATTTCATTTGAGGAAGTGCGGACTACCGCCCCCTCAAAGTGATATGACTCGTTCAGGATATACGTGGAACGTATAAAGGATTGAATTTATGAAATTATGTAACATATATAACATATATATTATAATATAAATACAATATACCTATTTATCATTTAGTTTTCATTCCTTTAAAAATGAAAAGGAAATTAAAGTAGCGTTCATGCGTACATACGACTTATCATCTCCATGAGCAGTGCATTTCATTTTTTATGTCCAAATGTTATAAACAATTATAAATGAATATATACTGGATATATATGATATATATGATATCTAAATTATTAATACCACTCTAGAGATAATGTACTTTTGACCACATGGAAAATTTGTAATTATAACAAGTTCATTTTTTTACTCAAGTTCCGAACATCGACAAAATGTCTGATATGAACTCAAATAATTAATAATTGTTATATTAAGTTAATAAGTGTCATAAAAGGAATAATAAACTTGAAAAATGTTCTGAGGCAAGTAAAATTAAATTAAGTTTATTATTCAGGAAGAACAAGGAACAAACGAGTCTTGTCAGACATGAGGTAAGGGGACTTCTTAACCTAATTTTCATTCTTTGGGTTAAACTTCTACTTATTAATTATGTAATTCTATGAATATGTGTGAATGAACACTGATTTTTTTTACACGTAATATCCACTTATATTGGGTGTATTTATGTTTGTTACACATATTTATGCCATTGATTTATCCTTAATGTAATGACATGTTCTTTGTATGGGAACCTTTCACCCTCCTCTTTTAGTCAAAGACTTATTTTATGTTATGTATTTTAATTTTTATTATATATTTTGGGATATATTCTTATATATCCTTATTTCTATACATTTTATGTCCAAGTGATTAGATACCCTTTTTTCTCTCATTAACTCATTTTATTAATTTTAAAGTGACGTCGTTAGGCTGTTGAATTTTCGTAAGGAACTTCATCTCAATCTCTTTTCATTGATGCATATTTTTATTTATACATATACAGGTGGTTCCCTGATAAACCTAGGGAGGGAGAGCTTGATATATCTCTCCAATGCATTGGGTTATATGATGGTTGTAAACGTTAATGATTCTCCTAAGAGATTTAGGGAATATATAGTTATGGGTATTCCAAATGAAACTCCCTACATAGATTTAAATGCTACAACGTAAGTATGTTATGGATGCCACAAGTTACCTTTATGATTTGTGATTACTATTTTTTATTCATAAATCTTATGATTTCATGAGGCATGTTAAAGATCATATGTTTTGTATGTAATGATATACTTATGTTTTCTTTCTTTATTTTATAACCCTTACTAATCTTTTTATGCTCATACCAAGTTTTGAAATGTTTTTCACAGGACTAAAAGATGAATAGGGTCAAGGATGAGATCAAAGAAAAGTCATGCTCTCTAAAACATGTAACTCAGCATGATTCGTTTTTTTGGAGTTTTTTTATGAAAAAATGGAAGCTGAATAGAAGTGCCTACTTTTTAATTTTTGATATGTAATGTAATAGTTATGGCCTAATTATCTAAAACTCTAAACTTGAAAAGATCATCAATGTGAATTATTGACTTAACTCAAGATTATGTAATGGTTAATGCTGGGGCCTTATAGTGTGTGTCTATGTGTGTTTGTGTTTGCCTGTGTGTGTGTGTTGTATATATATATGTATGCATGTATTTATTTATTTATTAACACATATAAAAACATATTTTATAAATTTATTTAAAACTAATCTTATAAATATATATTAACATACCAATAAATATAGGGATAAAAAATTATAACTATGTATATATATATCAATAGATATTAATATATATTAATATAAGAATATATATATATATATTTATATATGAATAAATATATATGTATTAATATAACTAAATATATTTATATTAATATGAATCTATGTTAACATACGAATAACTATAACTATATATATATAAATAAATAGATATATCACTAAATAGAGAAAAAAATAAATGGCTTAGTGGTAAAGGTGCATGGGTGTAAGGGAGAAGGTCCCGGGTTTGAGTTCTGGTGGAAGCAAAGGGCATGCAGGCACAAGTGGGAGGGGGTACCACGGTAAAAAGTAGTGTGTTGTGAGAGGGAGGGGCTCCGCCTAGCACAAATAACAAGGGGGGTGGGGGTCAAGTGCTGTTAAAAGCTCCCCCGCATAATATATATTTTTTTATATTTTTATATTTTTTTTGACTTTTATCAGAGCTTTAAAAAAAGTGCTGATAAACAGGGTCCTTTATCAGCGCTACAAAAATGCTGATAAAGGACCTTTTTATCAATGATTTTTTAGCGCTGATAAATACCCCCTTTATCAGTGTTTTTTTAAGTGTAGATAAAAGGCGCCTTTATCATTGATTTTCGGAGCACTCATAAAAGGGACCCCCCTTTACCTTCATCTCGGTTAACAACACTTTTCTAGTGCTGTTAATGCCATTTTCTAGCACTGATAAAGGACATATTTGCAGTAGTGAATAAGGAATGAAAATTTTATTCCATGAATACTTATAAACCCATGGAATCATACTTTTAACACATAAAACATAATATATTTAACATACCTCACGAAATCACATGATTCATGAAAATATCATAGAAATCATAAATCATAGACATAACTTGTGGCATACATATCATACTTACCTTGTATATTTCATAGCTATATAGGGAGTAACCCTCATGGTTATGTTTGGAATACCCATCACAGTATATTCCCTAAATATCGTAGGAGGAACCTTATTGTTTAACTCTATCTAATTACCCAATGAATTGGAGAGCTATCACAAGCTCACCCTCCCACTATTTATCACAAAACCACCCATATGTATAAGAAATTCCTAATATCCATAATATAATCATAACTAATTAACAAGTATAAAGGAAAAATAACATTTCTACATTGCAATAACAAGATATCATTTCAAAATATATACATAATCAATCCATTTTAATACCCAATTAAAACATTTAAAAAGAAGAATTTTGAATCAAAGTGTCCCATACCACTATGAAACTTTTGAAAGTAATCAAAATTTTAAAAAATTCATGTTCATATATTTATATCCTTAAAACCATTTTGAAAACATGGATATTAATGAGAAATATTTAAAATAACAAATCTTTAAAACATTTAAAACGATGCTTTGGATAAGAATCCCTTTCCATTTTCAACATTTAAATTATAAGCTACATGAAATTATAAATTGTTTCAAAACATATAATAACATGGCTATAGATATAAGATTGATAAATAATGTCAAAGGGGCTGTATATACTCTTTATAAAATAATAATGGTACATATCATCAAGAAATGCCTCGATGAAAGGAGATTGAGATGAAATCTCTTAACTTGAGTCTGACTCTTCTTGTACAATCATCATATTCCTAAATTATAAAATTAGGTTAATTTATACTTTTTTGAGATAATTTTAAAGTTTATTATTACTTTTATATCACTTATTTCCATGTTATAAAACTTATATAATTTTTTAAGTTCATATCAGATGTTTTGTCGATATTCAGTACGTGAGTCGAAAAAGAACTTGTTATGAAGTAAATTTTCCATGTGCTCATAAGTAAATAATATCCAGAATAGTATTCATGACATAATAATCACATTTAATCATTAATAATACTTTTTAAATCAAATAATTAATTATGTTTATGAAAAATGAATAGGTTTATATTCGTGGAGACAATAGGCTGTACACATGCATGGGTAATGTTTTCCATTTTTCATTGATAATTATGGAAAGAAGGTAATTATTATCTTATATTTCCAGAATGATAATAATATTATTAATATAATTAATTTTTTTTAAATATAATTATAATAATCATACAAGTGATGCAGTGAATCAAAACGATTCACATCTCTTCATGGAGGTGATAGTTCACATGTACACACGAACGACGTTTTCATTTTAATGTTTAGGGAAGGTAAGAAAATTATTGAAATATTATTATTTTAAAATGATAAATATGTCATGAATATCATATATAAACATTTATTCCATCTTTATAACCAGTCTAGAAAGACAGTAATGAACTGTATCAGTTCATGAGGTGGTAATCCATTGTACACATGAACGAAATGTTCATTTCAAATTTAATGAAATCAGACATGGGTTTAGGTGATGATATTAACATAATAAAATCTCATTATATTGAGGATACTAGAGTTATTATTTCATATTATAAGAAAAACATTTAATGTAAGGGGAAGAAGAAATAAAATAGAAACACTAAAAAAATGATACCTCTTATTCGGTTGCTCACCTTTGAAGAATTACCAAAACCTCTTAGAAGGGTGTTCTGCCTAAACTAATGCCTCAAGAATGTGGATGGGGATTCTAGGAAGAGGTTTGTGTAGATATTTTCTGAACCAAAATGCTTTGGAAGTAAGAGTATTAGAGAAGAGTGGATACCATTTTATATGAGAGGGGAGAGGCAACCTTGGAAACTCTTAAAATATTAAATTAATATAAATTCAATTTTAGATCAAAATGGTCCTAAAATTATTTATTTTAAAGATAAGATGATTTTGGGTCGAATAAACATCATAAAATTAAAATTAGACAAGTTTAGAATATTTTTTAATCCTTATCTTTTTTTAACCCTTATTTTACCAATTCTAATCTTTCTATGATATTATGTTATTTACACATTGTGTAATTACCATAACATGTCAAACAACTCAAAAAAGTGCCATTTATGACATATTTGGAATTAACCTAGCCATTTTTCAGAATCGTAGAGTTTTAATACTTTTATAAAATTTAATAAAATATTTTATATTTTAAAATACCAATAGTGTCAATTTTGATGCTATTCATTAGTTTACTTCTAAAAAACATAATAATAGTAAGATAAGTTCGAACCAAATCCTTTAAATCATAAAAAAATGTAAAATATATCCATAAAATTTGTGTATGACAAAAAATATGTTAAATAATATTTATTTTAATATTTATAAATTCAATTATTTAATTCTTTCATTAATAAATAAATTCCTACATTATCTTTGTGTTATAATTAAATTAAATTATTTAATTTCTAAATTTTATAAATAAATTATAATTATGTAGGTAACATTTTTAGATTTTAAATAAATATTTATATTATAAGATATCCCCTATATAACTCTATATTAAAATACCTTACCTTTTAAAAAACAAAACTATAACAAAAAATGACTATTCATTGAATATAATATTATAAAAGCATTACAGTCATCCAAATGGCTCCAAGTGGTTCTAAAATCGACCCAAAGATTCTCATGGTCGGGATACACTCATCCAATTAAAATAGGACATGTCTTAGGGTCGTTTTATATTATTATAATATTATTTTTAACTTTAATTACCTGATTTACCTTTAACCGTAGTAATAAAATTTGTTACCAAAGTTACTATTCATAATGTTGAAAAATAAAATGGACCTATTTACATAATTTGGAACTTCTGATTCAAAATATGGAATCCATTTTTTGAAATTCAAAACACATAATTGGAAGAAATTGATTTAAAATTACTCCCCATTGTCAAAAGATTGACATGAGTTTATATTGAAACATATAATCTCAATATAATTTAAAACCAATTAAAAATTATAATCTAAAAATAAAAATAAATTATAAAAAAATGCATATTTGAATTAAAATGAAGTATTTTTTCACTATTCATAAAAATATGAGTTTTATTAGAAAAATACCAAAATTTAAACCAAAGTAAATTTTGATGTCTCTCTTAAAAATAAGAATTTTATTTTGTCAAATAGAAAATATAAAAGTATCAAAAAGTAGATTAAGAAATGGTTCTCCATCAAAAGGTGATAAAACTGCATTTTTAGAAAAATACTTATTTTATCCATAAAATTGTATTTGTTCTTATATAATGTCTAGAAAAAATATTAGATGAATTTTAAACATTAAATTGAATATATTACATATATATTTCATTAATGAAATCCATAAAGAGTGATTTTATTATTTTATAAACTCAAGAATTCCCTTATTAATTCGGTAACCGATGATCGATTATATAAACATGTGTGAACCATATTTTCATAATTCAGTTAATATCATATATTCCCACTATTCTAACAACTATGAGATAACTATACCTTAAAATAATAATATTATTAATATATTATTTTTTGGTATAACTCAATCTTGTGTGCAACATATGATTTCAGAGAAACTCATTATTGCGTGTCAGGTATGCTATAAGAAATATCATACACTTTAATGTAAAATTAATTTCTAATTCATAAATATTAATAGATATCAAAAATTATTATTATATAATTATCTGGGATGTTACATTGATAGTAATCAAGTGACACTTTCTATATCAGCTATGAAAAATACAACATTAAAAGTATTTTGTTTTTTAATTTAAAATAAATTTTAACATAAATATTAATAACTGATGATAAAAATATTTTATCAAAATAATTTTCAAAGATATAAAATTTAAAACCTATATTAAAACACCAATAAGCTATTGTTAAAGGCCTTTTTTACTTGTGTATGCACACATTTGAGTTATTTTGAAATAATGATGATTGAAATTTTCACCTTTTCTAGAATTTTGTTTTATTATGGGAAAATGCATTCCTTCGAGTCTTTTCTAAATTAGGTGTGGGAATTTTTAATTATTGGTAAAATAGTCCATCTTGATAAATTCTATTGTGGTTTTCATGGCTATAATAAACAATATATTCCATCAATATCACAATAATTTATCATGGTGTTCATTGATGATATATTTATTTATTTTAAATAAAAATAGGATAAGGAAAATCATTTAAGGATTTTAATAAGAATTAAAAAATAGAGATATTTTTATGTTAATTTATATAGGTGTAACCTTTGGATCTAGGGATGGGGATTATTGATTATTGTGTTTTATAAATAAGTAATTTTAGTTGATCCCAAAAAATTATTGTTTTCATGAATTCAAAGACTCACAAAAATATTATTTAGATATAAATATCCTAGGGTTTGTAGGATTACCACTATAATTTGTGAAAGGCGTCAAAAAATTTGTGACTATTTTGATCAAAAATACCCATAAGGGGATGAAATTCATTTAGATTACTGAATGCCATTTTTTATAAGTGAGATTCCCAATTGAACATGTAACCACACTGATAGGGGTGAATTAGTGTGATGATGGTTTTTTCATATTATTTTACCTTTATGTATTCAAACCTCTATAACTTTTAGTATGAATAGATCTCATATATATCAATCATCATAGTCACACCATATGAAATATAGAGAGTAAAGAGATCCCAACACATATTATTTTTATATGGTTCACACATCATTTGAGTAACTATGTACTTCATATGTTTTGGTGGATTCCAAGAATGAGGTGAATCACTAATATCTTAAAGGGAATACACTTGTAGAAGGTATCATCCTTAACCCATTGAAACTATCTTCTAATATCTTTATAGTTACCTAAGTAGTTATTTATACTATATCCTTATAGGTTAACATGAAAAACCAAACCCTAATAAAGAACACGATCTTATTCTCCAATCCATTTTTTCATAACATAAATTGATATTATATTGATCCTCAACAATATTCTTTGATTTCCAATATATAATATGACACATTTCTATACATATGAGACTCTTATTTTCCCATGAATGAGAAAAACATGGATTTATTGGAACCCCCAACATTTTATATGCAATTAGAACTAATAATCATCCTATATATAATAAATTTAACCATCCCACCTTGATGTAGATCATTAAAAACAAACTATTTTTTATTTGACATCCCATGATTTTAGTAAATATTTTTCATTGAAAAAAATTCTATGATTTTGATAGCTTAAATTTCACACAACATTGAACTTCAATTAATAATTATTTATTATAGGAAAAAAAGAAATATATTTCAAGATTATTAAATCAAATTTATTTAGTAATATTAATTAATTACTAATTTAATTATTCATTTATAAAAAATGTTTTCTTTAAAAAGATATTTTCAATTGTATATTATATATGTTTTATTTAAAAGATAAATTTAAAAAAAATTAGAATATCAATTTTCAAAAACTGAAACTCTTTTTTGAATTGCCATATCAATATAATCTTAAGGTGTCTTTTTAGTAATTTTCTAAAATGGTTTTTTTAAGTGAATAGTGAAAAATACCATTTTTGTAAATACTCTAACTTGTATGAAATTATTTTTATATAAGCATGAAATAAAAATATATGAATATTTTTATGAAGGATATTTTTACGGAGTACAATAATTAATTTAAAATTTATTTATTGAATTTTTAAAACTATGATTGAATTTTTTGATCCTATGTTATATTATATTCTAATATTTTTTTGGGTTTTCCCTTTTATTAAGTATTTAAAATGATAAATTCATATTTTAATTTCATTAAATTTTATGAAACTGTTATATTTTAAGTAGAAACCAATAAATACCTTTAGAATCAATAATAAACATGATTTTCGTGTAAATTAATTTTTCTTCTTAAATGGGATTTCTTTTAAAATGATTTTTTTACATTAAGTGTATTTATATTAACATTTAATTTTATAACCTATTTAAATTGTATAGTTCTAAAAGTGTATTTAATAAATAAGTATGATACATATTAAATTATTAATGTTTTGGATATTATGAAACATGATCAAGGCACAAGGATCGAAACCGTTGAACTGAAACATACATGGAAAATAGAACAATTAAAAAAATATATTGATTTTAACAGTGAATTGTTAATAAACGGGTAAGAAAAAATTAAATGAGAATGAAATATACTAATATAAATAAAAAAATAGTTCATGTGTAAATTTATAATAAGTATAAATTTTTTATATATGATACTATAGATTGTACAACCAAGTATAAGTATGATGTTAGGGTTTTTCAACTCAATTTCAATTCATCGAGATGTGTTCTATATTAAACACTATAATTTTTTTTGTAGTGTATATATTTACCATGAATTGATTTTATGAGTATATTCATGTATGTTATGGGGATTAAAAAATTCCATATAAGTTTTTCTCTTTTTTGAGATTTGGATACAATGGTTATATGGTCATAAGGTGTTTTCCTGTTAAACCTTACTTTAAATGTTTTGATATTTTCCTCTAAAATATTTTTCCACCATGATTTGTCTTAATATTATGAAGAATTTTTTTTCTGTAAACATAATTGATTTTTAATTTTTTTTTCAAATCTATTTTACTTTTTTTTAAATGGTTTTAAAATGAATCCTTCAAACATATTTCATAGGATTCAATTTTTACATTCTTTGAATAATTATGAGAAGAATGTTTTTATCATTTATCTCAAGACTTCCTTTCTTCCATTGTACTTACTATTGGTCATTTTAATGGTTCCTTTCCATTTTTATTTTTTTTAAATTAAAAACATATTTCAGTGGTTTTCTAAATTTTATTTTATTTTTTAAAATTTCACAAAATAAATTAATATTTTTTTCTTTTACTTCATAGTATATTTATAATGATTTTGTTAATGTGTTTTTCATCTATGTAAACATCTGTTACTTATAGTTTTTCTTCATAATGGATATTTTCTAAAGATATCATCCCTGATATTTCTATGGATTGTTTATGATAATATTTTAAGGATGTTTTATTGAAACATGTTTCCTTCTTAGAAGTTAAATAAGATAGGATGTAATTATGAATATTTAAATGCTCCCCTAGGAAACATATATATGATATTAATTATGTAATGGTTAGTCCCAAAATAATATCAACCTACAGGGAATTTGAAATTTTATATCTCATGATATTATTGGGGATGGGCAGTGAAACCAAACCCATAAGGGAATGCATCCATTACGTGATGGGTGAGACCATAATTATATAACCCTATAATTTATTGGGTAATGATTTATATCTCATTAGATAACATGTTAGGTGCATAGATCAAGGATGCTCAAACATAGATATAAAATCTTTTTAGATGAATATTAAATACACCTAATAAATACACACCTGAGGACTATAATGGTTCAGTGTATTTGGAGATAAGATACATAATATTTGTATTTCATGAAAGATCTACAAAAAATATTCTGTAAAAATATTCCTATTTATTACCACTCATAGATGTAACCTAATTAAAAATAATCTTCATAACTGGTGGAAAGGAAATATAATAATGGTTAAGATTAGATTCGTGGTAATTGTAAACATGGTATATATCAATTGATGTAGATATAATAGAAAAATATAAGACTAGGAATATGATATTATGAAAATAACATACAATTTTCAGACACAATTATTCAAATAACATATACATGAGTAATGGAATAATGTTTTGTAGTTCATATGCTAGGAATTAAAATGGATATCAATGAACATGATCCATGAGGGCATAATATGGGGAAAATAAGCCCATAAGATTTTGAAAATATTTAAATATAAATAGCTTCACTCATTATGTAAAGGGAATGAAATTATAAAATCACATAAACAAATGGACATGAAAACATGGTCTAGTCATATTCTCATGGATATGAAATCTACGCCCCTACATAAAATTATGGTCATGAAAATCAGGTCCAAAAATATATTTGTGGACATGAAATCCTAGTCCATGCATAAACTTATGGACATGAAAACCAGGTATATGTTTAATATTATGGACTTAAAAACCCTATCCATGATTGAAATTGGGAACATGAAATAAGGTTTATGCATAACATATTTTTCTCATGGGTTATCTATCATTACCCAATGCATTATAGAGATATAAAATAGCATGCCTACCCATCACATAATTTAAATCAAAAAAATGTATTCCATAAGATGTTAATTAACACCATACAATAACCAATGAAAAGTATATAGGCCTCATAAATATTTCACCATAGCATAACCCAAGTAAAATAAATGGGTTTCACAAAAATACCACCATAGCATAACCCATAAAAATGAACTAAGTTTCAAAAACATCTTTTCAACACAATAATAAAACTTATAGATAAAGAACAACTATGATATCCTTTGATAACGTCCCTAGTATAGGAAAGGTATAATAAAGTGTTTTTGATTTATTAATAGAAATACCATGAAAATATCATTATAAATTTCTTGAGGAAAAAGTCCTTAACACTGAAAATAACTTTTTGATAATAAAAACTCAAAAAACATTTTCAAAATCCCATTCATAAAAATATATGAAAATTATATATTAATATATTAATTATTTAGTGGTCATTATAGTAGAAAATATCACTCATACTATGTAAAAAAATTTATTCCTTTCATAATTTTAGTAAAAATAAAAATGTATTTAATCTAGAAATTGACAAGAATATTCCTTTTAGACAATTTTTTAAAAGTTAAACATGTATAGAAATGAAATTAAATAATAAAATAAGTTTATTAAAAACATTCATCAATTTTTTTTATAAATATGGATATTTTTAGAAAAACATTTTTTTACCAAAGAGAGAAATAAAGTCAGGTTTTCCTTAAATTTTTTTTTTCATCTCCTGAGATCCTAAAGAGAATAAAAAGAAAGAAAAATATTATATTCTCAAGAAATAACCCTAGGTAAATAAATTTAATTTGAATTATTAAGAAGTATAACATGTAATTTCATCATCAAAAACTTAATTAGAAACAATCCTAAAAATTAGTGAGATTTTAACATATATCCCTTACCGCTTTTGTAATAGTTAAATCATAAGCCCTTGAAAGAAAGAAACAGATATGGATATGTAAACCCATAAAAATTTTAAAATAATCATTATAAATGACATTATTTGTTAGTATATAAATCACATAAAAAAGCAGGTGGTGAATATGGAATGTGTCTCACAAAAGTTAAAGTGCGATGAAAATACCTTACCTGAAGTATGGTATTTTGTTAAAATCAATCTAGCCTCATGTATAATAAATATATATATTTTTATAATTATATACTAGAAATAGACTCTTATATAACCTACCACATATGATTCACATATAAACTTTTATCACCTTTTTTATCAATAATTATTTATTAAAATCACTATTATGTGTGTTAACTCCTTTGTATTACATGTATGTTTTGGTTCAGTAGTTTTGGTATTTGTACTATGTTAATGGTTATATCACCTCCAAAATGTTAATAATTATATAAATTTAATATATATTCATTATATACATATATATATTCATCCATAAAATTATATATTAAATAAAATTAATTACACTGTTCATGGAGATGGTAGGTCATACGTACGAATGAATGCTGTTTCAATTTTTCGATGGATAAAATGAAAGAATGGTAAATGATAAATAAAATTTCCATAATAATTTTTATATAATATATATAATATATATTAATTATTTATATCCTTATTACCATCAACATAAAAATAAAATGAAAAATGCATCACATCACTTTGTGGAGGGGGTAGTCCACACATACGCATGATCAACATTATCATTTTTCAGAAGATTAGATAGTAAGAAGGTAGAAATGATATTATAATTATAGAATTATGTATATGTCATAAATATCATATTTATAAATAATGTACATCATTATTGATACCTATGATATACATTGATTTAATATGAATTACATCATTTCAAGAGGCAGTAGTCTTCTGTACACACAAACGACGATTTTGTTAACCATTTAATGGAAGGAGAGATAGATATAGGTTATGAAATTCATAGAAAAAATATATTTTTCGAAATTTAATGGTGCTATTATTTCATTATTTTTTGTATTAGTTTTTATGGTGGTGGAAGAATATAAGAAATAAAAACACTCGGGTAGGAATAATATATATTCTTCAGACACCCTCTTTAGGATTATACTTAAATTCTTCCTAGAATAGTTTTTGATCAAATAACTGAATATATTTCATGGTTAGGTATGTAAGTAAGGTGTGTTGGAAGGTATTGGATGATATAAATTTATCTTTATGTGTGGATATGAGAGGAGAGGAGGTTTCCTTTTATAAGTGGGTGAGGGAACCCAATTATAAATTTTCTAAAAGAATACAAAATTATGAAGCCATTTCTTGAAAAACTATTCAAAAACAACATATATTATAAATTGGTATAATTTATTGTTGATATATTTCCATAAAACATGATTTAGACATGTTTATTTTTGATGCTTACCCTTATAATTTAGTTTTACCCCAAGTAAACCACTTTTTACCATAATCGCAATGATTAAATTATAATGAATTTTACTATTAACTACGAAAAAAATTAAGTTGAAATTATTACATAATTTTAATTATTATTATTTCTAACATGGAATAAATTTTAACAAATTCATTTCATCTAATTGAAACACATTTATATAAAATTAAACCCACAAGCCTGATGAAAAACAGTTTTTCAAAGAAATGGTTCCCTTAAGTAGGGAATTTTTAATATCTAAAAGCAGCATAAGATTAATTATAATAACCTAAATTGGATTAATAATAATTTAATTTCACTAATTTTACATTTAAAATCATTTTAAAAAAAATTGGATATTTGTAAATGCTTTAAATTGAAAGGTAGTTTTCAGTAAAAATCAGTATTTCCCAATATTTATCTACAAATTAAACTTTTTAGAAAAATCTCAAAAAACAACTTTAAAATAATTATAACATGATTATTTAGAAAAATAATTTTATTTTTACTATAAAATTTCAAAACTTGGTAAGAATATTTTATAAAATAATTGTTCAAAATGCGATGAAACCACTTTTTATCAAAGTACATCATTTGAGCATAAAAATGGATTTATTCTTATCCCATTCCTAGAAAAATACTAGATTTATGATTACCTTTTTTATTAAACATGAAATATTTAAAAGTCATTAAAATCATTCATCTATATTGATTTATTTAATTTATTATTATAAAAACACATTATGTGCATAACAATATTTATATTGAAATACTTTTCTTTTACATTCATTTGTTTTTTATTTTTAGTTCTGACTAGTTGATAAAAAATTAATTTATTTTATATACTCATAAACCATAAAATTTTTAATTTAGTTATTCAAATTTAGACCTATAAATTTAACTGAAATGTTATAATGGTAATTTTTATATAATAATATTTTAATATTATACAACATTACCTTAAATATCAATGTTGTGTGAGACATAAGATATCAATGAAATTAAATTTATTTGAAATAAAATTTTCATAAAATACAAGGGTGTAAAATTCTACCCACCATTACTAAATTACATCCTTGTAATTTGACCTTGTTCGCAGTAGTTAATGGTTTCAGATTTGAAAATTCTTTTGTGGAAAACCCACATCATAAAAAGGGTTAGTAAAATATTGTCTTGAAAAGAGAGAAAATTAAATATATTGGTCATTTTAAGTAACACAAAATTTAATTTTAAAAATAATATAAAATTTGTGGAAATTGAAAATCTGGAGATAGAAGTGAATTATATTTCCCAAGGATTAATAGAGAGAGATTGTGAACATGTTAATGAGAAATTTATCCAATAAAAAAAATCATAAATTCATGATGAGTTAAAAGACCACTGATTTAATGGAAATTTAAGTAAATGAATTACATTTTAATTTCATGTGTCTTTTATCAATGTTTAATTATTCCATTAATATCAAGATAAAAAACATGATAAAATATACTTAGATGATTCCTTTCCATTTCAAAAGCACAACCAGATACATTGGTTGTGCTTTGATCAGTTTACACTTCATCTCTTACTTCATAATATAAATAGGAATGTTTCATGACTGAATCACTAAAATTAAATTCTAATGAATCCTAAGATATATAAAATAATGATAATTTATTCCTTCATTATCTTGTTATCATAAAAAATAAAATGGTTAGTATAATTTATATAATATCAAAAAGCCTTCATTTTATAAAATAATAATGTAATCTAAAAAACCTCATCCAAAGTTAATAATTAATATTCTATAATTTTTTAACATTAAGATACTTGAAATATTGAAAAATTTATAATGGGGGCCACTAAATTACAATGATAAACTTAACATTAACCCCCCAAAAAACATAAAGTAGATCTTAATTTTCAAAAACCTAATATGTTCATACCTTGTTCATATACTCTCCTAAACATGGTAATATTATTAATTAACATAAAATCTCAATAGAAGTATACATTTATCTAAAAATTAACAGTTTACTCATTTAATAAATAAAATCATAGATTAGAATATATTACATTAATCTAAAAATTATGTAAATTCGTCAAAGACAATGAAACCCACTTTTTCATCAAATCACTAATCACTTACAAGGACATAAATACTATTGAATTTAAATTTTGTATATCAATATTCTCTTTATCTTAACTAAACTTCATTATCTCCACATTTGGATCATATTTAGGGTTATCCTTCCCCCAATCACATGTATTCCATAAAATATCACCTCACCAATGAATTTATTTTCTAGTTCATATATACCATTCAACATATTCTTGAAAATACTTAATTGAAAATAACTGTAGAAAAATACTTAGATGTTTTATGATTCTTATAACTAAAGTACCTATAGTGAGATGATGATTTATAAATAAAATTCCCTTTGTGATTGAATTAAATTCCTTATTATGTAATGTGGATATAGAAAACACATGCACTTATTTGGTCATATAATATCCTATTTAAAATACTATTAATAATCATAAAAACTGATAATATACCCATTTAATAGTGATTATATGATTACTATTTATATAATATTATGATAAATTCCTTTGACACAGATAAAAGATGTGATATCCTCGACCGGTAGGATCATACCCTATAAATCCCACTTTTAAGAGATTCTAAGAGAGATAGAATCATTAGGGTTTTACCTTTACCAAGACCAAGATGATATTAAATAACTAAAGCATGATTGAAAGTATTTACAGGATAGGTTCAAGCTCATCAAGCTTATAACCCAAACCATGTTTGCCGAATGACCCTAATAAAATCCCACCGTCGCAAACCTTACCCTTATATCCTTCATTGGTTTAATAAAGGTTTATGTGTATCAACCATAATATTAATAATATTTATATTTTCTTATTGATAAAATAATTATTATATTAATTCCTTATTTTTTTAGTTTATAATTGATTAATGAATGATTTTTATAAAAATTCGATTTTAATATAACAAAACTTGAATTATATTTTTGATTAATATAAAATTAAAATTAGGACATTAAATTTTATGAATTCATTAATTTTTAAAATAAATTATATTTTAATAAAATAGTAATATATAATGTTACATATTAAATATAAATGATAATATTATTTTTTTAAGGAAAAATTTAATTTTTATAAGGGATATAAAATTGTTATTATAAAAAAACTTATTTGTTTCATTAAATAAGGATAGTAATTTAAAAGTTTAATTTCTTATATTTATATAATTATTCTAATTAAATAAATTTTATTTTTGGAATCATCTTGTTGAAATTTCCCAATGGTTAATTTTTAATAATTTTTACATAAATTCGAATTTTCGGGGAAAAATTAAATGCAGTATAAATATATTATTTGTATTATGACATAATAATTAACAAATAGTGATGTAATTTATGAAATATAAGGTATAAAAGACAAAAAATATATATACAATTTAAAATAATGTGTTTTGAGGTTAGTTTATTAATTTCATATGTAACGCCCCGACCCCAGTTACCCAGAGCCGGTGCATTATTTTAATACATTGACACAATTATAAGGAATCAAGTCCCGAAGGACCGATCAGTTTAGATGTCTTGGAAAATAGATTACATACATTAACTTTACATTAAAATTTGAAATATAAAACACATCATACATAGTTCTTTGAGAATTCCATTTTCCCCTGTAGCTTAACCCTACATATCAATCATAATACACTTCTTGAAATCCTTGGAAAATAAAACATAAGAAAGGGGTGAGATCAGATGCTCAGTAAGGGTAAATAATTTAGCGAAAGCTATAAAATTTTAAGGCAAGATGTGTAATAAAAAAAGCCTTTTAAACATAAACTTGAACATAATTTTGTAAAAATAAATGAAACATTACCATATAAATATGCACATGGATATTCTACTAGTTGAATAATCACATGTAATAACTCATTTCATAATGCGTGAATGTCTAATACCAGACATCATTATCACATAGTCAAGGCCTCATGCCAATAATACAAATAAATATTTTGTAAAGGCCTTGTTCCAAGACACTAGTTTGTCTCATGAGACCTACTGATGCATAGAGGATCTATAGAGAGCTCCACCCGTCACTTACTAAGTCAACTGCATTCCTCATTTGAATAGTTGAAACATAACATAAAAATTCGTATTAAAACTAGCATAAGAAATGTCAATACATTAACCATAAACCATGAATGGTATAAAAATAGCACATCCAGAGTAAAGCATATCATAACTCATTCAATACAATATGGAATATTGTATTATAATAAATCGACCTCAATAAAAAATAATATCTAGTAAAGGATGCTGACATAGTTGAAAATGATGAGTAAAACTTTTTGAGAGAAATATCCTTTTTTGTAAAATCATTTAAAAGTCACACATTTATAAAGGAAGTAATTTAAAAGATATTTTTGAATCAAAGTTTCCTATACCACTTTGAAGCTTTTTAAAATAATTATCATTTAAAAACATTCATGTCTATATAAATAAATCCTTAAAATCATTTTGAAAACAAGGACATTAATTAAAATGATTTAGAAAGATAAATCTTTAAAACATTAAAAATTATAATCTTGATAAAGAGTACCTTTCAAAAATCTTTAAAATATTCATTTTGAAATAATTTTTATGAAAAATGTTAATGGAAGATATAAATGTCTCAGTAAATACTTACACATAAACAATCTCTGATAATAATGAGATCGAGGAATTAACCCTTACCAATTTGGTAACTTATGAAACATAAAACCCATGAAAGAGGTATCATACAATGAATATATAAATACACAAAAATTAAAGTGTATTACACAAATAATACAATTATGGGAAGTACATACAACACACAAAAGGTAATAGGGCAATATGGCACGAATCTCACGGGAATAAGGAGTGAGATGAAAACCCCTTACCTTGCACTTTCCTTTGGTCGAGGGTACGTTTAACCTCATGTATAAAGATAATAGTATGTTATTAAATTATAACAGAACCATATTAATATTTATGATATCATACATGATTCATTTATGAATTTATACTACCCATTTAATAATAATTTCCATGCTAAATTAACATTTCAGGTAATAATCACTTTCTTTATCGTACGTGTTTTAACTTGTTAATTTTGATTGTATCACTTAGACCAAGATTTAAATACTTACAGAATATAAAAAATGATTTATATATCATATATATTTAGAATATAAATATTTATTATAGACATATATATGAAATGAAAAACACTGTTTATGGAGATGGTAGTCCGTACGTACGCATAAATGTTGTTTCCGTTTTCATATCGTGTTGAACGAAACTAAGTGAATAAGATATATGTCAGTATATATATATATATATATAAATATATATATATATATATCTCGTAGCATTATTATTTCATATATTACATACTTATTAGTAGTATATATATTTCTATAATTGTTGATGAATGGTGAACGTGGAAATGAATCTCATCGCGTCGTAGAGACGGTAATCCATACGTACGCACGAGCGACAATATCATTTACTTAAAGGTGTGGAATTGGATGGTATATTAATTTTACAGAGACATTATCATTTAATTTTCATTATTTATATACATATTACTCATCAGTATATCCATCCAAATAACATAGTGTTGAATAACAAATTACACCACGACGTGGAGACGGTAAGCCGTACGTACGCACGCATGGTGACATTATCATTCATAATATGGATAGAATAATGAATAGAGTTGTTCCATATTTATAATAACATCACAATATATATAATATACTAGAGTTATTATTTTATAATGGAAATAACAAAGAAATAATAAGTTGAAGAATAAAAGAACTTGAAAGAGGGTGGTGGAATTATTACCTCCTCTTCAAGTTCTTCCTTTTGATTTGATCAAAAGGGCTCTTTAAGTTGGAATTATGACTAAAGTAGGGCCTCTAGGATGAAGGAAGGATAGTTTAGAGAGTATTTGGGTAGATTTTGGCCGATTCAAATGGTTTTGGAGGTGTGAATTTGAGAGAAGAGGAAGTTCCCTTTTATAAGAGGGGTGATGGGCACCTTTTGAAAAACTTAAAATATTATTTTATAATAAATTCATATTCGGTTTATAATGGCTAAAAAATTTATTATTTAAAGTATAAGGTGGGTATGGGTTGAAAACCACTCAACCAATAAGATTTAGACAAGTTTAGGTTAACATTTTAACCTTATCATTTAGATTTAACTCTCAGTTAAATAATTTAGCTTTTACCGTGTCTTCTTGTATTCTTACACTATATGGTTAATAAACTTACTATATACTATCCATATAACCCCAATTGGTTTATTAATGTAATATATATTATTATATAAGTATTTTGGCCGAACCTTAGATTTTTAGGACCATTATATCAATTAATAATATAATATTGGTTTTAAAAACTATTTTATTTCAATTTTGACACTATTTTGTATTTGTTTTTTTGTTAAAATAATAACAGCATGATTACTTGAAAAAAAATACATTGAATCAATCCTAACATGTTATATTCACCTAGAAAATTTGTGTATTTCCTAAAAACATTGAAATTTCATTTATTTTAATATTTATAATACCATTTAATTGATTCTTTCATTAATAAGGTAATTACTGCCTCATCATTGTATCTTTAATAAATTTAATTATTTAATCTCTAAAAATTATAAATAAAATGTAATTATGTAGAAAATATTATATATATTTCTAATGAATATTTATAGTCGAATTTATCTTATGTATAACCCTATATTAAAAATGGTTTAGTTATTAAACTTTGATTTTAACTCTTTTTAATTATTCTTTAAATAAAATAATAATAAATGTCTTAATCTAATCCAAGTGGAACTAAAGTGTCATATTTTATTCTTAAGGTTCTTTTTGGTCAAATTACACTTATCCAATAGAATTAGGCCATGTGTTAGGGTAATAATAATATTATTTTTACCCTTAATTACCCTATTTACTTTTAACGGTGGTAAATAAAAGTAAAAAGTTACTATTCACCAAAAATTATTTTTTTTATTGAACCAAATTTTACTCCTTGATATTAACTGTGTCTCTTGGATTTTAAAAATTCAACTAATAGAAGCGGTAAATTTATGTTTTATGTAAATTTGTAAATGCTCCTAGGAGGTGGGTAAAAGATGGTAAAAAGTTCGATAAAATTTTTATATTTCTAATATTATTATAAAATGACTATAATGAACTACATTGAACTTATATAGGTATTATTTATCTATTTTGACCTAAAATAAATTTAAATAAAATAAATAATTATTTAAATAAAAATTTGGTTTTTAAACAATAACTTACTGTTTTTTCACTATTCATCAAAAATTGAATGTTTTTAGAAAAATACCAAAAATTAACCCTAAGATAATTTTGATATTCTGAATTCAATAATGAAGTCTATTATACCAAATTCAAAACATATAAGTTTCATTTATTAATTTAAAATTAATTCACATTGTCAAATCCAAAAGGCGTATTTTTAAAAAATAATAACTATCAAAAGATTGACACTTGTTTATGTCCAATTTCAAAGTGAAATTACTTACAATGACTAGCATTGGATTAAATGGTAAAAATATAATCTATTTTTAATTCCAAACCATTAAATTGTATAATTTAACACTATAAATTATTTTGATTAAAAAAGTTATTTTCAGTTAAAATATAGTATTTTTCACTATTCACCCAAATATGACAGTTATCAGAATGACACAAAAATTTATTGAAACTAAATTATTATGTCTTTATTATAAAGAATAAGTATATTTTGTCAAATTAAATATATAAAAGTTTCAAATATTGGATTTAAAAAGGGTTCACCATTAAAAGGCAGTAAAAGTTCTTTTTTTGAAAAATACTTCTTTTATCTCAAAAAAATGAATTAGTCCTTAAATTATTTCTAAAAAACTCATAATATGGATTCTAAAATTATAAGGATTTTATATAGTTCAAAATTTAGTTAATATTATTCATAACCCCTTTTGAACGGCTAGTTTGGTAAGTCGTGGTGCGCTTGAACTCGGTGTTGCGTGTAGTGCAAGTTATTGAATTATTTTGAAGAAATATCGTATTATGAAATCTTGGGGTGTTACATTCTTCCCTCATTCAATAAATTTCATCCTAAAAATTTGAAATTTTTCTTCTAAAATAAAAGATTGAAAATAGAAAATTCCTTTTTGGGAAAACCCACATCAGAAATTGGGTTAATAAAATTTAGTGTTAATAATAGGAAAAGGGGAATGAAAAAGTCACCACCAAATTATGATATCGATTAGGAGAACATTGGTGGAAATTAGAGACATATAATTGGAGGGAAAACATAAATATTTATAGGGAGTTATTGAGGTCATCAATCACAAACAATTTTAGAAATGTGGGTATCAAAGCGACCAATCTATGATAATTTGAAATACCATCGGTTCAACAAAATGTAAGGTATTAGGATAACACATTTTTGGTTTTAAGATCCCTTCCATAAAGTTTAATAATTAATTTATCCATAAAATAAGATGAATATATATGTATGTATGTATGTATATATATACTTGACACGTAGAGTTTCATCCTTCAACTAATTTCTAACACAAACTCACCTTCCACTCAAAATGATAATAGAACTTAAAAAATATTTTATTTATCCTATTCGTTTAGGGTTCCAAAAAAATGAATTTATAATTCATCTACCCGACCCTTTAAAAAAATAAATTATTAAATCCAGGACATCACGTAGGTCAGTGATAGGTGATACACCCTTGTCTCCCTTCGATTGCGGGTTCAAGTCTCGCGGCCTCGCCAGACGTGACGGGTTGCCGCCCGACCTTTGGGTTGTCCATTTTATGGAAATCCAAAAATAACCTTAACAATAGTATCCAATTTCAAACTTAATCCATTCCAGCCTTTAGAATTATCCAAAATACTTATATCCAAACTCTCAGTCCAAAATTTATATGGAATTCAAACGTAATGAGGATCCTTTTTTCAAGGTAATAACATGTGAATGCCTTCATCCTGTATTCTTTTATAACACTGAAACATCCTGAATTACCAAAATCAACCATCTCTTATTCCAAAATCACTACCTCATTATCAGGACCATATTCAGGATTACCTTTCCTTCAACCATGTATTTTCCAAAAAGTATAGCTTACTATTAAGTCACATTTCTTGGAACCATATAATCTGAAATTCTCAATAAAATAGTACTGCAGTACAATCCTTATTTATCCCCATAATTCATGTAACCAATATACTGTTGATACAAAAATCAAATGAAATAATTCTATAATAACAACATAAGAGCACTAGTCATTGATATTCATTTGAGGTAGTATCATAACTTGATTATTATCCAATAACATCATTTGCGGTATACTATTATGAATAGGATATTGATTCGTGTAGTGTCGCAACACCTTGCAGATGAAGCATTTTATATTTGAAAACTTTTTGTTACCCTTGCAATCACATACATGGTGTCCTTTTTCTCCACACTTATAACAAACTCTCATTCCCTTCATTAATTTACCAAGGTGATTCATTCTACATTAATCACATATTGGAAAATCCTTCTTTACCTTATTCCCTTTATCTATCTTTCTTTCTACCATCCCTTTCTTCTCTGGCTTCCCTTTAAAGCCATAAGATTCAGAGAATTATTTACTTATATTATTAACACAAGATACTATTTCTTCATATGTTGAGAATACATGGTAGACTATTTCTCTTCTAAATGTTGTCTTAATACCGTGATAGATATGATCTTTCTTACTCTTTGCATCATATGTATTGCTGGAGTTCTCATTCCTTCTACTGGGCGCCATTTCTAAACAATGGCATACACTAGGCCAGTTTATGAATCAAAATTCATAATTCCAAACATGTCAAATACCTAACATAAATTGAATAGTTTATGGATATAATCTATAAAAATATTTTATTTGAGGAGATAAATACTCGTAAATCCTTCTTAATGATTTTTAAAGAAAATGAGAATTATCCAAAGAATATCCCCCGGGAGTGTCGTAACCAAGAGTGCAGCAAGGCCCGTTGTCATGCACCAGTTCCCGTTTGAGTCTAGCTCAAAGCGGTTTTTTCATGTTTTAACCCTAGGTACATCTGTGCCCGAGCCGCCTCTACCTACTCGTATCCAGACAGAGATTTATTTGCTTAGAAAACTCACAAAATCTCTACAGTATCAAAATTCTAGGAAGTTCTTCTATACTAATCCTCAAAGTCTATCTTAGGGTAATGTGCTATAATTATAGATTATCTAAAACTAGTTTCCAAGGTTATTTCTAAACTTCCTATGATTCCAACTGTAACACCCCAACCCCAGTTACCCAGAGCTAGTGCATTATTTTAAAACATTAGCATGATTAAAAGGAATCAAGTCCCGAAGGACCGATCAGTTTAGCAGTCTTGGAAAATAGATTACATACATTAACTTTACAATAAAATTTGATACATAAAACACAACATAGATAGTTCTTTGAGAATTCATTTTCTACCTATAGCTTAAAACTGCATATCAATCATAATACACTTCTTAGAATCCTGGGAAAATAAAACATAAGAAAGGGGTGAGCTCAGATGCTCAGTAAGGGTAAATAATTTAGTGAAAGCTATAAAATTTTAAGGAAAGATGTGTAATAAAAAAATCATTTTAAACATAAACTTGAACATAATATGGTAAAAATAAATGAAACATTATCATATAAACATTCAAATAGATATTCTACTAGTCGAATAATCACATGTAATAACTAATTTCACAATGAGGGAATGCCTAATACCGAACATCATTACCACATAGTCAAGGCCTCGTACCAAGACTACAAATAAATTTTCTGTCAAGGCCTTGTTACAAGACACTAGTTTATCTCACGAGACCTACTGATGCATCGAAGATATATAGAGGGCTCCACCCTTCACTTACTAAGTCCACTGTATTCCTCATATGAATAGTTGAAACATAACATAAATATGCATATTAAAACTAGCATACGAAATGTCAAAACATTAACCATAAACCATAAATGGTATAAAAATCGAACATCCATAGTAAAAAATATCATAACTCATTCAATAAAATATAGAATATTGTATTATAATAAATCAACCTCAATCAAAAATAATATCCAATAAATAAAGCTGACATAGTTGAAAATGATGAGTAAAACTTTTTGAGAGAAATATCATTTTTTTAAAATCATTTAAAATTCACACATTTATAAAAGATGTAATTTAAAATAGAATTTTGAATCAAAGTGTCCTATACCACTTTGAAACTTTTGAAAATAATTATCATTTCAAAACATTCAAATCCATATAATAAATCCTTAAAATAATTTTGAAAACATGGACATTAATTAAAAATATTTAGAAAGATAAATCATTAAAACATTTAAAATTCTGATCTTGATAAAGTGTACCTTTCAAAAATCATTAAAATATTCATTTTGAAATCGTTTTTATGAAAAATGGTAATGGATGATAAAAATGTCCCAGTAAATACTTACACATAAATAATCTATGATAATAATGAGATTGAGGAATTAACCTTTACCAATTTGGTAACATATGAAACATACAACCCATGAAAGAGGTATCATACAATGAATATGTAAATACACATAAATTAAATCTTATTACACAGAGAATAAAATTATGGGCAGTAAATACACCACACAAAAGGTAATAGTGGCAATATGGCACGAATCTCACGGGAATAAGGAGTGAGATGCAAACCCCTTACCTTGCACTTTCCTTTGGTCGAGGGTACATTTAATCTTTTGTATGAAGATCGTAGTATGTCATTAAATTATACCAGAACCATATTAATACTTATGATATCATACATGATTCATTTATGACATTATACTACCCATTTAATAATAATTTCCATGTTAAATTAATATTTTGGGTAATAATCACTTTCTTTATCGTACATGTTTTAACTTGTTACTCTTGATTGTATCACTTAGAACAAGATTTAAATACTTCCAGAATATAAAAAAATGATTTATATATCAAATATATTTAGAATGTAAATATGTATAATAGACATATATATGAAATGAAAAACACAGTTTATGGAGTCGGTAGTCCATACGTACGCATAAACATTGTTTCCATTTTCATATCGTGTTTAAGATAACTAAGTGAATTAGATATATGTAAGTACATATAAATATAAATATAAATATAAATATATATATCTCCAGTAGCATTATTATGTCATATATTACATACATATTAGTAATATATATATTTTTATAATTGTTGATGAATGGTGAACGTGGAAATGAATATCATCACGTCGTGGAGATAGTAATCCGTACGTACGCACGAGAGACAATATCATTTCATTAAAGGTGTTTAATTGGATGGTATATTATTTTTAGAGGGATATTATCATTATATTTTCATTATTTATATACATATTACTCATCATTTTATCTATCCAAATAACATAGTGTTGAAAAACAAATTACACCACGACGTGGAGACGGTAAGCTGTACGTACGCACGCATGGTGAAATTATCATTCATAAGATGGATAGAATAATGAATAAAGTTGTGCCATATTTATAATAACATAAAAGTATATAGAATATACTAGATTTATTATTTTATAATGGAAATAACAAAGATATAAGAAGTGGAAGAAGAAAACAACTTGAAAGTGGGTGGTGGAATTATTACCTATTCTTTAGGTTTTTCCTTTTTATTTGATCAAAACGGTTCTTTAAGTTTTCATTATGACTAAAGTAGGGCCTCTAGGATGAAGGGAGGATAGTTGAGAGAGTATTTGGGAAGAGTTTGGCCGAGCCAAATGGCTTTGGAGGTGTGAATTTGAGAGAAGGGGAAGTGCCCTTTTATTAGAGGGGTGAGAGGCACCTTTGGAAAAACTTAAAATATTATTTTATAATAAATTCATATTCAGTTTATAATGGCTCAAAAAAATGTATTATTTAAATTATAAGGTTGGGATGGGTCTAAAACCACTCAACAAATAGGTTTTAGACAAGTTTAGGATACCATTTTAACCTTATCATTTAGATATAACTCTAAGTTAAATAATTTAACTTTTACCGTGTCTTCTAGTATTCTTACACTATATGGTTAAACAAATTACTATATGCTGCCAATAGAACCCCAATTGGTTCATTAGTGTAATAAATATTATAATATAAGTCTTTTGGAATAATCTTATATCTTTAGGACTGTTATATCAATTAATAATATAATATTTTTTTAAAAACTATTTTATGTCAATTTTGGCACTATTTGGTATTTGTTTTTTGTTAAAATAATAAAAGAATGATTACTTCAAAAAAAAAATACATTGAATCAATCCTATAATTTTATATTCACCTAGAAAATTCGTGGATGGCATAAAAATTTTGAAACTTTATTTATTTTAATATTTATAATACCATTTATTTGATTCTTTCATTAATAAGGTAATTACTGCATCATCATTGTGTTAGTAATAAATTTAAATATTTAATCTCTAAAAATTATATATAAAATTTTATTATGTAGGAAATATTATTAACTTTATAATTAATATTTATAGTCTAATTTATCTTATGTATAACCCTCTATTAAAAATGGTTTAGTTATTAAACTTTGATTTTAACTCTTTTAACTCTTCTTTAAATAAAATAATAATAAATGTCTTAATCTAATCCAAGTGGAACAAAAGGGCCATATTTTATTTGTAAGGATTGTTTTGGTTGAATTAAACTTATACAATAGAATTAGGACATGTGTTAGGGTAATAATAATACCATTTGTACCCTTAATTACCCTATTTACTTTTAACTGTGGTAAATAAAAGTAAAAAGTCACTATTCACAAAAAAATTATTTTTATCTTATTGAACAAAATTTTACTTCTTGATATTAACCGTGTCTCTCGGATTTTCGAAATTAAACTCACAGAAGCTGTAAAATTAAGTTTTATGTAGATTTGCAAATGCTCCTAGGATGTGGGTAAAAGACGGTAAAAAGTTCAATAAAATTTTTATATATCTAATCTTATTATGAAATGACTCCAATAAATTAAATTAAACTTATATAGGTATTATTTATGTCTTTTGACCTAAAATAAATTTAAATAAAATAAATAATTATTTAAATAAAAATTCGGTTTTTAAACAATAACTCAATGTTTTTTCACTATTCATCAAAAATTGAATGTTTTCAGAAAAATACCAAAAATTCACCCTAATCTAATTTTGATATTCAGAATTAAATAATGAAGTGTATTTTACCAAATTAAAAACATAGAAGTTACATTTATTAATTTAAAAATAATTCCCATTGTCAAAACCAAAAGGCGTATTTTTAAGAAATAATAACTATCAAAATATTGACACTTGTTTATGTCCAATTTCAAAGTGAAATTACTTACAATGACAAGAATTGGATTAAATGGTAAAAATATAATCTATTTTTACTTCCAAACCATTAAATTTTTTAATTTAACACTATAAATTATTTTTGATTAAAAAAGTTCTTTTCAGTTAAAATGTAGTATTTTTTACTATTCACCCAAATATGAAAGTTATCAAAATAACACTAAAAATTTATTGAAACTAAATTATTATGTCCCGATTCTAAATAAGAAGTTTATTTTGTCAAATTGAATATATAAAAGTTTCAAATATTGTATTTAAAAAGGGTTCACCATTAAAAGGCCGTAAAAGTGCATTTTTTGAAAAATACTTCTTTTATCTGAAAAAAATAGATTATTTCTTACATTTTGTCTAAGAAACTAATAATATGTATTCTAAAATTATAATGATTGTATATAGTTCAAAATTCATTTAATATTATTCATAACCACTTTTGAACGACTAGTTCGGTAAGTCGTAGTGTGCTTGAACTCAGTATTGTGTGGAGTGCAAGTTATTGAATTACTTTGAAGAAATATTGTACTATGAAATCTTGGGGTGTTACATTATAGATCCTTTATGAATCCTATAAAACCTAAAATATATTTTAAGGTTTTAAAATATATTCTATGTAAACACGAATCACTTACATATAGAAAGGGGTATTATTTTAATATTCTTAGTTAATGTTCTTATAAAACATTTAAATACATTCATATTTCCATGATATCATGAGAAAACACCATGGGAAGGATTGTGGTTTTCATTAATTTATTATATGGATTTCAAATCCTATGTTTGGAAAATAGTAAAGAACTCCACTCCCTTTTCAAAAATAAAACCACCCACAATCCCATTCATCTACACTAATAAATATATGATCATAAATTTACTCTACTATGTCCTATATAGATCCCTACCAAGGTCCCCCAACTTCTTAATAATATCCCTCAAGCTTTTGGAATCACCCTTACACGACAGGGGATTTATCACACTTCTTTCTCCATTCAATCACTATCATTATATTATTCCTTTTGAATCTAAATTTTAGTTTTTTTCATTCCTTTATAATAATCCCTATAATATAAAATTGATTTTATAATAATGAGAGATAATTTATTCCCTCTTTTTTAAGATTTAATTATGTGGTTACTATACCAGTTTAAGGGATTATATCCTTCTCCTCTTTATTCAAACACCTTATTTATATAGTTCCTTTTTCCTTTCAATTCATATTTATGGGATATGAACTTAAACATCTATATTAATTATCTTATGATTACTAGGTGATTAGACACCCCATTCAATCTCATTAATCCATTACAGGATTCATTATATACCCTAATTATGACATTGAAATTATCTTATGATTTTTCCATTACAAACCTTTTTATTGTGAATACCATCACCAATTCCAATAAAGGGTATTAACCTTGTCATCCCTATCCTTATTTGAATTGGTACACCCATGTATGTATTCCAAACTAAATAATTTTTTAATAAAATGTGATAAAATATGATTATATGATGAATGATCTATGTTGCACACTTTCACATGTACATGATATGAGAGAGATGGGTCCACCTATAATTATATATAAATATAAGGAACTTGATATTGATTTAGTCTCATAATATGTCAAGTATGTGATTTGGGAGAAAAAATAATCATTTATTGGACTTTTCCCACAATGTTATGATGTATTGGTAGTTATCCGTGACCTATGTTTACGATTTCATGTTTAATTTAGTTTTCATAATCCCATGTTTGTTTTATGTTATCATCGTATAACAAGATTTGAAGTCCATTTTTAAGATTCTCACTCCTTTTATGTCTCATTGAAATGACTGTTGACTAATATCTAATATATTCATCATATTATGATTTTTTTATTTTCATAGTAGGATTTATTGCTTACCCATTTCATATGTATGAACCTAGGTTATCCCATATAGTTTTAAAAGATATATAATATTAGAAGCATTTCAAGGAAGTTTTCAATAATGTTTTTTATTCATGTATCATGTTGGTGTAATATGTATCTAATTTCCCAATTACACTAGTATTCATGATCATATGAGTTTTACTATGTGTGTTTTTATGTAATAAAACATGAAATAAAGTGTATTAAAGAGATGGGTTATAATAATTGATATCAGATTAAATTATATTTTTTTTGGTTTTAGGATTAAAAAACATTAGAGAAAGACTTAGGGATAATAATAAACAATGGAATACATCCCTAAATTTTGTTAATGTTTAGAGTAAGTGGTTTCCAAAAAATTACATATCTTTTTGGACCCTACAAGGGGATGTGAATCTGACATAGATGTACATATGGGTAAAAAACCCAAAAAAATCCTATTGAGATAAACGAGACAAGAAAATAATGAAAAAAATGATACTACACCAAAACATTACATTAACGGTGGGGTTTTTAGTAGCGATTTTTGAAACCGCTGCTAAAAGTTTTGAATATAATTTAGAAATTATTTATTAAAAACTGACGCTAAATCTTTTTATTTTTTAAAAAACTCGACACTTCCCCATCAAACCCTCGACGCTACCCCCTGACCCCCAAATCCCTATGAATCCTCGACCCCCCAAATCCATAAGAACCCTTATCACTGCCGATCCCATCCCTCTCTGTCAATCCCATACCTCGTCACCAATCCCGATGCTCGCCTCCCATCTCTGCTTGTCCGACCTTCATTTCCACCGATCCCATCCCTCACCACCAATCCTGTCCCTCTCCACTGATCCCGACGCTCTCCGCCCATCACTGCCCATCACGGTCGGTCTGAACATTGTTGAGGTAAGGGTCATTAACGATGATGAATGAGAGTAAAAGTATAATTTCACTACCCTCATATGGTTTTGGAGACTTATCTATGGGTAATGGAGTTGGTTTCACCCTTAAGAAAAATATTATGTCGTAATTTCAAGATGTGGAATTTGTTAGAAATCGAGTATTTGTGATAGATACATCATGAAAGATATATCAATTCTATAAATGTTTTTTTGTGAAAATAGGGACTCTTCCAAATTGATGTGGTCTATGCCACAATATTCATTTCACATTGAAAATAGGGTCAAATTATATATTTGATATATCTAGAAAATCTTGGACCTCTTTTCTGTGTAAGGATATTCATAATATAGTCGATTCAAACAAGAGTTTCCTAAACACAATTGATTTATTGTGCTATGAATATTTAGAGTAGAGTTTTAATGGATAATAAAAATATTTATATCTCCAGACCATAATGGTGATTACACTCCACAAAAGTTTAAGTATATAGATTTAACTTTTTTCATATACTCAATTATAATGTGATGCATGGTTTCATACTACAGTAGGTGGTTTCTTAATAGTTTGAACATGCATTGATGATGTGGAACTATTTAGATATCAATTTCCCCATATGGTAAATATTTTTGATCAATTATGATCCAATGGTTCAAAATAATGTAGGGGTAGTTAGAAATAAGTTAAAATAAATTGTATGTTTTAATTTAAACTTTAAATTCAAATCCAGAGAAGAAGAAGATGTCATTTTGTGATATATTAGGATTCTCAATAGAGATATTTTGAAAGAGAGGTGATACCTGATAATTAATGAAATGACAAACACTATTAGTATTATGAAAAGAGGAATGAAGATATGACACAACTATATCTTGTATAATATATATTTATTAAATATAGTATAATAAATAGAATAATGAATATCTGACATAACTATACCCTGTATAATATATGTTTCATTTAAGAATTATAAGAATTCATTTAATTTCTAAATTCCTTTTTTATGAAATTATGAATATTTTTTATATACCAATGGTTTTTTGAAAATATTTCCTAGTGTTTTAGGTTGATATAAATGGGTTTTCACATGAATACCATGTTTTCATTTTCTAAATGTAATGTTTTATTATGCTATTATTCTTCTTAAATCTATTATTTCCTTTTGAAATGGTTATCATGTTTTGAAATGGGTTTTGACCTGATTATGATTTTTAAAGTGTGAAAACAAGGTTTTAAATAGAATTTGATTTTGAAATGAGATTTTGACCTTTAAATGTTTTAATAAAGGTTGTTTTAGTATATTTTAAATTGTTATTTTAAATGTGTAGATGGCTTAAAACTTTTAAAATGTATTTTTTGCTTTTTTTAAATGGTTTGATGGATGTGGTTGTCCCTTTTTTACTATTTTGACTTTCAAAGAGAAAGAAAATTGTGGAAGTGTAGCTTTGAAACATTTTATAATTAATGGTTGATTTTTGTAGACCTATTAAAATGTTTCAATTTTTGTTCTTGTGGTTTTTGGGGGAAATGAAGGTCATTGTACATGATTCATTTTTTCAAAGAAGATAACACTTGTGTAATGGTGAAATTGAAATGTTTTAAATGCTTTGGTGTTTTCCATCATTTTCCATACTGTGTCTGGTAATTATTTTATGAAAAATGAAATGTTTTTTTCATTACACGACACATTTTGTTGTCAAATTACTGTCTAGAACATTGCTTTTAAATGGTGTATGTGGAAAGAAACCCTTGATTACCCCTTTATCATTTACTACTTGTGTGAGTTTGTGATAAATATGTGATGCTTGTTACTTCCTATGCCTGAGAATGTGATACTTATGCCTTGAGTGTATGTTATGTATGTATAGGGTACTACATCATTGGGTGTTAGGGTTGAGTGTAGTTATGGTTATTCCTCATGTGTTAAACTTGTATCATTTTCACAATGCCTTAGATCCACTATTGGTCATGGGAAACCAGGTACTAATTGGATGAACTAACTTATTTCTCTAGTTGGTTCACATGTTGTTGGGGGGGGGGTCATCATGAGGCTTGTGTGGGAAACTTGGTTTTCAGTTATATATGTAGCATACGCTGATAGATAGATAACTCAGGTGTTTATTACAATATATGTTTAACTAATTATCACATTAGTATTCCCAGAGTAGATCCCATGACACATGCAATTATATGGTTACTTAGTGATTTAGGGTAGTTTTATCTAGTGATATATTATATCATTTCCCCTGATTTCTTCATTATTGAATCTGTACTATTTATACTGTATTATATGGTTACTTACTAATTTAGGGGAGTTCTACCTACTGATATATTATATCATTTTACCTGATTTATTCATTATAGAATCTTTTTTGTTTATATTGTATTTTTATATTCCTTACGTAACTGTTTTTGTTACCCTTACATGGAATTTAAATTTTGTGCGTTACCTTTACATATGTACCTTTGTAACCTTACACATTATTTTTATTCTGGTTTTACCCTTATGTATGATCTATTTACATTTACACAAGTGTTTCATACCTTTACGCAAGTGATTCTTACCTTTACACAAGTGATTCTTACCTTTACAGAAGTTTTTCTTACCTCTACGCAAGTGCTAAGCTATCCTTAAGCAGTACGTAAAAAAATTAATATACCCATGTGTAGTGAAATATATACCTTTAAAAGTGTATGGAATTTATGTTTTTACTTTATTCGCTCTTTGAAAAACTCTTATTACCCTTATGTAACTTCTGAGTGCCTTTATTCAACTTCTCTAGTTACCTTTACATGTCCAGTTTAAGTAAAATCCTACCATTACACAACTTTATTAGTTACCCTTATGCAATGATTATAATTTGTTCTTACCCTTAAATAGCATTATAAATAACTTATATATATAATGTGTAAAATTAATCTTATCTATATGCGAGATGTATATTTTAAAGGTTACCTTGATGAAAATTATAAAAATTATAAGGTAAACTTATACAACCTATGTAAAAATTATTTTACGCTTATGAGGGATATATAGGTATAAAATTTCCCTATTATATTTAAGTAGTAGTGTCTCTCATCTATTTTAATGGTAGAAATACTATGTCATTGGAAAATGATACCAGGAATGAAATACATTGAGTATTTTTGAATTTAAACATTATACTTTAAACAGTAATATGTTTCTATTTTAATTTCTAACTTTAGGGTTTTAAATGTATGATGAAGCATTAGGAAAAACCCATGTGTAGAAGATTCAATGTGTTTCTAAATAATGTTATCCATTTGTGTTTTGTATATAAATAGAAGTTAAGGAAAGAAGTGAATAAATAATAAGCAATACATTTATAATTTCATGGATTCATTATACTGATTTGTTGAGGCATTTATAGCTTCCCTATATTTCCTTATTCTGTATCAATTATTGAAGGGTCAAAGTTCACTACTCTATACCAGTTTCTTCATCGACATATTCTAATAGTCTAAATAGTTTTATTATTTTTCAAAAGGGTAGGTAATTCTTATTTCACAGATGGATATACGTACATTTAAAAGGTAGTGTATGGTTATTTAACATATTCATATTTGTTTTTCAACTAGTATAAATGAATCTCTTTTTTTATTTCGTAATAGTTATGTGTTTTATTTTTTTTCATAATTTGTAGGAACATTGTGATATATATAGATAAAAACTGTATCACATTATAGAGGAAATACCTCAGTATGCTAAGGGTTTGGAGGAGTTTTGAGATTTTGGAATTTCCAATTGATCTGTTGAAGGGAGAATAAGATGTCAATGTTAGAATTGTAAATTTAGAAGATGGTTGAAGAGAGATGAAATATATTAACACATTAAATTGAATAAATTCTATACTCATTATTTGTGTTGGATTTGGAATTGATAATCAAACGTTACAGAAATGTTGACCACTAATGTCAATGCACAAAATTAGCTCCCAACTTCATCAAAAATGGAAAATGAAATTAAAAACCATATAAATGATGCATTTGGCATTGAAATACACCAAAATCAACATCCAAACATATCAAAACTACCTCTTAAGGATGGTACAAATAACAACATGACAAGTGATGTTTTTGAGACTGGAGGACAACCATATCAAGATTGTAACATATCATTGGATCATCCTCTTGATTATATGGAGACTAATTTAAGAAGAAACATCACTGAGCAGTCATATGCATTTAATGGTTTATTTGATGATGGAAATCAAGAGTTGTATAGTGGATGTTTGAAATATTCAAAAAATTATTTTCTACCGAAGTTTTAATATATCAAATGCCTATGTGGAATTACAAATAAGGTGATGTCCATGATATTGGAATTGTTGTGTGATGCATTTCCTATAGCAAAGATCCCTGAGCATTTTTATGCTAGCAAAAAATATTTCAACAAGATTGGTCTGAATTATACAAAAATACATGTGTGTCCCAATGATTGTATTCTTTATTAGGGAGAGGATTCAAAAATATAGGATTGAAAAAATGGTCTTCTTCTATATGGTAGTCTATGGGTGAAGTTGGAAGTCTGAATCAACATATTATAGGAATAATAGAAAAGGAACACACCTACAAAGGTTTTGTGTTACTTTCCTTTAAATCCCCGATTGTAAATATTATTCATGTCATTGAAAACCGATTAACACATGAAGTGGAATTCTATAGATAATAACAATGATGGGTTAATGAGACATCCAAGGGATTCAAAATCGTAGATGAAATTTGATTCATTACATCTATATTTATCATCTAATCCTAGGAATGTTCAACTGGGATTTGATGTCAATGGATTCAACCCATTTGGTACTTTGGTGTACCAGTTATATCATTTGATTGATTGTTTTGATCCCTTATAATCTGCCTATATGGATGTGTATTCAATAAAAATATTTTATCATTTTGATAATTATTCCTGTAAAACAAGTACCTTGAAATGATATTTATGTATACTTGTAGCCTTTAATTGAATAATTATAGGAGTTATGTAGCAACAGTGTTGAGACATATGATACATCTTCTAGAATAATGTTATAAATGCATGCTGCTCTAATGTGGACCAATAGTGACTTTCATGGACATGGGAATTTATCTGGTTGGAACAATTACATGGGTTTGTCTTGTCCAATTCGTAACTTCAATTATGATCCCGAACAACTAACTCATATTAGAAAATGGTACTTCATGTTTCATCAAATATTTATTGATGCATTTCAAAGATTTTTCCTGAACAAATCAAAATTAAATGGTTTCATTGATCGTAGACCACCTCCAAAGTTGTTAAATGGTTCTGAAATATTTTCATTACATGGAAATGTTGAAATAGAATTTGGGAAGGTGATTTATTTTTATGATATTTGGAAAAAATCTCGAAGTGAATGATAAAGTGAAATCATAATGCAACAATGGAAAAAAAGTATATTCTTAAAACATGCATATTGGGAATTTAATTTTATGTGGAATAATATTGATGTGATTCATATTGAGAAGAATGTTTGTGAAAATTTTATCTTCACATTACTTAATCATCATGGGAAGTCAAAGGATAATATCAATTCTCATAAATACTTACAAGTAATGAACATAAAGCATGATCTTTGGCCAGATGAGAATGAAAGTTACGCTATGGTAATTCTTGAAATAAAAATAGGGATAAAGATACATTCCATTGAATTTTAAAATATGTGAAGGTATGTGATTGGTATTTAAGTAAAATATCTAGTTGTGTTGACTTAAAGAATCATTGGTTAAATGGATTGAAAATCCAAGATTCACATATTTTGTTACAATAGTTACTTCCATTGGCATTGCTTACATTATTAATTGAAAAGGTTACTACTGTTGTACTCTAATTCTGCACAATTTTTAGAAAATTATCTGAGAAAACTTTACATCCATTTCAGTTTGAAAACCTTTTGGAGAGATTTTTATTGACACTTTGTGCAATGGAGATGATCTTCCCCCCATCGTTTTTTTACTTTCATGATGCTTTTAACAATGCATTTGGCTGAGGAAGCTAAACTAAGAGGCCCCGTACATTATCTATGGATGTATCCAATTGAGAGTATTTTATTTATATGTTTTTGGTTTCTGTAAAAAATTATTGGAACTTAATTAAATATATAATTTTGTTTTTATTTTATTTTATTTCATATATATCTTGGGAATTTTAAATATTATGTGAAAAATAATGCTCAACATTAAGGCTCAATTTCTAAAGGATATTTAGTAGAGGAGTGTATTATGTTTTGTTCTAGATACTTGGATGACATTGAGACAAGATCAAATCGAGTTAGATGTGTTGATGACACATCGACTCAATCTAAAATACATGGGAAATCAAAAATATTTCCTGCTATTGGTCGATCAGTTGGGAGGAGCTCAAATGTTACCTCAATAAAAATGGAATTGTTATAGGAATATATATATATATGTTTCTAAATAGTGAAATTTCAAATCCATTGATTTAATATTTGAGGATACAAAAAAAGAGACTAATTAGAGGATGGACATGAAATGAAAAAGATATAACAAAATCTATTAATAAAGAGCTTATAAAATGGTTTTCATCACGTGTAAGTTCAAAAATATTGCAATCAATATGGATATTAGGTTGACACATATATTTTGTAAATCTAATAATTTATTTTAATTTTTTTAAGATCATTAATACTGATACTCAAGCATAGTTGTTAGAATATTTGAAATTTCTTTCCTGAGGTCCTCTAAAACAAGCTATAAAGTTCGACGCTTACAATGTGAATGGATTTTGATTTCATACAGTCGATCAAAAAGAGGGTTTGAAAAAGCAGAATAGTGGAATATTTATTTTTTCAAAAGTGGAATACTATGGAAATTTTATTGATATCATCGAATTAAACTACCACAAGAAATATTTAGTTGTTTTATTCAAATGCAATTTGGTGGATATTATTAGGGGTGTTGAAAGGGATTTGTTGCAATTTACTTCTGTGAACTTCTCTCAATTGATGGGTATTGGTGACCATGAACTACATGATCCATATATCTTATCATTTCATGTGAAGATAGTATATTATATGAAGGATTTCATGGATGAAGGGTGGAGTGTAGTTGCTCACATAAAACAAAGAGACTTGTATGATATGGGTAATGAAGTGGAAGACTTGACCTCTGGCATTGAATCACATAAACAACAAGAATCATACTTATTTTTCCATCATGATATTGAAAATATTAGTGTTTCAATAGTGGATGAAGTAGATTAAGTAATGATATAGTAGGAAAATTATATGATTGAAGAAGAAAATTACTTTCTGTGTTGTTATCCACTCATTTATCAACCACTTATGTCATTTGTGCATTCATTCATTATCATTGTTATGTATAATTTGTTTGTTAGTACTATTCATCTATTATCATTTCTATTTTTTTCTTCATGAATTTCTCAATATATATGTTCTAAACTTAATTTTATTTGATTAAATGACAGTAATTATAAGGAGGAAGCATTATACTTCCACTACGTGGTCAAAGAGTTTTTTTAGAAGCCGATCGAATCTGGTAATCTTTTAAATAGTTTAAATATTTATTAGACAATGTTATCAGTTTAATAAATTAAATTGTTGATTTATCTTTGTTTAATTAAGTATCATAGTTTATGCCACTATTCATCCTAAATATAATTGTGGATGAATGTTTATAAAAAATCTAAAGGGAGTTTTGTTAGTGAGTCTACGAAAGAAGTTGGCATATGAATTCATTTTTCATTATAATAACTTATTATCAGTTGTCACTATATTTATATATATTACTTATAATATGAATGATATTTTATTTATAGGAAAAAATTAAAGAACAATGGAATTTTAATCCCACACAGTCCTACTCAGTCTCCCAGGATGACCTAGTAGGTAAAGTCATTAGGAAGGAGCATCCTGGTCGAGTGTGCATGATAGGGTTGGGACCATTACCATATGAGGTCTTTGGTAAGAAAATGGAGATTTCAAGTGATGAATGGTGGTGAGAAGGTAAATCACACAACTTCAAAATCATTTATTTCGCAAAATGTTAATGATTTTAAGTATATATATATATATAAAAGATTGATTAATTTTCAATATAATTGTCTTATATGTTCCGATAGTAAGAATTAGAGATGGAGATGGTGAATGTGACGAGTAGAGTTCATCATTGGGAAATTATTAGTGGATAGGGTTTGTTCATGTATCATTATGTCCAATATGGGTATATTTTTTAATCTTTTTCTTATATTTTAGATGTGATCGGGACAATGGGTGTCGTATGTATGTGATTAATTTAATTATGTTATAATGTTGTGTTGTATTAATGATAATTTTCATGATGGTTACGTATTGGTATACCTTGTTAATGATATGTTTCCCTTAAATAACATGTTTGGTTATTGTGGTTGTTGATTTATTATTATAAGGTAATGCTATGTGAAATGAATTAAATTATATCATTATTGATATATTTTGTATAATTTTGATATGATATCATGTAATAGATGTCATTAGTGAGGAGGAATGGATATCTTATTGAAATTTTAAAGACCCAGAAATTTCAAAGAAATTTTTTTCTTAAATGCCTTGAAATTTTACGAGACTGTGGCTTCGGAAGGCACTTGATTCCAAGGCCCAGTGTGCCTGGAATAAATTTCTAAAGTTTAGCTCGGGTACGTTTAGTATACGAACGAGCGGGTTTTTCTATCTTTCAAACCGGTGCTCGGAATTGAAATCTGAGGGTACCGATGAACTCGTAGCGCTGGTAATTTCTTAAGGGGACCTTTACCATAGTTGCGTTTTAAGCAGGTTGAGAAATAGTATTTGGGGAATTAGTTTAAAATAAAAAAAATTATTAGAACAATTTTATTTTATAACATTGGAAGTTAATCCCTCCTATGGGAAGTTATTGGTGGGGCCCATAACCATCCAACTTTCCATGTGTAGATATTTGAAAGGTGGGGCCCACACGAGCCCCAATCTTTCACTTTCCCCTAAACTCCTTAAACCCCCCTTCTTCAATTTGTAAAATCCTCATAAATTGTGTAAACTCTTCCTCCCCCTATCTCCCTCTTTATTATTTTTCAACACATGTTAATCAATGTAATAAAACTATTAAATTATTTAATTAAGGGATTTGAATTTTGAATTCTTGGAAAGTTTAATTAAAATAAGGGGTAGCCTTATTTTAATTTGGTTGGAACATGTTGTGTTGGGGAAAATATTTGAGAGAGAGCTCTTATGAAAGAAGAAGAGAGTTTCTCCTTTGTTTGATGAACATCAACCTTCCGACGAAGAACGACACTCTCTTCCAATGAATAACGACACTCTCTTCCGCAAAGAACGACGACACACCTTCTTTTCTCTTCTCCACGACAAGATAGGAGACGCCATTTCTTCTTCGGGTGCACTCCTATGACGACAGAAATGACACTGTCATCCACGACGCACGACTACCACGAAGCTTTTCCAAGGTAGGGGGATTTTGTATAATTATGTTTACATGATTTATACCCTCGAGCATGGAAGATTATTTGGTTGGGTGATTATTCAAACAACTAACGCGATGGGTATGGACTAGCGAACAAATCCGGACATGCCACCAACTTGTTCTTGATGCGCGGATTGCGTGGTGACAAGTGAACGAAAGGGAAATGATGATTTGTAGCCGTCGCAGTGAAGAGCGCAACCCGAGAAGGTCGTAGGTGCAGACGAGAGCAAAAACGGACTACCAGAACGACTCTGGTGGCCCGCAGAACGTCTCGTTGGTGCGGGTCACCGGCGCGCCGATGGAGGAAACCCGCCGCAGAAACAACCACGATGGTGGTGAGATGGACCACGTGGCCGTGCGGGATCCTAGAACGGCGGGGCGGCGTCAGCTGGCGCCGCCGATTCCAATTAACAGGGGGCCGCGCCCCCCGCTCCGCGCAATGCGCTCGGCCGCTGGACGAGCCAGTGCCTTCCCCCCGGGAGGGCCGAGGTGGGCCACGCGGGCTGGTCCGTGCCCAACTGGGCCAGACACGAACCCGATTCAGGTCGACCCGGTTCGGGCCGACTCAGGGTGGGTTGGGTCGGGTCAGACCGGGCCCAAACCCCCCGTTTTCAGACCATTTTCGGTTAAATGACAATATCTTGAGCTACGGACCTTCGATCGAAGCACCGTCTATTGCGTATGATTACTTGGATCGATACATTCATTTTGATATATTACACTAAAGGTTCGGAAAAGTTTGGGTATGGTCGGGTTGGTTTGAACCCAAAACCAACCGGGCCCTCAGAGCGGAAACACTTATAACTTAAGGACCGAACGTCTGATTGACGCGCCGTCAATTACATTAGTTTCCTTTTGTTGAGAAGTATATTTTGGCATAAGCCGCTCGAGGTTAGGACATAGTTAGAGTATGGTCAGTTTGATTTTAGCTTAAAAACCAACCGGGCCCCTCGAACGGAGAAGCCAATAACTCTCAGACCTGATGTCTGTTTAACGAACCGTCAGCGGCATTGGTAATCTCATTGAAAAAAGGTTCATTTGAGTATACCCCATGGGAGTTCAGGGTACAATTGAGATACGGTCGGGTTGGTTCGTACACAAAACCAACCGGCCCCATGGAACGGAAATTCTAATAACTCACAGACCAGTCGTCCGATTGAGGAGGTGTTCTCCCTAGCCATGGTTTCGACATCATGAATGAAAATCCTGGTTTGAGCTGAGTCAATGGCATTTGTGTTTGCCTCATGATTGAGATGGGTTACTTGATAACTTAGGTATATATATGGGAATATAACAAAGTAAAGGTTATTTGTTGAGATATTTATTTCTGGTTTATCATTGTTGGATTTAGTGAGACCTTGAGGGTCTTGGGGTCCCTACTGAGTATCATTATACTCACCCCTACATGGGCTATGCCCGCACCTCGATGTGTTGGATGCAGACGACAGACAGCGCTGACCGAGGCAGAGTATACGAGGACTGGACGGTACTCGGAGGTGGACACTCATCATGATGATGCACGGAGCGGACCGATAGATGTGAAGTGCTGATGAGGACATCTGTACCTACCCTTTAAGTAGGGACCCCGAATAATGATCCAGGAGCTGCTTCACTACTCAACTGTTTGCCTTTTTAGTTGTACTTTCTTTCAGTTGTAGCTATACCTTTCCACTAGGCTTGTATTTCTAGCCCCCTTTTCACTTTCAACACTCTTGTTACTGCTCTACACAGTGTTTTCTTTGGCTTGTACTCTAGTTGAGTTTGTTTACGTTTTATAAAGGCAATGCCATCCCAGTTTTTAGGGAGTTACGCCTTTGGTGCTAGTCGCCAGCCCCTGGTCTATTGAAGGTGAGCTTGGGGTAGTCACGATACGGGCCCCGAGGGATGGGTTGTGACAAATTGGTATCAGAGAACGTCAGATCTACCACCGAACTTAGGACTCTGATATTTTCTTTCTGTGAATAAATAGTGTTAAGGGTACTAAGTGTGGTTTTCTGTTTAGGGAGTCTAGTGTTGGTGCAGGCGGCCGACGTATCCATACACCAGGACCCTGACTTATGATTTCTGACTCAGTGCACGAAAAAACTGATTATGTGTGTGTTTTCGAAAGTTTCTTTTAAGTCAGCTCAAACCAGGTCAGCTCACCTAGTATAGTCTTTTGACAATGTAACATTTGTTTCTTTCAGGAGGTCTTCACCCAGTTAGTCAGTGTGGGTACCAAGTAGAGAGCACGATGATATCCCACTGAGTAGCGAGGCATCAGTACAGGGCCCTCTACCTGTTGTCACAACAGCAGAGAGTGCACGCCGCTTGAGCGCGTTGCACGAGTTCCAGCAACAGAGGCCTATGTGATTTTGAGGCGAGTCAGATTTTCAGATGGCTGGGCACAAGCTAGAGTTTGTAGCATGAGCTTTCCACATATCCGGGACACCCGCTGACATGATGGTGTACCTACCTGTTAGTCTCTTTCAGGGAGCAGCTAAGAGGTGGTGGATCCAGATGCTCTAGTTTTGCAACAAGACGACCTTCATCTGGGGAAACTTTGAGACTTTTTTAGGGTGGAGTTTATACCAACGACTCTACACTCTGAGCATGCTCAAGAGCTGCTGCCCTTGCCGCATGGTTTTTCGACTGTAGCAGAGTCTTCTATAGCCTGCAGTAGACAGATGACACAGAAGTCCAAGTGGACTAGGCCAACAGGTGGGCGACCTCGGGATACCGGTTCAGTTGTGCGAGGCACACGAAACAGAGCCAGCCATATGAGGAGCAGGAAGTGCTATGCATGCGGTAAGTAGGGTCACTTGGCTCGAGACTACCCGACCTATCCCGAAGATGAGGAACAAGCAGTGGAAGAACCTAATAGACTAGGGCATAAGAGCTGTCCGTACAGCCAGTGGGGTACGACGCTTCGAGGTGTCGCCACCACCACAACCAGGAGGTCCACTCCAAATGTAGGGAACATGTGGATATGGGAGAGCACAACTTCAGGTATCTGAATCATATGACTACGAAGCTCCAGAAGTAGGTGTACATGATCGAGACTAGTTCTAGGCATGGAGGCCTTAGTTCTTAGTGCTTCTAGTTTTCGTGTTGTTGTTGTTGTGTTTGTTTTGTGTCTTTGTACTTCAAGCTGTAGTAATAAAAGACACTTATCTTTGTGATGTTTACTTTCCTGTCCTTTTTGTATGGTTG
The DNA here is from genome assembly GCA_963277665.1 of Viscum album. Lineage (NCBI taxonomy): Eukaryota > Viridiplantae > Streptophyta > Magnoliopsida > Santalales > Viscaceae > Viscum > Viscum album. The sequence goes on along the minus strand of OY728133.1, from coordinate 1,388,278,963 downwards.
CTACTAATAAGTTCCGGTTAAAACTGTTGACTTGACCCTCACTTGTGAGATTCCTACTAGAGGAGACTCAGTAACCACGTACTGATGCCGACAGTGTGACTCAACCCTTGGAGGCGAGAGTAACGGTTGGATCTCTTAGTAGTAGCGTCGAGGCCTTATGACGTCATTCAAGAAATGAATTGTACAGTTCATGTCAAGATTGACTGTATTAGGCAAAGAATGTGGTTCATCTAGGGGATGAGACCAGATTTCTCTTTTCGGCAGAGGAGAAATCTCAGCAGCTCTTGTAGAATGTAGACAAAGAAGGGCGGAGATGAGTTCTTACAATTGGATAGTCTCACCATTGTTCGTTGAGCGAACGATTTACGGTTTACTCTAAACTCGATAGTATCATGTGTGTCTTTTCACAGATGGACCTAAACCTGAGATAAAAGAAATGGATTGATTTCCTCTATGACTATGACTTTGAGATAGTCCATACTCCTAGGAAGGAGAACATAGTAGCAGATGCGCTCAGCAGGAGATCGGGCATTCAACAATTATGAGAGGCGAGACAACAGCTGGCCGCGTTTCATATATCCTTTGTGGATAATGATGGAGTCAACACGTGTAGAACCAGAGATGGTTCAGGCTATGACGGAGAAGTTGCAGATCATCCAGGAGCGTATGAAGACTGCACAGAGCAGGCATAAGTCCTATGCTGATAGGAGACAAAGATCACTGGAGTTCGGGGGTGGTGACCACATTTTCCTATGGGTCTCACCTAGACGAGGTCTACAGAGTTTTGGCTGGGGGGCAAGTTATCTCCATGATTCTTCAAACCTTTCTAGGTCCGTAGCAGAGTAGGCAAGGTGGCTTACAACATGGATCTTCCACCTCAATTGCACCGGGTGCATGATGTTATCCACGTATCTCAGCTGAGGAGATACATGCACAACCCTTCACACATCATCGACCACGGGGAGATGGACATCGATAACGGGGTGAAATTCAGAGGTTCCAGTAGAGATTGAGGATTGACCGGAGCAGGTCCTACGAGTATGGTCGATTCCTCTAGTGCACTTTTGCTGGCAGCACGAGAACCTCCAAGAGAGCACATGGGAGCGGGAGGCTCAGATGCGTGCTCGGTACCCATTTTGCTTCCCTAGAATGTGTTGTAGCTTTATGGGGATGTATATACCTGAGTTTGGAGTAATGTAAAGACTCGAAAATGTCAAGGAAATTTTTTTCTTAAATACCTTGTAATTTTACGAGACTATGGATTCTGAAGACACTTGATTCTAAGGGCCGGTGTCCCCGGAATCAATTTCCGAAGTTTAGCTCGGGTACATTCAGTAAACAAACGAGCGGGTTTTTATATATTTTGAACCAGTGCTCAGAATTGAAATCCGAGGGCACCGATGAACTCGTAGCCCCGATAATTGCTTAAGGGGACCTTTACCGCAGTTGCGTTTTAAGCAGGTTGAGAAATAGTATATGGAGAATTAGTTTAAAATAAATAAAATTATTAGAACAATTTTATTTTATAACTTTGGAAGTTAATCCCTCCCATGGGAAGTTTTTGGTGGGGCCCACAACCATCCAAATTCCCATGAGTGGATATTTGAAAGGTGGGTCCCACACGAGCCCCATCCTTTCACCTTCCCCTAAACTCCTTAAACCCCCTTCTTTAATTTGTAAACTCCTCATAAATTGTGTAAACTCTTCCTCTCCCTCTCTCCCTCTTTATTATTTTCCAACACATGTTAATCAATGCAATAAAACTCTTAAATTAATTAATTAAGGGATTTGAATTTTGATTGCCTGGCAAGTTTGATTAAAATAAGGGGTAGCCTTATTTTAATTTGGTTGGCACATGTTGTGTTGGGGAAAATATTTGAGAGAGAGATCTTATGAAAGAAGAAGATAGTTTCTCCTTTATTGAAGAACATAAACCGTCCAACGAAGAACGACACTCTCTTTCAACGAAGAAGGACACTCTATTCCGCAAAGAATGACGCCGATCCTTCTTTTCTCTTCTCCATGACAAGAGAGGAGACACCAATTCTTCTTCAGGTGCACTCCTACGACGACGGAAATGACACCGTCATCCACGACGCATGACTACCGCGAAGCTTTTCAAAGGTAGAAGTATTTTTTATATTTAAGTTTACGTGATTTTTACCCACGAGCATGGAAGATTATTCTATTGGGTGATTATTCAAACTACCAACGTGGTGGGTATGGACTAATGAACAAGTCCAGACCCACCGCCAACTTGTTCTTGATGCGCGGATTGCGTGGCGATGGGTTAATGGAAGAGAAACAGATATTTGAAGCCGCCTCAGTGAAGAGCTCGACCCGAGAAGGCCGTAGGCACAGACGAGAGCTAAAACAGACCACCGGAGTGCCTCCGAGGTCCCGCAGAACGTCGCGGCGGTGCAGGTCACCGGCGTGTCGGCATCGGCGACCGGAGGTGGCGGCCGGGTGCCTGGAGGCGGCGGCACCCCAGGGCGCCATCAGAGGAAACCCTCCATGGAAACAGCCATGGCATTGGTGTGACGTACCCTGCGGCCGCGCATGATCCCAGAACGGCGGGGCGGCACCAGCTGGCGCCACCGGTTCCAATTAACGGGGGGTCGCGCCCCCTGCTCCGCTTAATGCCCTCGTCCATTGGCCGAGCCAACACCTTCCCCCCAGTCGGACCAGGGCGGACCGCGCCCAACTGGGCCAGACCCGGACCTGAGTCGGGTCGACCCGGTTCGGGCCGACCCAAGGTGGGTTGGGGTGGGTCAGACCGAGCCCAGACCCCCCTTTTCTAACCATTTTCGGTTAAACGACCATATCTTGAGCTACAGACCTTTAATCAACACACCGTCAGCTACATAGGATTCCTTGGATCGAGATAGTCATTTTTCTATCTTTCAATCAAGGTTTTGGCAAAGTTCGTGTATGGCTGGGCTGTTTCGAACCCGAAACCAACCGGGTCCTCGGAGCCGAAACGCTTATAACTTAATGACCAAACGTCTGATTGACGTGATATCAATTAAGTTGGGTTAATTTCATTGAGATGGATCTCTTGGAATACTATGATCATGGTTCGGACATAGTTGGAGTATGTTTGGGTTGTTTTTAGCTTAAAAACCAACTGGGCCCCTGGAACGGAAAAGCCAATAACTCTTAGACCTGACGTCCATTTGACGAACCGCCAGCGGTGTTGGTAATATCTTTGAGAAATGGTTCCTTTGAGTATACCCAGTGGGAGTTCGAGGTAAAATTGAGATACAGTCGGGTTGGTTCATACACAAAACCAATCGGGCCCCTGGAACAGAAATGCTAATAACTCACAGACTGGGCGTCCGATTGATGCACCGTCTGTTGAGTTGAGACCCCTATGACGAGGTGGTTCCATGAGATACTTCCACGAAAGATTATGTAAAACCTGGAAGTATCAACCAGTAGCTTGAGAAGCGGATCCTCCCGAAGATGAGCGTACGGAGTACGAAGACCTCGGAGCTGGCTGAGACCTGATGACTGCTTGTCTGATTCGATTCGGAGTGACTTGACTAACCCAGTGGGGAGAACTACTGTGTTGGGGTGGCAGACACATGGAGGAGGAGTGCTACTGTGTTGGGGTAGTGGACCCACGGTACTCGACAGAAGGAGTACCTCTGTAGGCTATAAGGGTGTGCGCTTGGTTGTAGCGGCAGACCCATGGCGGGGAATCGCTACTGTGTTGGGGCGATAGACCCACAATAACCGACAGAGGAAGAGTACCTCAAAAGTCTAAGGTTAGTGAGTAATGCCTCAGAGTCACGACATGGCCACTATACTTGACAGAGGAGGTGTTCTCCAACAGCCTTGGTTTCAACATCGTGAATGGAAATCCTGGTTTTAGCTGAGTCAATGACCTTTGTGTTTTCCTCAGGATTGAGATGAGTTACTTGATAACTTAGGTATATGTATGGGAATATACCTAAGTAAAGGTTATCTGTTGAGATATTTCTTTTTTGTTTATCCTTGTTGGATTTAGTGAGAACTTGAGGGTCTCGGGGTCCCTACTGATTATCGTTATACTCACCCCTGCATGGGCTATGCCCGCACATCGTTGTGTCGGATGCAGACGACAGACAACGCTGACCGAGGCAGAGTGTACAAGGACTGGACGGTACCTAGAGGTGGACACTCGGTGTGACGACACACGGAGTAGACCAATAGACACAGAGTTTTGAGGAGGACATATGTACCTACCCTTTAGGTAGGAACCCCGAAGAATGATCCAGGAGATGCTTCACTACTCAGCTGTTTGTCTTTTCTGTTGTACTTTCTTTCAGTTGTAGCTATACCTTTCCGTTGGGCTTGTATTTCTGGCCCCCTTTGTACTTTCAGCCCTCTTGTTACTACTTTACTTAGTGTTTTCTTCTGCTTGTACTCTGTTTGTGTGTGTTTACGTTTTATAAGGGCAATGCCTTCCCAGTTTTTAGGGAGTTATGCCTTTGGTGCTAGTCGCCAGCCCCTATCCTACGGGGGGCAGGCATGGGGTAGTCATGATACGGGCCCCAGGGGACTGTTCGTGATAGAAATATATCCTAGTGGATGGTATGTTGAATAATGACGTGTAAATGTAGTATTGTATTAATGAGTTGATTTAAGGGACCTGTTTGGATATTTAATGTGTTTTACTTTATGATATGATGGTCACTGTGATGTTTGTTTTCTAGCTACAGGTTTTGGGGCTTCAGAACCTAGATCTTTTTTTGTCATTCATGGTATAGCGGTGGTATAAACCGCCACTAGATATAGTTTTATTTTTTCGTGGTGGTTTAAACTACCGCTATATTATAAATTTTTTGGGTGGTCGTTAAAACCACTACAAAATATGATTTTTTTTTTGGATTTGTGGTAATTTTATCTGTATTAGTGGTGGTTTTTTATGTAAAAGGTTCAGACTTTAGAGGTTGTTTTAACCGCTTCTATATTGCAGTTATTTTTGAAAAGTCAAAACCACCGCTCAAACTTAAAAAACTTCCATGAAATATGTGTTCTACAACACTTTTAAAAAACCACCGCTTAAAGGAAGGAACCTACATATATTGATTGCCAACACCAAATTTAGTTGTGGTTTTGTGAAACTATCACTGGATCATATAGGGTCAGTTTAAACCACCACCAGATAAGAAAAAAACATCATCGTTATATGGGCATTTTGTCGTAGTGCAGGACTTACTACACACCTGGTTTGAAACACCTATGGTATATGTTATGGTAACTTCACATGCTCATTATAAACCATTATTAAAGGTAATTATTTATAATTATATTTTATATTTGAAAATAGATCCTGGATAACATACACTGAAACTTTTAAATCACATCTTAAGGAATATAAGTTATTTATGATTTATCCTATAAATGTTTATAGATTCCCTTTTATGTGTTTAATAGTTTAAAAAATTCACATCCCTAAGATTACTTTTGATATATTTAATTATTATAAATATAGTTTAATAGTTAAATTAAGGCTTATAATCCCTGGTTCTATGCATTATTTTGTTTCCTGCATGTTTAGTAATACTATTAAAACACCACCTCAAATTATAGAGGCTGAGTTATTTGTGAAAATTGAAAATGGGGGTATTATTTAATACCAAGTATATAAACCCTACCCTATCCATATATAAGGATTGAACTTCCCATAAAACCCCGTGATACTCTCCTTAGTGGAATTAGATGCAATTCTTATTATAGATTAGTTTTCATTATATAGAGCCAATATAAATTTCCAAGTGAAGGAAATTACCCTTTGTATAATGGATTACCCTTCGATTCAAAACAATTTAAAGTAGGAGAATGAATCTTATTTGGAATCATATCTCAATAATGGATATTATTTCCCTATGAGAAAGCATATCCAGCTCAAATGATTGAGTCTAAAGAAAAGACCATCCTTCAAGCCATGCCCATTATGAGGGAATACACTGATGTGTTTCCAAAATAATTTATTGGCCTTCCTCCTAACTGTGAGATTTAATTTTCAATCAATATTACACATGGGAATTTTACAATATCCCATAATTTATATAGAATCACCAATGTTGAACTTAGGGAGATAAAGAAACAAATACAAGAGTTTCAAAATAAAAAGTTTATACTTCCAAGTGCTTCACCATGGGGTGTACTCATACTTTTCATCATAAAGAAGGATTAGTCAATATTCCATTGAATTTATTATCATGACCTAAAAAGGATCATTACAAAGAGAAAGTATCCTATAACATATATTAAAGAGTTATTCGATCAACTACATAGATTCCAATATTTATCTTAGATTGATATTTAGTTGGGATATTGTATGTAAAGGTGAAGAAGGAGGATATACCCATGATCACTTTTTGTTATAAGTTATAAGAACTAATAGTTTATAGTGATTCAATTTGGACACACTTTTGATCCCTAAATATTCCTTGAATTAATGAATAAGGTCTATAGGGAATACCTCAACAAATTTTTTATAGTATTTATTAATGATATTATTATCTACCCTAAAAGAAATAGGGAACTTGAGATGAAATTTAATACTGTAATCAAGACCTTTCTGAGAGAAAATATGTATCCAATGTGTTGTAAATGTGAGATAAAGTTGGAGAAAGTAAAATTATTAAGGCATGTCATCACCAACAAAGAGATATATGTTTATCATTCAAAAATATAGTTTATATAATGATGATCGAGACAAAACTTTGTGATGAAAATATACTATTTCATTGGATTAACTGAGTATTATAATTTATTTATGATAATAGTGTCATGTTTGTTATTCCCCCAACCAAGATAACTAGAAAACCAGTCATGTTTGGATGGATTGATTAATTTGAGGGATTTTTAAAGAGCTTAAAAAAAGAGTAATAACTGCAACTATATTCACATTATCTACCAGTGGGGAAGGATTTGTGATCTAATTTTTTGTATCCAAAAGATGATTTGGTTGTCTACTCATAAAAAATGTAAAAGTGATAACCTATTCCTCCTGCAAACTAAACATCCATGAGTAAAACAACCCAAATCTTGATCTAGAATATTCTACAGTGATTTTTCAATAAACATTTTGAGACATTATCTTTATAATAAGATGTGATATATATATATATATATACATACACCTGATCTATTTTAGGGAAGAAGCCCAATTAAAGGGAACTTCCTGATTTCTTATCTGTTTTCAAGTGCACTCCATAATCTATTTTAGGGAACCATTATTTTTATAAAATCAATAATTTTATCATGAAAAACTATCTTGGTTCATTTATTATTTTATGAAAAAAAATATTTTTTCACTCTTTAAATTCCCCTTAATGTTTTCCTTCACCCGCACTAAAATGTTTCATTTATAACGATTCTTGAACACTTGATTTACATGTCGCCACTTCAATTGGACATCAATTATCACGATGCAAGCCTATTTCCACTTATTTATTTCCATGTATGTTTTTAATCCATTCTTTCTTGGACACATTTATGATACGCTCATCTATTTTTCCTTTTGACATGATTATGATACCAATTTCTTTCCATGGGAAACCCTTATGTTTATTCTTCATATGGAAAACATTTTCATGAACATGTTATGATGGGTGCACCTAGATAATGCTCTAATTAATTGTGTAATATTCATACTGATGATATGTCATGTTGGGATAGGGAGTGAACTTCATTCCATTATGGAACATTGTACACTATTTAATATAGTCTTGGTTGTTAGCCTTGACTCATGTTTATGTCATGTTATATATGGTTGCCACATTCATATTATTCCATGATTCTATTTTCCCATGTTATACATGTTATTATTCCTTATGTTTATTCATGTTGCATTACATTTATTTCATCATGTTATTACTTCTAACCGATGTTTAATTTTTTTATCACTATGCTTATTCCCTTACAAGGATTTTTAGATGATCCATTTTATTCATGTATTCCCTATGTTATCATATGTAGATATAAGATCTAAACGTAAGTAAGGATCTATTTATAGATGACTAAATTAAATATGTAAAATTAAATTTCCATGTTTTCAGTTTTATGTACCTAATCATCCAAAGACACTAGACATTATGATTTTTTTCTTATAATTTGATGTTTAAATATGCTTAAAATAATGTAATAATGTGTGTATGTGTCTAGGTTCTCTATTAGTAGTTTTCTTAGGATGACTATGGTCATAAATGAATCCTTCTTTAAGGGATGCATAGATAATAATAATAATACTAAGTCATAATTAGTGGAGGGGGTATGGGTGATCCGAGGGCTAGGAATCATATACACCTATGCTGACATATCTTGGTCAGAGATATTCTAGCACTGACCAAATAAGGTATGGTCGGACAAAGGTAGCTTTCATGGCACAACATTGGTTATTTATTTTATCTTCTATTTTTAAATGTTTTTATTATTTTAGTTGATTTTTTATAATAAAAATACCTTTAAATTAGTAGATATTTATCAGAATACATTGGTGGTTCCCTACTAATTGTTTTACAAACACCTAGATTCGGTTTCCATTGCACGGGGGTACCTAAGAGAACCTTTTTTGTAATCATAGGATGTGCTGAGGTCCAAGGAAAATCAAGAAAGATAACCCAAATATATATGATGATTATGGTTTTTGGATAGGTCAGTATGGGTAGTGGATCCTTTTACATTTAATCTTTATTTGTTTTTATTATTCCTGTATATGTGGTTAGCCTAGTAGGGATCAAAGATGTATTCTTGCTATAAATGTTCCGACCTTTTATGATTTTCAATTTTTTATAGCCTGGTTTATATTTATTTCTTACACACTCTGATTTCATACTTATATAAATGATGATTGGTTATTTTTTTCGTTTTCTAACTCACAGGAAGGCCCTAGGCCCTTGATGCTAGTCAACAACCAATGGCATATGGGGAAACATTCTTGAGGTATTATGGTGGACTAATCATGTTATTATTAAAAGATTGAAAGGGGGAATGACATGAAAAATTGTATATAATTTTAAAAACCTTGTTAACTTGTAGAGTATTATTTATAATTTACACTAACAATTATGGAATGAAAAGGATATCAAGTTGTTTACATTAACAAAACATTTTTTCCACTTTTGAAAAAAGTCAAAAGAAACCTATATAGAAAAAATTGAAATTATTTCTTTTAAATTTTTTTAGAATAAATGGAAATTTATTAAAAATTATACTTATCAAACATTTAATCATAAGTAAGAATATTATTGAGACATTTAAACTAATAATGATAAGGAGGGGAATGAGGTTAAAACACTTAAAATAATGTTTTGAAGGAAAATCATTTACCTGAAGTTTCATGTATATTTAAATATTATATAAATCCTAAATAATATGATTATATTAGTTTTATACATTCCAAATATCCATATGAATGTTTATTTAATTACTATTTTTCATTTTCTTATTACAATGTTATATTTATCCACAAAAATAGTAATGTTCACATTGGATGTTTTAGGGTTGTTTAGTTTATGACCTGAAACAACATCGATGCATTCACCATGGTCAAAGTTGTTATAGTTATATTACTTAAATAATATTAAACATGTTATAATTATCACACACACACACACACACAGATATATATATATATATTAAATACAAAATTAATACCATACATGTATGGCTGTCAAGATAAATAAACCAAGTCTTTTCATAGAGGGTGTATCCCACAAGTTCACTTGAAATACATTTTAATTTTTCATTTGGTTAAAAAGAAATTAATTAGATAATAATTTATTTTTTCAGAATCATAAATATATTATTAATTTTATATTTATTTATTTTATCCATCTTGTTAACCTAACTTATAAAGTATAAATGAAAAATTAATCACATCGATTCATGGAGGTGGTATTCTACACATACGCATGCGCGACGTTATTAATTTACAACAAGTGATAAGGGTAAGAAGGTAAGTAATATATCAATTTTATACAATCATAATTATGTCAGAAATATCATATATATATTAATTTTTTTTTATCATTTTAACTATTAATATGATCTGATTGTGAAAAACAAAACACATCACTTCCTGGTGGAGGTATTCCACATGTACTCATAATAAATGTTCTCATTTTAAATGACATGGAATAAGATGATTAAAAAGTGTTTCACCAAAATAATAATAAAATTTATGTATATGGAAGAAACTTATGTTTTTATTTCAGAAAGGTTAAAGATTATTTTAATGGTGTAGAAGAATAAATAAAGATTAAACACTTAGTTAATACTTATAACACTACTTTGAAAAACCTACTTTGTTTTACATATTAAGTATTTTGTCATTGATCTCCTTTGGATACCATGACCTATAAGAAATTGGGATGAGTTTTAGGGAGTTATTTAGTCATGGTTTATTTAAAATTGAGTTCTCAAAAGGTGTAAAGAAGTTAAGAGAGGTGGTTCCCTTTTATAAGTGAGGGGCGGTGACACACTTGTAATTATTAAAATGTTTAAAATACTATTATTTCACTTTCATGGTCAAGTGAAAAAAAGATTAATATTCAAATATTAGGTGATGAGGGTCAAAATAATATCTTCCAATAATAATTAAGATAAAATTTTGGGTCCTTACAAATTATTTTATACATTAATTTAGCAGTTTATCCTATTTACCATGGTGACACATTGTAACCATATTTACAATTAATAATGACCAAAAGATGAATATGAAATAATAAATAAATTATAAAATTATGATTTCAAGGATTTAATAAGTTTAAAATATTATATTTTTAAAATTTGATGAAATTACTATTAATACAAGTGTGTAAAAACAATAATTAATTGTGTTTAGAATATTTTTTGAAGCATAAAAAGTAATTATACCAAAATCTAATATAATTTTTATTAAAATAAAATTATTTAGATTATTATTAATATAATTTATTTTTTTTAATTTAAAACTAAAAAAAAATATAATGGGAAATTTGAATTACTTGATTCAATGAAACAAAATGACAATTTTTTAAAAATCGACATTTTTGACTATTAACATAAAAATTAATCTTTTTAGAAAAATCTACAATTTTCCTCATAAGAAATATTTTATATGATGATTCAAACATTTAATTCCTTATAATAAAATTAAAATTTTAAAATCAAAACATTTATATATTAAAAATATCCATTAAATTCCTGGAATTATATTTCTTAAATAAAACTATTCATTTTCTAACTTAAACTTTTATAATTTTTTATAAAACAATGATTAATTTAAATCAATAAATTGAATACCTATAAATTATATGATTTATTTATTTCTTATAATTCCCCAGCTATCACATTGTTCTCCTATTAAGAAGTTTCATCATCATAATTTTATTCATTACAAAAACAAGTGAGGGTATTTTTCCTCATATATTTTTTTTGATTCACAAGTTACTTCTTTAGTCATAAAATTCATCCATAAATCCTTTTACTAGAAAAATAAAATTATTCTTTATTAAATACTCTCTATGATCCATAATCCGAATTGAATTTTCTTAATAAGATAGATTCTCTTCTAACCAAAAAATTTAATGATAAAAACCTGAGATGTATTAGGTACATAAATTCGTAGAAAACAAAAATGAAACACATCATGAAACATACCGTCCCATAAACATTGGATTGAGAAGGTGGTGAGATACTACTTGGCCTAAGGCGATGTTCCCAAGGTGATAAAGGATGGAAATAAATGCCGAGGGATTTAAGAACAATTGGGGAACAATTCCCATAGAATTAAACCAACCAACCAAAAAAGTCATAACCAAAAACAACTAAGTGATGCATGTTTACCAAGTAAACAGAGATAACACTTTATCAAGATACAACTAACCAACCAAAATCTTCCATAAAAATTCGTAAAAACCAATAGAACTAAATCAAAAAAATCCCAAAATCTGAGTACCAAATAGAAGACTCATAAACAAGGCCCAATGGAAACCTTTCCACACTCTATAGCTCCACACCAATATCCATGATCCAAGAACCATAACAGCACCCAAGAATCATGATGAACCTCTAGAGAAATGAGATACATTACCTTTTCCTATATCCTGAAATACCACATATGCAAAAGCACCCAAGTTCCAAAGTAGGAGGTAAGTAATATTACTCTGTAGGTTTTACCTAAATGAATTCCTTAAAAATTCTAATTGGATAGAACTATTATCACATTAACATAAAGAAGCTTATATAAAACATCAAGTAGTGCAATAATTTCCTGCAATCCAAACACACCCATACCTAGATATTTTTAACCCAAATCCACACAATAAAAGTGAAAGACAACAAAAAAGCCATAAAAGATTTTTACATCACATATTAGAAAAAAATCATCTTGATTAGGCACATGAATATTCAAAACATGGCCATAATGTTTCATACACTCAACCCCGGTAATAATTATTATGGAACTTCTTGTCCAAGTCTGTTTACTACTTTCCCAATCTAGTGGTACTTCCCACCCGATTATCCTTGATTGTGGGCCTTCTGTCTACTATACATCCCATTTTTATAGTGTGACTATCTACCCATTTCCCATAAATTTCAATCACATGCATAAATACATAACCATAAACAAGCATATAGCACACCAAGGCCACTATATTATGATAACATCCATTTCTAACCCACAAAATCCCTTAGGGAATTATCCATTCCACATTACCTTCCAATAAAATAACCTCATTTATTGAACACCATTTTTAAAATCCATTTTCATAAATCAACCCCAGTAATCGGTCTTAAAATTTACATTTTAAAACACAACATCAAGAACATTTCACTACAATACCCTATTTCCCCCAAAATCCACAAATCATCACAAAATGAATTTCCATAAAGATTCACACATCATAATCACACAGAAATCCAAGAAAAAACCTATTAATTGAAAATAAGGCCTATAGTTCTAGAAAAATAGAGTCGAGAGAGAATCCTCCTACCTCAGGGTTTTGGTGAAATTGACTAACTCTCAATTGCACCACAAATCTGGGTGAAATCTCCACCAAAACTGCCTTATATCCCTTCTATTAAATTATAAAAACCCCATATATCACTATTTTAGGAAACAAAAACCATATATTTACATGCGATGGAAGTGGATCTAGAAAATAGAGAGAGAGAGAGAGAGAAAACCACATCTAATAAAATCCCAGAAATATCGAAGAGAGAATTCTTAAAAGAAGAGAATTTCCTTAACCGCACCTTGAAAACCCTTCAATTCACTTCCAAAATGAGTTAGAGACCCCCTATAACCATTGAGACCCAAAAATAAAGAGTAGGGTTCATGTGGGAAAAGGGAGAAGGATTTTACGACAAATCCCGAATGATCCCATTTTTAAAAACCCACTTTTTAATGTTGTGCTTGGTTAGCTCACACGGTTAGGCTAACCATGTGCTAACCATGTGCATTCTACTACCTCAAAAGAACCCCACATATATTCCACACATGGTTAAACAAACGGTTCACAAATTTTGTAATTCCCTCTGCCTCCACTTACACAGTTACCTAGAGATCATGAATTTTTTCCCCAAACCATGCTCAAACCGTGCTCCCCTAGAAAAGCCACAATACCTTTCCAAATCCCTCCCAAAATTTCCCAAACATTACCCAAAAACTTTAACCACATAAAATGCATAAAAAAGGGTTACATACCTCAAAATAGGGGTCCTTCCTTCTCCCCACCATTCAAATTTTTTCCTCGAAAAGTAGAGAACCATTGATTTTCCGAAAGAGCTGAGGCCATTACTCATCCATTTCATTCTCCCACTCCCATGTCTCTTCCAAAACCTAAATATTCCACAAAAAAACCTAAACTAGACTGATTATTTAACCATGAATGTATTTTTATTGCCTATCCACAATCTTCTCTAGTATGTTCACCAATGAAGCATCCCGCTCTAGCTCAATAAGATCCCATCGAATCACATTGTTAAGATCTGGCATATACTTCTTCAACTATGAAACATGAAACACATTGTGCACTGCACTAAGCTGTGGTGGAAAATCCAATCGATAAGCCACCTCTCCAACCCTCTCATGTATCTCAAAAGGCCCAATATAACTAGGAGATAACTTACCCTCTTTTCCAAACCAACGTTGTAAAATCCTAGGAGATATTATGAAAAATATATGATCACCAACCTTGAATGATAATGGTCTTCGATGATGGTCTTCATATGATTTATGATGACTCTTCACCATCCCAATTCTTTTCTTGATCAAATGAATTTTTTCCATTATATCTTGGACAAGGGTCAACCCAACTAATGAAATATCACCTGTTTCCACCAAACAAATTGGAGAATGACATGGAATCCCAAAAAATGCTTCAAATGGAGCCATGTGTATCAAGTCATGATAACTATTATTATACAATAATTCCACAAAGAGTAAGTGGTCCTCCCATGATCCAGCAAAATCCACTACGCAATCCCATAATATATCTTCCAAATTTTGTATTGTACTCTAGTATTTCCCATCCGTCTGAGGATGGTACACCGTACTCATTATCAACAGTGTCCCAAGGTATTACTGTAAGGATTTAAAAAAATGAGATATGAACCTTGGATCTCTATCTGATACAATTGATACTAGAACACCATGCCTCTTTACCACTTCAAAAAAATAAATTTTGGACAGATCATCCATTGTATGAGATTCATGAATATGGATGAAATGGGCCGAATTTGTTAGATAATACACTATCACCCATATGGCATCGTGATTTATGGAATTTCATGGGATACCTATAACAAATTCCATCTCTATTTGTTCCCACTTCCATATAGGGATAGATAAATATTGAAACATACTTACTATCCACTGATGCTCTTCCTTCACTTACTGAAAAGTCCAGTATCTTGAAACAAATTCCACCAATTTCCTTTTCATACTAGCCCACCAAGATTACGTTTTCAATGACTTATACATTTTATAAATTCTAGGATGAATAACCCATCTGGAATGATGATAAGCCCAAATAATTTCATCCTAAAAATCCATTGGTTCAACCATACGATTCCAAAAACACAAAATTGAATGCACATTTAGTTCCCAATCCCCAATGGTCTCCCCACCATTGAGTTTTGACCACATCTCCATACACTAGGAATCAAACACTTTTCCTCTTTAACCAAACAAAACTAGTAATGAACCAATGATACTGGAAAGAAAAACACTCAATCACCCCATTCCTCACATTCCAATCACATTTAGGCTATAAATGACACCAATTTCCACTAATCTGATGCCTGTTTTACCACATTGGCATAAAACTTCCTACTTAATGCATCGACCACTGAATTTCCCTTACCTGGTGTGTACATTAAGTAAAATTAAAACATATAGAGATACTTCATCCATATTCTTTGTCTCAATTACAAATCCCTTTTTTGAGAAAACATGCTTTAAACTTTTATGATCGGTAAACACCATGAATTTCTCACTGAATAAGTAATGACACTACATTTTCAAGGAAAGCACTAGTTTTGAATGCTCCAAATCATGTGTTGGGTAGTTCTTCTCATTAATACTCAACTTTAATGGTCTATAGAAAACAACATGACACAATTTCATGATAATAAACCCTATTCCTAATCTTGATGCATCACAATACACCACGTATCCTTTCCCTGGTTCCGTAAAAACCAAGCATAGTGCTGATGTTAGGAGACCCTTAAGATCTTAAAAATCATTATAACACTACTCATTCCATTGAAATGGAACATTATTCTTTTTCAAAGTTATCATTGGTGAGACGAATAACAAGAAATCCTGAGCAAGATGTTGATAATTTTCAGATAGACCCAGGATGTTCCATATCTCAAAATCATTCTTTAGTGGTTTCCATGAGATAAAAACCTGTATCTTTTTCAGATCAACTAAAAAACCTTTCTCAAAAATAAAAAGGCATAAAAATAAACCTCTTATATCCAAAAAATCACACTTTGACATTTTTTCATGTAATTGATGATCTCTCAATATCCCTAACTTTATCAGGAAGTGTTTCTCCCAATCCACCCTTTTCCTTAAATACACCAGTATATCATCCATGAATACCACCACAAAAGAATCCTGATATCTATGAAATATCTAATTCATCAATTCCATAAATACTTCTGGTGCATTCTTAATACCAAAGGGCATAACCACATACTCATAATGTCCATTCCAACTTCTGAAAGATGTTTTTGGAATATCCTCCTTCCTCACCCTAAACTGATGATACCCTGATCACAATTCAATCGTGGAAAACAACTGATCTCCCCTCAACTGATTGCATAGGTCATCAATTTTAGGATTTGGATATCGATTCATGAATATATCATGGTTATTATTATGATAATCATAACACATCCAAAGAGTTCCATCTGCCCCTTTAACAAACAACACTTACGCTACCCACAGAGACGTACTAGGTAGGATGAAAACTTTTCTTTCTAACTCCTCTAAGTTGACTTTCGATTCCCTTAATTCTGTTGGCTTCATCTGGTAAGATGGAAGTGAGATATTAATAGTCCCTCGAATGAGATCAATAATAATCTCCACTTCTCTCATGGGTCGAAACCCTAAGATTGTTTTTGGGAAAACATCCATAAACTGATCAACAACTGTTAAAAAATGCTATGATGAACTCCTTCTATTGATTCCAATGAAAATTCCACTATTTGATACAATACCATGCAAACCACTGGTTCCAACAAGCTTGTTTCACCCATATTTTCATTCTTATCTCCTCTAAAGAGATGTTTGACACCATCATTCATCGTGAAACTGACCATTCACACATAACAGTTGATGTGGTCCTTAAACATTGCCAACCAATACTTTCCCAATATTTTATCATAAGAATCAATCCTAAGAACTAATAAATCCCACCTATACTCAACCTCATCCACAACAATAAAACATTCTCTAGATAGGAATGTTCAACACTCTCTTTGAACCAGAGGAGTTTGAGTTTTTAAAACCAAAGGCATCATTTCCACACTAAAACCAACGAAACTAACAAAACGAGAACCATTAAAAGAATGTGAAGCACCTGTATCAAACAATTATTACATCAAGGTAGAATATAATGGAATCATAACTTTCACTATGGAAGGTCATGAATGGTTATCCATAATAATCTTATCATCTGCAAACAACTGCTTGTTTACCACACCCTTCTATTTGTTACTCTTCTACAGAGTTGTGGTGTACCTGGAATCAACATGAATAACTTTTCTCTACTGACTAGTGGTATGATTCTACCCCTATCCCATGGAGGAATAGGATGCTTGAAACCCTAGAGGAGTGTCACAAACACCAGACTTTAAGGAATTACAAAAATAACGATTATGAAGCCCCACATGCTAATAATTATGACATTCTCAAGGTTGTTTCATACAATCCCACTTGATTTGGTCCATAGAGCCACACTAGAAACATAAAGGATTACTCTGATGCTTTAGAGGAAGATTCAACGATCCTACATTGGATTTTGAGCAAAAATCCTACCCTAGAAATAATATTCATTCTTCCGTTTGATACCAACGTTAGAGATCCCACCATTTCCCATGGGTACTAACATGATTCCCCTACATGTAGCCCCAAAAATATCCTATTAATCCATTGTTTCTCTATTCTCCATTTCTGTATAATGATTTATACAAAACACTTCTATTTTAGAACAAATTTATTTACTCAACCAACTACAAAAATATGTGCCTTCAACGATGTACTACCCACCACCCCAAGTGAAAACTAAACTCAGTTCATAATCTTAGCCTCATATTCCGTTACTGAGAGGTTATCTTTCTTTAAAAAAAGAAATCCATTTTACACTGAATTCTAAATGAATGAGGGTAGATTTTTTTTGTTAAAAATACCTCAAAACTTTCCCATGTCACACCTTCATCTATTCCAGCTTAGAACACCAACTCCCATAACTAATGGGAAAGATCATCCAACATGTACATTTACAACTTCAATTTCAGCTCCACTAGTGTTATAAGGAACTAAAATATATTATTTATTCTATTCCACCTTGCCTCCACCATTTCTGGTTCCAAATAACTCATAAATATGGGTGGATTTTTCTTTTGGAATTGAACCGCATGATCGACATGCTTTGGCTCAACAGATTTATTCCCACTTTCCACATCTTTTAAAGATTTCACTATACTCTGCACTAGCTGTTGGTTCACTTGGGGCTTAGGTGAAACCACATTTTTATCATCCTCTTATGGTGGGTCTCTATGAAAATTATCCAGTTCCATTCATTTCAATAAAAAACAACCATAAGTCTCACTACCTTAGCAACAAAAGGCATACCATTTCAAATTTAATTAAATTGAAACTATCAAAACCGGGGTTTCCACAAGTTCACATATCCCATGTTGCACCATTTTTTAAAAATCCACCATGTTTTAAAAAATGATCCATTTTCAAATTACCACAACTACCCACATTTTAAGTCTTCACATTTGAAAATAATTTCTATATTTTTCACAAGTCCATATATCCATATCACAACATAAATCATTATGCTAATGAAATATGCATCCTAGAGGGAATTTATTTCTACTTTGCGTTCCATGCTCATGACATTGGCTGCACCTATAAAAATGAGATTTCCAATGCCTGTAAGTATCTACAAAACACTTATGTACCCAACACCCTGGTAACTTTAAGTTCCACATAAAATGGTTAGTTATGTCCTTTTATGCTATACATTTTACGTTCTATCAATCCTATGCCTTGATACCATCCCAACTTGAGGAATATGCCAAGAACAAATGCCAACACCAAGACCAACAATCAACTCCAAGGAACCAAAAATCTTGGATGTCAAGTAGTGAATAAAATGATACCACTTGTAATATCCCACCACTTCTTCCATGTCTTGAGAATTCGGTGAGATGATACTTGGCCTTAGGTGACATTCCCAAGGCTCTAAAGGCTAGCAATAAGTGACGAGGTCTTCAAGAAAAATTGGGGAATGATTTTTCCTTAGAATAAAACCAACAAACAAAACTAAGAATAACCAACCACAACTACATGATGCATATCAATAAAGTAAACCATGATAAAGCATTACCATGAGACAAACAAACAACCAAAATCTTCTATAAGAATTCCCAAAAACCAATACAACTAAATGAAAAAAAATCCCAAAATCTGATTACAAAGAAGAAGGCTCACTAACAAGTCCCAAAGGAAACCATTAAACACTCAGTAGATCCACACTAAGATCCATGCTCTAAGTACCACAATACCAACCAAACATCATGATGAAGCACTATAAAAATGATATTCTTTATCTTTTCCTGTATCCCAAAATACCACATCTTCAAAAGAACCCATGTTCTAAATAAAGGGATTAATAATAATACTCATTAGGTTTTCCCCAAACTACTTCCCTACACACCCCACTAGGATAAAACTATTAGCACATTTACATAAAGTACTTTATATACAACATTAAATAGTGCAACCATTTCTAGCAATCCAAACACACCCTTAACAAGCCATTTTCAACCAAATACATAAAATTAAAGGGGAAAAACATGCCACAATTCATTTTACCATCACAAATTAGCTATTAAAATGCATCCTTATAAGCCATACAGATATTCAAAACATATCTATAAATTTTAACACACTCAACCCATTGTAACAATCACAGTGGAACTTCCCATAAAAGTCTATTTCCTACTATCTCAATCTAGTGGTACTGCCCAAAAACTATTCCTTGATGGTGTCACTTCCATCCACTATCCATCCCATTTTTTTAGTGGTACTCCCCACCCACTTCCTATTCATTTCAATCACATGAATAAATACATAACCAAAAACTATCATATAGAACACCAAGGACACAACATTATGCAAATAACCATTTCGAACCCAAACAATCCCTTAGGACAATATCCATGACACATTAACTTTCAATAAAATAACCCATTTTATTGAAAACCATTTTCATAATCCATTTTTATAAATAAACACAAGGAAAGGGTTTTAAAATATATATTTTAAAATACAACATCAACAAAATTTCACCGCAATACCCCATTTTCCCCAAAAACCCCAAATCACCACAAAATGAATTCCCATCAAGCTTCACACATCATAATCACAACAAATTCTATAAAAACAAAATTAATTGAAAAAAGGCTTCTAGTTCTATGAAAATGGATCCGAGAGAGAATCCACCCACCGTAGGGTTTCGGTAAAATCAATCATCTCACAACTGCACCACAAATTTGGGTGAAATCTCCACAAAATAGCCTTAGATCCATTTTTCTATCATCAACATACCCCAAATATCATCATTTTAGGAATTATAAACCATAGATCTACATGAGATATAATTAGATCTAGAAAATCGAGACAGAGGGAGAACTATATTTAAGGAAACTAAAGAAATCTCCAAGAGATATGGATTCCCAGAATATAATCACCTTTTCCACACCTTGAAAGCCCATCTATTCACTTCCAAAATAAGTGGGAGAGGACCTATAACAATAAAGAACCCAAAATCATGAGTAGGCTTCATATGGGATAAGTGATAAGTAGTTTAAAGAAAATACAAAGTAGTATCATTATAAAAAACCCACTTTTTAAAGATGTTCATGGTTATCTCACATGGTTAGGAAAACTATGCACTAACTCTATGCCTCATACTTCCCCAACAGGGACCCCAAATGGTTTCCTCCCACGGATATACAAACAATGTGCAAACCAAGTGATGTCACCTACCTCCAATTGCACGGTTACTTGGAGATATTGCACGGTTTCCCCAAACCGTTCTCAAACCATGCTCCCCTAGAACATCAACCAAACCTTTACAAAACACTCCCAAACTCTCCCAAGCTTTACCCAACTACATTAAACAAATAAAGAGGCATAAACAAAGGTTTTATACCTCAAACCGAGGGTTCTACACATCAAGTACCTAATATAAACTATAATTTAATGAGAATATATAATCAATTGATCCATCCTTTTAGATAATTTTATATTATCCAATTAACCATGGAATTAACATTATCATTCTTTCAAAAAATTTAAAACTTTTCCATGGAGATAATTTAAGAAAAATACAATCTCCTACCTCAAATAAGAGACCATTACTTATATGATCAACATTACTATTGTACCTTCTCTGTGAGTTCCCAAAAATTTATTCTATAATATTGGGTCACAAAAATTTTTTTTTACTGACTGTATGAAAACATTATAGAGTTCAAAACATATTTCCATATAATTTGTCAGAAGGTTCCATCTATATAATCTAATGAAAACTAATATTATAAAAAAATTAAATTAAATAAATATATTGATCCAAAATTTAGTGATAATATAAATTCAATCTCCCGTAATATCCTCCAATGTCTAAATCATTTTCACTATGTTTTTATAATATTTAGGATAAAAGGTTTTGTTACAATTAAATCAGCAACCAATACAATTACATTTATTTCAAAAAATGTGAAGTAAATATTGGTTCAAGATTAGATATAATGGAGAGATATGATAAATGTAATATTAATATATATTTAAGATAATTTATAGCAAGTTGATCAAATGAAATGTACCTTGTATTGGAAGAAAATACACAGTTTTAGTCAAATGATAAAAAATAACCTAAATTGCATTATTATAATGATATGTAGTTGATAATACTAATATAAAATATATCGATATAATATCCCATTTCTATTTTGGAACTGAAAAATTAGGAATCCTTCCCTATAGTAATAGTTTCTAACCATTAACATATTTAATGGTCAACTATCTCATTATAAATTCACAAAAACATTTTTTCATAACATCCAAAAAATATTATTCCCAAAGCTCTCTTTACACATTAGTACCACTAGGATGAATGAAAAATTGAGATATATGAGATTTACATCACAATTCCTTCTTCAAATGTGGATCACTCGAAACATATAACCTATTTCTAAATCAGATAACACCTTATTTATCAATATTAAACCCAAGAAACATGCCCTTATTGAACTATTATACTCTCTCTTAGACACCATGATGTTTTAACTAAGACTTACCAATTCTTTATACAAAATTGAAAGTATCAATATATGAACCAAATGAGAGGTTGCTCGTGCACCCATAATTTGTAAGAATACATTAATTAAATCATTATCCATGGGGCTAGGTTCTAAATATATTTTTTTAATGAGGCATTAATTTTTTGACAAAAAAATTTAATACTATGTTTTCTTCACCAAAATGACATCGAATCATATAATGATAATAATTTATAAGTCCATACCATCTTCATTGCCTCATATTAAAATATTTTTTGGGTGAATATATACTATAAAAATTTATTCTCAATATATAATTGACATTTTACCCCATATAAAAGACACATCTAAATTTATAAATCAAAAAACACTACTAGATAGCCATAATCTTGCCTAGTTTAATTAATCTCATCGATTTGAAGTTAATGTAAAAAATATTAAATTAACCAATATGGATGAATTATTAAAGAACTATGTACATTTAAGTAAGAATTAATATAAATATAAAATACACTATTTCTTTTTAGAAAAATCAAAATTGAAGCATTAACCAATATTCTTTTAAATTACTAAAAGCATTCATCACATTCCTTTGTACAATTTTATTTAACTTCATTTTTGGGTAACATAGTTAATGAGATAGAAAACTAAGAATCATTCTCAAAACTTGTATGTAATAACTCACTCATCCCAAAAAACTTTGAATCTCTATAACAATTTTTTGTGTCGTACCTTATTCTACCACTTTCATTTTTGCAGGATCAATAGTTATTCCAACTCTAGAAAAAATATTCTAATGAAAAAAAGTATATAACAATAAAAATTTACATTTTATTTTTTTTCCATATATCTTATTTTATTTTAAGGTTTTAAAAAAAATAACTTTGTATTTATAATATTTCTCATATCTCTTAGAATAAACAAAAATTTCATCAATGTAATCAAAAATTTTTATCCAAATAATCATTGAATTCTATTTTAATAATATTAATAACTATAAATAGATAATTTTTAACCCAAAATGCATAGACACCAAATCATAATTACTATACATAGTATAAAAATTTGTATTTAGAATGTTTTCCACTTTCACCAAATACTGATGATAATCAATCCTGAGATTAACATTAAAAAACTCAATGATCTCTAGTGCACATCAAATAAATCATCAATATAAGGTAGAAGATACATGTTATGGAAATAATTTTATCGAGTGACCTATAATAAATGATTATTATTATGGAAGAGTTATTTTATTTTAAAAATATAATAAGATAACCACAAGGAGAAGTGGTAGTGTAGATGAATCCCTTATAAAAAAAATCCTATAACTAACTTTTCAATTCTTGCAACTTATCTGATGTTGTTCAGTAAATATGTTTTGAAATTGGATTAGAATCATGAATAAAGTAAATAGTAAACTCATCCTCCCAATTAGAAATAACATAATTAAATTCATAAAGAAATAAATCTATATATTTATTCACTCTTAATAAATCACAATTTGATTTGTTTTGTTATTTCCAAAATATGTGAAAGATAACATTCACTTCCATCATTAATCAATTTCTCAGTTTCATGATATGTTATCAAAGGTATGAATTAATTTTCATATACTAAATAAAAATAATTATGATAAATAAAATCATTAGTTTAGGAATATATCTTAGTATGTTATAATGAAATCTAATCAATACCAATAATAAAATCAAAATATTTAATGGGATAGATAAAAATGTTTTTTTAGGAAAAACAATTATATAGATGATGACATGAATATTTAAATAAATTCATGTTTCCTTTTTACCACCTTAATGTTTTTATACAAAAATTTATTAATTTATTTCACTAAATCATATTTCCTTTTTTACTTACACATTTCCTTGAAATAAAAAATATACAGATTTTGAATTGAACAAGAAATTAGAATAATCTTTATAAACAAGTCGTAGTACTAAAAGCACTTCATTTGATGTTCAATAATCTACCTCAATTATAGAAAATTTCAAATCCACACCTTTATAATTTTTCCCTTGATGATTCCCATATTGAGTAACTAATATCATACATGAATTAGCATAATGACCAAAATCATTAAAACTAAAACATGTCATTACTAGTAAAATACGTGGTTTCCTATTACTAGTTAGATTTGAACTATTTTCCATATATTCATGATACAAATGATATCTATTACTACATCAGTAACACTTTTGTAATTCAAAAAATTATTTTTTATAATTTCTATTAATAATTTGATACATTTTTGGGGATTTCATCCAAATTTCAATGTTTGCTGCTTTTTCATTTCCTTACACCTTACTTATTCTTAATTTTATCATCATGATGTTAATATGTTTCAAATAACTAATTATTATCTTTATTATCATAATTAACAACTTCCTTATAACATTTAAATTATCGAGATACCAACAGAATGTGTAAACATGGTTTTAGACTTGTGAAAAGTCTATAAAGTTTAATATAACGGTCCATAAAATATTTGCTGTACACTTGTATAGACAAGTAAAATGTATATCCTATGAGGTCAACAATTCTTATTTAATTTTAATTAAACTCATAAAATTTATTCCTATTCTATCTGATGAACATTACGAAAATACATCTCATGAAAAATATCATTAAAAAATCCCACACATGGAATCAACCTCATCCTTTTCTATAGGGTCGGTATTCTAACACTATTATCCATCAAATTCACCTTAAAAATTAGTAATATTAGGAGTTACATTTTGAATTTATATACATCCTAAAATATCAAAAATAATTTATAGATCATTGATCCATGCATTAGATTGCATCAAGTTTGAAGATCCACTAAATTCTAGAGGTTGTTGTTTTATGAAATTCTCCACTAAATATATGTCCCCATACAAAAAATTTGGTCTCTCTATTTCATGGGTGAAATAATTTATATCCTTTTTCAATTGAGTCAATACTTCTAGAAACTACTTTATTCTATCCATTCTAGGTTGCTGAATTGGAAGGTTGTTTTAAGATTCTCCTAACCTCCAAAAGAATCTAAACTATTCATCTATATTAAATATAAAACCTAATAACCATAATAACCCATGAATACATGGTTTATAATAAGGGATGAACTTTATTATATTTCTGTATCATTTTGGTTTATATTTTTACATAATTACGTAAAACCATTACATTAGAATGTGTAAACTATCATATAATATACATTTTTCCAAAAAAAATAGTTATTTAGGTTTACATCATTGTTTCATTCAATATAATTTTTTTCATTTAAGATTAGTCGCCATTACTGGAAACTTGACCCTTCTAAAATATATATTCATTCTTAGATCAATTTAATAACATTTAAAAATGAGGTATCATGGAAAAAACATAAAAAATGATGAAAATAAAGGAATCCAATTCATCCACCGAAATACATGGAAACTTATGATAATTTTTCCTTTTTCACAATAAAAAATCTAGTAGATAAATATAAAATTTCTACAAGATAAAATATACCTTTTCTTAAAAAATAGTCCCATTAGGAAGAATAGAAAATACCATTAAGGCACCTCGAGGCATGTGGGAAGTCATAAAAATATTACTTAGAAAACAGACCATTAACTATTTTAATTCCTTATATTATAAAACCAGAATATTTCCATAAAATCCCTTTTTGAAGCATAAAACATGAATATTAAAACATCTTATTCATAAATTTTATTTACTCATGCTTAAATTGTGTTTAAATAAATATGGGAAAGTATATTTCATAGGATAAACCAACCCATCTATCTCCTTGATTTTTTGTCCTATAAATACTATTCATATCCCAATCCATTGGATAACTATATTAATCTCACCCATCATCACGATTTATACCTTGAACAACCACAGTAATCTATAATGTTTAAGTACTATATCATGAACCCGATATTTTTAATATTTCACAATTTATCATAAAATCTTTGAAAAAATCATTTGAACCCAAATTCAAAATACATTAATTTTTTTCATATTCATAATGAGTAATATAAATTTTCTTTATAAAATATTCAAAATGAAAAATACCTAGAATAGTGTAAATGTGAGATAAATTTAATAACCATGTTATATTTTATATGAATCATTATATTTAATAATATATATCATGTTATGAAAAAAATCAAGTTATATATATTTTAAAGAAAACCAAACTCTTTAAAAGTAGTTAAAAACTAACCATTAGAAAACATTTTAAATAATCCTTATTTGATTTTTAAAAATAAATTCATATGTAGTCTAAAAAGAACTTTTTCAACCATGTAAGAAGTAATGATAACATTCTTGAAGTATTTAAATGAACATAGATATGGTGGAGAGTGGGTTTAAAACCTTTTAAAAAACTTTTAAAATGTATATCCTTTATATTATATTTCGTAAAGATTCTAACAGTCTATAACTATAGAATAATAAAATTATATTAGTTTTATAATTAATTAATAAAATTTTTCTTTTTCATAAAATTAATATTATACCATTTATCTCATTTATTACAATGTTTTTCTGTTTTTAAAATAGTTACGGTCACATTGTACGTTTTGGGGTCATTTGGTTTATAACCTCAAAACAACGTTGGAGTGTTGAATGTGGTCAAAAGAGTTATCATTCCATTACCTTATGGAAATTGAAAATTTCATTGTTTACATGTTTATTCATTTAATACATTATTTAATATAACCGTGTAATGAGGTCATGAATAATGAACCCCATAATTTCATGGAGATGACTGTACGCATGTACAATTGAATGATGTTTTCATTTTTATAATGATTGGAAAAAATACTGTATATAATATTTTAGTTTTTTAAAATCATATATATGTTGTACATGTCATAATTATTCAATATTTTCACTATTTGTTTCATTTGTATAATGTGTAAATGAAAATTTAATCACAACAATTCATGTAGGTGGTATTCTAGAACATATAAGAGTCTTTATCAATTTCCAATAAATAGATATACATTACATTTATATAATCAGAATTATATCATAATATATATATATATATACATAAATTTCCTCCCAAATTTTACCCATTCATAAGATCTGGTGGTGGAAAAAGAAACACTTCAATTAGTGGGAATGACATTCCAAACATACACACAAGTGACATTTTCATTTTACCTAAGATTGAAAATGTAACACCCCGACCCCTGATGCCCAGAGCTGGTGCCTTACTTTATTACATTTTTATCATTACAATGAATCAAATCCTAAAGGATCAATCATTTTTCAGTTTTGGAAATCTAGATACATACATGGAACCCATTTTACATTGGTAATAGAAAATAAAACACAATAGACAAAAAAGTATAATAAACTGAATTCTTAGAAAATAATTTGAAGATCTCTTCTTCATATGATTTGGAAGGGGAAAATATATGTGTGATCTAAAATTCTCAGTAAGGGTTAATCACATTGGAATATATCACTAAGCGATATGAATAAACAATATGGTAAGGTAAATAATAGAAAATAAATTCCATTTAAATAATTAGATAAATAAAAACCAATATTTCAAGGTAAATAACTGAAGCCACATTCCATTTAATCAATAATATGATAATGAAATACATCCATAGATTATATGGTAATTAAAGTCATCTATATAATAATAACTGGATACTAAATGAAGGCAATGCTTAATTATTAGACTCCATGTTTCTCAAGCACATGGAAACTTTACCATTAAGATCTATTCTCAAGACACTTTAATACTACTATAATTTGTCCAACTGATTAATCTCATGAAACTAACAATGCATCATGGAACTATCATTAATTAGGACCCACCCATGTCTTTAGGTCCAAAACATTCCTCAAATATTTAAAAATCTATTAAATAATGTTCTTTATCATCCAATATTCAAATTGAGTAAACAATACATATTAATCAACACTTCACCAATTATTCAAATAACTATCATTGATAACACCATATAAAAAAATGGAATGTATTTTAATAAATAATAATATACACCCCCTAAGAATATAGATGTTGTAGATAAATGTAACTTATAATAAAAATGATCATAATGAAGGTACTATTTCAAGATAAATTTAATAATCACAAAATAAAGTGATATTGCAAACATATCTTCTACCACATGGTAATTTTCATGAAAAAACCCCTTGGAAGAGATAATTCAATGTGAAAAATAAAATAACATTAAGGATGAATGTTTAATGATATTAAATTAAAATATGTAGTATAAACACCACATTAATTTTAATTCGTACATAGTAACAAATAATTCTCAATGGAATGTTAATTGAGATGAAATTCTTTATCTTAAGTTCCCTTTTGGTTGAATGCTCTTTAAACCCTTATTTAATAGTTTTAATAATTTTATTAACATATAACAGAACCATATTATAATTAATAATATCATATATTATCTTTTTATAACACCATATTACTAGTTTTCTAATAATCTTCTATTATTTTCACTCTGTTGTGTGTTAATTTCCTTGTTTTTCAAGTAAGTTTGGACTGGTTACTATTTTAATTCCTCTTATTTCGATCATGATTTAATAATCTCAAGAAGATAAAACATAATTTAATTTTTATATATATTCATTATATATGTAATTATAGTATACCATAACTTTTAGTGATAGGATATAAAATGCATCTTTCAAAGAGACGATAGACCGTATATAAGCATGAACGCCTGTTCCGCTTTCATATCATATTAAAATAAAGAAAACTAAATTATATGTAAGTATATTATAGTTAAAGAATCAAATTAATTTCATATTTATCTCATATGTTAATTAAAATCATCATTAATACATTCCATGTTATTTGTGAATTAATCACATCGCTTTTATGAGGCGGTAGTCCACACACCCACAATTGATGTTACACTATTCCCATAAAATGGAACGTCTGAAGATATGTATAATATAATAATACATGAAGTATAAATACATTATAAATAACATATATATCATATATAAATGATATATACATCATTATTCCCATCCATGAAAGGTGGTAATGGAGGAACGAATCACATCAGTTCATGAGGTGTACACACAAATAATGATTGTGTATCCCATTTGTTGGAAGTGAATGAAGTTATAGGTTATTAAATTGAAAAAAAATATTAGTATGTTTAATAACCTAATTTTATTATTTAATAATGATATTAAAATAATTTAAAGAGTTTGATAAGGATAATTAAAAAAAGTGTTTGATGAAGAATGTTACCTATTTTTTGGGAAACTCCTTTTTGTTTATATGAAAATCCATCCTAGATTTTATTTCTTCCAAAAGTGAGGCTTACATAATGAGGGGAGGGATGTTTTAGATTTTATTTGGGAATGAGTTTTCTGAAAAAAATTTCTTGAGAGGTGTAAATATGTGGGGAGGGGGGGTAGTAAGTTACCTTTTATAAAAGAGGTGAGTGGAAAAACATGTAAAAACTGAAAAGGTAAACATTTTTCGGAGGTCTCCCTTAAAAAATGTTCCTTAAATAATGTAAGAAATTAGATTTAATGGATTATATGGTTGAAATATCTCCATCAAATGGGGTTTGGACATGTTTCTTGGTCATTTTGGCCAAATGTTTAAGGTTTAGTCCCCTGTTAAGGTAGTTTTTCTCAAGATTATTGTAATTAATTTTAATTGTTTTCATTAATATTTTTAGTCATAAATTATGTTGAACTAACTATAAATTATAATTATTATGATCCAAAATAAGAAATTAATTTTTCCAAATTCCAATCTCTTAATTGATAAAAATTAATTTAAAATTAATCCTGCAGTCGGGATGAGGAAGTTGGGTTTGAAGGTAAAAATGTTCAATTATTTTAAATGTTTTTATATATTAATTAAATATACAAATGATTAAAATGAATTAAATTGGGTTAATATATTTATAATAAAATTATTTTTACTTCAAATCCAATTTAAAATATAATTTAATATTTTAAATTATTTAGATGAAAATTCAATTTTCAATTAAAATTCAGTATCTTTCACTATTCATGAAATAAATGCAACTTCAAAAAACAATCCACCCTAAGCTAATTATGACATTAATCCTTAAAAAATAAATTTTATTACATATTTTAAAATTTATAAAAGTTTCAAAATTTTGTTTCAAAATAGGTACGCCATTGAAAGGTTGGAAAAGTAGCTTTAGAAAAATTATGATTTTTTACATAAAATTTCATTTTTTCTAAAAATATTTCAAGAAAATATATTGGATGAATGTTAAAAATATTTGATTGAATAAATAATATATAAATTTTTATTATGATCATTCACTAATATAAATTAATTTAATTTATTAAGTTAAAATGTATTAGTGGATAAAAATACTTTTTAATAAAAATGTTTCCTTTATATTCAATTGTTTTTTATATTCATTTCTAATTTAACGGTAAAAAATGAATTCAAACATATATTTTCATAATTTAGTAATTACTATTTGTAACCACTAATTTAATGTATAAGAGATAATTTTCACTTGAAAAGAATAATCATAGATAAGAAAAAAAAAATAAAGAGGAGAGACTGGAGACCATCTCTCACCAGAATCCTCGAGTGCTTCGGGCTCCTTCGCCTGAATCCCTCGATCGTAGAGACATGGAGGAATTAATCAAGAATTGGAGGTTTTAATCCCACCATTTTGAAACTCCTTGGAAGAAGCAGATACTCCATTTATAAGATTCTGTCATGCAAGTCCATACCGAAGATGCCCCTAAAGAGAATACATGAACCCAACCTTTGTTTGGTAGATCCCAAGGGATCTCGTTTCTGGATGTGCTGAAGAGCACTGATCTAAGAAACAAAATTATGATGAAGCCTAATCATGTAAAGAAACCTGATGATGGTGGGTTATTGGTTGATACAGATTCATATTCTCTTCATCAACGCACAAAAATGTGCAAATTCTCTGTCATGGGCATCATCTCTTATCTTAATGGTGATCATCATTGGCCTCTTTCTGAATTGCATATACATATTTCTCATTGTTGGAATGTTTTTAACTAGAAACTAATTCCAATAGGGGAAGGATACTTTCAAATACTACTAAAATCATAAGATGACTTAGTGAATGTTTGGAATACTAGAAACCATAATCTAAAGTTGGGACTACTTAGAATTTCTGACTGAGATTATAATTTCAATCCAAACACATATAGAAATACAATGGCTCAAGTTTGGGTTAAACATAATGGCCTTAATTGGTTCTTTCAGCACCCAAAAATTCTAAATGAAATTGCTTCATGCATATAGACTCCTATGAAAATTGACCGTAGAACCTTAAATTGTGACCTAGGGATCTTTTTTAGAATTAGGGTCAAAATTAACTTAGATTAAAAGCTACCGAACATAATCAACTTCACTGAGAATTAATACAAAACTAAAATTCTAATTGAATATGAGAGGAAACCTCCCTTTTGTAACCTTTGTAAAATTATTGTTCACATAATATCTAATTTTAGGGTGATTAGAAGGCAAGTAATCCAGCTAATTAAGAATGATTGGATGAAAACATAGAGAAATAAAAAAGGTAATGCTCCCATGATGGAGATATCTGAACCTCCAAAAAGGAAAGCTGAAATATGGGTCAAAAAACAAAGTATAACACACATATGGGACACCTTGGGTATAAACTGGGTAGATGTAATTGAAGAGGAAGACACCTTTATTAAAGATCAAAGCCTCCTAGAAGAACTAGAAAATCTTGTTTTAGACCCTGTACGAATATGCAATGACAATGAAGAATCTGGTCAAATCTCATGGCCTATCCTTATTCAAGATGGAGATCTTAACCTAGGTAAGAGGGATAAGTCATCCAAACAAGTGAATTGCAATACATGAAATACATATACTACAACTGTACCTATGGATGATTGTCCTGAGATTTTGTAAATTCAAAATGTGGTGACACACAGCTTGGATTCGGGTACTGGATACATCTAGAATCCACATCTTGTAAGTGAAACTGACATTTTAGAGTTAAAGACAGAATCTATAAATTAAACAAATAATGTGGAATCTTTCCCCCAAAATCAAGGAACATATGTTATTTTATCTAAAATTCAGAATTCCACTAGACTTATTTCAGAATCTGGTAAACTAATGACCACACAGAAGGACATTCAGGAAACAACAGAATCCACTACTACTCAAATGACAGAAAATGTAACAAAAAGTCTAGAATCTGTCAACCATTTTAAGGGAACTCCACCCTTGGTACAAGTTCCTACACAAACCCAAAACATCAACAGTTTCACAAAGCAGATAGCAGTCAAGCAACCTAGGGTGGAAAAGGAACTTGATACATGCATATTCTCTGTTACAAATTCATTTTCTGATGGGTCTTAACTTGTTGTCAGTACTATTAATACTGTTTCTATTTTGTCCTGTTACATGAAACCTACAACTACAAACCTTAAGGATTCATTAATACAACCTGCTAACAAAGGCACCTATCTAAGCCTAAAAAATGAAATCAAAATGAAAATTGACGAACCAGTTTATTTTTTCCCAACTCACTCTAATACTATAAGCAATCCTAGCATTTCTAGGTTCACTGAGACACAAGATAAGACCTATAATAATACTATCATGGCACCTAAATCGGTTGGTCATGATATTAAAATATCAGTACAGGAAACTAAGCCCATGCAGTCTATGAATGTCTATATGGAGAAAATATAGTGTTGTCCCGATCTGGACTAAATCAAGAAACAACATGCAGTTACTTCACTGGTTCCAAGTATAGCTCTCTCCCGGCATATAGATAGTGGGGGCTGTGCTACAAAAACTAGAAACTCTATTTCGAATCATATTTCCAATGTTTTGCTGTTGTGTTCTACGAAATAAAAAAACTATACTATAAGTAATCTAATACCTGAACCTGAAATGAAGAACACCAAAAAATCCAGCAATAATTAGGAATAGACATCTAATAATCAACAAGTTAGAAGGTCTTCTTGAAATAAAGGCTCTGGAAAAAAGAAAATGGGGGGGGGGGGTTCTAACCCCAAAAACTAGATTTTATTGAAGATACTTTTTTTGGAATTGTTAGGGAATTGTTAACTATAACACCTTCATTGTGTTGAAGATAATTATTGACCCTCATTATCCTCTATTATTTTCTATTGTGGGTCCAAAAATTAACTACGCCTCTAAATACTCTTATTTATGTAAAAAAATTATTTTTTCTGTTGTTTCAATCACTAATAACCTCAATGCAGAATCTTTATGGAATTTCTTGCACTTCTCTTTACATAATATTAGTGTCGACAATATCTCTAATTAGATTTTTAATTTCCATTTTAATATTGATATCACACATATTTTCTACTCATTTGTTAATGCTAAGAATAGATACCAAGAAATAAGAATGCTTTGTAATGACCTCTCTTACCTTGGCAGTAATATTAATTCACCCTGGTTTTTATGGGTTATTTTAATGCCATTCTAAACTCAAGTGAGAAAATTGGACCCTCTCACGCATCTATTTGCATGAGATAATTTAAAACCTCATTAGATGACAACATCCTCATAGAAATCAATATCACTGGTAAAAAATACACTTCGTATAGAGGGTACTGCAACAAAGTAGAAGCCTCTAAGATGGATAGAACCTTCACGCATGTCCCTAATTTAGATAAATGGGACATAATATCCCTTATTACTCTTCACAGATTGAACTCTGATAATCACCCCATACTAGTAAGTGTCTCCACCAATGACATGAAACCCCATCTGCCTTTTCGATTTAAAAATTCTTCGTTCTCTGATGACGAGTGCTCTCATATCATACAAAACTTTTGGTCCTCAATGTCTCGTAACAATGATGTCCTTGACTATAGTCTCAAATTAAATCATCTAAAATAAACTCTAAATATATAGTTCATCTCTAAAGACAAACAAATTAATATTGACATCATGATTCTTGATAAATATCTCAATGACCTTCAAAACAAAAACACCACCCAACACTAATCATACTCAAGAACTAGACATTGTGGTCAATATTAACTCCCTACACAAATTCAACAAAATCATGAGAAAACAAACGTTTAAAGCTAAATGGTTAACATACGGTGATAGAAATACTAAATTTTACAATTCTCTTCAAAGAATCAAGATGGACTACAGGCCATTAACCCTTTTAATGGATGGGAACAAGCTCCTTGACAATGAGGATGGCATCGCTCATCATATCATCTCCTACTATGAAACTATTTTCAATGGTTCTGATATAAAAAAAGACCTCCTACCAGAGGTCATTCCCCAAATGATCAATGATGAGGACAAATCCTTCCTTCTCAATACCTCATTGTATAATGAAATCAAGGACACTGTCTTTAGTCTGAATCCTAATAGTGATTTGGGTCCTGATGGATTCATCGATGGTTTTTTCAACATTATTGGGATGTGATTCATATTGATGTTTGTAAAATTGTAAAAACCTTCTTCACCAATGGGGTTGTCCCTCATGCCCTAAATGCCTAGTTTCTCAACATGATACTGAAAGTAGATATAGCTTATGAGATTCATCTGTTTAGACCCATTGCTCTTTTCAGCAGTCTCTTTAAAATCATTACAAAAATATTTGCCTACAGAATTTCCACTCTCATAGACAAAATTGTCTTGTGGAACCAATTTGGTTTTATAAAGGGAATATCCATTAAAGAATGTATTTTTCTTTCCTCTGAGTGTGTCAATAATATGAATAAAACTAACAGGGGAGGCGACATAGCGATTAAAATCTACATTAGAAAACCCTTTGATACCATGGAATGGAGTTTTATCTTCAAATTCCTTTATGGTTATGGTTTTAACACCTCTTTTATCACTACAATCATAACCATCTTCAACAAGGAAACTATCTCCATCCTGATCAATGGCTCACCTAAATGCTGTTTTAAATGCACTAAAGGTTTCAGGCAAGGTGATCCCCTTTCTTCCATTCTCTTGTCTATATAAAAAGACTACCTTAGTCATCTGATCAACCAAATGGTGTACTGGAACAAACTAAAGCCCATTTATGTCTTTAGGAACATGAATGTTCCTACTCATCTCTTTTATACTGATGATATCATCCTTTTCCTCCGGGGGATAAAAGAAACACTCTTAACCTAAAAATTGTGCTCTCACACTATGAAGAGCTTTCTGGTCAAACCATTAGATGGAAAAAATAATGCATCTTCTTTAGAAAGAATTACCCTACCGATAGAAAATGTAACATTATTAGTGACCTGGGTATGAAAGAAGTTATGCCCCCTTTCACCTATCTCGATGTTCCCATTTTTTGGGGGTAGACCCAAATCTTGTCACTTTGTGACTATTGTTGACCAAGTTATAAATCAGTTATCTTCTTGGAAAGGTAAATCTTTCTACATGGTAGGTAGGACTTGCCTTGTTAAGTCCACTATTGTCTCCAAGGAGGTATATTCCATGATGGTCTATAAATGGCCAGTCGGCCTCATTAAAAAATGAACAAGGACATAAATAATTTCATCTGGACTGGTAGCATTCTAAAATAAAAACTTGTGATTGTACCTTGGTTAACTTGTTGCAAACCCATTGAAAATAGTTTTATTGGTATAAAAAATATCAAATACTTTAATGAATCCCATCAAGAAAGACTCACTTGGAACCTTTTTTCACAATACTTATGAAGCTATTATGATTATCAAAAATAGGTTTCTTCACAAACATAAAATGGGACATTCAATCTTCATTAACTCATCAATATAGACTTACATCAAATAATCATTAACCAATATTATGAATAACTCTAGATGGATGGTCTCTAGAGACTCCTCCATGAAATTTTGGTTGGATAACTAGACTGGCATGCCTTTAATTTCCATGATTCCACCTGATCAAACCCCTGATAATACCAACGACTCTATCAGAGACATCTTAAACTCTCAACAGTATCACCTTCCTGACACTATTCTGAATGTCATTGAAAATTACTTGTTCCCACACACCAATGATTTATTAACTTGGGAACCTACTCATAATGGTATGATCAAATCAAAAAATTTCTACAAACATTATTTCTATAACTCTGAAAGCGACTACAGTTGGTTAAAAAATTTCAAAAAACCTTGGATAAAACCTTCGAGATAAAACCTTATATGGCATATTTAACACAACATAGTTCCCACTGAACTTTTCCTCCAATCCTTTGGAATCTATCACTACTACTGTAAATGAAAAATCTGTAATCAACAAATAGAAGATTCTAACAACCAATTTCTCTATTGCGCTATTTCTTCTTCTCTCTGGAACTATATTCTTGACATTTTTTACTATAGATGGTAGAGTCTAAACTCTGTGAAAGCTCAACATAAAAAATGTTCAAAAATGGATGGATCTCAGAAAATTAGGAACCTCTTCCATGCTATGGTTGCTGAGCTCCACTATGTGATCTGGTATAATTGGAATGCTACTATTCATAATAATTACTCATTTAATCAAAATGTAGGTTGGATGAGGATTCTCATTTCAATACAAGAAGATGGATTAATTCAAAAGGGATATTGCCACAACACTGTGCATGACTTTGTAATCTTAAGGAATCTAAGGATTAAAGGCAATTTATGTTAGTCGCATCACATAGTGGAGGTGTTCTGGAGAGCCCCCTCTACCTGGATGGATCAATATAAATATTGATGGTGCCTCTAAGGGAAATCTGGGACCTTTAGGGTGTGGTGATATTTTCCGGAATCACCTCTGTCAGATCCTCAGATGCTTCATGGGTAAATGTGGCATCACCACCTCCCTCGAAGCTAAGATGTTGGGCATGATACATGATATTTCCTTTCCCAAACTCTTTTGTTAGAATAACCTTTGGATTGAAAGTGACTCGATGACTATCGTCCAAGCAATTTGGAATGGAATAATCCACCTTACTTGGCCGATTTCAATCTACTGGATGGAATTCCCTCATTCTACTATTGATCTTAACTATATCCTCACACATGTTAGTCAGGAATCAAACATGGTTGCAGATGTTCTGGCCAACATGGGATTCAATCAGGACATTACTTGGTTCGAAGAACATCCCATTGCTCTTCTTTCCTTTCATAAAAAAGATTGTAATATTATCCCATTTTTAGACTCTTGTAATCTTTATTTTAATAATATTTGTGCAATGTTCATTTTTGACCAAGGGATCACCTTTAAAAAAAGAGATTATTTTCACTTTGAATAATAATATTAATAATATTTGGTAAATCTCAGTATTACAAATAACAAAAGCTATCAAAGAATGTCATTGTTGCATGTAATGTAAGATAATTAATTTTTGTGTACACTACAAGATATATTTTAGATTGAATTTATTTTAAATAGTTAATATATTGTAAGGTATTGATATATTATATTACATTCTATGCTTGGTATTGAGTACTATACATGATATTGAATAAAAGGTTTATTCTTTTATAATTTTGTGGTGTCACATTCTCCCCACCTTAAACAAATTGTGTCCTAAAAATTTAAATTTGATCCAAGAAATCCCAGGATTGACATATAAAAATAACATTATTGAAAAACCCATATCGCAGTAGGGTTAATAAAAACATCCTCTAAATAAGGGAGAGTGGGAAGTATGAAGGTCACACAATTAGATTCCCGTGTAGGAGGTCATTGGTGGGAAATGAATAAATAGACATGGAATAAAAATATATAAAAATATAGAGAGAAATTTAGGTCATTGATCAAACAAAAGAGAGTGATCATTAGAAATATAATGGCCTCAAAACCATAAATTTTTGATGATTTAATGGTATATTAGGTTTATCTGGTATGAATGTAATATGATAATTTTTGTTGTTTCAATATCATTTTCCTAAAAATTAGTATTTTTTTACTATATAAGAAAATAAGGAAATATACTTGCTTGATATGTTTCTACATCATAAGAATTGTCTCACCCTTCAGTTATGCCTTGAACTATTTCTATATATTATCTTATCATAGGTTTCATCATATGGAGAAGTAATACAATAATATTTAAAAACACATCCAAATATTAACTTAATCGATTTCTTAAATGGTTATCTTTTCCAAAAGACTATGATAAAAAACATTAGAGGGGAAGTCATTGAATTTCAAAAATTAACTTATCATCAGTATTCAATAAACATGAAGTATCTCTTTAATCATCACATATCAAACCTGTGAACACCTTCATCATTTATTCTCTTGAAACATTATAATAACATGAATTACCATAAAGCCTCATTGAAAAAAAGAATGATTATTATTCCTTAAATAGAAAATATAATATTGGATATATTCCATAAAAATCAAATGATGTAAACTCCATCAATGATATCATAGACGACATTTTCAAAAAAATCATTATTCAGATCAAAGGTAGTTATTAATATCTAATTTACTTTATCTAT
The DNA here is from genome assembly GCA_963277665.1 of Viscum album. Lineage (NCBI taxonomy): Eukaryota > Viridiplantae > Streptophyta > Magnoliopsida > Santalales > Viscaceae > Viscum > Viscum album. The sequence goes on along the minus strand of OY728133.1, from coordinate 1,388,240,443 downwards.
ATAAATAACATCTTTAACAAAAATTGATTATCTCAAAATCAAGATCATGTGAAGAGTTTTATTTCCCTCAATTACATGTTTTCAAAGAATTTCAACTTTTAATTGAATCATTTTTCTTGGATATTGATAGTGTTCAACACAGGATCTCAAATCCTTATAAAAAAATTAATGCAGTACAATCATTATCTAATTAATAACATCATAAATAAAATACCAATAAAAAATATTTCTTGGATCCAAATACACAAGAATAGTAATCCTTCCACTTTGGATTTATATATAGAATAATCTTGGACTTATTTTAATGACTCGAGTTTTGACTCATAAGACTTTGGAATATTGTGATGTATATTTACGATATCGGGTGCTAAGTCGGTGCTAGAAGTCAAGGCCCATGGAGCCTCAGTGTAGTGATATTAAATATATTGAATATATTTTTTTACACATGAACTTTTTCACATGAAATTTAAATAACTCTCATAAAGAGTCTTGGATATAATTTCTAATTCCATGGCTAAGTTAAAAATGTTGTGTTTACCCTAGGCACGATATAAGGTCGTCCACACCAGGAGTTTCAATTGGGGGTGTTTTGGTGATGTGGCATTGAAAAGGGAATTTAATGGTTTTAATAAATTAAAACCAATTAATCCTCTACCATAAGGTGCTTGAAACACCATGGAAGAGTGACTCCTCCTCCCCTCTCATCTTCTCTCCTTTGGATATGAAAAAAAAGAACACCAAATCAATGAAGGAAGGTGCCACCAATGCCTATTTTTTATGCAAAACCTCATCAGATTGAAGAGAAACGCGATACGGGTGTCGTTCTTCATCAAAATATTTGGAGATTTACCATTGAGGTTAGAGTATTTGAGTATTAGTCCAAATACCTTTTTTATGCATTGTTTTGAGGTACAAGATCCCAAATAAAATTGTTGTTGATCCGTACTAGGTATATCTGTGGGTTTTGGGGAAGAACAGGAAGAATGAAGATGTATTGAAGGAAATTCCCAATTGAAATTACCATATACATAGCATGTAGTTTAGTTAGACAAGACTTTTATCCCATCTTATTCTAGGAAGATGAACATTGGGGACTACATACCATGTACCAAGGTTACATTCCATGTAGTTCCCCAGACAGTGTGACTAGGGGACACAACTTGAGTTTACTGTGTGAGAACACATAACCGTGTAATAATGCATGACCAATGTACTTAGACAAGAGGTATGATACATGGGCATGAGAAAACTACATGGGATAATGGTCATTTATCCTGAACACTACATTTATTATGGGATATATGGAATGTAATGTTCACATTTGGCCGGTTCATGTAGAATAGGAACACGGCCTGGGGCCGGGTGAACAGGGAAACAATATGTACTTCCTTTACAAGCTGTGTACCCCTACATGGTTTGGTAAACCATGTTGATATGATACATGGCCAGATTATCAGGTGGGATTAGACACCTTGTGTACCACGATACATGTTGTGTACTCCTAGGAGATCCTCTTTAGATCTTCCACATTCCGTATCGTCTTATTTGGGGATCAAATTTAGGATTGTGAGTATTCTGTCCTGAGCAGTTTTATGCATAGTGTCTTCTGTTATGGCCAATGAGGTGGTGTAAATTTTGAAATGTTCTTGTGAAGATATGTTGGGATGATGTTGGAGATAAGTGTAGTTCTAGAAGAGAGATAGTGGGATTGGTAATCCTCCGAATCTTCAGGGCACAAGTTTCCCTTACCTCTCTTCTTAGGTAGTGACAAGACTCCCATCGTTGTGGGCTTAGGTTCATTAACTTTGGATAGTTTCTTCTAGGTTTGTTACTCCCCCATCTTTGATTAATAGTAGGGAGAGAGTCCTCTATTGGTGTAGGAGATCCCTCAGATATTGGATACATTTTCGAGGAGTGGTACCATCCACTTGATATGAATGATACCTATTTAGGAGTTAGTTCTCCCTTAATGGACTAAGGTGTGGGCAACCCAATGCAGGAGTGACAGAGGTTTCATGTATTAGTTAGGTGCATTACTCCCTCAACTGATGGGCTGTGGTGAGGTGCAGGTCCCTCAATTTTCTCTTATTATAGAGGATGTGCATACTGAATATTCTAGAGCAGTTCTCCCTTAACTGTGTGAAGTGGTGCACACTACCACAAAACAAGGTTTTTGTAGCACCAACCTTTAACAGTGCTAAAAAAAGCACTAAAAAAGTGCACTTTAAACAGTTCTAAAAAAGGCACTGTTAAAAGTAACCATTTATCAGTGCTTTTTAGCACTAATAAAGGCACCCCCTTTTACAACACATTTTTGAAGCACTGTTAAAGGGTCACCTTTATCAGCAACTTTTTTTAGTAGCACTGATAAAGGGGGGGATTTATCAGCACTTTTTTCTAGCTATAATAAAGTGTATATTAAAAAAAATATATTTCAAAAAAATAATATATTGATATATAAGAATATTTATATTGATATAGATATAATATATATTTTTTAAATATGATTTAAATAAGTATAAATAAACATTTTCACTTAATATGTAAGATACATAGTGAAAATGGCTTATAAAATATCTTAAAAAATTATTAATTAATAATTTGATAATTATCATTAGCTAATAATAATTTAATAACAATTTTAAGACACAAAAAAATTTAATAAAAGATAAAAAATAAGTTGAAAACGTAGCTCAAACTTAAAACGACCATAACTTTTTATCCGGGTGTCCGTTTGAGCTCAACGACATATCAAATCAAAGCCTGTGATGTGATCTACATGATATGAATGAAGAGAACCTTTTGTTAAATTTTTTGGGGCCAAAAAGGACTATAAGGTATCCAAAATTGAGTTTTTAGTTTGGATACCCAAATTTTTAAACATTCGATGGAATTTTAGCCTCGTTTGAGGGGGTATTTTAAACCTTTTTCACTGAGGACTGAATTTATTTTGAGGGGTTACATTTATATTGATATTATGGATTTGATTTTTTTTGTTTTTTCACAATGTAATGTTACAAAAAATCAATTTTATAATAATATATACATATTTTTTATATATACACACATTAAAAATTAATTTTATAAAAAATAACTAATCATATTTACACTTAAAGTCTATTTGTCAACATATAAGGCTTATCTATATAATCAACTAATATCCATTTTATTTGAAATAAAAAATATTTATATTTATATATCTATATGATGTGTGTGTGCGCGTATATATATATATGTTTATGTGTGTGTGTGTGTGTGTTTGTATTGACAAACTGATATATATTATCCATATATTCTAAACATATGTATATACATATTTATATATAATATTTGTAAATATATATAAATATATATAATTATACTCTCAAATACACACATAATATGTGTGTGTGTGTTGTATATATGTATTTATCTATTTATAAACACACACACAAAATCATATTTTTTAAATGTATTTAAAACTGATCTTATAAATACATATTAATATAGAAATAAATATATCAATATATAAATATAACTATATTTATATATTAATATATGAATATATATTAATATAAATATATATATATATATTAACATAACAAAAAATATATATATTAATGTAAATATATATATGTTAATACATAAAAATATATATATTAATATAGGAGTAAATATAACTAAATATATATATAAATAAATAGATATATTAATAATTTAAGAGAAAAGAAATATGAGGGTGTGGTAAAGGCTTAGACTCAAAGGAAATATGTCCCGAGATCAAATCCTAGGGGAAGCAGGCCATGCATGTGGGTGGGGAATATGGCCTAGTGCTTTTAAAGGGGGTGGTGTATCTATTAAAGGATAAGGGGTGGCTGGAGCATGTGGTTTGTGGTGGGAGGTGGGGCACTTTTGAAGGGGGCTTCAAGCGCTATGGAAGCCCCTCCCAGAATTATAGAAATATATTTTTTTATTTTTTTGATGATTTTAAGCATTTATCAGCACGAAAAAAAGTGCAAATAAAGGACCCTTTTACTAGTGCTTTTTTTTAACACTGATAAAATGGGTCTTTATCAACACTTTTCTGAGAAATGATAAAAGGGATCCCCATTATCTTCACCTTAATTAACATTGATTTTATAGCACTGCTAATGCCCTTTTCTAGCACTAGTAAAGGCTATATTTGTATTGAACGCAAGTTGATGCCCTCTTCACTGGGGTTTCCTTAGCCTACACTGAGCTCAAGTTGAGGAGGACTGGACCTGTGGTGTTGGGAAATATAGATGGGCATAGTAATTTTTTCCCTATAGAGCTCGTTCTCTTTGACGTACCATTAGTGATGGTCGGGTTGTTCCCTATTGAGTGTATCTCTCTGATGGGTGCCATCTGGGATGACTGACCTCATAGAGTGTGTTATCCTAGTTTTATATGTCAACTTTAGAGCCTCAAGTATAAATACTATTACTGGATATGAGGTTAGAACCACATGAGACTTGGAGTGTGATATTAGTATATTTTGGTGATTTCTGGGAGTCCTTATAGTATTTTCACATGTCGGGGTTGACACCCCTTACATACTGAGCTCAGTTGTCATGTACAACAGAGGATGGTTCGAGATGGATTTTCTCTCTCGATTGGGGTTCTCTCTAGCTAGGTCAATATGACTATTGGATTTCTATTTCTCCCATTTTATTTTTGGATTTTTGGGGAACCTACAGAGTATTTTTCTTTGGAGGGTGTTGTTTTTCCCCTTACACATTCAATACTTTCATTGTACTATGGTTTGGGATAAATATATGCCTATATTTTAGATTCTATTTTGTATATCTCTGCACTATGGAATTGAGGTGTTTGTGGGTCTGTGCATACAAGTACATCAGGAAAATGCCTCCCATCTGTGTGTTAAGACAACTCAGCACCAGTACCCTACCCCTGTCTTATTGGATATAGGCTTGGGGAGTTTCTTCCAAGACCCCATCAGGTTGGGTCATGAAACTCATCCCCTTTGCCTCTTCTACGGTAGATTCTTATGACACTTGGGGAATTAATTGGTATATTTACCCACATATCTTTAGTTATAACACTTATTAGAAGTTATTTATTTATTCCCTTTTTGATTCTTTTACTTTTTGACACTTTTCTCAATAGTTAAAATAGACTTCCAATCCTTTCAAACTTTAACCATAGTGATTCTTTCCATAGTTATCCCATGTATAATAATCCATCATTCCCTTTTTCCCATTATATATTTTATTTATTTATTGTCATTTTATTATCTTGCTACCCTTTGAATCCATAATACATCGAGTATTCATTATCTATCTTGATAGTATATAAAACTCTATCATAGTTTTATGTAATGGTTTGAGATACCATCCCCCTTCAGTGACTTGGCTTAATCCCTTCATATAAATGGCCAATATTTAATTCTATGTTGCATATGGAATCTATAGAATACCATGTTATCCTAGTAAATTTATAATCACATTCCACAACACCTTTTTCATCCTTTTTATTTAAACTAAGGAACATTATCTTCATTATAATTTTTTATCAGAAGTGAAATATGTATCAAATAATGTCTCCTTGAAAGATTTAAATTCTATGAGTTTTATTTATTCTTACTCCAATGTAATTTGGGTCAATAACCTCCATTGATCGACACCACCATTGAGAGAATACATTGATAGTGTAACCATTTCCTTTTCACCTTTGAGAGAATACACTAATTCTATAAATATCTTCTCTAAAGACCCAATCCGTTGTTCAAATTTCATTGGATTAGTAGTCTCACTAAATTACGGGGGCCCCTATCACACAAAGAAATCCAACATTGAATAATCAATATATGGAATAAGTTTCTCCATTTGGGAAGGTTTATTTTCCATAACATGATTAAGATTGCCTAATATATCCACAACTTTTTTAGTTCCTATACCATCTATATCAGCTTCCTCAACTGGGTATCCTATACATTGGTGTTGAGTATTAGTATCTTTATTCCCTCTAGGTGGCACCTTTAAACAATGGAATATACTGAATTAGATCCCAACACTATGAAATAGAATATATAATTCCAAAAATAGTGATGTATTTAATAATAATTGAAAAACCTATGGGTATCTAATCTCAAAAGTATAAACATGTTTTCTTTGAGATGCCCTTCTATACATATCCTCAATGTATAACCTAGGTTTATGTTCCCTAATATACATTTTCCTAAATATAATTTCCAAGGATTCTACTAAATATCATTTAATAAACCAATAATGCCCCAACCCTAAAATTTGAGAGCTAATTCCTTGATTTATTGCACTGGCATCATTACAAGGAATCAAGACCCAAAGGATCGATTATTTTATTAGTTTTGGAAAACCATATTCAATCATGGAACCCATTTAAGATTGGGAATATGAAATAAAACATAATACATAATGTAATCTAATAAATTTAATCCTTTAAAACTCATTCAAAGATCCCTCATTCATAACCTTGGAGAAATAAAAAAACAAGGGTGAGCTCAAATTCTCTGTAATGGTGAAATATAGTGTAAGATATCATAAATCAATAATTAATCAACAATATAGAAGGGTAAATAACTGAACACACATTCCATTTAAATAACAAGATATGGAAAAATAAATATGTCGATGTAAATATCTGAAGATGAAAATGAATCCATATATTTTTTCATAGTTAAAACCCTATAGATAATAATAATTGGTAACTAAATAAAGGAAATACTTAATTATTGGATCCAATGTTTCCCAGTAATATATAACCTTTACAGTCATGATCTATTCTTAAGACAGTTTAAAACTACTCTTATTTTACCAATAACTTCATCTCATGAGACAATCAATGTATCAAGTGGATATCAATAACCGAGACTCAATCGTGCAGTCAGTTCCAAAAAATCATCAAATATTTAATAATATATTTAAAAATGTTCCTTATCATCAAATACCTATATTGAGTAAAGAATATTTATTTTATCACCATTTCCCCAATTAATCAAATAATTTTAAAAGTGAACACTATATATAAAAAAGTATAATGTTTTGAAATTAATAATATCAATTAGATGAGAGTATTTATATTTTATATAAATGTAACATCCAATAAAAATAATCATAATGATGTGATTATTTTAGGATAATGTTAACAATCAAAAAAGAAAGTTATATTGCATACAAAGCATTTACCACTTGGTATTTCAAATAAGAACCCCTTGAATTAGATAATTTGATGCGAAACATAATGTAAAATGATGTATGACTAAATAATTATAATAAATGAAAAATGGTTAGTATATAAACAAAATTAACGTGTGTTGGTTTATAATAACAAATAAGTCTCAATGGAATGTAAATTGAGATTACATCCCTTACCTTACACTTCTATTTGGATGATCGCTATTTAACCTCCTGTATAATGGTTTTAAAAATATTATTATATTTGAAATGAAATTATTAAAACTAATAATATAATACATGGTCATCTTATAACATATCATTATATATTTTTTAATAATCATCCTTTATTTTCAGTGTTTTGGGTGTTAATTGTGTATTTTTTTTAGTATGCTTTGACTTGTTATTTTTTTGTTCTTCTTATATCGATCATGATTTCATAATCTCTATAATTAATAACATGATGTAAATATCATATATATTAATCATATTTGTATTTTTAGTAATCCATAATATTTATTTATGGGAGATGAAACACACTATTCAAGGAGATAGTAGGCCGTACGTATGCATGAACGCTGATTACATTGTCCTGTTGTATTAAATGAAGGAAAAGTAAATGATATATATATATTATAATTAAATTAACATATTAATCTAATATTTAAAACATATGTTAATTAAAACCATCCTTAATACGTTCTGTGTAAAGAGTTAATGAATCACATCACTTAAAAGAGGTGGTAGTCCACATTCCCACAAATGATGTTATCGTGTTCCCAAAAAATGGAATACCTCACGGTATGGATTATATAATAATTAAAGAAGAATAAATAAATTATAAAAATCATATATATAATATATAAACTATAAATAAATCATTATTCTAAACATTGAAATGTGGTAATTGAATAATGAATGACATCGGTTCATGAGGTGCTAGTCCACCGTACACATGAACGATGGTTGTGCATCCCATTTGATGGAAGTGTGCAAAGTTTTAGGCCATAACCATGAAATAACAACATATAATTATATTTAAGGAACTTAAGTTATTATATAATCATTATATTACAATAATTTAAATATGTGGATAAGGAAATAAAAATGTGCTCATTGAAGAACGTTTCCTCTTCTCCAGGTAACTCATTTTATATACCAAAATACATTCTATGTTTTATATTTTTTCTAAAGTTAGGATTATAGTATTATGGGAGATTTGTTTTAGGTTTATTTGGGTGGGTTTTGGATAATAAAAATGTTTTTATTGTTTTGAATAAGTGGGGGGGGGGGGGGTGGAGGTGAGTGTCATATTATAAGGGAGGTGAGTGGCAAACTTGTAAACACCAGAAAATGTGAACACTATTAGCAGGACTGCCATAAATCATGTACCTCCAATAGTGATCCCTAATATATACAAGGGAAGGTTTGTGAGAAATATTTCAATATAAAAGATTTTGGACATGTGAATAGGTAATGTTTCCCTTAATTTTATTGTTTTATCCCCGGCTAAGCTAGTTTTCTCTTAATCACTGTAAATATTTTTTATTTATTTCCCAAAAAATGTTGGAAAAAATTATATTGACCATAATAGAAATTATAAATTATTATTATTCCAAATATAGAATCCATTTTCTGAAATTCCAATCACATAGGGTGCATAATGAGGATGTGGGTTTTTAAAGTAAAGATGTTCAAAAGATAGAAATTTTATTATACCTTAATTTAACAAATCATTAAAATGAACAAAATTAGATTAATAGATGTATAATTTTAATATATTTAACTTAAAACCAATTTTAAATACAATTTATCTTTATAAATTATTTAGATTAAAGCTAAATTTTCAATAAAAATTTAGTATTTTTCACTATTCATAAAAAAATGAAACATCTCTGAAAAATTCCAAAAATTCACTTTATGAAAATTTAAAAAACATTATTTCAATAATGAAGTTTATTTTTACCAAAATATGTTTAAAAAGGGTAAAAAAAAGCAAAAATACATTTTTCTTATAAAAGGTGTGAAAACTGCATTTAGAAAAATATCGATTTTATTCACAAAATTTCCTATGTTCTTATATATGGTTTATAAAATATTTCGAATTAATGTAAAAAATATATTTTAAGGAATATATAATATATGAATTTATTTAAAATTATTCACTACTATTAATTAATTTAATTTATTAATATAAAATGTCTTTAATGCATAAAAATATTTTTCTATAAAAACATTTCCTTTATATTAAATTGGTTTTTAAATTCATGTATAATTATTTTTAATCATTTAATTAAAAAATACATTTGAAGAAGTTATTTAATTCAATTTACAACCAAAAATTTAATGGCTAGGTGATAATTTACATTTTAAATAATAATATTAGTAGTATTCGGTAAAACATAGTCTTGTGTGTAACAAACTCTATCGAAGAAAGTCATTGTTGCATGTAATACAATCTAAATAATTTTTTGTTTCATTGAAGGATATATTTTAGACTGAATTTATTTAAAGTTATAAATATTTTTTAAGGTCACATGATGTTATTTTCCCTTTTACACTTGGTGTGGCATATCATATATGCTATTTCAGAAATTTTTTATTATTTTAAAATATGAGTGTGTTATAGAAACTGGGATCTAAAAATGTTATACCATAGTAATAGTAAAAAATTATTATATTTAATATACTTATTATATTATTCCATCTTGGTTAATTATTATATCTAGGATGTTGAAAAATAAATAAAAAAGAAATACTTTGTTAAGAATCATACATCTTCTTTGCCAAACCCCCATTGTATTACACCTAATGGCATCTAGGTTTGGTATTTTTTTTGATACAATGAACTATAGGATGTAAGGATGGATGTTGGATAGATATATGAGTAGGTATCATCTGAACCAGACTTCTTAAAAGTTCCTAGGAAAGGAGGAAAGGAGGTTCCCTTTGAAAAATGAGGGTAGTTGACCACCTATAATTATGTGAAAATTTAAAATAATATTAATTCAGTCTCATGAAAAAATGAAACATAAAAAAATTCTAATATAATGTGTCAATATTTGAATTAACCACACCTCAAAATAATTAATATATAATTTTTTGACCTTTTCACATTGTTTATTCCTTAATTAACCTATTTACCCTTTTAGGTGGTGAATTTTTTTAACCATAGTCACTATTCATAAGGACCAAAAAATTAAAGTCGCATCATTCATAAATTTAAAAATAGTAGTTATTAATAGGGAATCATTTATTCATGATTCTATTTATGAAATTTAAATAAATTAATTTTAATATAATTTCTCAAAATGCAATGAAGAACAATTTTTAGAAAAATGGGGTTTAAGCATAAAATATACTTATATTATAATCAAATATAATGTTCATTTCTATGTAATTATATATATTATTTTTAAATAATGGACAATCTGTTACATTAAAAAAATATAATATATAATGGGACTTTTATGTTAATCAATTTTACTAAAAGGGATAATAGTTTTTCAAAAAACAACATTTTCACTATTCACTCAAAAATGAGATTGTAAAAAATACCCCAAAAAATCATCCTATTTTATATTTGATAGTCTTACTAAAAATTATATTTAATTTTTATCAGATTCATTTTCTAAAATCAATTAATTTATATTTCAAATATAACCATATTTTTCAAGGATGAACAATTTAGTGAAATATGACATTTCTTTTGAATGAAAACTTTCATAAATTGAGTTAAAATTATAAGATGAATATAAATCCATAAAGGGAATCATTATAAATCATAATATTGACTTATTTATTGGATTACATTGTTATAAAAATTAATTTTTATATCTACTTTATTTAATAAGGAATTTATTTTTGTAGAAGTAGTTTTTATTTTAAAATATAATTTCATTAAAATGAATGAACATTGAAGAATACAAAAGTCTCTAATGTAGAGGGTTATAACTTCTAAAATATGCCTAATTTGGGATGATGTTGATAAATTATTCGAATGTGTTTGAAATAGTTCTTTATACATTATATTTTTTTAGATAATGGAAAACATATAAAGGATTGGTTGTAAATGTGATGCATAACATCCTTATAATGTTACACATGATTTCTTACATTTTTATAGAGGAAGTTAAAGAAATATAAAATTAAGGGCATATTTAATTTTGAAAATCACATTTATAAGAAATTTTGGGTTTTATTATATAATTTTCTTTATAACAGAATCCTTAACTAATATATTTCTTAAAAATAGTATGGTTTGAAAGAATACATATTGACTTATCAATGCGCGACATTGATAAAAAAATGTTTTTTATATAATTTTTGGGATTAATAAAAAAATATATTTTTTCTAATAAAGAAGTTATGAGTTGGTTTATACTTGGTGAAATTTCATCCATGTTGCTATGTATAATTTTTTCTAGATTACAAAGGGAAGTGTAAGTATTTTTTCTATGGTAGAATTTTTGGAAGAAATCTATAATATAAAATTTTATACCTTTCTAAACATGATTTATCCTTGAATAATGATAATGTTAAACACATATTGAATAAGAATAATAATAATATAGACACACCCTGGAATCTTTAACCATCCCATGGGAGAATGAAATGAATTGAAACCTAGAAATCATTAAGAACCACATCATGCCAATAAAGCACTCAAAATATAGAGCATACTAAGAGTGACAAAACAATGTTGCATGTATCATTGTACATTTAGTTAGAATTTAATTTTCTTATATTTTTTACTACATGCATTAAATTTTATGCAAAATAGGTGAACACGATCACAAATTATTTTTGAAGTATAATGCTAATTAAAATATTGTTCATACTTTAAAGAAGAAGAAAAACATGATCACCACCCATGTCTAAAAGGTATATTTAGAAACCTTTTATCCATGAGTAACACATAACGATAAATTCACACAAACCTTTTAATAACCACTATGTATTTAAATAAATTGTTTCATCCATTATAAATGATTCGACCACAACTGATTTTAGAATATGTTTTTCTTCAACAATCTTTTTTATTGAACTAATTTTCAATATATTTTAATAAAAAGTAGTTTGTTTCTATATATTATATAATTTTATAATTCTATTAAATAAAAACAATATAATACACATGATAATTTTTAGATAAACTTAGGTTTCTCTTTAGTGTAATATTTTGTAATGTTCCTAAATCCTTACTCTTTATTCCTCATAATTTATTCTTAGTTGGTAACGAGGGCTGGGGAGGTGTTCTAGTTTGGTGTGTACATTTTACAAATTCCAAGTCATGACTCCAAATCTTATTATATATCCAACTGAATACTCATTCACACTATTTTATCATGAAATATCATTATATGATAGTGCTAAGCATATTTATGATAAGAAATAACACATGATGGATCTGAATCATGAAAGGTGGAATACAATTAATTTAGGCATGTTCATCATTCATGAATATTAAATAAGGTGAGATTTATTACACTTGATATATCTCTATTACATGGTAATTGTCACAAATTATTTAGAGAATAGTGGTTCTTGTATGAGGGGATAAAATATAAATTTGTATTTATATAATTGAAACGGAGAAAGGACACAGAGTAGAGAAACCAATGACTAGGATGTTTCATGATAACTATTTATTTATTTTTTACATGATTTTATTTTATTTCATGTCTAAATCCATCTTAAAAACTCCCATATTTTTATTTTAGTCATAAAATATAAAAATACAGAAAATATATTATGTTTTTGGAATAGTGAGTGATTATCTTAAAAAGAATCTCAAGAGATAAGTCTGTGGTCATCAAATTTGATTTACTAAGGAAATAAATATTATTTTTTACACCTTATGATGAGTGTCAAAAATAGAGTGCCTTTATTGGATCACCAATATAGTAAATCATGTTACTAATCAATTCAAAATTTTTAATTAATTTTTATTACTTCAAATAAGGAAATATGAAAAATTTGTTCATAATGCATTCCAATTTAGATTATTATGTATTAAAAGTATACTCTCAGGTGTAAGAAGGAGTGGTTACAAAAGAAAAAATACTAGCTGATACACTTGTGGGAGATCATTAAGATTTGGACTGATATTGGTGTCTCTTTTCAAAAGGAATATTCTAACATGAATCTTTCATCCTAAACAATGACGTTTTAGAATAACTCAATTTCTCTCTTCACATGGATGAAGAAACCACACATGTGGTGGAATTTGAATAATTAATGCAGTGAATTGAATATATCCCACCATCTTGAAAACCCAAATGCATGGGGAACTAACCATTGAATAAGTATTAATAACTAATCTAATAACTGGAAATAAAATATTATTGAAATAATTTTTATTTTTTTCAATAATTTTAAACAAATCATTACCTCTAACTGTTTAATTTTTTAAATTGAAAAAAACTCATGGATTTCATAGGAGAGAGACAGTGAATAAATACATCTACCTATCATGACCATGGGGGAATATTTTAATATTGATTCATTTTTGTTAATTTTATTCACATTGAAATTTTAAAAGACTACCCATTGGTTGAAAATTTTGAGGAGACACATAATGAGAAGCCTATGGATGAAGGGGAGGAGACATGTGGTAGCCAAATTAGAAGACAAACTATTTTTCTCCAACCCCTAACCTAAATGTTATAACTTATAGTTGTTTAGATATATCTAAAATATTCAGTCCATAATATTATTTACATATTTTTTCAGGTGATTAACATGGGATGAAATAACATGTGGTGGTTTTTTTCCAATAAACCCCTCCAATACTCTAATTTTAAATGATAATTGGAACAACCTAACTAAGTTAATTCCAAACACATGAACCCATGGGGTTCTTAATAAATAATCTACCCTTTATATTTTTTTATTTTCATTTATTTTAGTAAACATTATCATGTTTAATTCAGTTTTAACTAATTGGATTTTAGTGAGAAGCCTCTTGGATATTAATTCCAATCTTTCACTACCAATAAATTAGGTTTTGTTACTCATTTTCACCTTATTTTTATACTAAAACATTAATATTCAATATGAAAAGATGTTGTATTGGTGGAGAAGTGGTGAAACTAAATAGAATACCAAAAATGTTATTTGGGAGGTGTAAGGTTTGATTCTTGGGATCCAAAATGTGGGAAAATGTCTCCCTCCCCTAGGATCAACTCATCTTTCTGGGTTACTTGGTCCCGGACTGGGTGGGTGAAATCAGGCACAACTCACCAGTACAAACATATTTTTATGTCGAACCATATCCAATCATGTTTTAACCCTCTAAGAAATTCTAAAATATCTATTGTCAATGACTCCTTCCCAAATGGGGATCTCTTGGGAGTGGCGTATTCATTAGGAGGTGGTTCCCTTGTGTGGAGGGTTTGAAATGTTCAGCCCGGGGGATTCCCTTTTTGGAAGAAAAAACTAAAAATTTGTTGTGACCATTTTTGAAACAAAATTAGTTTAATAAGAGTCTTACTGTATGTGAGATGGTATAACATGAGTCAAGGAATATGTATTTATGTTTTCATTTTATGTTTATGTTTTTTAATGTGTTTTTAGGATCTTTTATCTTAACTAAATTATATAAAAAATTAAACCATGTTTTTATTTTTTAAAAATTTCTTGATTTGTAGATATATGAATTAAAATGTTAATTGAAATGAATTTTATTTCAGATATTATAATCATGTAATTTAACTACCTTTGATCCGATGATAATGTCATGTGTACTAGTGAATTCCAATGTTTCTCTTTCCCAACATGAGTGGTTATAATTTTTTTTACATATTATTTACATTTAAATTTTTATTGAGAGTATTGAGTCATTTAATGAGATCTATAATTTTTTTATATTTTTTAATGATTGTAGTGTTCATGTTATCTGTATAATATTATTTAATATCCATTTTAAGAGGCTATTTTTATATATTAAGATCTATTTTGAGCCTATACCTACACATAAAATTTTTATTAAGCCCCTAAGAACCATGAGAAACCATTTTAAGTAGACACATTATAATACACTAATCCCTTCCCATCCTACTTAGGAAGAATTTTTTTTATTGATCTCATGTGTTGGGGAGGGAGCTTTCTATAAGTTTGAAAATATGTTGAATCTATTTTTGGAACTCGGAGAAGAACATTAGGTATAATAATTGAGTTTTTAGAAATGTGGGTGGGAAGTACCCTTAAAAAATTGGTGAATTGAGTTCACACTACAATTTTGAAAAATATTTTTACCTCTCTAATTTATAAAATAAAAATATATAATTGTTTTATATTTTTACAAAAAATAAATATCATTGTTGATATAGAGAAAGTGAGAATAATAAAATGATGAATATAGTTTTTTGAATAAACATTTTATGTTGTTCACTACTCAAAAAATGTAGAAGTTCTTTTGAGATAAATATTATAATCGGGGAGTAGGTTTTGATTCCATGGTTGATTATAATGGATATCAAACATTTTACTTACTTTCAGATACACAATTCTATATTTTTTTTATCTTTTATAACTTCTTTAACCTACCAAAACTAATCAGCCGAACAACCCCAACAATTACTAAAAACTAAAAAACCTATATAACTATGGAATGTAAAGGTAATAGGAATAAAAAATACCATGTAAATCATATATGATGTTTATAGGGAGAATATATCTATTTTTGACACCATGATTTAGAGATAGAAACCATTTTGAGGTGGTAAGTACAAAATGCACATGGGGATGAGAAAGATATATATTCTATATTTAACATCTATAAAGATTTAAGGATTTGTGATCCATGTATAAAGAATGGTATTTTAGTAGATGTTATAATTTCATTGTTCACACATTAACGCATTGAGAAGTAAATTTAAACTAAAATATAAGATTATTTCCTAAAAATTCAAAAGTTATCTATTGGGGAATTTATAGAGATAATATTTTCATTATTTTTCTATTATAATGAAATGATTAAATCCCAACCAATTTCATGTTTAATATTTATTTATAACATATTAATATATATGAGTATTTTGGAGTATATAATAAATATGACTTAAATTCTTATTTCTAGTGATTTTACTATTATTTTATCGTTGATTTTCATATCCATACTTTAATTTCCAATATTGTCTTCTTTCAATATTATAGTATAAAATGTTTAATGTGATTTGAGATTTAAAATATAATATTTTAAATATAGATTATTGTTGATTATTAGACAATATTTTGAAGGTCGAAGTTTTTAACTTATAAAAATTATCTTTTTTGGGATGGAATTGAAAAAGTATTTGGTTATGTAAGGAATAATTCTTGATATTTTTATGGATAGTTATAATTTTTTTTTGAAAATAATTGCTCTACAAGTGGTACATTACATCATTTGGATGATACATGTGATTTATCACTTAATCACTAAGGCTGTTGAAGAAATTGAAAAGGATGGGGATACATAATATCCCTCGGGAGATATGTAAGAAATATAGAGAGGTGGAATATATTTACCATTGTCATTGATCCAATGAATAATATATTTAAGTTAAAACATAACATTTTGAATAAAATAAAATGAATTTTATCAAGTGACACTAATGTATAATATATTATACATGGCCACTGGGTATAACATTTGATATATTTTTGAAGTAGTAGAGATATTACATAAGATTTTATACATGGTAAAATTTAAAAAAAATAAGTTTTATAATAATTTTCAAGAGTATTAAGGGGATATATAAGGTCTTGTTATTAATATATTTTTATAAAAAGTATGATTTTATATGTTAATGAAGATGAATAATCCTTGCACTATGAAAAAATTTACCATATAATGATGAAGATGAAGAATAATTAGATTTTAGCCTTACCCTAGATATTATGATCACACCTTTTGGGAATTAAAACAAATGAAACATATAAATCATTATGAACCACCCCATGAAAAGAACCCTTTTATAGCTCAACAAAAATTCAATGTTCTCAAACTACATGGAATAAATTTCAAAACTATCTATAACATTTTGATATTTTAATTTATTATTAGAGAGATTATATAGGAACCAAACTATAGTAATCTCATATCTGGTTCCTATTGTAATTACATTGGCATATAGTAAATGGAAATTGCATCTTAAAGGACTGAATAGTTTATTAGTTTTGGTAAACTAGAAACATACATTGGCCTCGTATTACAAATAAATTATTGAATTACATCACAATATATGTTGAGAATTAAATAGTTTTATTCTATATAGTACATCCTTTCATATCTTTCTCAGTACAATTCAAGGTTACTTATGCTCCCTTTTTGGTTGAACACCCTCTAATCTCTTATTCTTCGGGTAAATCCTTTTGGTATATACCAATACCCTTACATGGTTTGATTTTTTTCAAAAATTGATGCATTTAAGATGAGTGGATTTATTTAGGGAAAATATTTTTCAGGGTTTGGATGATCCAAATGGATTGATAGGTGTGCATACGTTTGAGGGGTGGGTGCATTTTTATAGTGGAGGAGGAGGGACATTCTTATAAATACAAAAAGGTAAACACTATTTGAAGGTCTCACTTATATAATGTGCCTCCATTAATAAACCATTTTCTATAAAACATTAGATATGGATGAAATATTTCCACAATATTGGTTTTGGACTAGTTTCTTTTTAATTTTTTCCCTTACGATTAAATTTTAACAACCAAGTAAACTCGTTTTTACCTTAATATGTATAATTAATTCTAATTGATTTCCCAAAAAATTTATGTAAAAATATCTATTGAAATTATTATAAATTATAAATTATTATTATTCTGTATATGTTACTCATTTTTTCATATTTAAATGACATAATTGATAGAAATTAATTTAAAATTAATCCCATATTCATGATGGGAAAACATGTATTTAAAGTGAAAATGTTCAAAAGTTCACTTATTTTTTTATTACTAAATTCAATATTAAAATGATTACAATGACCTATATTAAATTACTATATATATATAATTGATATAATTTTAATTAAAACCAATTAAAAATATAATTTAACATTATAAATTATTTAGATGAAAATTCAATTTTCAATTAAATTCATTATTTTTCATTATCTATAATAAAAATAAAAATTATCAGAAGATTTAAAAAATTCACCTGAAACTAATTTTTATATTTCTACTTCAAGAAATGAAATTCAATTTTTAAAATAAAACTTATGAATGTTACAATTTTTTTTTCAAATTGGTGAACCATTAGAAGGTGAATAAACTACCTCTGAAAAAATATAGCTTTTTATAAGTAAAATTTCATTTTTTATTATCTTATGTGTATCAAATCTATTGGATAAATTTAAAGAAATTTAATTGAATAAATAATTTATAAATTTCATTAATATAATACAATAATAATAATTAATTTAATTAATTATGATAAAATTTCTTTTTCCTATAAAAATAGTGTTTTTATAAAATAATTTATATATAATTGGTTTCTATATTCATTTCAAATTAATTGTTCCCAATAGAATTATATAAACACATATAAACATTATTTTTCAAATTTATTTAATACTTATAAAAAATTTCATTATAATGGCTAGTTGATAACTATCATATAAAATAATAATAATAATATTATATTTTAGATTGGTAAAATGTTGTTTGCGGGTAATGTAAGCTATCAATGAAACTCGATATTTTTTATAACCCATGACAACATAGTGTTGTGTGCAACAAAATATAATCTCAGAGTTGTGTGTAGATTATGGTTAACTTGTTTTTTAAAATAAAGAATATTATAAACAATGTTTAATTTATTATAAAAGCGAAATATTTTAATGTTTGGGGATGTTGGATTCTTCATGCATTAAATAAATTGCATCCTCACAATTCAAACATGATATTAATAATCGAGGGTTTGATATATGAAAATAGTATTATTAAAAATCCAAAAAATGAAATAGAGTTAATAACGCATCTTCTTAATCAGAGTTAGAGGGAAACGTGGAGGTCATAAAAAATGAGGCTTTTGAAAATGAGAACATTAGTGAAAACATAAACATGGAAGATAAATATTACTATGATGTTCTGATGGGGAGTGATATAGAAAACTAATAATAATAAAGTGGGTTATACAGAGAAGGATAATGACCACAAGTCAATAAACCACATTAGTATAAAAAGGTAATTGATATCATCTGAAATGATTCTAATAGGACAATATTTTTTATTTATGTCCCTTTTTCCAAGAGATGAGGAATTATTTCACACTATAAGAATATAAGGAAATAATATTATTTGATACATTTATTTTTGATAAGCATAATATAATCCTTTTGATGTGCCTTTGAACTATTTCTACATTATATTGTAGCATTGGTTGTATTATATGGTGAAGTAGTACACCAATCTCTGTAACCTCATCCAAAATAACCCATTTAATAAATAGTTAAATTTTAAAAAATATTATGATCCAACACTTTAGGAATAAGGTAACTGAATTTATAAAATTAACTTATCATTAATATTTCAACAATATAAAGCATCTCTTAATTGTCACATTCCAAACATGTTAATTACTTCAGTATGCATTATCTTGAAAATGCTAATAACTTGAATTACTATAAGGCCATATTAAAAATATTCATGCTTCTTAACTCCTTAAATAGAACATATATTATTGAATATATTCCTTAAATCCAAAAATGTTGTAAAACCCATCAATTACAGAATAAACCAAGTTGCTAAAAAACTATTAATTAGTTCAAAGGTAGTCAGTAGTATTCAATTAAAATTTTCCATATCAATCATATCTTTATCCAAAAACCATTATCAAGAATATATTAAGGATTTCAATTCCCCCAATCATATGTTTTCCAAAAGGCTCAAATTTTCAATGAATCATTTTTCTTGGTTATCGATACCATTTAACATGTCTTATCAAATCCTTAATGAAATTTCACAATAGTATAATACTTATATATTACGTGATTCTTATAACCTATAAATCATTGAAAAAATACTCAAATAACATAATTATTGAATCCATACACAATAACATTAATCATTCCACTTCATCATTTGTAATAACCTAAGCTGTAATTTGATCCCTTAGCTTTTTATAAGGTGTATTACCTTGGTTTTCGGGGAATTCATTCACATAGTGCCCCATATCCTTATAATTGAAGCATTGAACATTGGAAAATTATTTCTTTCCATTGTAATCTATAAAATGGTTACCTTTTTCTCCACAATTGAAGCAAACTAATTTTCATTTTAATCATGTACCAATGTGTTTCCTTCTAGAAGTATCACATTTTAAAAAATATATCTTTTATTTATTCCCCTTATCCACCTTTTCATTATTGTCATCTTATTTTTTTTCTTTTCTTAGAAGCTATACGACTTGTAAAAATAATCCTATGTGTTAATAGAAAATGATACCATGTCCTTATATGATGAGAATGTTTGGGAGATGTGCTCCATTTGGCGACTTGGATTAATCCATTAAATGAAATGTTCAATCTTGCACATCATGTTACATATGTAATCTACAGAATTCCTAGATAACCTTGTAATGGTACATTCATAATCCCCTACACATTCTTCATCATTTTTCCTTATTCCATGGAACTTTCTTTTAAACTCAATTTATTGCTCATAAGGGATTTTTTTTTCAAAGAATGTAACATTAAAAATACTCTATTCCATTAGTTCTATTTCCTCTTCCTTCCTAGTATTCTAGATCAAGAAACACCATTTATCCACATAACCATTGAGAAAATACACTGTAAATATAACCTTTTCCAATTCACCACATCCTAATTCTATCAATATATTTCCAAAGACTTTATACTTTTCTTAGTTTCCATTAGATCAACAGTCCCACTAAATAATATGGGACTCTATCACATAAAGTGATATAGCATTTAGTAATCTCACTACGTAACATATTTCACCATAATAGCATATTTATTTTTCAAAACTTGATTATGATTCCCTAATATGTCAATAACATGATGAGTCCTAATACCAGCTATATAAGATTCCTCAATAACAAAACCTCTACATTTACCATGATTATTGATATCGTTCTTCCTTCTAGGTATCATTTCTAGTCAATTCAATACACCGTATTAGATCATAATATTTTGAAACATACTTTATAAACCCGAAGAAAGTAAGATACTTATAATTAATTGATAAATTTGTTCCTAGATAATATCATAATCATAAAAACAGTTTCTTTGGGATTTTCATTCATACATATTCAAAAATTCGACATCACGGTTATGTTCCCTAATATATGATTTAATAGATCTAGTTCCAATGGTTTATAATAAAAATGATCTGATAAAAATTGTATATACCTAATCATAGTAATTCTAGAGCCAGTTTATACTACCATTACATTGGTACATGATTCAAGTAAATCACATCCTAAAGGACTGGATAATATTTAAGTATTAGTATATTAGATGCATACATGAGTCTTTTATTAAAAACGAATAAAAAAAATTACATCATGTTTTATTTATTTATAATAATATAAATTTATTTCATCTATAATATCATATCATATCTTTCTTAGTATAGTTCATGGAATCCTAACTCTCCCTTTTTGGTTGAATGTTATTTAACCTACCCTTCTTCAGGTAACTCCTTTTGGTTTATACCAAAATCCTTCCTTGGTTTAGTTTCATACCAAGGTGATGCTTCTAAGAGGTGGGGAGATATTTTGGGAAGATATTTGGGTAGGTTTTGGATGATCCAAATGGATTGAGAGGTGTGAATAAGTGGGAGGGGTGACTTCTTTTTTATAGTGGAGGAGGATTGAAATTATTGTAAATACCAAAGGCTAAACACTATTGGTAAATTTCCCTTAAATAATGTTTATAAAATAATGAAAAAATATTGATACAATAAGAGATATTTTTTAAATAAGATCATATAATGGGTTTGGGAGATGTGTCTTGGTCATTTGGCCCCTTAAGATTAATGTTTTACCACTAAGAAAACTCATTTTTACCTTAGTCGTTGTAAATACTTTTAATTACATTCACTAATATTTTTTTTGGTAAAAATGTGGAAGTTACTATAAATTATAAATTATGCTGATTATAATTATGACTCTAATTTTTATAAATTTAAATCACATATCTAGAAAAATTTATTTAAAATTAATCCCACAGACATGATGGCAAACTAGGTTTTTAATGTGAAAATGTTCAAATTTTCACAAAGTCTTTATCTCTAAATTCAGTATATAAATGATTTGAATAAAATGAATTTAATTAATAAATTTATAATTTATCTAATTCTTATATTAAACTGACAAGATATATAATTTTACATTATAAATTATTTATACAAAACGTCAGTTGTAAATTGAATTCAGTATTATTGACTATTCATCAAAAAATGAATCTTCTCGAAAGAATACAAAAAATTCACCCTCACCTAATTTTTAAACTCTGATATCAAAATATATATATATTTATTCCAATAAAATTTATTAATGTTCCAAAATTTAGATTCAAAATTGGTGCTCCATTAAATGGTTGCAAAAAATTCTTTAGAAAAATATAGTTTTTATGCGCAAAATTTGATTTGATCTTACCTTATTCCTATAAAATATATTGGATGAATATAAAAAAAAGTTAATTGAGTTTATAATATATAAATTTCCTTAATATAACTAAAAATAGTACTTAATATAATATATTATTATCAAACTTCTATTTCGTATAAAAATAATTATTTTATAAAAACACTTCCCTTATAATTGGTTTCTAAATTCATTTAAAAATTTTTAGTCACCATAGAATTATATAAGCATATATAAACAATATTTTTCAAATTCTATTAGTATTATTAATAATTTTCATTAAAATGGATATTTAGAAACTATCACATTAAATAATAATATTAATAGTATATTTTAGTTTGGTAAAACTCAAACTTGTGTGCAACCCAAGGTATTGAAGAAACTTGGTATTTTTTGTAACATAAGAAAACATAATGTTTAATGTACCAAAATCTAATCAAAGTGTTGTGAGTATAAAAATATTATCTTGGGTTTGTGTATAAAGATAACAAGAAACAAAATTAAATGTATTCTAAAAGGAATATGTTGTAATGTTTTTGGGTGTTACACATGCATTAAATTAAATGGGAAAATAAGAAAAAAATAACATTAGATAATTGAAGACTAAATATAATGGAAATATTTCACATGATTTAAAGGTAATTAAAATAAATAACTCATAGAACATTGAAATGTGATATTAAATAATAATTAATTCATGAGGGAGCCTTCTATAATCAAACATGTAACCATTTTTTAATCCTACTACCTATTTTATCATATTTTTCTATACAGTGTAAAAGATTTGAGAATTATGATTTAAAATAGGTTTTATGTTACTTTTTTTTCACTATAATCATTTTATGTAATGTATTAGTAAATAAAATGTTCTCTTCCCCTCTCTTCCTTATACAATTTTCCTCTCTTATTATACCATAATTCCTTAACACTCGTGATAATTAGAATATACCATTTTTATTGGCATCAAAGAAGGTTCTATCAGTGTTTTAAAATCCCTAATCATTATTTATTGTTTTTACTATTTTTAATAATTATGGGGGGGGGGGTGCACATGTTTTATAGGGAGATTGTCATTATTTCTAAGGCACAAAATAAAATATCATTCTATTCCCTAGTATGTATTCATTACATATATTTTTGAGTAAGGATATTTATATGATGGAGTTTTTTTAGAGAATAAAAAACATATGATATATTTGTGTCATGGATGTTTTCACATAGTTGATTAATTTTTGTTCATCACTCTTGAATATTTCAGGTGGTGAGGATTTTTGTACTGAATATATCTCTTAATCATTCAATTTTAAAAATTCAATGTTTCTGATGGTAGTTCATGTATAATGGTATGTATAAAAAAATATAATTTATAGAATGAAAATGTCCAATGGAAGAACCCAAAAATCCAACCCTACTTCCAAGAACATTTTTACTAACTATTTGTTTATATTCTACTAATTTTTTTTACTTTACTTTTTTATTTATATTCAAACCCACATTTATTTTATTTTCATTATCAACTAAATAATAACAAAAATTTAATATGTTTCTAGAATATTTAGTCTATGTATTAAAGGATTCGTTGAGAGATTCACCCATAGTATAGCACTCTCTTAGAGGAGGAAAATAAATAATATTTTTTCTATATTAGGATAACTGTGTCAGAGGGTTTAGAGTCAAAATTTGAAAGAAAATTAAAAATCTAAAAGTTTTTTAATTGAGGATAAATGAGTGGAAAAATTAGAGAACTTATAGGCCTAGAGAGGGGTATTATTTAAAGAAATATTAAATAAATTATTAGTTTCTTCAAGGATATGAATAATATTGATTCATAAGTCTATTAAATGTGTTTTTATAATATATATAATATTGAAATTTAAAAAAAATATAAAATAAAGTAATATATTTTGAATATTTTATTCAATGATAAGAATAAAAAATTACTTTTTAATAAAATAAAATGAAATTCAGAATTTTTAAAATTATTTATATGATTGTAAATTAAATTTATTAATTTAAAATACAACATTTTACTCATTATTAAAATTTTAATTCAGATTTATATAAATCATATAGCCAAGTTTACATTATAATGATATCATAAAAGTTACTATATATGTAAAAACTATTTATTCTATTCACATAGAAATTCAATTTTTTATGAAAAATTCAAAAACAAAATCACTATGGAAAAATTTTTATTCCAAAATTTTAAAAATGAGACCCTTTTTATGAAAATAAAATTCTATGCAAGATAATTGAAAATAATATGTTTTCAAAATAAAAATTTTACTTCTTAAAATTTTAAAATATACATTATTAATATATACAGTTATATATTCTTCATGTTATAGGATTTTAATAATCAATTTATGGTATTCTAATATTTATATTTACTTATTTTATTAATATTTAATATAATTATTATAATATTACAATAATAACGATCATATAACTGAGATATCTTGTATATAACACACATATATCATATAAATACACATTTTTATCATAAATAATAAATCACATATATTTCTCTCAATGTTCTCTACAATATATTAAGAAAATTAAAATCATATTTTTAATGTTTTTTTCTTTTCACAGTATTTTTTGTGACTGTTGTACTTTTTCGAGACATATTCCATATTCACCACTATTTTTTTTCTGTGGTGTATATACTACCAATGAACGTATTTTATAACAAATTTTATAAAAATTATAGTGATATATAAATCTATATATGTCCCCTGTTACAAAAGGATTTCATTCCGAGATTAAAACAATTTTCAGTGTTATCTGCCTCAATATTGTTTCCTTGATACATTATTTATGTAATGAAAATATTAATAGTTATGATGTGTATATAAAACCCATTTGGAATTTTGAATGGTTTTTAAAGTTAAAAATGTTATTATTTATTTTAAGGGGGATTGAATTAAATGTTACAAAAGTGGTATGATTTAATCATCTCAAACCATCTTCTATGGGACATATGTTCTGTTATGAATGTATATTCTTTTATTAGGCTTATGTATGACCCCTTTGAGAATTTATACCATGAATATAAATAAATATATGATATGTTAAATTTGTTTTTATTATTTTATTTGTCTTATTATATAAAAGATACCAAAGTGTTATGTGATTATTATTCGACCTCACATTAAATTGGGATTATTTATGGTTAAATTTATTTTGGCGTAATTATATGATTTCACTATGCTAAAATACAATATATATTATTTTACTCTTGTTAATTATGATTTATTCCATTTTTCATCTCATTTTCCTCCTTTTGGTACTCAAATAGAACCAAAAGTAAGTAAAAACAACCTTATTTATACTTGTTCTTAGTATTCTTTTTCCTCCATTTACATATTTTCTAACACGTTTTAAAGAATTTTAGTTTTTAAGATCCAATGACTGTTTGATGTAGTATTTTACCATGAAATGTTTTTTTATTTTTTTTAGAATAAATCTTATAGACTATTACTAAACGAGGAACTTTATAACTATTGATTGATGTGTAAAAATATTTTTTAAAAAAATATATGACTTTAGAGTATTTTCAAATTATTATGACCTTTAATTCGTTAGAATATTCTTTTACATGTTTCAATTTTCATTTTAAAATAATATAATTACCTAAACATTATTGAAAATTTTCATTTTAGTGTTATCAATAGAAAATTATATTTTCCATCTTTTATAAGAAATGTTTTAAATGATATTTTATATTAATTTTTCATCATAGTTAAAATAATTTGATTTTACTTATGTTCCACTTAGGATATTTTCTTATGAAAAAATCTATAGTTTTTATCTAGAGAGTTTATGATGATGAGATAATTTACATTAATCTTGATTTCATTAAGCTGTTCAATTAAAACACTATGAATTCTTTTATTATTATGATGATGAGATGTTTACAAACATGCTAATTTTCCATTGGTTTAGATATGGTGATATAATGAATATTTGACGATATTATGGAATATATATGAATTAATTATGATAATATGATGGGTGGTCCTTGAGTTATGTAACCCTATAATTTATTTGTTAATGATGATGGATTTAATATGGTGAAAGTTAGACAAAACAGAATGTTATAATTGAACATGTGGAGTTTTCTGTAATGAATATTTATCTATTAAGAAATGATGGTATTTGAAGTGATCCATGAAATATGTTTTTTATGATATTTATTATTCCACAAATTATGACACTATAGAATTTAATGACCATATTCATATAATATGTTCTGATGGATAATAAATTTTGATTATTCTATGATTTTTGTCTTATGAAAAGAAAATAATTACCTTATAACTCATATATACGATATATGAATTAATGGTTATGATTTTAATTTTTTATCTCATATTCTCATTCCCTTATGAATATTTTATGCTTAAAAATGATCACTTATTGATATCTCTCATTTTTACCCTTACAAAGATCATAATATCACCTTTTATTATGTTTTCTTTTCCTTAGGACATGAATGATTTTTTAAGTATTCTATGTCTAGGAAGTGTACTAGATGTAAAAAAATAGTGACATTTTATGCTGATTTAATTGAACCTAGAGTTTACATATACACATTTCAATAGACACAAAACCTATATGGGTTTTTAGTGAATCATAATGATATTTAATGAATATTATTCTAGTGAGATATAATATTTATGTATAAAATGATTAAGTTGGTATAATTATATTTTGAGTAATGTTTAGTCATTTTTTGAAACTAGGATGTGAAAAAAATAGTAAGTATAATTATGATAAGATAATGTATAGGAGAAAATCCAATTTTTTGTTAATGAAAGGATTATGGGTTTATGAATTAATACATCCTTATCTTGATACTAGAAAGTGGATATAGTTGTAGAACAAATAAAACTTGGATTAGTTTTTTTTGAAAGGGATATATTGGGTATTAACCCGATCATCATATGATCAAGATGAGTGAGGCTAGGATGTTAATCTGAGCTAAACAATATTGAATTATAGTCATTGGTTAATTAAAATTTTCTTTATGGACCATTATAAAGGACTTGAATAGATGATGATAATATAAGGCCTACATTAAACCTAAGTTGTCATAGTTTGAATAGAATTTGGCATGATTTAGACATCACATAAATGATTTTAATTATTTGATATTGAATTTTGGTATTATTAAATGGTTAGAACGAGAACAAATTATTCTAACAGTTATTGTGAAAAACAATATAATGATTTCACTCATGAGAAAAAAATTATATAAGAGATGGAATGTAAAATATCTCTAATATTCCTAAAGAACTATCTCAATATAGAATTAAAAACCTCAACATGGGTGATATTCTTAACACACCTAATATAAGAAAAATAGCGTTATATGAATATTCATGGGATAAATACTATAGATGAAAGTATATAATATTTACTTTATTTCTGAAATGAGGAAATAACCACTCAAGGTAATTTTATAATAGAATAAGAAGATTTTTTATGTTTTGAAATTATAGGAATAAAGTATTTAGTATAAACACAGAATTAAGTGTTTGATGGGGGGAATAAATTTTATCATAATGAACCAGTTATAGTTCAATGAATTGTGTGGTGATTATGCGAATCTACAATTTTAATGTGGAAATCCAATAGAAAACTCATAAACCTAGGAATTTAATATTATATATCAATAATTGAAGTGTAAAGTCGGAATTTTTTATGAATTTGGATATTATAAGTATGTGGTGATGTTTTTTATAAATTACATTCTATTTAAAAAAATCATAAAAAAATAAGGACTCTTATTAAGATGTTTTCCATATGGATTTTAACATATATGTTTAACAAAATTGATAACCTAGAAATGTTATTTAATCGAAAGGGGATACTTTGTGAAAAAAAGATGTTGGGGTAAATAAATCTTAATATATCCTTAATGTTGAGATAATAATGTTATATTGGATAAAGTGATTATTTATATTGATAATATAAATGGGATGATATTTGTGACCTATAAAATAATTCATGATATGTTGAAAAATTGATTTCATCATATATTTGATGAAGTTTATTAAATTTTTGGATTTATATAATACATAAAATATTTAGTTATTTTAGATAAGGTAGGGAGATATTGATAATTTTGGAAAGATTAGACGTTTTCATTAAGGTTGTATTCTTATTCTATTTATTATCATGTATCAAGAGAATATTTGATCATGGTATTCACATGTTTGGTATGTAGCATTAAGAGAAACAATATGTTTTTTGGGGAATAAAGTTAAGTTGATTTGGATTTTTTTTAATTTTTTTTAATTTTCATGTTTTGAGTACTATCTAAGCATATATTGAGGTCTTTTATAATTTAGTAATTTTTGGAAAGCATTTGTAGTAACATTGTGTATTATTTTTTGAAATCTTTGAGAATGACCATTCAAATGATGGTATATTCATATTATTAATCATAGAATATACTAACCATTTTTGGTTTTAGTTACTATATAGATATAAAAAGAATATATTTCTATAATTTTTTAGATCTTATGATCTATTATAGGATTATTTTAGTGTCTCATTTTTGAAAAAAATATCTTCCATTTATCATTGAAATATGGGAAGAAAAGAGATCAAAAATATTTGAAACATGAAACCAAATAATGAAATAACATATATTGATTTTACAAAGTCAAGTAATTATATTTTCTCCTATTGCATTAAAAATTAATTCCTCTATATTAGGAATAGGATCATTAAATTAAAATAAAATTTCCTTTTACAACCATTTCTGATGAATTAATCCTCTTTTCACAGTAACCTAATTTATTGTTTTGTGGCAAATAAATTTCCCATGACGATGTTCTTTATTATTCTATTTTACTTCATAAAAATTAAGTTTTTCCTCTATATACATATTTTAATATCCTATCACTATTATATTTATTTTGAAACCTTTTTATGTGCTATTTTATGAAATCTTTATGTTTCCTACATCACATTCTCAATGTATGTTTTATTATCCCTTTCTATGGTTTGGATTTTTAACAAATGTATTAATAAATTTTAGTCCTAGGATGACTGAGGTAAAATTTAGGGATAAAATTTTTATGGTAGTTGTCTCGCGGCGCACGACGGGGTCATTGGGGAAAAACGTGCACTACCCGAAGATTTGTTAGATAAGATTGGGTTCTACTTAATCACTCATATCAGGTGCACCGTTTTCACCTCGAAATTTCCAATGGTTCCATATCCAGCAATATGTGGACCTGCTTTACAAAGGCAGGCGTTCACTGGGTGGTTTGACCAGCGATGCTTAAGAACTCACATTGGTCGAGAGGGTGGGAATTCGGGCTCATCTGACCCTTTTGGGGGGAATTATTTCACGTTTTGGGACTCTCTTATAGATTTAAGACATATTCATATTTTAAAAAATATTTGGTTTATACCCAAGCATAGTATCCATGGATTACTCCTGGTTGGAAATGGTTAGCTGGACGCAGGGGTTTGGAATCATTTATGCCCGAGGTTTACCATCCCTCGTTGGATAAATTACCCCGAGGAGTCTAGACCCATTGAGCCGACACTGGTTTAAAGCCTCGTAATCGGGTACTCTGGAGTTTATTGTCATCCAAGGGTACAAATAATGACTTGAGCGTTTGGATCGAACCTGTGGTACGAGCTTCCTACATATCCATGCGAGAGGAATCAGGATCCACATAGTTCGGTAGGGGGATTACGCTCTAGGCTTCCCCGGGTGTGGGTAGACTGATGTAAAGGGGTTCATAATGACCGATTGTTGGGATTGAACCTCAGGGAGGCTTACTACGTACCCCTCATAGGAGACAGGGATCAAAGTCCAAGTAGTTCGGGTGGGAGTGTCAGAGAATCAATGTGAATGTGGACCCGGGGGTCTGATGGTGATAGGGAATGAACCTCTTGGAGGCTTCCTATGTATCCCTATGGTGGGGAATCGATGTACATGTAGTTTGAATGGGAGTGTCGGAGAAACGACACGAATGTGGACCCGGGGGTCCGATGGTGATCAGTCTTGATCCTCTAGGAGCCTTCCTACATATCCCTATGGTGGGGAATCAAATTCCACGTAGTTAGAATGGGCATGGGGCTTATGCTATGAGGTATCCCAAGAGGGGATGTCATGGTCGATGCTTACTCTAAGCCCACATGAGTCATGCTCGGTGTGAGAAACAAGAGGCAGCAGGGACAAGACGATCACGTCACAAAAAGGTGTGTCTGTGGGAAGTGGAGTGAGGCTTACGCACAGGGGCGGCCCAAAAAGTCGGGTCTTACTCCGAGATGGATGCCCATGGTGACAAAGCCCAGTGGGAGAGGGAAAGGGTATCCCCATGTTTGTCTCCCCTTTTAGTTCTTGGCATCAGGGAAGTATGAAGGTGCATGGGTGCCTCCTTCTGATGGGTAGTCCGCCACTCCCTGGGGAGGGGAGAAGTGCCCCAGTCCTATCAAGTGGAGGGGAAGAAAGGGGACTCCCAGGCTCAAACTCCACATTACCGTGGTAATGTGAACCCATGAATGCTTTTGGAATCCGCTCAATGGTCAGGGAAACCCCTTCACCCCCGCTTACCATGGGTATGTGAACTCAAAAGGGCGCGCTGATGCGCCTGAAGGTTACATCACACAGGTCCGGTGGCTCTGGTGGAGGCCTCGGCTCGGGGCTGATGAATGGGAAAATATGGGGGTTGCGAAGGAACAAGCCGGATTGGAATTGGAATGATTTTATCTAGGTCGGGGAATGGGAACTACGAAGGATCTGGCAGGCCACACATGTGTATGAGGGGTGGAAACCTTCACGTAGGGAGGTGCTACACAGCTGGAGAGGTTGTCTTCGAACTAGGGTGGTCCGAGGACTGATGGGAATCCTGCGAACTAGGGTGGTTCACTGCTTCGGGTACGGTCTGCATACCATATTGGTACGCGGAGGGGTCCATGCGAGTAGCGGCGGCCGAGGGAGACGCTGGTCGGAGGTTTGTCGGTCGGGGCTTTGCCCACGTAGGAGGGTGCTACGCGATGTGGCGAATCAAAAAAAAGTCATAAACTCCATGGTCTGTGGGGAGTGCATCCGTAGTGGGGCCATAGTTCGTGGTCTTCTGTTCGTTGTTATATTAGGTTCCTGGTTCACCAAGTTGTTCTGCGTTTTAGGTTCCTTATTAATTCATTTCTAGCTTCATACCTGTTCTGATTCGCGAACTTGAAATTCACTGTTTGCGAAATCCTATGCTTATTCCTTTGAAATCCTTCCACCTGAATCTGATCGATCTCAATCTGGCTGTAACGCCCCGACCCTAATTACCTAGAGTCGGTGCATTATTACATAACATTGGCATGATCATGAGAAAGATCAAGTCTCGAAAGACCGATTAGTTTAGTAGCCTTGGAATAACTAGATACATCCATAAATTTTTACATTACATCATAAAAAAAACATCTTGTCTTCATATCCCCTCATACTATCCCTGCAGGTCATTCATAAATTACTTCTTCATAATCCTGGGAAAAATAAAACATTGAAAGGGGTGAGCTCGGATGCTCAGTAAGGATAACATTATAGCAGAAGCTTTCATAAATAAGCATAAACACTTAAGGCAATTTATAACTAAAACAAAAGCCTTTTAAAATTGAACTTCAACATAGTATGGCAAAAGTAAAATGAAATAATGCCATTTACTTACTCACATGGATATTCTACTAGTCAAATGATCACATGCAATATCAATAACCACTTTCATAATGATGGAATGCATAATGCCAGACTATCATAACCACATAGCCAAGGCCTCGTGCCAAGACTACAAATAAGATTTTTCCAAGGCCTTGTGCCAAGACACTAGTTTGTCTCATGAGACCTACCGATGCATCGAGGAGCTATAGCGGGCTCCACCCGTCACTTATTAAGTCCAATGCATTCCCATATGAAAAGGTTTAAACATAACGTAAACATTCGTATTAAACTAGCATACGAAATGTCAATACTTTCACCACAAACCATGAATGGTATAAAAATAGCACATCCACAGTCAAACATAATTCATTCGATACAATATGGAAGATTGTATTGTATCACATTAACCTCAATCAATAATAATGAAGGATGTTGACATAGATGAAAATAATCATCAAAACTATTTGAGAGAAATATCCCCGTTTTTCTTGAAAACATTTAAAAGTCACACTATTTGTCAAGAAGCCATTTAAAAGTATATTTTTGAATCAAAGTGTCCCATACCACTTTGAAACTTTTAAAAGGAGTTTTAATTTTAAAACTTTAATGTCCATATAAATAAATCCTTAAAACCATTTTTAAAATATGGACATTAATGAGCATGATTTAGAAGAATAATTCTTTAAAACATTTTAAAATGGTATTTTGGTTAGAGTTTCTAACCAAAAGAGAGACACATGAATACAAATAATTGAGGTAATCAAACATTGTAATATCATGAGAATAAATGAATTCATGATATACAATGTCAAAGTACATTATATACACCACATAGAAGTGATTTGGTGTATATCATCAAAGAAGTCTCAATGGAATGTAAATTGAGATGAAATCTCTCATAAAGGTTGTATCCTTAGGTTAAGGATAAATCAACGACATAATTATGTGTGACAAATATAAATACACTAAATATGATTGGATATTCAGTGTAAATCAATCAAAGGATATTCACACATATTCTTGTAAAAACAATACCAACGAATTGGATGTTTAACTCAACAAATGGAGAATGAGTTAAAATTACTCTTATCGAATTCATATCAATGAATTGAGAATTATCAATGGAGTTATTATGTGTATCAAACTTATATCCACATGAAGGGGAGTGGAAATTATGACATAATCAAATGAATAGTGATTCCACACATAATCTTGGGGTAATATAATCAATGAAATATGCGTAAAGCCAAATGAGTGGAAATTGAAATCTCAAATTCCCTTATTGATTAGGTAACTTAAGAAACAAACACCCATGAAAGAAAGATCATACCATGATGATGTAAATACCCATAAAATAAAGTATATTACACAATGAATACAATCATGGGTAGTACACATACACCACATGCAATAATTAAGTGGTGATCAATGGAATTCTCATGGAATTAAAAGTGAGACAAGAAACCCCTTACCACGTTAATCAACTGAGTCGCATGGAAAAAAGTTAATAACCACCAAATGATTTACAGAATAACATGAATATAAAGTGAATCATGATAATATATATCAAATGGAAGTACACAATACACCACTTTCAATAATTTAGTAGCGAACAATGGAAATCTCACGGAATTGAAAGTGAGATAAGGGAATCCCTTACTTTGTACTTTTTCCTTGGTCGATGGTAGGTTTACCTCCTGTATAATGGTGAAATAATTGTTATTGAATAATACAAGAATCATTTACTTTAATATTATATCATATATGATCTTTTAACATTGATTTGTTAATAATATCTTAGTATTAACGCCGTTTCGGGTGTTAACTTACTCATTTTCTTTTATATGTTTTGTTACATAAGTCATGTTTGTTGTATCTTATTCATATCCAGAATGATATCAAGTCCTTAAACATCATTTTTAAATCATTAAATGATAATTATACTTGAATGGATACGATGGATAATGAATCTCATCGCGTTCGTGGAGACGGTAGTCCGTACGTACGCACGAACGCTACTTCCATTTAATTTTTTATTTTAAAAGAATCGAATCCAAATGATACATAGGTATATTACTATTCCAGTATAATATAATATTTTATATATGTTACTTAAGTTCATTAACACCATCCTTTATACGTTCCATGTGTGGTATGAACGAGTCATATCATTTTAAGGGGGCGGTAGTCCGCACTTCCTCAAATGAAATTATCGTATGTATATACGACATGAAACGAATAATGGTATGAAATAAAATGGAATTACAGAAGCTTATATATAAAATATATATCATTAATATCATATTTAATTACAGTTCCATCATAATGGCCACCATGAGAGGCGGTAAGATGTTTTTGAACAATCATCGTTTCGTGAGGCGTTAGTTTTCCATCCACAGAAACATTATGTTCATCATCCATTAGATGGAGTTGTGTGTATGTGTAGTTTGAATACTTCTTATAACAACATCCTAGTATATTGAGGATACTGGTGTTGTTACAAAAGAAGTGAAATAAAAAGAGTTTGGGGGTTGAAGAAGCAAAATAAATGAAAATAATTTAAGAGAAATCGTTACCTTTAATTTAGGTAACTCACTTTGGTTGGAACCAAAGGACTTGTTGAAATGCTTTCTGCCTAAGGGGAAGCTTCAAGGAGGAGGAGAGGGATGTGGGGAGCTTAGTTGGGCAGAGTTTGGACGAGCCAAGTGGCTTGAGAGGTGTGAGGAAATGAGAAGGAGGAGTGCCCTTTTATAAGAGGGGTGAGGGGCACCTTTGGAAAAGCTAGAAATATTAATTTATAATAAATTCATATTCGGTTTCCAATGGCTCAAAAGTTGACTATTCAAAGGTTGAGGTGGGGATAGGTCGAAAACAACTCATCCAATAGAATTTAGACAGGTTTGGGTACTTATATTAACCTTATCTTTAAGTATTAACTCTAAGTTAATTAGTTTCACTTTTACAATGTCTCTTTGTATTTTTATATAATATGGTTAATAAACTTACTATATACATCCAAAAGACCCCCAAGTGGTCCATTAATGATTAACCTATCATAATATAAGTCTCTTGGCCGAGCCTTAGATTTTTAGGAATTTAATATCAATTAATAATATAATATTTGTTTTAAGAACTCTTTTATGTCAATTTTGACACTATTCACTAGTTGTTTTTTGTGAAACTCATAACAGATTGATTACTTCGAACAAAGTCAAATAAATCAATCCTAATATATCATATTATCCTAGAAAATTTGTTTAATTCATTAAAAGTTTAATATTATAATTATTTGGGTATTTATAATATCAATTATGTTAATTTTTTACTATTTTAGTAATTACTGCATCATCATTGTGTCATAAATAAAATAAATTATTTAATGTCAAAAAATTATAAATAAAATATAATTATGTAGGAAATCTTTTTAGCTTTATAATTAATATTTATAATCTAAAATCCAGCATATATAACCCTATGTAACAATTGTTTTGCTAAAAGATATATGCTTGTGTCATTTTTGTATTCATTTTAACTTAATTAATATAAAGTGTCATTATCACTTACAAGTGGATCCATGGGGTCCCAAAATTGACCCAAAGATGCCCATGGTCGACCATGTATCAACCAATAGGGTCAAGACACATTTTAGGGTAATTTATTATTATTATAATATTATTTTTTTTAACCCTTATTTACCGGATTTACCCTTAACCATGGTAAATAAAATATTTACCGCAGTAATTATTCAAAATGTCTAAAAATAAAAGTTACCTATTTACACAATTTGGACATCCTGATT
The DNA here is from genome assembly GCA_963277665.1 of Viscum album. Taxonomy (NCBI): domain Eukaryota; kingdom Viridiplantae; phylum Streptophyta; class Magnoliopsida; order Santalales; family Viscaceae; genus Viscum; species Viscum album. Next base: position 1,388,204,183 of record OY728133.1, on the reverse strand, counting down.
CCAAATATGGAATCCATTTTTCTAAATTCAAAACACAGAAGTGGCAGAAATTAATTTAAAATTAATTCCCGCTGTCAAAACAAAAAGCGTGTTTTTAAGAGATAATAACTATCAAAAGATTGACACTTGTTTATGTTCGGTTTAATTGTAAAATTATGTCCAATGACCAACATTATATTAAATGGTAAAAATATATTCTAAATATACTTTAAAACCACTCAAATTCACAATTTATCACTACTAATTATTTTGATTAAAAAAGTTGTTTTTAATTAAAATTTAGTAATTTTCACTATTCATCAAAATATGAAAGTTATCCGAAAAGTACCAAAATTTCACCTTAGGCTAAATTCGATATTCCGAATCCAAAAATGAAGTCCATTTTGAAATATAAAATATATATAATTTCTAAAAGTAGGTATTACTATTCATAACGGCTAGTTTGATTGGTTGTGGTGTGTTAAAATCTCGAAGTTGCGTACAATGCACGTCATTGCATTATTCGAAAGGAAACATACCGAGGAAGCTTGGGGTGTTACATTCTCCCCTCCTTCAATAAATTGCGTCCTCGCAATTTTTAAATTTTTGCTTGGGAATATAATGGAAAGTCCCACATCGGAAAAATAGTCAATAAAACTGTCACTTTAAAAGAAAGGAAGAGAGGTATAAGGGTCATCCAAGATAACCCATACTAGGATTCCATGTAAGAAAACATGGATATGGATGATAAACTAAGTGTCAAGTTCTGATGGAGAGGGATAGAAATCATGATCAGGAGAAAGTTAACAATGAGAAAACCACAAACTTGTGTTGGGACAAACGACCATTAGTCTCCTAGTAGGAAAGTAAACGGACAACATTTTTTTTTAAGTTACATTACATAAGGAAGAGGAATTCATTTATGATATTGACTAAGAAAATTATGAGATATAATTACATTTTAAGTATATTTTCATTATTTAATAAATTTCCACCACTAACTCATTTTTTTTAAAACGATGAGTATTCAAGAAGACTTGGTCACATTGGAAGAGATAGAATAAACTTCTATAGAATCACATGATCCATGAAGGATAAACCATATATTTACATTGTCTTTGAAGATTAATCAAAACCAAAATGGTCAGTGAATGATCTAATGATCCCCCAAAAGGATATTCATTGAGATAAATATGCACTAATCTTAATTTCTAAAATTAAACCAACAATACCCCAAAGTTAAATAGATACCATTCAATAACCAATTGTCCTTAAAATCCTTTAATATAATCCAAACTAATATTGAAACCCAAAACATAGAAGAATTTGATTATGTAGTCTCCCATGTTAAATTGTATCTCCAAATGACATCAGATACTCTTAAAGTCACATACTCAAAAGTAATTAACCTAATCACATATTCTCTATTATAGGTTAATCATTTCCATAAATAACCCAAATCACTATAAATCCACAACAAAAACGTAGATAAAAATCTATCATTACTCCACAAATGAAACCCCATAGTATTCTATTTTCCTTGGACATATAGTGTTTCCAACAAAGCGAACATCTTCCAAAATAACATTTATCACTTAATCACCAAATCATTTTCCTATACCAAGGGTATTCTTTTTATATGAAATAAGAACCCAAATAAACTTATTATTGATCAATAAAATCATTTAACAAAAAAAAAAGTCACACTAACCAGGGACTTCACGTAGTCCAGTGGTAGGCGATAAATCGCAATCGCACTTTGGTTGTGGGTTCGATTCCCATAGCTTTGTCCGACGCGACGGGTTGTCACACGGTCTACGTGTTGTCCTTTTTCAAAAACTATATTTTATAATATTGCCAAAATGAGATAAATTCCTCAAAATACTATATCATAAATTTAACCACAAATGTTATATCATACCTTGAATATTCATCCCAAATTAGAATAACTTATAATTCTCTCAAACCCCAATGATCATATAAATCCAAATGGTTATTTATACCCAAATCCACAAGAGAAGAGACAATTCTTCCTCAAATATCATTCTCACATGGCAAACTGCGGGGTTACAAATACAAGAGAAAATTATTCCATAGTAAACCCATCAACAAGGAGTGCTAATACTTTTTAAACATTTCTCCAACCATTTATTCCCACATAGCTTCTTCTTTGACCAAGAAAATATCCTATAGAATAGGACATTCACTCGGGTAATGGCCAGGTCCCCTACATTTACGGCAAATGACTGTAAATGGACTCTTGGGACCATTTTTATCTTCTTCCATAGTACTCTTCATTTTTCTTCGGCAATTATTTACTTTATGTCCTTCCTTCCCGCACGTAAAACATTTCGTTGTCCCATTGAGACACTTTCCTGGGTGTCTCTTTCCACATTTCCTGCATGATGAAAATTGATGGTTCTTTTCTCCATGGTCTCCATTGCTGGAGCTCTTATCATTTATCACCTTTCTCTTCCTTGTTGAGTCTGGGAGTTGGTTAATATATATGTTGTTGATCATATTTTTGGAAAACTGATTTGGCATAAAAATGATATCTTTTACGCCTATCAACATTCCATTTTGTTGCTCATTGCCACCACCGTTCCCATCTTGTACATCATTCTCAAAGTCACTATGACTTCCTTGGAATCCAGCCATTGACTAAAACCATAAAGCATTGTGTGAGTAATAGTAGTCGTAAAATCATTTAGAGATTAAAATGTCACCATATTCTCAATTTGAAACATATTAGGATTAACCAAGGTCATTTACTCTCATCTTATATATATATTACTTAAATTGGTTTGTAAAGAAAATGTAAATTATCCTAAGCATATCCCCCGGGAGTGTCGTAACCAAGAGTGCAGCAAGGCCCGTTGTCGTGCACCAGTTCCCGTTCGAGTCTAGCTCAAAGCGGTGTTTTCGGGTTTTACCCCTAGGTACATCTGTGCCAGAGCCGCCTCTACCTGCTCGTATCCATACAGGGATGTATTGCTCGGAAAACTCACAAAATCTCTACAATACCAAAATTCTAGGAAGTTCTTTTATACTAATCCTCAAAGTTCATCTTAGGTCTACGTGCTCTAATCAGAGTTTATCTAAATCTAGCTACCAAGGTTTGTACTAAACTTCCTCTGATACCAACTGTAACGCCCCGACCCTAATTACCTAGAGTCGGTGCATTATTACATAACATTGGCATGATCATGAGAAAGATCAAGTCTCGAAAGACCGATTAGTTTAGTAGCCTTGGAATAACTAGATACATCCATAAATTTTTACATTACATCATAAAAAAAACATCTTGTCTTCATATCCCCTCATACTATCCCTGTAGGTCATTCATAAATTACTTCTTCATAATCCTGGGAAAAATAAAACATTGAAAGGGGTGAGCTCGGATGCTCAGTAAGGATAACATTATAGCAGAAGCTTTCATAAATAAGCATAAACACTTAAGGCAATTTATAACTAAAACAAAAGCCTTTTAAAATTGAACTTCAACATAGTACGGCAAAAGTAAAATGAAATAATGCCATTTACTTACTCACATGGATATTCTACTAGTCGAATGATCACATGCAATATCAATAACCACTTTCATAATGATGGAATGCATAATGCCAGACTATCATAACCACATAGCCAAGGCCTCGTGCCAAGACTACAAATAAGATTTTGCCAAGGCCTTGTGCCAAGACACTAGTTTGTCTCATGAGACCTACCGATGCATCGAGGAGCTATAGCGGGCTCCACCCGTCACTTATTAAGTCCAATGCATTCCCATATGAAAAGGTTTAAACATAACGTAAACATTCGTATTAAACTAGCATACGAAATGTCAATACTTTCACCACAAACCATGAATGGTATAAAAATAGCACATCCACAGTCAAACATAATTCATTCGATACAATATGGAAGATTGTATTGTATCACATTAACCTCAATCAATAATAATGAAGGATGTTGACATAGATGAAAATAATCATCAAAACTATTTGAGAGAAATATCCCCCTTTTTCTTGAAAACATTTAAAAGTCACACTATTTTTCAAGAAGCCATTTAAAAGTATATTTTTGAATAAAAGTGTCCCATACCACTTTGAAAATTTTAAAAGGAATTTTAATTTTAAAACTTTAATGTCCATATAAATAAATCCTTAAAACCATTTTTAAAATATGGACATTAATGAGCATGATTTAGAAGAATAATTCTTTAAAACATTTTAAAATGGTATTTTGGTTAGAGTTTCTAACCAAAAGAGAGACACTTGAATACAAATAATTGAGGTAATCAAACATTGTAATATCATGAGAATAAATGAATTCATGATATACAATGTCAAAGTACATTATATACACCACATAGAAGTGATTTGGTGTATATCATCAAAGAAGTCTCAATGGAATGTAAATTGAGATGAAATCTCTCATAAAGGTTGTATCCTTAGGTTAAGGATAAATCAACGACATAATTATGTGTGACAAATATAAATACACTAAATATGATTGGATATTCAATGTAAATCAATCAAAGGATATTCACACATATTCTTGTAAAAACAATACCAACGAATTGGATGTTTAACTCAACAAATGGAGAATGAGTTAAAATTACTCTTATCGAATTCATATCAATGAATTGAGAATTATCAATGGAGTGATTATGTGTATCAAACTTATATCCACAGGAAGGGGAGTGGAAATTATGACATAATCAAATGAATAGTGATTCCACACATAATCTTGGGGTAATATAATCAATGAAATATGCGTAAAGCCAAATGAGTGGAAATTGAAATCTCAAATTCCCTTATTGATTAGGTAACTTAAGAAACAAACACCCATGAAAGAAAGATCATACCATGATGATGTAAATACCCATAAAATAAAGTATATTACACAATGAATACAATCATGGGTAGTACACATACACCACATGCAATAATTAAGTGGTGATCAATGGAATTCGCATGGAATTAAAAGTGAGACAAGAAACCCCTTACCACGTTAATCAACTGAGTCGCATGGACAAAAGTTAATAACCACCAAATGATTTACAGAATAACATGAATATAAAGTGAATCATGATAATATATATCAAATGGAAGTACACAATACACCACTTTCAATAATTTAGTAGCGAACAATGGAAATCTCACGGAATTGAAAGTGAGATAAGGGAATCCCTTACTTTGTACTTTTTCCTTGGTCGATGGTAGGTTTACCTCCTGTATAATGGTGAAATAATTGTTATTGAATAATACAAGAATCATTTACTTTAATATTATATCATATATGATCTTTTAACATTGATTTGTTAATAATATCTTAGTATTAACGCCGTTTCGGGTGTTAACTTACTCATTTTCTTTTATATGTTTTGTTACATAAGTCATGTTTGTTGTATCTTATTCATATCCAGAATGATATCAAGTCCTTAAACATCATTTTTAAATCATTAAATGATAATTATACTTGAATGGATACGATGGATAATGAATCTCATCGCGTTCGTGGAGACGGTAGTCCGTACGTACGCACGAACGCTACTTCCATTTAATTTTTTATTTTAAAAGAATCGAATCCAAATGATACATAGGTATATTACTATTCCAGTATAATATAATATTTTATATATGTTACTTAAGTTCATTAACACCATCCTTTATACGTTCCATGTGTGGTATGAACGAGTCATATCATTTTAAGGTGGCGGTAGTCCGCACTTCCTCAAATGAAATTATCGTATGTATATACGACATGAAACGAATAATGGTATGAAATAAAATGGAATTACAGAAGCTTATATATAAAATATATATCATTAATATCATATTTAATTACAGTGCCATCATAATGGCCACCATGAGAGGCGGTAAGATGTTTTTGAACAATCATCGTTTCGTGAGGCGTTAGTTTTCCATCCACAGAAACATTATGTTCATCATCCATTAGATGGAGTTGTGTGTATGTGTAGTTTGAATACTTCTTATAACAACATCCTAGTATATTTAGGATACTGTTTTTGTTACAAAAGAAGGGAAATAAAAAGAGTTTGGGGGTTGAAGAAGCAAAATAAATGAAAATAATTTAAGAGAAATCGTTACCTTTAATTTAGGTAACTCACTTTGGTTGGAACCAAAGGACTTGTTGAAATGCTTTCTGCCTAAGGGGAAGCTTCAAGGAGGAGGAGAGGGATGTGGGGAGCTTAGTTGGGCAGAGTTTGGACGAGCCAAGTGGCTTGAGAGGTGTGAGGAAATGAGAAGGAGGAGTGCCCTTTTATAAGAGGGGTGAGGGGCACCTTTGGAAAAGCTAGAAATATTAATTTATAATAAATTCATATTCGGTTTCCAATGGCTCCAAAGTTGACTATTCAAAGGTTGAGGTGGGGATAGGTCGAAAACAACTCATCCAATAGAATTTAGACAGGTTTGGGTACTTATATTAACCTTATCTTTAAGTATTAACTCTAAGTTAATTAGTTTCACTTTTACAATGTCTCTTTGTATTTTTATATAATATGGTTAATAAACTTACTATATACATCCAAAAGACCCCCAAGTGGTCCATTAATGATTAACCTATCATAATATAAGTCTCTTGGCCGAGCCTTAGATTTTTAGGAATTTAATATCAATTAATAATATAATATTTGTTTTAAGAACTCTTTTATGTCAATTTTGACACTATTCACTAGTTGATTTTTGTGAAACTCATAACAGATTGATTACTTCGAAAAAAGTAAAATAAATCAATCCTAATATATCATATTATCCTAGAAAATTTGTTTAATTCATTAAAAGTTTAATATTATAATTATTTGGGTATTTATAATATCAATTATGTTAATTTTTTTACTATTTTAGTAATTACTGCATCATCATTGTGTCATAAATAAAATAAATTATTTAATGTCAAAAAATTATAAATAAAATATAATTATGTAGGAAATCTTTTTAGCTTTCTAATGAATATTTATAATCTAAAATCCAGCATATATAACCCTATGTAAAAATTGTTTTGCTAAAAGATATATGCTTGTGTCATTTTTGTATTCATTTTAACTTAATTAATATAAAGTGTCATTATCACTTACAAGTGGATCCATGGGGTCCCAAAATTGACCCAAAGATGCCCATGGTCGACCATGTATCAACCAATAGGGTTAAGACACATTTTAGGGTAATTTAGTATTATTATAATATTATTTTTTTTAACCCTTATTTACCGGATTTACCCTTAACCATGGTAAATAAAATATTTACCGCAGTAATTATTCAAAATGTCTAAAAATAAAAGTTACCTATTTACACAATTTGGACATCCTGATTCCAAATATGGAATCCATTTTTCTAAATTCAAAACACAGAAGTGGCAGAAATTAATTTAAAATTAATTCCCGCTGTCAAAACAAAAAGCGTGTTTTTAAGAGATAATAACTATCAAAAGATTGACACTTGTTTATGTTCGGTTTAATTGTAAAATTATGTCCAATTACCAACATTATATTAAATGGTAAAAATATATTCTAAATATACTTTAAAACCACTCAAATTCACAATTTATCACTATTAATTATTTTGATTAAAAAAGTTGTTTTTAATTAAAATTTAGTAATTTTCACTATTCATCAAAATATGAAAGTTATCAGAAAAGTACCAAAATTTCACCTTAGGCTAAATTCGATATTCCGAATCCAAAAATGAAGTCCATTTTGAAATATAAAATATATATAATTTCTAAAAGTAGGTATTACTATTCATAACGGCTAGTTTGATTGGTTGTGGTGTGTTAAAATCTCGAAGTTGCGTACAATGCACGTCATTGCATTATTCGAAAGGAAACATACCGAGGAAGCTTGGGGTGTTACACTGGCCCCTCTCTTTCTTCCCCTTCGATCTCCTATTATAGAGTGGGGAAAGAGATGTATCTGTGGTCATGTAAAACCTTTTGCGGAGTCCCATGACAAGAAACCCAATTTACAGATGACTTTGTTAATCCACAACTCGCGGAGGGCATTGGAAGCACCTCCCCCGTGAACCAAACTAGCTCAGGGATTGATTTACAGCCGCACAGGTTTCCCCCTCCATTCTGTGAACGACGGCGTACGCTGTTTGGGCCGGTTGATGCGGTTTGTGGATGGGGTTGTTCGTGACGGTGGACCGCCTTGGCACCCATCCAGCTTCGCGCCTGCGGAGGGCTCTCACCTCTATTCTGTAAACGATAGCGGTCCGCGAAGGGGGGGTGCTTCGCAGAATCGGCCGCGTACTGTTATCATTGTTCCGGTCCATGGATCGGTCGATCCTTTGCTTATTTCTTGGGTGCTCTTCAAATTTTTTCCCAATTCGTTGAGGGAAATTGGGTAGAATCCCTTCTTCACTTAAAAGGATTCTCATTATACTTTGTGGATTTTTCAGGACCCTACAAATTACCCCCATCGGAATGGGGTCTGATCGGAACGAAGAGGAGGCCATTCCAATGTAGAGTGGTCCTAAAACTTGGATATTTTGTGGTAGGGGAGTGAACCCAGTAGGGGACCACACCTATAAATACGGGGGCCCTTCCTTTGTCTTTTATCGGATTCTTCATGAAACCATATCTCTCTCACTTTTTGTCTCCGTCTTCTCGTTCCTTCGCAAAACGCCTCATCCGTGGACCATCTAACACTTCCGCGAACCATTCCTCGCTCGCAGCCGCCTTCACCCATGGACCAATCTCTCAGCTGTGAACTAACACTATTAATTAATTAAAAATTAAGTCACGACAGGCCGTATTGGAACTCGCTCCGTAGTATAGTCCACGGACTGAAATCTTCTGGACTTCTGAAAATTTCTTAAGTCTTTCGAACCTAAATATTTAAATTCAGGATTAAGATTCTGTGGAGCAACCTGGTTCACGGTTTTCTGGCCAACACTTAGCAGACCAGAGTACCACAAACCACTTCCGCATAGGGTTAGTTCGCGGGATGCAGTCATCGCGAACCACCTTTTGAGGCCTGCTCGTAGACCTCGTCATGAAGGCTTCTTGACTCCTTTTCCATATGCTTGATATTTTTGTCCAGTTTTTTATTATTCCGAACTAACCATTTGCTGGTTTTCATAATGCATGGAGAAAATATGGTCCCCCCTTGCCCTGCACCCATGCCTGCTACCGAGCCTCTTTCAATTGGTTCAGGTAGGCGTCTAGCTATGATTCGTAGAGCGGAGAGCATCAAAGAGGACCCTAGTTGATCCATCATTCCCGATGATGGTGACTTGAAGGACTTTCTCTATCCTGAGCTCCTTGGCTACCCATTATCAAATAGACTTCTGCTTCATGGCTTCGGTCTTCAAGACGACGTCCCTATCCCCACCACTTTCTCAGGTCTTCCATCTCCTTGCTTGGAAGCGTCACCAAAGTGTATTCAAGAGAACCTTGCCTCATTGGTGGAGATGATCGCTGATTCTAATCCGAATGACACTTTCTTTTTGAGAGGCTTTGTTTGGACCCAAATTTATTAGTGCACTGAAGACTTCTCTCAAGAATTTTTCTTCAGGAATTACCCCGCTATTATCAACCTTCCTCGAGTGGATCCTAACGCGGGGTGGATTCCTAGGTGGGATCTTCAGTCTAGTGTGATTTTCTCAAATGACTAGACCTGGGCCTTCTAGGTCCATCATCATTGTTGGGAATCTCCTAAGTCACTGGAAGCAGTCAATCTGTACTCCATAGTGTGGGCCTCTCAGTTTGCTGTTTACCCACCATCTCTGATCCTGCCTGACCTTCTCAGTCACTGGTGTTCAAGCACTAATACTTTCCACCTCTCCCATGGTGAAGTTGGAATTAGTTTATGGGACATCTACCAATTTGGAGAGCTTCCGATCATTGGTGAGATGTATGACAAGTTTCTTCCCACTCCTGATGCATGGGACGACGTCGAACAAGCGCCTTCGTTGGCGATGGATCTGCTAGTTATGGCGGAGCGGTCACTGGGTAAGGCCTTGCATGCCCGCTCTCTTATTCCCTATAGCACCTGGATAGGGTTATTTCTGAAAACCACTGGTCCTATGCTAATGATCAAGAACCCTATAACTCAGCCTTCTCAACAGTCACGAACCATCTCAGGTTCCTACTGGGTGGTTCTGGAGGCGGTCGACTACCTTTCATGGGGTTACGAGGTGCGCCCCGGTGTGCCTCCTATGCTTAGGCTAGCAGGTCTGTTTGCTATGTTTTTGAGTGGGTGGCTATTCCCTTCTCTGGATATCAACCCAGGAGTCAGGGCTTACACCTTAATGATGGCAGTTGAGTTGGAAGAGGGCCGCCCTGTGAACTTGGTCGTGCCCACCTTGGCTTGTATTTATGAACTACCGAGACACATGCAAGAGGGAGGGTCACCCTACCATCTGAGTGGGCCATTTCAATTATTATTCGGCTGGATAGTGAATCATTTCCACTATTATGAGTATTTTCATAACACAGTCATCCATCTTTCTACCTTTCGACCTGCCCTGCTCGATATAGCTGGGGTTCGCATGAAGACCCTCAGTTATGATGATGTCATCAAGCTTATGAGTGACTTCTCCCAGTTTTCATTCCCTCCCTACCCCACCCCTTCCGGCATCATGGTTGATAACCATAGGGGGATCCTGGAGGAGCGTTCTTACGTGATTTCACTATGGGATGGGTTTTTTTCTGCGCTGATTGATGGGGTTTCTCTTTGCAAGATGTATTCCCCCCATCGTTTTTCCTGCCAGTTTGGGTGTATGAAACTACAAGTTTCCCTTCCCCCTCCTAAGTCTCAAGGACTGCACCTGGCTACTCTCTGTCAACGGTGGTGGATACTGATGTGGGAGGGATCTGACACAAGCATTCCATTGACTGGCATTGGAGCGGATGCCAGCCTATCCTTGGAGTACACAAGAATGTGGATAAAACATTATCCCAATGGGATCCTAGGGAAGGCTGTTCGGTAGGTTCCCAAGTTAGGAGTCATTGAGACTGTTGTGCCTACCGCACCTTCCTCATAGGCTCTGAGGGAGAACCGATTGATGGCTCATCGGTTAAAGAGAGTCAGAGGATTTTCCTCTCCTAGCCCCTCTGTGGCCGAAGTTCAGATGGACCCATCCTCCTTGGACGTGGATGAGAATGAATCTATGGATTTGGGTCCCAGTGAGACAATTCATGAAGTTTTACCGGCCGGTACCGAACATATCAACTTGATTCCCAAGTCCGAACCGGAGTTAGAAGCTTCAGACCATCCAGCTTCGGCACCATCTTCTAGCATGCACATGTCTGTGCAGATCGCAATGCCAGACTTCATTCCCGTGCTATATAGCGAGGATACCAATGATCCTCGTGTCATGGAAGACCATCAAGAAGTGTGCAGGTGGGCATGGCCAGAAATTTTAGAGATTGTTGCTGAAACTCCTCTGGCTGAGATGAAAACTAAAACTGAATATCTCCGACAACTCTTTCTGGGTTTGGGGTCAGGTGGCTTTGACTATCGGAAGTTTCATTTTCTCTCTTGCGAAGTTGTCATATCCCGTGAGGAAGTTTCCACTAATGAACGAAAACTTGCTCACCTCACTGCCTCTCACTGTGCGACCCGGGCCCTGGAGGAAGCCATGATAAAGCTCCATCAGCTGATATCACAAGAGGCGAGCTCCTGAGATCTGGCGGTCATCCTATCTACCAAGTTGCATGAATGTGAAGTACGGGCAGTGATGCTGAGGGATCAGTTGTCAACTATGACTGGTCTCCTTGAAGACACTATGAAAGGGATCAACGATCTCCAAACAAAAGTGGAGCATACTTGTTTGGTGGCCGAGGTTGAGGCCAGGGAGAAGGCCGTGCTGGAGCAGACTTGCAACAACCTCCACTACATGGTCACTGATCTGATGGAGAGAGCGAGCCAGGATCCTTTATGATGGTCAGATCCATTCCTATACACTTTGTTTTTCTTACCCCCATCTTTTTTTGTTGTTGTTAATGAGAGACCCCAGCTTGTGGACATCCTCCATTTTTGTTCAAATGGAATACAATCTATGTCAATATTTTGTTGCTATAAAATTTGATTTTTACTAGAACAATTATTGCGTAAATAACAACTCATTGAATCAGAATTAATCATAACTCAAGAAAATAGAAACAAACTCTAACTTTTTCCTGGACCATGGGATCCAGCGAGCATAGTTTGACTATTCGTATGGTTTTATAGAAAAACCCCACAAACTTTTTTTCTTTTTTGTTAATACCCTAATTTTGCCTGGGCCCATTTGGTGTGGACCCAACGGATATGGCCCAACTTTTTATTAGGTCACCCTTTTTGGGTTTTCGGCCTAACAGAGTTTGTGCCTCTTTTTTTTTGTGAGCATTTTAATGTCTCGCTGACAAGACTATTATTACTGATGTTTTAGGTCGAACAGGTTTTACCAGATATGGTGGGGTGAGGGCCCCAATGAGATTTGACTGATTAAAAGATGTCTCGATATCCTTTAAACGTATGTGGGGGAAATGTGTTTAGATTTGAACGACATGTAGGGCATGTCTCAAGGCATGGGATCCATATCAGCATGTAGAGGTAGGAATAGCATCGCCTAAGGAAATATTTCCTTTGGTAGATGGGTTAGGGGTGATCAATATGCAGAGCCACTGAGGGCATGGTATGCATACTCATGTAACGATGTCCTTATGTCAATGACTCTCCATTTCTAATGTCCTGAGGAATTCATGGAATTCCGTCTTACGGAAACCACCATGGGTGGATTGGGGAATTATGAAAACCACTGGGGGCGGCTTGGAAAGGGTATGCGACGTATGAATGGTTTTGAGAAAATCTGTATCAATCAGGAGTGTGGAAGTAGGGTTCCTGTCCTATGCATTTATCTAGAATAAAGGATGGTTGGAGTTTGGCACAGTTTAAAGTCATGCAGCTGGGACATTATCTAGAATGTAACGAATTCTCCTGGTTCTCAGTAATCTCGTCAGAGACATTTCTCCATAATCAGTCAGGGTTGTGAAAGAGGCTGGTAAACTATATCTCAGAGGGTTTCTGAATCCCAGGATGGACATGGGGGCTCAGCGGCCGAGAGGCATACAAAGGGAATCATTTCCTAAAGAAATCTTTACTTTGTTATATGGGCCAGGGGCGATCAATATGTGGAGCCTCTAAGGGAATGGTATGCACAGTCATGTAAAGGTGTCCTTGGATCAATGATTTCATTCTCCCGATTGCCGAGAAACTTCAGGGAAGTTGAGATTCAGGACCACCAGGGGTGGCTTATGAGAGTTCGACTTTTTCTGAGTATAGAGTATGTTTTATGAGGAGAGGGTTCCTGGATACAGGAGAAACATCTAGGATAAACTTTCCGAGAATGGGTGAAGTCATTCCTGCTCATGCTGGTGTGAGACGATGGTTTGTGTAGGTCAGACCTATGCACTGAGGGATAGAGAAAAGTCTCCATTCCATACTGAACCCATGATAGGTTTGACCATGTAGTTTAACGTCACGCAGTAAGGACAAATTCTTTACAGTTTAACGTCATGCGGTAAAGATGAGGAGCATTATTAAGTGATGCAGTGCAGTTTAACGTCATGCAGCGAGGACGAGGGCCATTTTTGCTGATGCTGTGAAGTTTTAACATCATGCAGTGAGGACGGGGGAATTTCTAAACTAGTGAAAATGCTTGTATTTAGATGCATTTCCATGAATGTTTAATTCTCTATCTTTTCAGCGTTATGACAAGCGGCCAAGATGTTCCATACTATTTAACGTCATGCAGTAAGGACATAGTTGCAGAGGTCTCTCTTGATCAGAATGTAACTGGGCTTGAACATCTCGGCATGCCCAAGATGTGGAGAGGGGTTGATTGGTGTAAATCGTGGTTCCGAGGCTTCTTGGATCGGGGGAAATGATATGGGGGCTCTGAGGCCAGTAACTGTATAGAGCTAGGAAGAGTACCACCCGAGGAATTTTTTTCCTTTGGTATACGATCCAGGGGCTATCAATATACAGAGCCGATGAGGGAATGGTATACATATTCATGAAAAGGTGTCCACGTGTCGATAACTTTCCACTTCCGATGGTCGTGAATGGTTATGAGGATCCACGATTGTCTGAACCATGAAGTCTGTCATTTGGTAAGAAAATATCTGGATATGGAAGGCATATTCGGCCCTGGTTGCTATTAAATCTTAGGGATCTACCTGTGCTGATTTATCTTGCGTGTGGGGGTATACCTTCACTCCATGCAGTTTAACGTCGTGCGGTAAGGACGAAGTACTCCTAGTTTAGCGGTCATAGATCTCAGACCATTGGGTGACTATTTCTGCAGTCACTCGAAGGATAATTGAGTTACCATGCTCTGATACACAATCAACATGGTGGGGGATGGAGGTTGTAAACTGTAACTCTGAGGTTTCCTGGATTAGGAGATGTGGTGTGGGGGTTCTGAGGCCGGTAAGCGTACAGATCTAGGAAGAGTACCACCCAAGGAAATCTTGCCTTTGGTATATGGGCTAGGGGCTATCAATATACAGAGTTGCTGAGGGCATGGTATGCATAGTCATGCAAAAGTGTCCCCAGGTCGATGACTTTCCACTTCCGATGGCCATGAATGATTATGAAAATCAGAGATTTTCCACAGTACAGAGTTCGACATAAGGGGATAATGGTGTCCGAGCATACAAGAAACATCCTCACTGCAATTTTACGTTGAATCAAAGTAGCCTAGCCCTGGCTTGATGTTCGTAGATGCAATTCATCATGTGAACCACATACAGATACATATTCTAACCAGGTAGGGATACCCTAGGAACATTTGGATGTGAATAGGGGGACTAACTTGTAAACCACTGCACCATAAATTTCTGGATCGGGAGATATGATATGGGGGCTCTGAGGCCGGTAAGCGTACATAGCTAGAAAGAGTACCGCCCGAGGACATTTTTCCTTTGTATATGGGTTAAGGGCTATCAATATGAAGAGCCGCTGAGAGCATGGTATGCATAGTCATGCAAAGGTGTCCCCAGATCGATGAATTTACACTTCTGATGGCCATGAATGGTTATGAGGATCCATGATTATCTATGTCATGGAGTCTGATGTATAGAGAGGATACATCCAAATGAACAAGGAGTATTTCCATCTTGTTTCAGAATATATCTTGGGTGGGCTGCGACGAAGTCCGTGAAGTTTTAAAGTCATGCGTTGAGGATGAAGTCCGTACAGTTTTAATGTCGTGTGGTGAGGACAAAATCCGTGCAGTTTTAACATCATGCGATTAGGACGAAGAATACACCCTATGAAGGTCGGGTCCATACACGGGTAAAGAGGGAATTTTTATTATTTTTATTATTTTTATTTTTAAATCTTCATTCGGGAATGGCTCGGCCAGGATGGGATTGAAGGTTCTGGGCGTAGTGGAAGCACATTGGTGGGTTTGACCAACTTTAATTTTAGCATTAAACAATGTTCAAACTGAGATCTTTCACGATATAAAATGATGGATCTTTATAATAGAACAATGAACAAAAAAAAGTTGGAATCCCGGAACCATAGAGATAG
The DNA here is from genome assembly GCA_963277665.1 of Viscum album. Lineage (NCBI taxonomy): Eukaryota > Viridiplantae > Streptophyta > Magnoliopsida > Santalales > Viscaceae > Viscum > Viscum album. Next base: position 1,388,188,654 of record OY728133.1, on the reverse strand, counting down.
GATTATCATATGTTGGTTATAATTAATTTAATTAATTCACAAGAATTACCTTGGTGGAATTCTTTCTTTGTTGATGTGTCAGGTCACGATTTGTTGATCAGTCATTGCGTCATATAATCCAAGTGTAGTATTCCTCTAGCGGTGATCCACACATGTGCCACATATCTCCGGACTTCGCCGAAGGGATCTCCGGGTGCTAGCGCAGAAGAACCTTCGCTTGCGATGTCCGCCTTCGATCGCCTTGATCTCTCGGTCTTGAGAGTGTTCTTGGAGGAAGGAGTTCTTTCGGGCTTGAAAGAATTCTTCATAATTGTTGTGCACATCAATTCTCTTGTGAAAAAGTGTTGGGGTTTTGAGGATATTTATAATCGGGTTTGAGGTTATAGAGTTATGAAAATAAATAAATGCGTTACGCATTTTATTTATTTCATTAACTCTTATTGAAAACCCCCATGCTGAATTATTAATTCCTTGACATGCGCCCATGCTGATTATAATAAATATCATTTAATAAAACAATATTATATCCTCAAAATGTCAACTGGAAAAACTACACATCATGTAATTATTAATACACGACATATACTCATTTTCCATAAAACTACATGACGTGTATATTTAATATACACGGTGTGTACTTTTATTTTCCTTTATTTCATCCACCACATTTATTAGACCTTGAGTAATGGATATTTATTTCTTAAATAAATGTAAATGCATTACTCGCTAATAAATATATTATTTCACCTCCAATATATTCTCTCGAATAACTAGGGTCGAATTAAATGTGATCAGGAATCCTTAAATAATTATTAAACCACAGTTGGGAATAATCTTTATTTAAATTGTTAAATTAATATTTAACTGAGATACATGGACACACTTAGTGTGTGACCCTCTAGGCCTCTTTCTTAGTGGCATTAGCGGAGCCTGCCTAAAGTCCAAGGTTAGCGTCTAGCAACACGCCAAGGCACCCATAGAGAAAGAAGTTAACACCGCAATGACATGTCACCTCATACAAATGCTTACCATGTAATATAATCCCTTTTTATTGATATCTCTAATCATGCAGGTTGCTTGCTAGTGCCATCAACCCATGTGCTTGATTATTCTTTCTCTGACTTCCTGAAATTGAACTCGCACATACCTTACCATGGCCATGGATTTATTTAGGCTATATATATTCCATCAAAGGGGCTGAGATATCTACTTCTGTTATGGAACAGAAGGGACAAATCCTTTCTCGCATTATCTATTAATGCAGTATTACTCCTGATGCACCCAACGTATCCTACCTCACTACAAACAGTGTGTCGTCACAGCTTTCATCAATAAATCTAAGTGTGTGAGTCATATTGCCCATTAACAATAATTTTAAAGGCTAAGGACCAATAGACACGTCCGCAGATAGTAACATACAATGACACTATGAAATGTGGATTTCCTACTGGCGGGCCTTGTTCTCATAATATTCTCCTAGATATTACCAAGGCCGCTGACCATGAGAAGGTGCCTCAAAGTTTTATGATTCCTCACCCCTAATGACCTGTATTATTTGTTCCAGTCATATAATATCATCCGGCCATAGAACATATATTCAAGAACAATGTTATGGCACTTCTGGGTTCTCATCATAGCAGGGATCTGCTATGACCCTTTAATGAAACATCTGTCCTTAAAACATTATCACATGCATTGTCATGCAGAAGAAAAATCAATATGTGATAAGGCTTTTATTAATGAATAATGTACAAAGTAGTTGGTTCTAGGCCACCAACTCCAACAGAATCCCACTTGGACTAGATACAACTGCTAACAACCATTAACACGTTGTCTCTCACATGATATTCATGCTTCTTCTGAGATAGGCCTTTAGTCATGGGGCCCACCACGTTCTCTTCCATGGACACTCTGCTCACTGCAACTTCACCCCTTTGATAGAAATACCTCAAGAGGTGATACTTTCGGAGTAAGTGCTTTGTCCATTGGTGTGACCTTGGTTCTTTTGTAATATCCACCACTATAGTATTGTCAAAATACAATGTAATGGAATCTTTACTGCTAGTCACCACATCAAGTTCCTGGATGAAGTTCCAAATCCATACGACTTCATTGGCTACATCAGAAGCCACTATATATTCAAACTCCACTGTAGAATTGGTGAAAACTGGCTGATTTGAACTCTTTCAGCTCACAGCTTCTCTATTGAGACAGAAAACATATCCAGATGGAAACTTCAGATCGTTCTGATCTGTCTAAAAACCAGCATCAGCATACCCTATGATGAAAAGCTCATTGTCTCCTCCATACACCAGGAACATATCCTTAGTTCTTCTCAGATACTTAAGGATAATCTTAATAGCAGTACAATGTTGTTCTCCTGGATCTGCTTGATATCTGCCTACCATGCTCAGTGCATAGGAAACATCAAGCCTAGTACATAACATAGCATACATGATGGTTCCTATAGCCGAAGCGTATGGGATGTTACTCATTCTTTCTTTCTCTTATGGTGTCTGAGGACACATTTTCTTAGAAAGATGTAGGCCATGTGACACTGGAACTAATACCCTCTTGGATTGTTCCATACTAAATCTCTTTAGTATCTCGTCAATGTATATACCCTAACATAGTCCAAGCAGCCTCTTGGATCTATCACGAATAATTTTGATCCCTAGAATGTAGGCTACTTCTCCTAAGTCCTTTATAGAGAAATAATTGTTCAACCAGTCCTTAACTGACTGTAAGACTGTTACATCATTTCCAATAAGTAATATGTTGTCAACATATACTACTAGGATAAAAATCGAATTCCCATTAAACCGCTTATAAACACATGAATCACATTCGTTCTTAATGAAACCAAATTCCATTATGGCTTCATCAAATCGAATGTTTCATATCCTGGATGCTTGCTTAAATCCAAAAATGGATTTCTACAACTTGCAAACTCATTTGGCTTCACCTGGTTTCACAAACCCTTCTGGTTGTGTCATATAGACATCTTCCTGAAGGTTCCCATTAAGGAATTCTATTTTGACATCCATTTTCCAAATCTCGTAGTCATGGTAAGCTGCTATGGCATGTATGATTCTTATGGATTTAAACATGGAAACTGGTGAGAAGGTTTCATCATAGTCAATTCCTTGACGCTGTCTGAATCCTTTAGCCACTAAACTTTCTTTAGAGGTGCTAACTTGACCTTCCATGTCCATTTTTCTCTTGAATATCCATTTTCATTCAATAGGATTTACATTAACTGGCTCATCAACTAGAACCCAAAATTGGTTCTGATACATGGAATCCATCTCAGAATTAATAGCTTCTATCCATCTTGCATCTTCTGAGCTTTCTACTACTTCCTTGTAGGAGAGAGGTTTATCATTGTCCAACAATAATTATTCACCATCCTCGGTGACTAGGAAACCAAATCTCTCTGGTTCCCTTACCTCTCTTGATCTTCTACGTAGTACTTGTGTTTCTGGAACCTCTTCCACGGGGACATGTGGAACTTGGTCTTGTACCAAATCTTGTGTATCTTGATCATTAACTTCGTTGAAGTCAATCTTTCTCCCACTATCCTTTTTGAGGATGTGCTCCCCCTTAAGGAAGAAATCTTGTCTAGCAACATTCAATTTCTTATCTTGAGGGTTATATAGGTAATATCCTTTTGTTTCCTTAGGATATCCTATAAAGATACACTTCATGCCCCAGGGTGCTAGTATGTTTCCTAAGAAAGACTTAACAAATGCCTCGCATCCCCATACATGTGTATGAGACAAAATGGGTTTCTTTCCATTCCATAACTAGGAGGGAATTCCATTTTCTACCTTAGTTTGTACTCGGTTTAATGTGTATGCTGCAGTTTATAATGCATATCCCCAAAAGGATAATGGAAGATCCGCATGACTCATCATCGACCTCACCATGTCCAACAAGGTTTGGTTATTCATTTCACTAACACCGTTCCACAGTGGTCTATAAGGAGTGAGCTGAGATAGAATCCCAGACTCCCATAGAAGATCGATGAACTCTTGGTTTAGATATTCTCCAACTCAATCTGATTGAAGCTTCTTTATCTTCTTACCATGCTGATTCTCTACTTCATTCTTGAATTCCTTAAATTTCTCTAAGGACTCTGACTTATACCTCATTAAGTTTACATAGCCATATCTACTCAAATCATCAGTAAAAGTAATGAAGTAAGAATATCAACCACTAGGTTCTACTAGAAATGGTCCACACACATCTGTGTGTACCAATCCTAGAAGCTTTGTGGCCCTTTCACCTTGTCCACTAAAAGGAAGCTTGGTCATTTTTCCTTGTAAACAAGTGTGACATCTATCAAGTGGTTTTAGATCAGTAGAGTCTAAATAGCCATCTTGGCAGAACTTTTTCAAGTGCTTCTCGTTTACATGACCGAGACGATGATGCCACAACTGGGTGATGTATGAGTCATGTGAGTTTGTTTCATTATCGATTTCCAACACTTGGTTTTCAAAATTTAATACATACAAACCATTATTTAAATGTGCCATACCATAACATATGTTGTTCTTATAAAAGAGACAACTTTTATTTCCAAACATGAAAATAAATCCATCCATATCCAAACAAGATATAGAAATTATGTTCTTGGTAACACTAGGAACATAATAACAGTTATGTAAAACCAAAATCATTCCAGTCGGCAATGAGAGGTGGTAATCACCAATAGTCAACGCATCCAGCCTTGCGCCATTGGTATCTTGAAGATCCACCTCTCCTCTGGAAATCTTTCTAAATCTACTTGGTTCCTGCATTTGAATACAGATGTGAGCCCCACAAGCTGTATCTAATACCCAATGTGTAGAAATGGAGAGATTACACTCAATAACGAATGCACCTTTAGCGTCCCCATGCTTATGGGTGTAGTTCCTCTTCCAGAGGCCCTGCTTGCCACATGCAAATCACACCGCCTCCCGTTCCTTGCCCTGCCTCTGGATCATCCCATTCTTGGAGGGATGATTCTCGGGGGCCTCAGACCATTTATAATTCTTTGGCCCCTCTGCCTTGTCCTTCCTTTTCTTGTTCACCATATGGACTGTAGGTTTGTCATGCCCCATGTCCTTGTCTACCTGGTGAATCAAGGTCAGAATCTCCAATAGACTCTTCTCATTTGTGCTCGTGTTATAATTAAAAATGAATCTAGAGAAGTTCTTGGTAAGTGATGATAGGATGAGATCTGTATGAAACTCATCCGAGAATTTAATCGCTAAGATGTCCAGGCATTCCATGTATCCAATAAGCTTGACTACATGAGGCCTAGCTAGCACAGAATCTCCAAGCTTAGTTGTAAACAAAGAATTGGAGATCTCATATCTCTCTTGTCCCACCTTCTCTTCGTAGAGATCCTTAAGGTGAGACATCATGCTATACATGTCCATGATTTCATGTGGCTTCAAGAGCTCATTAGACATGGCCGATAGCATGAAACCCTAGACAAATGTGGCATCATCCAGGTGTTTTGCGTAGAGAGACATCTCCTCATCACTGGCCTCTTTCTCAGGCGCAACTGGAATAGGCTCTTCTAGCACATACAATTTCCTTTCATGGTGAAGGATGACGCGCAAATGCCTCTGCCACTCTGGGAAATTGGTGCTGGTGAGAAGGTTTTCCTTCTCGAGTATGGTGCCCAATGATATGCTTGAATTTATTTTCTTTCCATTTCTACAAATTATGATGAGCAAAGGTTTAGTACTTTATTAAAAAAATGAGACAAATAAATAAATTAATACCTATTAGTATCCCACTATTTTATCAAAATCCAATAGCCCTCACCATTGACTTCGGAATATTCTATTTCTTGAATATTCTATTGGCAAGGATCCATATTTCCCTTCGTATTACCCCAAATAGGGTTGGTCAAGAAACTTGAAGGTTTTTTAGGTAGGCATTCCAAATTACAACTGCATTTAACTCGCAGCACCTTGATTCACTGAGTGGACTCCCCAATCCTGAAATCCTTTTATTTTGGATTTCCTCAACCTTTGCCTCTTGGCCACACCAGGTCCTGCTATGGAATTCAACCCTTGATGCGAACCAAGTTAAGTCAACCCAAAACCTTGAATTATAATTCCCCGATAATTGAAAGCACCCCAACTGGGGTTGGTCAGGCACATTGAACTATAGTTCGATTCTAACCAAGATTATGGAAGTCTATACTTACTTAATATTTATTTGCGGGATTTTATCTTTATACATAAATTTCCAATATATTATCTTTGATTACATGCTTGTTAATATTTTTTTGGATATACTTACGTGATTAACCATGTATAAGATAATATTTACGCATAAGACAGTTTTATTTTAGTTCCATTTTACATGATTGTTTAATTCATTAATTGTGTGATCGTGACCACACACCCACAATAAATAAACCATAAAATTGACAGAAATAAAATAATTGGTATGATCATGAGCTTGTTTTATTGGTTAGTTTATCTAGAATTTGATAAACTAACCCAAGACCTAGGGGAGAAACACCTTAAACCTTGTGGGTTCGTGTTTACAGCTTTCCACCTGTCGACCTTTCTATCTCCTTGGATTGGTTTCACCTTGGATCTTGACATGAGCCACCTTCACTAGCTTGGGAGATCCATCCATTACATATGCATTTATCTCACATGCAAGTGAGGGGTAAAAAGGGGTTTTTACATAAAATAATCCTTGGGCGCACAAACCCTACTTATTAATGAGGAGATGGCTCGCATGCCAACAAATTTAATTTAAATAAATAGATTAAAAGAAACCATTCACATACAAAGGTCTCAGTCTATCTCATGTTCATCCATTCATGAAATGATATTTACGTATAAATAAAACTAGCATTCAATTATTTAATCTTTCTTGTTTAAGATAAATCACGCTCGATTTAATTAATTATCTTTACTTAATCAATCCTTTTATCTTAAACCCTTTTTCTGAATTTCCTTGAGATTCTCATCCATCATAATATTAAATAAATAAATTCATTTAAAATTATACTTGTACATAACTTGTACCTTGGAGGCAACCTGGTGAATTCTTGTTTATTGCGTAATTTGAACGAGTACACGACGTGTAGTTATGACTACACGACGTGTACTTTTGTTCACCATCCATCCGAATTACACGCCCAGGGACATGGCGTGTTAATGTAATTTGGAAATTTTCGGAGTACATGGCATGTTCAGTGGGACACACACCATGTAGTTTCCGTGTTACACGGTTTCCAGCAGGGCAAGCCGTGTACGGGTTACACGGTCCAACCCTAACCCAAAGGGACTACACGTTGTTTTCATTGGACCACATGGCGTGTAATCTAGAAACTGCGTGCCACCTGTTCCTGGTCAATACACGATGTCATTAATGACTTAGATAGGATCCAATATATGGCATGATTTGGCAGATCAGTCCGATGCATGGATCTAGAATACACGACGTGTACTTCCGAATACACGTCGTGTATTCTAGTGTTGTATGGTCAGAAATGTTTGGATCCTCCAGATGAGTTCCTATATTTTATTTTAATCAAACTTAAAAGAAAAATTTGTTTCTGTGAGGTGAATGAGAAACGATGGAGGAGGAACAGATCTCGAGATTCAAAATTCCAGAACGATTAAACAAGAATCGAAACAACTAAATTATTAAATGCGTAAAACATCAACAAAATACTAAATAATTATAATCAACGATATGAACCCTTTGATACCACTTGTAGGTTCCAAGTGTAGCAGAAGCGCGTTGGTGGGTTTGACCAAATTTAATTTTAGAGTTAAACAACGTTCAAACTGAGATCCATCACGATATAAAATGCTAGATCTTCGAAATAGAATAAAGAATGAAAAACAAAAGAGGGAATCCCGGAACCATAGAGATAGGATCATCATATGTTGGTTATAATTAATTTAATTAATTCCCAATAATTACCTTGGTGTAATTCATTCCTTGTTGATGTGTCCGGTCACAATTCAGCGATCCGTCGTTGCGTCGTAGAATCCAAGTGTAGGATTCCTCTAGCTGTGATCCACATATGTTCCATGTATCTCCGGACGTCGCTGAAGGGATCTCTGGGTGCTAGTGCAGAAGAACCTTCGCTTGCGATGTCCTCCTTTGATTACTTTGATCTCTCGGTCTTGAGAACATTCTTGGAGGAATGAGTTCTTTTGGGCTTGAATGAATTCTTCAGAATTGTTGTGCACAACGATTCTCTTGTGGAAAAGTGTTGGGGTTGTGAGTATATTTATAATCGGGTTTGAGTTTATAGAGTTATGACAATAAATAAATGCGTTACACATTTTATTTATTTCATTAAATCTTATTGAAAACCCCCTTGTCGAATTATTAATTCCTTGACATGAACCCACATTGATTATAATAAATATCATTTAATAAAACAATATTATATCCTCAAAATCCCAGCGAGAAAAACTACACGGCGTGCAATTATTAATACATGACGTATACTCATTTTCCATAAAACTACACGATGTGTATATTTAATATACACAACGTGTACTATTATTTTCCTTTATTTCTTCCACCACATTTATTAGACCTTGAGTAATGGCTATTTATTTCTTAAATAAATGTAACTATATTACACACTAATAAACATATTATTTTGCCCAAAATATATTCTCTCGAATAACTAGTTTCGAAATAAATGTGATCAGGAATACTTAAATAATTATTAAACCACAATCGGGAATAGTCTTTATTTAACTTTTTAAATTAATATTTAACTGAGATACATGGACACACTTAGTGTGTGACCCTCTAGGCCTCTTTCTCAATGGAATTAGGCAGAGCCTGCCTAAAGTCCAAGGTTAGTATCTAGCAACACGCCAAGGCACCCAGAGAGAAATATGTTAACGCCACAATGACGTGTCACCTCAAACACATTCTTACCATGTAATATAATCCCTTTGTCTCGATATCTCTAATAAATTGGGTTTCATGCTAGTACCATCAACCCATGTGCTCTATTATTCTTTCTTTGACTTCCCGGAATTGAACTCGCCCATACCTTACCATGGACATGGATTTATTTAGGCTATATCAATTCCATCGAAGGGCTTGAGATATCTACTTCTGTTATGGAACAGAATGGAGAAATCCTTTCTCGTATTATCTATTAATGCAGTATTACTCCTGATGCACCAAACGTATCCTACCTCGCTACAAACAGTTTCTCATCACAGTTTTTGTCAATACATCTAAGTGTGTGAGTCGTAATACCCATCAATAATAATCTTAAAGACCAAGGACCAATACACACGTCCACAGATAGGAACATCCAATGACGCTATGAAATGTGGATTTCTTACTGGTGGGCCTCGTTCTCATAATATTCTCCTGGATATTACCAAGGGCGCACACCATGAGAAGGTGCCTTAAACTTTTATTAGTCCTCACCCCTAATGACAGGTATTATTTGTGCCCCTCAAATAATATCATCCGGCCATTGAACATATATTCAGGAATAATGTTATGGAACTTCTGGGTTCTCATTATAGCAGCCATCCGCTATGACCCTTTAATGCAACAGATGTCCTTAGGATATTATCACAATCATTGTCATGCAGTAGAAAAATCAATATGTGATAAGGCTATTATTAATGAATAAAGTGAAAAGTAGTTGGTTCTAGTCTACCAACTCCAACAGAGAAACCCTAACGTCACTATGCATCCTGCGAGGGTAGGAATCAAGCCATGCGTAGTTCCCTGAAAGAGGTAAACCCCGCGCAGGGTTAGTCCGTACACAAGGGAAAATGTCATTTCTGACTCTCATATGGGGACGACTAGGCCAGGGTGGGGGACCCTGGCATCGCTACATATCCCGCGAGGGCAAGAATCAAGCCTCACACAATTCTTTGATATTCGTGGAGTTTAACATCGTGCGCTGAGGACGAAGAATACACCCCGTGCAGTTCTGGTCTGTACATAGGGGGAGAGAGATTTTTTTTGAATGTCTAGGCCAGGATGGGGAACCCCGGCGTTACTACGTATCCCACGTGGGAATGACTTAATCCTCACGTAGTTCTTATGGGGGATACACCCCGTGCGAGTCCAGTCCCTATGAGGTAAGGGTGTATTTTTGGCTTTATTTGAGGTGGCTAGGCCAGGGTGTGGAATTCTGGTGTCACTACGTATCATATGAGGTAAAGAATCAAGCCTCACTTAGTTCTCTAAAATAAAAAACACCCCGTTCAGGTCTGGTCTGTACAAGGGGGAGAAGGGGCAGTTTTTTTTCCTTATCCATACATTTTAATGTCGTGTGGCAAGGACGAGGAATACACCCCATGCAGGGCTGGTCCGTACACGGGGGGGGGGGGAGGCATTTTTAACTTTTATTCGGGGATAAATGGGCTAGGATGGGGAACCCTGGTGTCGCTAAGTATCCCACAAAGGTAGGAATCAAGCCGTATGTAGTTCTCTGAAAGAAGTACACCCCGTGCTGGGCTGGTCTGTACATGGGGGGAGGGGACAATCTTTTTTAATTTTATTCCATTTAGGAGTGGCTGGGACAAGATAAGGGATCTCGATGTCACTACGTATCCTGTGAGGGCAGGAATCAAGCCGTACGTAGTTCTATAAAATCCGCGCAGTTTAACGTCGTGTGGTGAGGACAAAATACTCTTAGTTTAGAGTCAAAGAGTTTGGACCGTTGGGCGCTTGACAGTTTTAACATCATGACGCTCAGATGATAACTGCTTTTAGTTATCCCGGTGAGGAAAAAATACTATTATTTTAGGGTCATAGAGTTTGGACCATTGGTTGCTTGGTAGATTAACGTCCTGCAGCCCGGACGATAACTTCTTTTAGTTATACTGGTGAGGACTAAATACTCTTAGTTTAGGGTCATAGAGTTTGGACCGTTGGGTGATTGGCAGTTTAACGTCATGCAGCTCGGACGATAACTGCTTTTAGTTATGCCGGTGAGAACGAAATAATCTTAGTTTAGGGTCATAGAGTTTGGACTGTTGGGTGCTCGGTAGTTTAATGTCCCACATCTCGGACGATAACTGATTTTGATTTCTATGTGAAATACTTCTTCAATAATCTCGTATTTGTGGGAGAAGTGGTGAATTGCCTGTCCATAGATATCAGGGCATATGCTCCATTGGATTAGACCTTGTGTATAACATATGGTCCCTCCCACTTGGGCTCCTGCTTTGGAGGTTTCTTTCCGGGTATCATTGGGGTCCAGAGGACCAACACCAATTCTCCTTCCAAGAAAGACCAAAGACGAAAATTTTTATTGAAGTCTCGTGAATTCCAGTTCTGGTATACTTCCAGATGACGCAATGTGTGTAACCACTTCTCGTATATATGTTCCAATTCACTTACCTGCTTTTCTGATTTCTCATCATTAGATAATTGATTACAAATGGAAATGCGGAGCGAGGGTAATTGGAGCTCAATGGGATGGAACGCTTATGTTCCGTATACCAATGAGTATGGAGTGTCCTGAGTAGTGGTGCAGATTATGGTTCGATAAGCCCACAATGCATGAAAGAGTTTATCCATCCATGATTTCTTGTCTTTTTCCACCATTTCTGGAGAATGTTGGATAAGGTCTTGTTGAAATCCTCTATCTGTCTGTTGGCCGCTGCGTGGTAGCGGGATGAGTGGTTAGCCTTAATACCATATTTTTGGTATAGTTTATCCAATTAAACAGAGCAAAAGTTGGTGCTGTTATTCATCATTATGGTATGAGGGACACTAAATCTGGTGATGATATTGATTTTCACAAATATGACAATGTTTATTTCCCCAACTTCCTTAAGCAGTACAGTTTCTTCCCATTTGGAAAAGAAGTCGGTTACTGTGAGGATATACTTCAGTTGTTTGGCTGTGGCAGGAGGATATGGTCCCAAGACATCCATTTCCCAGACGGAAAATGGCAAGGAGTACTTGGCCTGATGAAGTAACTCCGGGGGTTGGTGCATAAAGTTGGCATGAATTTGGCATGGGTGACATTTTTTTGTAAAACGATCGCAATCTCGTGCCACTATGGCCCAATAGTATCCAAGCCTTCGAACCTGATGGGAAAGCTTGGACCCTGACTGATGTGCTCCACATACTCCAGCATGCACTTTAGTCATGACAATGGCAGTTTCTTCTCCATCAATGAATCTGAGGAGGACTCCATTGAGGCCTCATTTGTATAGGACCTCTTACTGACATTTGCTTCCATATAGGATAATGTTGATCGCCCTTCTCCATATTTTCTCTCGTTTATCCCTTTCTGATGGAAGTTCTCCCCTTTGAATGTAGTTTTCAATGGGGGTCATCCAGCTGGTGGCAGGAGCATATGGATTCGGGACAGGACTGACTTCGTGGATTTCCTCCGTCATAGTCTGGAAAAACGGCAAGACCATTCGATGGTGAGCAATACTGATAACTATTTTATCCCGGTCTTGGTCGGCTAGGGTTGTGGCATCATTTTCTAATGCATCGGCCTGGGCATTTTGAGACCGAGGAATATAGGTTAATGTTGGTTCTGTAGAGAATCCTGCCATTAACCCTCGGACATGGTCAAATAGGGGAATCAAATCCACCTTTTTAATAGCTTAGTCACCATTGACTTGATTGATGACCAGTTCTAAGTCCCCTTTTACCTAAGGGTGTTGTACATTTTCCTGGAGTGCGAGCTCCAGACCTAGAATGAGGGCTTGATACTCTACCTAATTGTTCATACATCCTTCTGAAAAGTGGAAGGAATATGGCAAGAAAACCTTTTCTAGGGATGTGAGTATTATCCCTAAACCCACCTTTTTAAATTTTGGATCCTCCATCCTTCTCCCGGTTGGGCTTCGAGATTCGCCTTTATTGTACATTTCCCATACCGGGAACTCATCTTGAACTGAGAATATGTCTTCATTAGGTAGCTCAACGTCCGGTGCGGTGGTCCCCATTGAAGGTGCTCCACCAGAAAATCTGCTATTGCTTGGACTTTTATGGCCTTCTGAGGCACAAACCGGATGTCAAACTGTTGCAAGATGACTGCCTATCGGGATAGGTGCCCGGTCAGCATCGGGAGGCTAAGTATGTACTTGAGCAGGCTATTACGCGAGACCAAATGGACTTCATGATGCTGATGATAATGTCGCAAATTTTGAACTGCGAAGACCAAGGCCAAAAAACACTTCTCGATGTTTGAGTATTGAGTCTTAGCATCAATCAGGGTTCAACTGAGGTAATAAAGACTATTTTCACTGCTGGCATCATTATTTTGTGCGAGAAAGACTCCCAGTGACCGCTCTAGGGCCGTCACGTATAGGATGATAGGTCATCCTTCAACCAGGGGCATGATCACTGGTGGGCTTAAGATGTACTTCTTTAGGCTGTCGAACGCCTCTTGGCAGTCATCTGTCCATTGGTACATGACTCCCTTCTTCATTAACCTAGTAAAGGGAAAACATTTTCTAGCCAGATTGGCTATGAACCGCCTAAAATTGGCCAAGTGCCCTTGAAATCCCTTCAACTCGGTGAGATTGTGCGGAGGTGGCAGGCCGAGGATAGCCTTTGCCTTCTCAGGGCCGACTTCGATGCAACGATGGCGTACAACGAAGCTAAGTAACTTCCCTGAGGTAACCCCGAAGGTGCCTTTCAAGGGATTCATCTTCAGGCTATGCTGTCGAAGTTTGTGAAAGATGGTCTCAAGGTTTGACAGGTGATCTGAGCGCTATCTTGATTTGACCACCAAGTCATCCAAGTATCATTCAACGAATCTCCCCAGGAATGGATTAAAGATACGATGCATGTCACACTGATATGTGGCGCCAGCATTCATGAGACCAAAGGGCATAACCCTATAATAGAATACTCCTTGGGGGCCCCTGAAGGTAGTTTATTCTCCATCTTATTGTACCATCCTAATTTGATTATTCCCAGAATAACCATCCATGAAGAAGAGAGCCTCATACATGGCTGTTGCATCGATTAATAACTCGGTGATCGGGACCGGGAAATCGTCTTTTGGGAAATTATGATTGAGATCTCTGAAATCAATGCAGATGTGGATTTGTCCATTCTTTTTCTTGACAGTGATGATGTTAGCCAACTAGATAAGGTACTGGACCTCCCGAATGAAGCCTTATTTAACGATATTATCAACTTCAGCCTCTATTTTGGAAGCATGTGAGGGGTGTGTCCTTCTGGCAGCCTTTTTATGGCCCCGGTGGTCTTCTGGCAGACCCAGGTGATGCATCGCCACTTCAGGACCGAGTCTCGACATTTCCGTGAAATTCCAGGAAAAAAAATCTCGATGTTGCCTTAAGAAAGTGGTATATACCTCATGCTCTTTGGTGGACATGGCTGTACTAACAAGAGTGGGCCTCAGATCTTCCTTGGTACCCATGTTTATTTCCTGGAGCTCGTCCACCATGGTGGAGATACCCTCCTCAAATGTGGGAGGTGCATCCCTGAGATCTTCCTCCTCTTCTTCTCCCAACTCCTCATCTTATTGATCCGGTGAAGGGAGAGATCTTGACTCGGGTTCCTGGGAGTTCGGAGGCGAGGCATTGTGGGAGTCCTTGTTCAAGTACTCATTCCCGAATTGAGGGTTAGCAGACGTTCCCATATTTTCATGCTCGGTCGTTATGGCTGAAGTCATGAGGATAACCGAGTGCATGTCCAAACATGAACCACTACTCTCAACATGGTTGATGGGCAGTACGTAGTCTCCACCAAGATATTTGAGGGGGTTATCAAGAACCATTTCCAAACCATTTGGAGTGGGGATTCAGTCAACACCATCAACCAAAGGCTTGTTATTCTTTTGCTCATAGAACCTGGCGTTAATGTAATGTGACTCGGAGAGCTCGAAAGGGGCCTTGTCAGCATGTAATGTCCCACTTTTCCTATTGATGCAGTACTTAATACACTGGTGGTAGGATGAAGGAACATCCATGTGCTTATGGATCCACGACCTTCCCAGCAGGGCATTGAATGTTGTGTTCTGCCGGACCACCAGGAATTCCGAGTAGGCCACAAGGTCGCCAAAATGGGTTTTTAGCTTGATTTTCCCCATTATCTTTTGTTCACTCTTGTTGTAACTTAACCGAGTTGTTTCTAAGGTTACTAGGTCATTCTCACTGTAGCCCACCATACGGAGTGTTCGTAGGGGAAGGAGGTTAACTCCAGAGCTGTTGCCAATAAAGAATTTACGGATATCAACATCATTTAGTGTGCTGGAAACATATAGTGGTTTGATGTGTCCTTGCATGATGGAATCTTTGTCCTGATCGGTGAAGGAAATCACCGCATTGCATTCAGCCGGGCCAGTCTCCATTCGATAAATCTTGACGGAAACTACCTTGGCTTGAAACTATTGGGGGCTGAGCAAGGATTCTATAAGCGCCTCCCAGAGGTCGGCTGACAAACTCAGGGCATCCAGGATCGACTGTTTGGCTGGTACCGACGCTAGCTGCTTATGTTTATCATATTTCTATTCTAGTAGCCGATGCTTCTCCGTTGGCGGGAGAGTTTTAACGGAAATCTTGGGAGTTGGAATACGTGATGAGGAGGGACCGGCTACGGGGTCAGATGCCGATGATGTCCCTTCGTCCTAAGGACTCGGCCCGACCTGTAGAGACCCAAAGATTGACGTACATGGACAATACTTTACTTTTACGGAATACTTAATACCCAACAAAAACAGACACCAAAGGACCGTAATATTTTAGTGTCTTTGGAAACTCAGAACAAAATCTTCTAATCATGGTGAAAGATCTTCAACATCTTCCATAAAGATATTCCACTTTTGGTTTTCATACATAAAACCTTTCATTATATCTTGCGGAAAAGAAAACATAAAAAGTGCGAGCTCAAATTCTCAATAAGGGTAAACATAGATAACATAAAACAACCCATAAAAATTTAAATACAAAAACTTGAACATAAAATCTAAACATCAAAATCTTGTGCAAAGACATAAATCTTAGAAGTATGTAAGGAATATATCATAAAGGAACATCAATCATGATAAAATAGCATGGTAATAAAACATGTAATTATGTAAACCATTAAGCACATGATATGATTTCTGTAGTAGCCAAGGCATTGCGGCCAAGACCATCTTAGTGGACAAAGTCCCTTACTGAACCAGGTTTATTTTCCGTTCCAGCCCTGTATTACTAAACCGGATTTACTTTCCGTTTCAGCCATGTATATCTCATGAGATATAAATCTTTACCCAATGCATTGGAGGGAGATATAGGTCCCACCCATCTCATAATGAAATCATTTTTACCTGTGCCTTAAAACATTCATCATAACCCAAAGAATAAAATGGGTTTCATAAACATCATCCCATCATCACATAATCCATATAAAAAAAGGATATAATTTCATCATAAGAGAAGTGAAACCATGTAAATCATAGAAATATTATACTTGAAACATACACATATGAAATAATGTCATCTTATATGGAAAATGGTTTTGATAAAGCACTTGAAATGAATTCTTGAGGAAAATATCCTTTCATCTTGAAGATCATTTTCTTTTAAATAAATGCCATTAAATTTTAAAAGAAAAGAATTTTGTTTAAAATATTCATGAAATCTTGTAGAGTAAGCTTCCTAAAAATAATGTGTTATGAAATCGTAAAAAACCTGTACGTGCCATATAAGTTAAAAAAACATTCTTCTCATACTTTTGGCGGAAAAGTAAAAAAAGTACCTCGTAACATAAACAAAAGAAATATTCCTTACATACCATGTATTAAAAGTAAAAAATGGGTAAAAAGGACTTTAAACATACATGAAATCTTTTTTAGAAAATAGAAACATGGATGATAAATATAACCCCAGTAAATACTTACGAATAAACAATCTCGGATAAAAACAAGATTGGAAAAGTTATCCCTTACAAAGATCTTTTTGTAAAAAAAATAGATCACTTATGTGTATTCACTATAAGGTCACATAAAGAAATTATAAATACATTATAATATATTCATTTCTCACATAATCAAAGAATGACATAAACAAGAAAGAGAAGACCAACCCAAAGAATGGAAATTTGGTTAAGAAGTTCCCTTACCTCGTGTCCGACTTGACTCGATCGTTCATTAATCTACTGAATAATAAACAAAAGTTAATTTATATTTTCTTAAGAACCTTTTTCAAATTTATTATTCCTTTTATATAACTTATTAACATGTTATAAACATTATGTAACCATTTAAGTTAATAATGTTCATTTTGTCGATATTTGGTACTTGAGTCAAAAATAGACTTCTTATAGTTACATGTTATTCATGTGGTCAAAGGATCATTATATCCAAAATGATATTCATGATTTATATATAATATATATCATATATATCCATTATATACATGTATTTATAATATTACATAACATATGGAGGTAAGAAATGAAATGCACCGTTCATGGAGACGGTAAGTCGTACGTACACATGAACACTACTTTCATTTCTATTTCTTATTTTAATCGAATTAAAAAATAATGATACATAGGTATATTATAATTCCAGTATAATATCATATATAATATCATTAACTACATCCTTTATACATCCCACATAAGGCATTAACGAATCACATCACTTTTAGGGGGCGGTAGTCCGCACTTCTTCAAATGAGATTATCGTATTTACCCTCTATGGAAACCATAAAGGCTTGATATAATTGGGAAGTAAAGAAGAATAAGGAAATAATAAACATAATATGTATTATATATAAATACAGTTCCATCATAATGGCCACCATGAGAGGCGGTAGGAGAAAATCGAAGAATCATCATTTCATGAGGCGTTAGTTTTCCATCAACAGAAACATTATGTTCTTCATCCATTAGATGGAGGTTTGTGCAAGTGTAGTTATAATCCTTCTCATAACAACATCCTATTATATTTAGGATACTTTTTTTGTTACAAAATAAAGGATTAAAAAGAGTTTATGTGTTGGAGAAGTAGAATAAAAGAAAACAACTTAAGAGAAACTATTACCTTTAATTTGGGGAACTTCCTTCGGTTTAAACCAAAAGTACTTCTTGAAGTGCCTTCTGACTAAGTTAAGGCATCTAGAAGGAGTATAGGGATGTAGGGAGCTTAATTGGATAGATTTTGGACAAGCATAATGGCTTGAGAGTTGTGAGGAATTGGATAGAAATGGTCTCCTTTTATAAGGGAGAAGAGGGGCTCTTTAAGAAATAGTGAAAATATTATTTTATAATATAATGATATTCGGTTTCTAATGGTCCCAAAATCATTTTAGTCGAAGATAAGACGACTAATGGTCGAAATATAATCATCAAATCATAATTGGACATGTTTTGGATAAAATTTTAATCATTATAATCTTATTTATTTAAATCATTTATTAATGAGGTAAACACTACATCATTATTGTGTCATATATAATTTAATTCATTTGATGTATAAAAATTATGAAAACATACCATGATGTAGGAAATCCATTTAGCTTTCTAATTAATATTTATAGTTTAAAATATGACTTATATACACCATATAAAAATTATTTTACCAAAGGATGATTGTTAATATCAATTTTGTCTTGACATTAAATTAATTAATCAAATGCGTCATTGTTTTTCATAAGTGGCTCCATGGGGTCCCAAAATCGACCCAAGGATTATCATGGTCGGAAATTACATATCCAATAAATTTTGGACAAGTTTTAAGGTTATTTTGAATTATTATACTATTCTTTTAACCTTGAATTACCATATTTACTTTTAACCATGGTAAATAAAAGTAAAAAGTTATTATTCACCAAATAATATTTTTATCTTATTGAACCACATTTTACTCCTTAATATTAACCATGTCTCTCAGATTTCCAAAATTCAACTAACAGAAGTGGTAAAATTAAGTTTTATGAACAATTGCAAAAGCTCTTAGGAGGTGGGTAAACGACGGTGAAAAGTTCAATACAATTTTTATAAATCTAAAATTATTATAAAATGACTCCAATTAATTTGAATGAACTTATATAAGTATTATGTATCTATTTTTACCTAAAATAAATTTAAATTGAATAAATTATTCTTTAAATAAAAAGTCGGTTTTAACCAAAAACTCAGTGTTTTCACTATTCATCAAAAATTGATGTTTTTCAGAAAAATACCAAAAATTCAGCCTAAGATATATTTGATATTACGAATTCAAATATGATGTTTATTTTTCAAAATTCAAAACATATAAGTGTAATTAATTAATTTTAAAAGTAATTCCCATTATCAAAATAAATACCGTCATTTTAAGAAACAATAACTTTCAAAAGATCGACATTTGTTTATGTCCAAATTCAAAGTGAAATTAATTCCAATGACAAGAATTGTATTAAATGGTAAAAATATATTCTAATTACACTTTAAAACCAATTAAAAATATAATCTAACCATAGAAATTATTTCGATGAAAAAAGTTGTTTTTAATTAAACTATAGTGTGTTTTTACTATTAATCAAAATATGAATGTTATCTGAATAATATGAAAAATTTATAAAAAGTAAATTCTTATATCCTGATTCCAAAGAAGAATTTTATTTTGTCAAATTGAACTTATAGACATGTCAAAAACTAGATTTAATGTGGGTGCTCCATCAAAAGGTGGAAAAATGCATTTTTAAAAAAATACTCATTTTACACGAAAAATTTATTTTATTCACATACCATGTTCTATAAAATGTGTAAGATGAAATAATAATGTTATAAAATTAAAAAAGAAGTTAATAATATTCATAACGGATAGTTCATAATAATATTATAACCATATATCGTTGTTTAGTGAAACCCGGTATTGCGTACAACACACGCTATCGAGGAAGATTGTGATTGCGTGTAATGCAAGCCAAGTCAGGGTTGCGTATACTGCAAGATAATACGGTATTGCGTATAGAGAAAGATAATCTTGGTGTAGCGTAAAACAGAATATATGAAATAAATTTAAAAAAGAATATATCTCATAAAATTTCAGGGTGTTACATTCTACCCCCCTTAAAATGAATTTCTCCCTCAAAATTCATCGGGGTTATAAATTGTTTACCACTTTAATGTTTTGTTCATAAAAACCCACATCGTAAAAGGACTACTAAAACTTAATTTTAAAAAGTGAAGTATGAAACCTAACGGTTACCCAAATTAACTCATCACTAGGATTCCATGTAGGAGAACATAGGTTAAAATATGGTTATGAAAGAGAAATCTAACCATCATGTTCTAATAGAGAGTGGTAGAGAACATGACTATGAAAAAAGCCAACAATCACAAAGCCATAAATTTGTGATGATCTAAGGTACCATATGATTCATTAGATATGAGGGCACTAGGACAACATTTTTGGTTTTCAAGATCATTTCCCTAATGTTGAAGAATTTTCAAATCAAAAGAAATACTTACTTGATTTTGGTACAATATCACTGTTGTTCATGCCTTGAACAATTTCCACTTCATCTCTTTAAGAAATAAAGTTGAATTTTTTATTCATGAAGTGTTAGCAGATCTTGTGATAGAATGTTGAATCATTCCATCTGTTTCAAACAAAATTTTAGAAAAAGTTATCAAATATAAATAAGTTCATCTATGGTGTGGTTAATCGTATATGATATCAAAAATGGACTTATACTTCATATATCATTCCACTTAATAAAATAAAACTATTTTCTACTAACAAGAGACTTCCTGTAGGCCAGTGGTAGGAGTTAAAGGCCTGTCATACTTCAGTTGTGGGTTTGATTCCTGCAACCTTGTCCGACGCAATGGATAGTCTCCCATTCTACATGTTGTCCTTTTTCTAAAACTATACTATTAAAGATTCCAGATATAATTTCAAAAAAAGTTCTAGCCTTAAACAATACTATCTTATGTCTAACATAATTCATTATAATCTTTAGGCTTATCCAAAATACTTCTGTCCAAGCTCATAGTGTATAGAAAACAATTACTAGAAATTTCATCTACCGAGCATGTGAATACCATCATTTATCCCCGATATATCTTGTTGATCACTTTCCAATCATGTGAATACCTTAATCACGTATTCTCTAAAAAAATGAACACCCATTAAACCTTAGGGAAAACATGAATGATGTCAAAAGTTAACTCTTTCCATATACTAAAATCCCAAAAATTCTATATACCCAAACCATGATATCACTTTTTCCTTATACTAGTCATGAGATCATTAATACTATCAAACATTTCATTATCTCTTTATCCCTTCTTTATGCGCATATTAGGTGCTTTCAAAAAATATATAAATAACATTTCCTGGTTACCAGTACCATTCAACATATACTTTCAAAACTCAAGAAAAGGCAACGGAGTAACAATCCTTAGATATTTCTTTATTCTATAGTACCATACATTATTCTTGATAAACATAAAATTATTACACTACCTTCTTAAACCATTGACCGAGATTCAAAAATTCTTTTATCTCACATATCATTTGAATTATATTCATCATAATCAATATAAATACTACCCATATGACCATGATGATTCTTTTCATGAGACTTTCCCTTAGGGAATTGGTTTGCATAATGCCCGTACATTCCGCATTTAAAATATTTAACCATTGTTGCTATCTTAGAAATACCATTATCCTTGTCCATGTTGTTAACTAAACCTTTTCCTTTGTAATTACTATCTTTGAGCCTTCTTTTCCACACCCAAAGCATCTTCTAGTTACTTTGAAACATTCTTCTTGATGCCTCTCCCCACATGATTTACATGAGGGAAATTGAACTTTTTTTCCTCTATGATCATCATGAAACTCCATCTTTCTCTTATTAGATGAGTCGGGAAACATACCAATGTTGAGATTATTGATCATATTATGAGATTTCTGATTAGGAATAATAATGATATCTGGACTTCCAGATCCAATTTCATTTGGTTGCTCATGAAGAATATCAATCCATTGTCCATCATATCCTCCATCATCATGAATCTTCCTGTTTCCAGCCATTTTCTAAAACCAAAAAAGAATATTGTGAGAGGCCAAAATCACAATCAAGGGGGAGTAACCTCAATATCTAACATCGTAGGTTTAATTCTAATTTCATTACCATAATTCTAAGACAATAACCTATACTTATACTTATCCTTAAGGACATCCCTAAACATACCTTAGAAATATCTCTAGGGATCTCACTAAAGTTTTCGCATCCTAGTTTCCAAAGGTTGACTAAACCTTTTCTATGATACCAACTGTAGAGACTCAAAGCTTGAAGTATATGGACAATACATTACTTTTGCGGAATACTTAATACAAAACAAAAACAGACACTAAAGGACCGTAATAGTTTAGTGTCTTTGGAAACTCGGAACGTAATCTTCTAATCATGGTGAAAGATCTTCAACATCTTCCATAAAGATATTCCCCTTTTGGTTTTCCTACCTAAAACCTTTCTTTATATCCTGGGGAAAAGAAAACACAAAAAGGGTGAGCTC
Organism: Viscum album; assembly: GCA_963277665.1. Taxonomy (NCBI): domain Eukaryota; kingdom Viridiplantae; phylum Streptophyta; class Magnoliopsida; order Santalales; family Viscaceae; genus Viscum; species Viscum album. The sequence continues at coordinate 1,388,166,175 of OY728133.1, read as the reverse complement.
AAATGCTCAATAAGGGTAAACAGAGATAACATAAAACAATACATAAACATTTAAATGCAAAAACATGAACATAAAATCTAAACATCAAAATCTTGAGCAAAGAAATAAATCTTGGAAGTACGTAAGGCATATATCATAAAGGATCATCAATCATGATAAAATAGCATGGTAATAAAACATGTAATTTTGGAAACCATTAAACACATGATATGATTTCCATAGTAGCCAATACATTGCTTCCAAGAACATCTTAGTGGACAAAGTCCCTTACTGATCCAGGTTTAATTCCGTTCCAGCCCTGTATTACTAAACCGGATTTACTTTCCATTTCAGCCATCTCTATCTCATGAGATATAAATCTTTACCCAATCCATTGGAGGGAGATATAGGTCCCACCCATCTCATAATGAAATCATTCTTACTTGTGCCTTAAAACATTCATCATAACCCAAAGAATAAAATGGGTTCCATAAACATCATCCCATCATCACATAATCCATATAAAACAAATGGATATAATTTCATCATAAGAGAATTGAAACCATGTAAATCATAGAGAAATTATACTTGAAACATACACATATAAAATAATGCCATCTTAGATGGAAAATGGTTTTGATAAAGCACTTGAAATGAATTCTTGAGGAAAATATCCTTTCTTATTGAAAATCATTTTCTTTTCACTAAATTCCATTCAATTTTAAAAGAAAATGATTTTGTTTAAAATAGCCATGAAAGCTTGTAGAGTAAGCTTCTTGAAAATAATTTGTTATGAAACCGTAAAAAATCTGTATGTGTAGTATAAGTTAAAAAAACATTCTTCTCGTACTTTTTCCGGAAAAGAAAAAAAGTACCTCGTAATGTAAACAAAAGAATCATTCCTTAAATACCATGTAGTAATAGTCAAAAATGGGTAAAAATGACTTTAAACAGACATGAAATCATTTTTAGAAAATAGTAACTTGGATGATAAATATAAACCCAGTAAATACTTACGAATAAACAATCTTGGATAAAAACAAGATTGGAAAAGTTATCCCTTACAAAGATCTTTTTGTAAACAAAATAGATCACTTATGTGTATTAACTATAAGGTCACATAATGAAAGTATAAATACATTATAAGATATTCATTTCTCACATAATCAAAGAACGACATAAACAAGAAAGAGAAGATCAACCCAAAGAACTGAAATTGGGTTAAGAAGTTCCCTTACCTCATGCCCGACTTGACTCGATAGTTCTTTAATCTCTTGAATAATAAACCAAAGTTAATTTATACTTGCTTAAGAACCTTTTTAAAATTTATTATTCCTTTTATATCACTTATTACCATGTTATAAACATTATGTAACCATTTAAGTTAATAATGTTCGTTTTGTCGATATTTGGTACTTGAGTCAAAAATGGACTTCTTATAATTACATTTTATTCATGTGGTAAAAGGTTTATTATATCCAAAATTATATTCATGATTTATATATCATATATATCATATAAATCCATCATATACATGTATTTATAATAATAGATAACATATGGAGGTAAGAAATGAAATGCACCGTTCATGGAGACGGTAAGTCGTAGGTACACATGAACACTACTTTCATTTCTATTTCTTATTTTAATGGAATTAAAAAATAATGATACATAGGTATATTTTAATTCCAGTATAATATCATATATAATATCATTAACTACATCCTTTATACATCCCACATAAGGCATTAACGAATCACATCACTTTGAGGGGGCGGTAGTCCGCACTTCTTCAAATGAGATTATCGTATTTACCCACTATGGAATCCATAAAGTCTTGATATAATTGGGAAGTAAAAAAGCATAAGGAAATCATAAACATAGTATGTATTATATATAAATACAGTTCCATCATAATGTCCACCATTAGAGGCGGTAGGAGAAAATCGAACAATCATCATTTCGTGAGGTGTTAGTTTTCCATCAACAGAAACATTATGTTCTTCATCCATTAGATGGAGGTGTGTGAAATTGTAGTTAAAATACTTCTCATAAAAACATCCTAGTATATTTAGGATACTGGTGTTGTTACAAAATAAAGGATTAAAAAGAGTTTAGGTGTTGGAGAAGTAGAATAAAAGAAAACAACTTAAGAGAAACCGTTACCTTTAATTTGGGTAACTTCCTTTGGTTTGAACCAAAAGGACTTCTTGAAGTGCCTTCTACCTAAGTTAAGGATTCTAGAAGGAGTATAGGGATGTAGGGAGATTATTTGGGCAGAGTGTGGATGAGCATAATGGCTTGAGATTTGTGAGGAATTGGATAGAAATGGTCTCCTTTTATAAGGGAGAGCAGGGGCTCTCTAGGAAAGAGTGAAAATACTATTTTATAATATAATGATATTCGGTTTCTAATGGTCCAAAAATCATTATAGTCGAAGATAAGATGACTCATGGATGCAATATAATCATCCAACCATAATTTTACATGTTTTGGATAATATTTTAATCATTATAATCTTATTTATTTAAATCATTTATTAATGAGGTATACACTACATCATTATTGTGTCATAAATAATTTAATTCATTTGATGTCTAAAAATTATGAAAAAATACCATGGTGTAGGAAATCTTTTTATATTTCTAATGAATATTTATAGTATAAAATATGACTTATATAACACCATATAAAAATTAATTTACTAAAGGATTTTTGTTAATGTCAATTTTGTATTTACATTAAATTAATTAATCTAATGTGTCATTGTCTTTCATAAGTGGCTCCATGGGGTCCCAAAATCGATCTAAGGATGACCATGACCGGCCATTACTTATCCAATATGGTTTGGAAAAGTTTTAAGGTAATTTTGAATTATTATAATATTCTTTTAACCTTGAATTACCCTATTTACTTTTAACCGTGGTAAATAAAAGTTAAATGTTACTATTCATCAAAAATTATTTTTCTCTTATTGAAGCAAATTTTACTCCTTGATATTAACCGTGTCTCTAAGATTTTAGAAATTCAACTAACATAAGTGGTAAAATTATGTTTTATGAACAATTGCAAATGCTCTTAGGAGGTGGGTAAAAGACGGTGAAAAGTTCAAAACAATTTTTATAAATATAAAATTATTATAAAATGAATACAATAAATTTCATTGAAATTATATAACTATTATGTATCTATTTTTACCTAAAATAAATTTAAATCAAAAAAATGATTATTTAAAAAAAAGTCGGTTTTAGCCGAAAACTCAGTATTTTCATTATTCATCAAAAATTGATGTTTTTCAGAAAAATATCAAAAATTCAGCCTAAGATATATTTGATATTCCAAATGGAAAAATGATTTTTACTTTTCAAAATTCAAAACATAGAAGTGGCATTAATTAATTTTAGAAGTAATTCCCGTTATCAAAATAAATAGCGTGTTTTTAAGAAACAATAACTATCAAAAGATCGACACTTGTTTATGTCCAAATTCAAAGTGAAATTAATTCCAATGACCAGAATTGGATTAAATGGTAAAAATATATTCCATTTACACTTTAAAACCAATTAAAAAGATAATCTAACCATATAAAGTATTGCGATGAAATAATTTGTTTTTCATTAAAATATAGCGTGTTTTTACTATTAATCAAAATATGAAAGTTATCAGAATAATAAGAAAAATTTATACAAAGTAAATTTTTATATCCTGATTCCAAAGAAGAATTTTATTTTGTCAAATTGAACTTATAGACATGTCAAAAACTAGATTTAATATGGGTGCGCCATCAAAAGGCGGCAAAAATGCATTTTTTGAAAAATACTCATTTTACCTGAAAAATTTATTTTGTTCACATACCATGTTCTAGAAAATGTGTAAGATGAAATAATAATGTTATAACATTCAAAATGTAGTTAATACTATTCATAGAAGATAGTTCATAATAATATTATAACCATATATTGTTGTTTAGTGAAACTCGGTATTACGTACAACACACGCTATCGAGGAAGGTTGCGATTGTGTGTAATGCAAACCATGTCAGGGTTGCGTATTCTACAAGATAATATAGTGTTACGTATAGAGCAAGATAATCTTGGTGTAGCGTAAAATAGAAGATATGAAAGAAATTTAAAAAAGAATATATCTCATAAAATCTCGGGGTGTTACATTCTAACCCCCATAAAATGAATTTCGCCCTCAAAATTCGTCGGGGTTATAAATTGTTTACCACTTGAATGTTTCGTTCGTAAAAACCCACATCGTAAAAGGACTACTAAAACTTAATTTTAAAATGTGAAGTATGAAACCTAATGGTTACCCAAAATTAACTCATCACTGGATTTCCATTTGGAGAACATAGGTGAAAATATGGATATGGAAGAGAAATCTAACCATCATGTTTTGAAGGAGAGTGGTAGAGATCATGGCTATGAAAAAAGCCAAAAATCACAAATCCATAAATTTGTGATGATCTAAGGTACCATCTGATTCATTAGATATGAGGGCACATGGACAACATTTTTGGTTTTCAAGATCATTTCCCTAATGTTGAAGAATTTTCGAATCAAAAGAAATACTTACTTGATTTTGGTACAATCTCACTATTTTTCGTCCCTTGAACAATTTCCAATTCATCTCATTAGGAAATGAAGTTGAATTTGTTATTCGTGAAGTGTTAGCAGATCATGTGATAGAATGTTGAGTCATTCCATCTGTTTCAAAAAAAATGTTTGAAAAAGTTATCAAATATACATAAGTTCATCTATGGTGTGGTTAATTGTATATGATATCAAAAATGGACTTATACATCATATATCATACCGCTTAATAAAATAAAACTATTTTCTACTAACAAGGGACTTCCTGTAGGCCAGTGGTAGGTGATAAAGGCCCGTCGTACTTCGGTTGTGTGTTTGATTCCTGCAACCTTGTCCGATGCGATGGATAGTCTCCCGTCCTACAGGTTGCCTTTTTCTAAATCTATACTATTACACATTCCAGAAATAATATCGAAAAAGTTCTAGCCTTAAACAATACTATCTTCTGTCTCACATAATTCATTATAATCTTTAGGCTTATCCGAAATACTTCTGTCCAAGTTCATAGTATAAAGAAAACAATTACTATAAATTTCATCTACAGAGCATGTGAATACCATCATTTATCCCCGATATATCTTGTTGATCACATTCCAATCATGTGAATACCTTGATCATGTATTCTCTTGAAAAATTAATACCCATTGAACCTTAGTGAAAACATGAATGCTGTCAAAAGTTAACTCTTTCCATATACCAGAATCCCAAAAATCCTATATACTCAAACCATGATATCACTTTGTCCTTATACTAGTCATGAGATCATTAGTAATATCAAACATTTCATTTTCTCTTTATCCCTTCTTTATGAGCATATTAGGTGATTTCCAAAAATATCTAAATAACCTCTCATGGTTACCTGTACCATTCAACATATACTTTCAAAACTCAAGAAAAGGCAACATAGTAACAATCCTTAGATTTTTCTTTATTCCATAGTACCATACATTATTCTTGAGAAACATAAAATCATTACACTACCTTCTTAAACCATTGATCGAGCTTCAGCAATTCTTTTATCTCATATATCATTTGTAGTATCTTCATCATCATCAATATAAATACTACACATATGACCATGATAATTCTTTTCATGAGACTTTCCATTAGGGCATTGGTTTGCATAATGCCCGTACATTCCAAATGTAAAATATTTAACCGTTGTTGATGTCTTAGAAATACCATTATCCTTGTCCATGGTGTTAACTAAACCTTTTCCTTTGCAATTACTAGATTTGTGTCCTTCTTTTCCATGCCCAAAGCATCTTCCAGTTCCTTTGAAACATTCTCCCTAATGCCTCTTCCCACATAATTTACATGAGGGAAATGAAACTTTCTTTCCTCTATGATCATCATGAAACTCCATATTTATTTTATTAGATGAGTCGGGAAACATACCAAAGTTGAGATTATTGATCATATTATGAGATTTCTGATTTGGCATAATAACGACATGTGGACTTCCAGATCCAATTTCCTTTGGTTGCTCATGAAGAATATCAATCCATTGTCCATTATATCCTCCATCATCATGAATCTTCCTGTTTCCAGCCATTTTCTAAAACCCAAAAAGAATATTGTGAGAGGCCAAAATCATAATCAAGGGGGAGTAACCTCAATATATAACATCTTAGGTTTAATTCTAATATCGTTACCATAATTCTAAGACAATAACCTATACTTATACCTATCCTTAAGGACATCCCTAAAAATACCTTAGAAATATCTCTAGGGATCTCACTATAGTTTTCGCATCCTAGTTTCCAAAGGTTGACTAAACCTTTCTTATGATACCAACTGTAGAGACCCAAAGCTTGAAGTATATGGACAATACATTACTTTTGGGGAATAGTTAATACAAAACAAAAACAGACACTAAAGGACTGTAATAGTTTAGTGTCTTTGGAAACTAGGAACATAATCTTCTAATCATGGTGAAAGATCTTCAATATCTTCCATAAAGATATTACACTTTTTGGTTTTCCTACCTAAAACCTTTCTTTATGTCCTGGGGAAAAGAAAACATAAAAAGGGTGAGCTCAAATGCTCAGTAAGGGTAAACAGAGATAACATAAAACAATCCATAAACATTTAAATGAAAAAACTTTAACATAAAATCTAAACATCAAAATCTCGAGCAAAGACATAAATCATGGAAATACGTAAGGCATATATCATAAAGGAACATCAATCATGATAAAATAGAATGGGAATAAAACATTCAATTGTGGAAACCATTAATCACATGATATGATTTCCATAGTAGCCAAGGCATTTCTACCAAGACCATCTTAGTGGACAAAGTCCCTTACTGAACTGGGTTTACTTACCATTCCAGCCCTGTATTACTGAACCGGATTTACTTTCTGTTTCATCCATGTCTATCTCATGAGATATAAATCTTTACCCAATCCATTGGAGGGATATATCGGTCCCATCCATCTCATAATGAAGTCATTCTTACATGTGCCTTAAAACATTCATCATAACCCAAAGAATAAAATGGGTTTCATAAACATCATCCCATCATCACATAATCCATATAAAACAAATGGATATAATTTCATCATAAGAGAAGTAAAACCATGTAAATCATAGAGAAATTTTACTTGAAACATACACATATGAAATAATTCCATCATAGATGGAAAATGGTTTTGATAAAGCACTTGAAATGAATTCTTGAGGAAAATATCCTTTCTTCTTGAAAATAATTTTCTTTTCACTAAATTCCATTAAATTTTAAAAGAAACAGATTTTGTTTAAAATAGTCATGAAAGATTGTAGGGTAAGCTTCTTGAAAATAAGGTGTTATGAAACCGTAAAAAATCCGTATGTGCAGTATAAGTTAAAAAAACATTATTCTCGTACTTTTGCCGGACAAGTAAAAAAAGTACCTCGTAACGTAAACAAAAGAAACATTACTTACATACCATGCAGTAAAAGTCAAAAATGGGTAAAAGGGACTTTAAACATACAAGAAACCATTTTTAGAAAATAGGAACATGGATGATAAATATAACCCCAGTAAATACTTATGAATAAACAATCTCGGATAAAAACAAGATTGGAAAAGTTATCCCTTACAAAGATATTTTTGTAAAAAAATAGATCACTTATGTGTATTTACTATAATTTCACATAAATAAAGTATAAATACATGATAAGATATTTATTTCTCACATAATCAAAGAACGACATAAACAGGAAAGAGAAGATCAACCCAAAGAACGGAAATTGGGTTAAGAAGGTCTCTTACCTCGTGTCCTACTTGACTCGATCATTCTTTAATCTCATGAATAATAAACCAAAGTTAATTTATACATGCTTAAGAACCTTTTTAAAATTTATTATTCCTTTTATATCACTTATTATCATGTTATAGTCATTATATAACCATTTAAGTTAATAATGTTCATTTTGTCGATATTTGGTACTTGAGTCAAAAATACAATTTTTATAATTACATGTTGTTCATGTGGTAAAAGGTTAATTATATCCAGAATGATATTAATGATTTATATATCTTATATATCATATATATCCAGTATATACATGTATTTATAATATTACATAAGATATGGAGGTAAGAAATGAAATGCACCGTTCATGGAGACGGTAAGCCGTACGTACACTTGAATGCTACTTTCATTTCTATTTCTTATTTTAATGAAATTAAAACACAATGATACATAGGTATATTATAATTCCAGTATAATATCATATATAATATCATTATCTATATCCTTTATACATCGCACATAAGGCATTAACCAATCACATCACTTTGAGGGGGCGGTAGTCCACACTACTTCAAATGAGATTATCGTATTTACCCACTATGGAAACCATAAAGGATTGATATAATAGGGAAGTAAAGAAGTATAAGGAAATAATAGACATAATATGTATTATATATAAATATAGTTCCATCATAATGGACACCATGAGAGGCAGTAGGAGAAAATTGAACAATCATCGTTTTGTGAGGCGTTCGTTTTCCATCCACAGAAACATTATGATCTTAATCCATTAGATGGAGGTGTGTGCAAGTGTTGTCAAAATCCTTCTCATAACAACATACTAGTATATTTTGGATACTGGTGTTGTTACAAAAGAAAGTATTAAAAAGAGTTTAGGTGTTGGAGAAGTAGAATAAAATAAAACAACTTAAGAGAAACCACTACCTTTAATTTGGGTAACTTCCTTTGGTTTGAACCAAAAAGACTTCTTGAAGTGCCTTATGCCTAAGTTAAGGCTTCTATAGGGAGGATATGGATGTAGGGAGATTAATTGGGCAGATTTTGGACGAGCCTAATGACTTGAGAGTTGTGAGGAATTGGATCGAAATGGTATCCTTTTATAATGGAGAGGAGGGGCTCTTTAGGAAATAGATAAAATATTGTTTTATAATATAATGATATTGGGTTTTTAATGGTCCAAAAATGATTATAGTCAAAGATAAGATGACTCATGGTCGAAATATAATCATCCAATCATAATTGGACATGTTTTGGATTATATTTTAATCATTATAATCTTATTTATTTAAATCATTTATTAATGAGGTAAACAGTACATCATTATTGTGTCATAATTAATTTAATTCATTTGATGTCTAAAAATTATGAAAAAATACCATGATGTAGGAACTATTTATATATTTCTAATGAATATTTATTGTCTAAAATATGACTTATATAACACCATATAAAAATTAATTTACTAATACATTTTTGTTAATGTCAATTTTGTCTTTACATTAAATTAATTAATCTAATGTGTCATTGTCTTTCATAAGTGCCTCCATGGGGTCCCAAAATAGACCCAAGGATTTCCATGGCCGGAAATTACTTATCCAATAAGGTTTGGACAAGTGTTAAGGTAATTTTGAATTATTATAATATTCTTTTAACCTTGAATTACCCTATTTACTTTTAACCGTGGTAAATAAAAGTAAAAAGTTACTATTCACCAAAAATTATTTTTATCTTATTGAACCACATTTTACACCTTGATATTAACCGTGTTTCTCGGATTTTCGAAATTCAAATCACAGAAGCGGTAAAATTAAGTTTTATGGACAATTACAAAAGCTCTTAGGAGGTGGCTAAAAGACGGTGAAAATTTTAATACAATTTTTATAAATCTAAAATTATTATAAAATGACTCCAATGAATTTCATTGAACTTAAGTATTATGTATCTATTTTGACCTAAAATAAATTTAAATCGAATAATTGATTATTTAAATAAAAAGTCGGTTTTAACCAAAAACTCAGTGTTTTCACTATTTATCAAAAATTGATGTTTTGCAGAAAAATACCAAAAATTTATCCTAAGATATATTTGATATTCCTAATTCAAAAATGATGTCTATTTTTCAAAATTCAAAACATAGATGTGGAATTAATTAATTTTAAAAGTAATTCCCACTATCAAAATAAATAGGGTGTTTTTAAGAAACAATAACTATCAAAAGATCGACACTTGTTTATGTACAAATTCAAAGTGAAATTAATTCCAATGACTATCATTGGATTAAATGGTAAAAATATATTCTAATTACACTTTAAAAAAAATTAAAAATATAATCTAACCATATAAATTATTGTGATGAAGAAAGTTGTTTTTAATTAAAATATAGCGTGTTTTTACTATTAATCAAAATATGAAAGTTATCAGAATAATATGAAAAATTTATCCAAAGTAAATTTTTATATCCTGATTCCAAAGAAGAATTTTATTTTCTCAGATTGAACTTATAGACATGTCAAAAACTAGATTTAACGTGGGTGCGCCATCAAAAGGCGGCAAAACAGCATTTTTTGAAAAATACTCATTTTACCAGAAAAATTTATTTTGTTCACATACCATGTTCTAGAAAATGTGTAAGATGAAATAATAATGTTATAACATTCAAAATGTAGTTAATACTATTCATAACGACTAGTTCATAATAATATTATAACCATATATCGTTATTTAGTGAAACCCGATACTGCGTACAACACACTCTATCGAGGAAGGTTGTGATTGCGTGTAATGCATTCCAAGTCAGGGTTGTGTATACTACAAGATAATACGGTGTTACGTATAGAGAAAGATAATATTGGTGTAGTATACAACAAAAGATATGAAAGAAATTTAAAAAAGAATATATCTCATAAAATATCAGGGTGTTACACGACCGGTCTGTTTGTACGCACTAGGTGGCTAGGCACTTGTTCCCCCTCTAATGGGTAATGTAGAATGACAGGGGGAAGAGTGGACACTTGTGGAGTTGTAGGTATATTCTTTATCCTGTTGAGTCTGTTGAAGGGATCTCCCACGGGTTTCCGCGATACTGACGGTGTGTGCTGAGGTCCAACCGTAGGGTTGGTTTCAGCCGCGACTGCGCCTCCCCTGGTATCCCCTTCCTCTGTGATTCTTCATTCCGGCTCCTCGTGTTTGGAACTAGGGTTCATAACCATACCCCTCGTCAGGGAATGATTCCATTATATGGATGACGTTGATGGAACCAAAGATTAGCTCCTCGTCCTGTGACAGGTCAACCTGGTCGTTTGTCCCTGATGGTGCCGTTTGGTGGGTCGGTGCCTGTGGCGCTATGTTTGAGGGTATAAAATCCTCTAGTGTTGGGGATAACTTCGGCCTCGTTGCGGACTGCTCCTCTTTCTCTTTTTTCCTCCCTTTTCAATCACCCCCATATGACCAGCTCGTGGTGGGTTGTGAGGCCAATATTGTCGATTGTGCGGCATCAAGTGCTATTGGAGACAATAACGGCTGCTGTAGTTGGGCTCAGTGTATTCCCTGGGCTCGATTGATAGTATTCTGAGTCATCCAGTCATGAAACTTATAACCCTTATTACTGGTGACTTCCTGGCACCCCTCCCCTTTGTCAGAGTCGGTGGTGGAAATATATGTCACATGTGCTGGGGGTGGTCCCATCTCGACCTGACTGGAGTCTACCATCCTTTGAAGGAGGTCATTGAAGATGAAGTATTCCCAAATACTGTGCCCAAATATTCGATGGTAGGGACAGTAATCTGGCCTGTCTTCGCGGCAGACTTCTTTAGGTTTCTTTGGTTCCGGGAGGCAGAGCAAGTTTCAATTCATGGCAGCGATGAAGTAGCCGCAGACATGGTCGTCTTGAAATGAGTATACTTTATGTCTTTGTTCCTCAAACTGGTTCCTCTTCGACCCTCTTTGATTTTCCCGCCTAGGAGGAGGCGACCACTGATATACAAGGGGCCCTTGACGATTTGGTGGAGGCCTGAGCGGTGGAGCAGGCACAAGGGTTGGATAAAGAGTGACAGAGGAGGCTTCAGCTCTAACTTTTCAATTTGTAGGAGCCTCTGAGGCTATTCAGGACTTAAAATTGGTCCACTGTAGTGATTCCTCAATTCTCTGGGCAATGGCCGAGAGATGGCGAAAGCCAGTGGTGCACTCCACTGGTATGAGCGGAGTTCACAGCTCATCTCGAAGACTATCGATGCATATGGCATGCATCTCATCTTGAGGCATTGTCCTATTCAGAGAGTAGGTCAGACCTTTCCATCTAGAGATGAAATCCGAGACCCTCTCATTCTCTCTCTGTTTACTATTCATGGGGTCGCTGACTGTTGTTTTAGGCAACGTCGAGCTGAAGTGGAATAAGAAATGTTGCCGAAGGTCTTACCATCTTTTTATTGACTTGGCTGGCAGACTCATATACCAGACAAAGGTAGATCCTTGCAAGGTCTTTATGAAGAATCTGAGTTTCACTACTTCTTTTTGTTTCAGAGTTCCCATCATAGGGTCGCAATAAGATGCGTAGTGCATCAAATGCTGTTCCGGATCGCCTGATCCATTGAAAATAGGAAATATAGGGTACCCAAAATTGGGTGGAGGCGGTGTGTTGCTCACCCAATCCAGGTAGGGCTTCCTCTCTGGCTGTATCGGAGTGCATAGACCTTGCATTGCTTTCAATTGATCTATTAGTGGCTCTATGGTGTTGGTGAGACCCAATTTTACATCATGTTGGGCCCTATCCTGGGCAGGTGTAGCCCGAGGCATTGCTTGAGGATCCAGGTCAGTTGGCACCAGGGGTGCATGTGTCGTTTGTGACACCTTTGGAGGGTTCAAATGCACTAACTCCGGTTGCTTCCTAAATGGAGGGAGGTCTTGGTATTCATCCGGATCCACATTTAGGTAGTTGGATGGCCCGGGTGCCTCGTTGTGCAGGATCCCAGACCGTGCTTCATTTGCCAGGGCAAACCTTGGTCTTTGAGGTGCACTCACTAGGAGCACATGATGTGTCTCCTCATGGTACGCGCTTTCAATAAGACAGTTCCTCTGGAGTAGCTCGATGTCGAGCCACCTCAATTCTTTAGTTCCTCTTCCTATCGAGAAAACCTATCTTCGAGCGTAAGTGGGTCATTTTTATCGAGTGTAGGAGGCACGTTAGGGGTAACCGGTCCTGTGTTCTTATCTTTGTTGGGAGATCGTAGGGTGAGCGGAGGATGGTCTGCTGGAAGGGAAGTCATATTTTGAGTGGCCCTCTGGTTCCGGGTGTGCACACTTGGGGGTTCGTTGTGAGTCACATCCTGAACGGAACCATCGTCTCCCGATCCATCTGGATTCGCATCATCTCCGGTGTCACCTGTGGGGTCAGCCTCTATGGCGTTGATGGATGCATATCGCGGGGTGGAGAATATTTCATCTTCCAAATAGGAATAGTATCACCCACGTCTTTTACTGGACTTCCTTTTCATGTCCCAAGATTTCCTTTGGACTCCTTGATGAAGGGTGATGCAGAGATTTCTTTGATGAGACCTTACGGTAGGCCTCCCTCTTAGAGGGGATAATGATTCAAAGGATGGGATAGGACATGAGCCTCCTCTTCTGACTGTCCTACCTAGATGAGAGAATACTGATTCTCATAGGGGAGGTTGTTGTTGAGGAGGTAAAAATGCCCCGATCCCTGAGGGCTAGGGTTGGCTCTGTTCCTTGGACATTGAGTCTCTCCCATTTTTATTGGTCTTACAGGGGAATTTGGTGTTAAAAATGCCCCCAACCATGCATGCTAGGGTTGAACCTAGATTGCAGTAGTAGCTGTTGCTATTGCTACCTACCGAATCTTGCGTGCCCCCATTCGAGGGTGAACTGGGTTTGGTGCCAAGTTCTTCTGTGAATCAATCCCTTCTGGGGAGGTAGGAAATGAACACTAATTGGCCTCTCTTAGGCAAGGGGCCTGTTTTATGCTCCCGGTGGCCTGATTCAGGAGTTATTTAATGGCTTGTTCTCGTCAGGCCTGATGCTTCTAGGACTTACTCAAGGCCTGTCTCTGTTGGGTGTGTTACCACTCCTAAGAAAGGACCCCACTCCAATGCTGTCTTGATGTGATGACGTTGCAAGACACCATGCCGAATGGGTTCTTCTGGGCGGGGAGCGGAGTGAAATGCAGAGCTCCATGTTCCCCCCATCCCCTAATATGGACTCCCGTCGTAGCATCACCGATGAGGCAGCGCAGCTGGGGAAATGCACGGAGGCAGGCTATCTCAATGTTTTATTTACGCCTCTCGGACCACTGTTGTCGCACCGAAGGAAGAGCTTCCGGGTCGATGTGACACAGGTGGTCTCCTATTGTCTTGACGTGGTCTACATACCCGTCATAGGGCAGGATGCTTGATTTCAGCCGATGGAGGGTTGTCCATATATTGTAGTGAATGTCGTGCATGCATTCTTCCGAAAAATTTCTCGGTATGTCAAATTGAGAGGTGGCCGTGGGCCAAAACATAACTGGTATATCATCCCTGGCCAGTCGTCTCCACAGGTGAAACATGTTGGCATACTCCTCCGCTAGTGATTCCTTTACCAGGTCAGCCCAACTGAGATGATCACTATTAGTGTGGTCGGAGACAGTGCAACCAGTAGGTATGGAATTATCATGTGGGAGATTCCAAGGTGGTTCAGAAGATGAACGTGGCCCTGGATCATCTCCTGATTGAAGAAGGGTGTCGTTGGTGACTATATGAAAATCTGACATGCTTGATCCCATCCTTCTGAGTTCCTCGGCATATGAGGGCTTTTCTATGCTTGATTCGGCAGGGGTAGTTCCTTCCTGTCGATATGATATGTCATCGCGGGGAGGACCATTACAATGGCGGCCTCAATGGAGAGGACTACCATTAATGCTTGATGCCTCACTGCATAGAGTACTTTTTCAATGCATACCCTGGGGAGGACCTCCAAGGTGTGTCGTAGCAGGTGGAGGACCTTCTGGTTGCGTAGCATTGTTGTGGGGAGGGCCTTCACAACAACAACCATCATGGTGAGGATGACCATCATGGTTTGACGTTCCATGTGCATCCTAGGGAGGATCTTCAAGACACACTGTGATAAGGGGAGGACCTTCTTGTTTCTTGGGGCCACTTTGGGGAGGATCTTTGCAATGTCGGTCGTGGTGGCGAGGACTACCATCACAGCTACTTCAATGGAGAAGACTACCATTACTACTACCACATGGAGAATATCTGAGGGGTACAACCTGGGGAGGGCCTTCCGAATGTACCACAATGAGGGGAGGGCCTTCTCGTTTGTTGATGTCTCTATGGGGAGGACCTCCATTATCCGAGTGACGTAGACTACCACCGTGATATGATGCCCAGATGCACGGAGTGTCGTTGCAACGTAACCCATGGGTAGGACCTTCAGGGCAGGCCACGACAAGGGGAGGGCCTTTTTGTCAGGATGAGACATCACTATAGGGAGGGCCTTCGTAGTTGCGACTATGATAGAAAGGACTACTATCATAATATGTGGTCCCACTTCATGGAGAGTGCTTGCAGTGTATACCCCAGGGAGGACCTTTTGGGCGGACAACGACAAATGGAGGGCCTTCTTTCTGCTCGATATTCTGGTCACATGGAGGGATGCCATGACTCACATAAAAAGAGAATCTCTTGTGATCGATCGTTATATGCTTGTGGGGGATGCCCCCACAGGTGCTCTTGGGAGGAACTTCAGAGCTGCTGGTAGAGATATTGTGGGGAGGACCTTCACAACGGCTACTTCCACTACCATAATATAGTAATGGATGGGAAGGGTTCTAAGTCTTCGATATGTGCTTAGTAGCATCAGGAACCCCAGCTTCAAGCAGAGTGGAGCCATGAACCCGCTCTTTATTTTCCAGCTGCCTTCAGCGCGTTTGGGGCACTTTCTTGCGGTCAGCGGGGACCGTCTGCTATTGACAACAGCCTTCAACTTTGGGTCCCTGTCTTACTGGGTCCCGTGAGGCTTCCAGGATACGCCGATGAACATCTTGACTTTTAGCAGGAGTATGTGACTGCTCCGGAGCATCCACTGTGATGGACAGGTGTCCCCTAGTTGGAATGAGTGAAGTTGCTCGATCTGGTTTCCCTTGTATCGCGGAATATAGCCAACAACCCACTTGGGCAGAAGCAGGGATGCATATCTTCTCCGAGGCGGCTATCTCATCTCTTAGATGAGTCGCCTCAATTGGGTAGATGGGATCACTGGCCCGAGTCCTTGTTGTTGCTACTGATGCAATTACAATCTGGAAAATCTTCAAGATATGATCTGGGATCGATACCTGCTCCTATATCATTTACAAGATATGCAGAGAGACATATTTGGCTGGAGTGAGTATGAAGGCACATTCCGGTATCAGAGTAGGAATATCCTCCTCTGGTCCTCCGGTGGTCAGTGGGTACTAAAAATTCTCCTGTGTCAGGGCAGGTGAATGAATATGCCCTAGGCTAGGATATACCAGTTTATCTCTCTGTTTTCCACCACATCGAGGTGGCGGACTTTACTTGTATCCACAGGGAGCTAGCCCTACATATGTTGGTTTCCCACTGTATCGAGTCGGTGGCTTTTGTTGGTAGGGAGACGTGACCACCTATTAATTTCTGCCAAATCTAGATGGTGGTCCTTGTTGATCACCACCATGCTGGGATGGTAGGCGTCAAGAGCATCTTCAAGGAGGTGGTCCTGCAGGTGCTAGGTCTCCACCATGTTGGGTTGTCGGGCTTCATGACCCTAGGTAGGGAGAGGTGCCTGCCGGGTAGGTGCCGTCCTGTGTGAGCGATGGGCTTGATAGAGCCCGGCGGGGATGTGCGCATGCTCGTATGATGATTCCATGTCTCGATTGAGGGATTTTGAGGAGAGAATATGTGTATGTGTCTGTTCGTGATACGTCTCTGTGACTGGGCAGCAGAGCTCCTCCTCAGGGACAAGGGTGATGACCGGTCCTTGGTTGTACGTTTTCCGCCCTCGTCGGGCGGTCCGTGGGGTAGGAGCTCATGGTGCGTGGGCCTGGATCCTCAGGGCTACATCCTCCTTAGCGTGAGGATATTGAGTCACGATGTAACCACAATGACGTCTCCTGGCAGTGGCCTTAGAGCGAAACCCCCATTCAGTTGGGATGAAGTCCTCAACGTCGACCTCATCCACCTCCCTAAGATAAGGGAGGTACGCATTGTCCCATTCTGGGGATAGACTCCCGAAATGGTTTTAGACGGCAACATGGGCCATCTGGATCTGCTTTTGTGATAGCTTCTAGGTAGGAAACTGGCGGGTCTTGGTAGATTGGAGGGTGTGCATGGCTGCCTCTACTATTGGGAGAGTATCGTTCAAGTGGTACTCTCGGATCAACACATCCGAGACCCAGTTTTGAAGACGCTGGGTAGGTGACGGGGTCCTCCGTTTGTGAGGAAGTCCGGTCATTGCATTATTAGAAGCATGTGCTTGTGAGTTTCTTCATGACACCATTGGATTGAAGGGAGTTCTGAGTGGTACCTATAAAATATTTTAACAAATACAAACAACAAACCCATCAAAGTAGCATCTCATGACCCTATGCGTAATTAATGACCATGCTTGGCCCTCCTTGTGAGTATAAAGGGGGTAACAGGGTGGGATTAGGATAAATCCATCATGCTTCGTTAAAGATTCACATCGGGTTCACCATTTTTGTGTCCCATGGCGCACGACAGGGTCATGGGGGAGAAACGTGTGTTACCCGATGGTTGATTAGATAAGATTGGATTCTACTTAATCACTCATATTGGGTGTACCATTTTCACCTTGAAATGGCCAATGATTCCACATCCAGCAATACATGGACCTACTTTCCAAAGGCTGGCGTTCGCTGGGTGGTTTGACAAGCGATGCTTAAGAACTCACAATGGTCGAGAGGATGGGAATTCGGGCTCATCACACCCTTTTGGGGGGAATTATTTCCTATTCTGAGACTCTCTTATAGATTTAATATGTATTCATATGTTCATGAATCTTTGATTTATACCCAAGCATAGTATCCACAGATTACACCTGGTTGGAAATGGTCAGCCGGACGTAGGGGTTCAGAATCATTTATGCCCAAGTTTTACCATCCCTTATTGGATTAAAGACCCCGAGGAGTCTAGAACCATTGAGGCGGCACTGGTTTAAGGCCTCATAATTGGGAACTCTGGAGTTTATTGTCATCCAGGGGGACGGATAATGAATTGTGCATTTAGATCGAACCTGTGGTACAAGCTTCCTACGTATCCCTGTGAGAGGAATCAGGATCCACGTTGTTCGGTTTGGTAGGGGGATTACGCTCTAGGATTCACATGGTGTGGGTAAACCGACGTAAAGGGGGTAATAATGACCAATTGTTGGGCTTGAACCTCAGGGAGGCTTCCTACGTACCCCGCCTAGGAGACAGGGATCAAAGTCCACGTAGTTCGGGTGGGAGTGTCAGAGAACCGACGTGAATATCGACCTGGGGGTCCAATGGCGATCGAGATTGAACCTCTTGGAGGCTTCCTACGTATCCCTTTGGTGGGGAATCAAAGTCCACGTAGTTTGAATAGAAGTGTCGGAGAACCGACGTGAATGTTGACTCGGGGGTCCGATGGTGATCAGGCTTGAACCTCTTGGAGGCTTCCTACGTATCCCTGTGGTGGGGAATCAAAGTCCACGTAGTTCGAATGGGCATGGGGCTTATGCTCTAAGGCAGCCCAGGAGGGGATTTCTTGGTTGATGCTTACTCTAAGCCCACGTGATTCATGCTCGGTGTGAGAAACAAGAGGCAGTAGGGACCAGATTATGACGTTGTAAAAGGTGTGTCCGTGGGAAGTGGAGTGGGGCTTATGCGTGGGGGTGGCCCAAAAAGTTGGGGCTTACTCTGAGATGGATGCCCATGGTGAAAAAGCCCAGTAGGAGAGGGAAAGGGTATCCCCATGTCTGTGTCCCCTCTTGGTTCTTGGCATCGGGGAACTATGGAGGTGCATGGATGCCTCCTTCTGATGGGTAGTCCGCCACAACCCGGGGAGAGGAGAAGTTCTCCAGTCCTAATAAGTGGAGGGGGCAGAAAGGGGACTCCCAGGCTCAGACTCCACTTTACCATGGCAATGTGAACCCAGAAATGCTTCGGGAATTATTTCAAAGGTTGGGGAAACCCCTTTGGCCCCGCTTACCGTGGATATGTGAACTCAAAATGGCACACTGATGCACCTAAAGGATACATCACACAGGTCTGGTGGCTTTGGTGGATGCCTCAGCTCGGGGATGATAAATGGACCAATGAGGGGGTTGCGAAGGATCAACCCGAATTGGAATTGGAATGATTTTATCTGGGTCGGGGAATGGGAACTCTGAAGGCTCTTGCGGGTGACATGGGTGTATGAGGGGTGGCACCCTTTGTGTAGGGAGGTGCTACGTAGCTGGAGAGGTTGTCCAAAAACCAAGGTGGTCCACGGACTGATGGGAATCCTGTAAACCAGGGTGGTTCGCAGCTTCGGGTTTGGTCCGCATACCAGATTGGTATGTGAAGGGGTCCACACGAGCAGTGGCGGCCGAGGGTAATGCCGATCGGAGGTTCGTCGGTCGGGGCTTCGGCCACGTAGGAGGGTGCTACGCGGTGCGACAGATTGGAAAAGAGGCATAAAATTCCTGGTCCGCGGGTAGTGCATCCATAGAGGGGCCATGGTTCGCAGTCTTCTTTTCTTTTTTATTTTAGGATCATGGTTCATCAAGTTGTTATGAATTTTCAGTTCCTTATTAATTCGTTTCCATCTTCATACCTATTCTAGTTCGCGAACTGAAATTTCACTGTTTCTGAAATCCTAAGCTCCTTCCTTCGAATTCCTTCCACCCAAATCTAATCGATCTCAATCTAACCTCCTCTCTTTCTTCCCCCTTGATCTCCTTTTATAGAGTGGGGAAAAAGATGTATCTATGGTCATGCAACACCTTTTGCAGAGGCCCATTACCGGAAACCTGGTTTACGAATGACTTGGTCAATCCGAAACTCGCAGGGGGGGGGGGCATTGGACGCACCTCCCCTCCGAACCATACTAGCTCGGGGAGTGATTTGCGACCACACATGGTTCCACCTCCATTCTTCGAACGACGAAATATGCGGTCCAGGCCGATTGATGTGGTTCGCGGCTGGGGCAGTTCGTGACGGTGGACTGGCTTGGCGCTCGTCCTGCATCGCGCCCGCAGAGGGCTCTCGCCTCCATTCCGCGAACGACAGCGGTCCGCGAAGGGGGGTGCTTCATGGAACCGGCCGCGTACCATTATCATGGGACCGATCGGTCCTTTGCTGATTTCTTGGGTTCTCTTCATATTTTTTCCTAATTCTTTGAGGGAAATTGGGTAGAATCCCTTCTTCAATTATTGGGATTATCATTCTCCTTTGCGGATTTTTCATAACCCTATAGTAGTAAATTTAACCCCCTAAAAAATTAGTTTTAAAGAATAATATTCATGACGAATTTCTTAACATGCTACACTAATATTTAAGGAAATAGTGATATATAATAAAAATATTATTATTTTAATATATATTCTATAACATAGGTAGTGAATTGATGGATATGAACACATATAACTAAATTATGAAATAAATTTATAATTTTACTACTCAATATAAATTTATTGATTAACTCTTAGAAAATAAGTACTCAATTTCTAGAGAATGGCTTTATGCCTAAAAAATAAATTTTAATAAGAAAATTATTTTTATAGATTTTATTGTGTAAATATAATAACCGATTTATAAATTTTTAAAAAATTCTATTTTTAAAAAGGATATCATATTTAAAATAAATGTGTCAAAATTATATTACGTGTATATTTTGTGATTTTTTTGAAAATATTAATTTTTTAGTGAATTGTGAAAAATTTCAATTTAATAGAAAAATGGATTTTCTATTCATATATTTTAATGAACCATTTCGATAAGATTGGATTTAAATATTTAATTAGATCCTATGTATTCATTTTAATTAATTTCATTGAAATTAACAGAATGATTAATTTTTGTATAAATAAAATTTCTTACATAAAAATGCCTTTTTATGAAAAATTATTTTATCATGTTTTCATGGTTTAGTTTAGATGTAATTTCTAACATTTTTAAGGAATGAATTTTGTAAAATGGAATCCATTTTACAATCAAATCTTCTATATTTTTTAAATATTTCTACATTATTTTTTGTTGATAATGAAAACTAATTATTTTAAATATTTTTCACTTTAGTAAGTGTAAATTGTGTAATTATAGTTAAAAAGAATTTTATATGGATGTTAAATTATATACAACACCTATATTATTTATATGGGATTATTTTACTTCAAAAATTATCAACCAATATTCATGGATATGGAAACAAGGAAAATGTTCTCAATGATAATGATCTCAATATAATTTTTTAATAATGAATAAAGATCAAATATCACTATAGTTGTTTTAACATCAATATTTATTTAATAGTGGCAAAAATTATTTATATTATGTTTTAACCTGTTCTCAGATATATGAATTAATTTCTTTATTGTAATTTATATTTTTTTTATTGATGGAACACCGATACAACGGTTTCACAAGTTGTTGAAAAATCAAGTAGATGGTTTAAAAAAAATATAACGTAATGTTTTTCTGAATGAGTTATGGTGTTCCCAGATAGTTTTGGATAATTTTAATATATTATGGATTTTTTGAAAGAATATATACTAATTATATTATTATATTTATTTAAAAAACATTCATCTCCTTGAACTGTCCCTAAAATGATTTTAAAGGTATCTTATGTTAATAATAATTTACTAAATGAATAAAAATTTTGAAAAATTTTTATTCATACAATTCATTCGGATAATTGTGATAATATGAATCATTTTAATGTTATGGGTCACCTGTCCTTTTATAGTTTCATTATTGACCAAAAAATATTAAGAATCATTGATCTCATTGTAATCATAAAAGGGGTAACATGTGGTTAAAACTAAGATATAAGATTTATAACATCACATAATATTTTATATATGTTGTTTTATAAGGGAATTTCAAATTATATTCATACATTTTTTTAAATATGTAAATTTTTAGCATCTTTTTTATAATAGTTAATTTATATTAATATAATAAATTATGTAATTTTAAGGGTCCCCTCTCTTACATTATATAAGTACACAACTTGTAGGGAAATTATTGATTTTACATATACAACACATTTGATATGTTATATCATTAATTACTCTTAATTCATATTAATTTATTTTGCATGAATATTATTTCATCCTTCTGTTTTTTAGATGTTAGAAAAATGGTAAGTATTTATCCTTAACTTATATTTATTTAGACATATATTGTGTGGTATATTTATCCTCCTATATTTGGTTTAAATAAAACCCCCTTTCCCCTCCTCTAGATAATTTTTATCTTTTCATGTTTTATTCCAAATTTTCATTCTTTGGTTGTCAAACAAAATCAAAAGAATATTTTTAGAAAAACACACCTCATTCTTCCTTTTTGTTGGGATTCAATTTCTTCTATGTCTATATATTATAAATATTTTGTAGAACATTATTATCACTATAACAATGAATGTTTCTTGTAATTTTAACTATGTTTAAATTTTAACAAAAAAAATTAAGGTAATATTATTTTCATTTTATTAGTGGGTGAATTTTTAAAAAAGTGTGAATGGAATGTTATCTTAAAGGTACTTGAAATGATTAAATTTTCCTTATATAAAAACCTTTATTTCTTTAGAATATTCCATTACATATTTCTATGGTTATATTGAATGAAAATAATTTTCTTAATAATATATGAATTTTATGTTTTATATATATCAAAGGAAAAATAATTCCATGTTTTAAAAGAAATGTTTTAAATGTCCTTTGAAACAAAGTCTTAATTTATTACAAAATCCATTGATGATTCATATGCTCCACTAGGTATATGTTCTCATGATTACATATTTGTTATTTTTTGAGATCATTTGTGATTTATGGTGAATGAGATCATGGAATAACTAAAATTTTGATGGGTGGTGAATAAGTGATACAACAATTTTTTCATTTTCTTTTAAAACTCATTTCCACAATTTTTAGTGAGATAATTTGATGCCAACCCATAAAAAAGAAAAAATAGTGTGAGAATAAGTGATTTAACATTTTCAATACTGATTTTGAGTATCAAGTCTAGGTCAGAATCCAATAAACCTTGTGACATAATATCCTTTAAAAATTTCTTTTTTAAGCCTACTGAGCATTGAAAATCCATATAATTGATTTATAATTCTCCTTAATATTTTGTGAATATCTCACATAATGTTCTCCCCACACTAATATAAAAACTAATATGATAAGGATACAATAGATATGTATTCCTCCTATAAAACGTTATCTAGTTTTCTATTGTGATGAGATCTTCCTCTTTTTCATCTATGTCTTTTCACAAAATTAAAACTTATCTTAAATATATTTTTTAAAAACAACATGAAAACAGTTTTCCTTTAAATCAATTATCTCAAAATTTATCCCAAAATGGTTATAAAAAAATAGTAAACAATTTATTAATAACGAATGGGGTTTCTATTCTATTTATTAATGATTTAATTTTTTTGATATCATATTAATATTGGTGAACTAAAACTAATAGAAAAAGAAGAAATTGTATTTATAAAAATCTCCATACGAAAACACTTCCGTAACCATTTATAAATACATTGAAACATGTAAGAATACTGTGTCCTCTTCCTTATTCATTAAAATTATGATTTATCCAAATTAAATCAATGCATTTTTTGTAAATACATTCCCTGTATGGTATAAAGATCATTTAAATTTCAACCATGGTATTCTTTGTCATAAATACCATAAAATATAAACCACCTTACTTCCATGATAAATTCAACATCTATAACTTGAAAAAATTATTTATTAAGGAAGTATTGTAAACTGATGAATATTTATCTAAACACAGAATAAATCATGACATGATGTCTTCTTGTATATTTCCTTAATCAACTTTGAACAACTCTTCATAAAGTTTAACTTTATAGCCCACTCATCCAACTGTCAATTTTATTTGTATTAAAATTAATGAACAACCCACATTTTTTTCTTCATCAATTCATTTCTGTACTAGAAAAGCTTCACTATATCCCACTTATTTATTCATCATTTTATCTTTATTGGAAAGATAAATTGAAAAAATTGTTATATTCAATATCATGATATTTAATCCTTAAGAGAAAAAATTAATTTACATTTAATTTTTATTTATTATAGCACCATAAACTGAGTGACCCACTGTTTCTCTATTTTCATCATGTGGTCACACCTCATGGTCACACCTTATGGTATCTACCTAATACCATAATTATTGATCACACTTTATGGACAAAATTCATGGTTTCAACCCCCAATCAAACATCATGGTCAAACCATAAGGATATAATTCATGATCTCACATCACGGTCATAGCCCATGGTTTCACCTCATTGTAACACTCCCAATGTAATACATCCATGGTCAAAAACCTATAGTTTTACCCCCATGGAAATAAAACAATGGTCCCACATCCATGGTCATAGACCCAAAATTTCACACATATATTCACAAACTGAAGGTAGAAAATCATGGTCTCACCATAAATAATATTGATTTATTTTTTAATAACAAATAACGCTATAACCAATTAAACATACTTTTTACTATCTTCTTCACTAATTTTACAAAACAACCCATACTAAAAAACCTATTATCTAAAACAATATTCCCACATCTATTTTTTTAATGAAACATAAATCAACAATGATATTAAAATCAATAAGTGGATCAATATACAATAATTATATTTTTACACGAGTAAGATCGATATAAGAAAGAATAAACATTGAAAAATAAACTATGTATTCCATAATAAAGTGATATGCAAACGTCCAATCTTTATAAAAATAATTAAAATTTAGAAAAACTTTCAATATATAAATAAATATAATTAAATTGAAATGTTTTTAGAATATTTTCCACTTTATAATCTCACTACATTCCTCTTTCTAAAACTCCCACTTAATATATTCATCCCATTATAGGTATGGCAAATATAATTTGGTAGATATTTGTCATCATATTTCTCCCAATTTGAGAACAATATTCAAAGGAAAGAAGAGATATGGGACAAAAAACACATAACTTATAATTTTACTTTATAATATTGGACAACAATATTTAAACATAGATTCCATAATGCTTATTTAGAAAATGTATATGTGAAGCCAAAACAATATTACATCATTTGAGAAAATTCCAACATTAAGTTAGTTATCTATCCATGATTTTTATAATGTTGTATATATATCATTTTTGTTTCTCCTATAATTTTTAATAGGAGTTTTTGAAAAATATATATCACTTTTATTATCACATCCAAGAAGAAGTGACATCTTCAATACCACCTACAGATCTTCTAACTATGTTTTAATTCACAGAAACTGAGTTATAGAATGAGTTGTTACCACATATTCAACATTAGTATTTAATAAAGTATTATAAATTCAATTACATTTGTTCCAAAACAAACATATATTACCAATATGAAATAATATATTAGATTTGGATCTTCTATCATCAGTACAACCTACCAAATCTACGTGAGCATGACCAAACATATCTAATATTTGATTGCTATAATATTTAAATCCCAAATCTATTATACCCTTTATATATATAAGGATCATTTTTTTTGAAATAAAATTGGATAGTTTTGGATTAAATTAGTACCATGATGATGACTAGAATCATATTAAAGATCATCTCCTAAATTTGTATGGTATAACAATATTCCAATCAAATTTCTAAACACGTTATAATTAACTTCTTTTCTTTATTCATCTTTGCGGCCTTGAAATTGATGTGATAACAAACCATTAATCCTCCATACATAATATTTTCAATAGTTTATTTTTTACTTCTACTGAGGAGGAAAAATGAGATTATTCTCTTAATATATTTTCTGGGAAAGAATGTTCATCTAATATTTGATGATTGAAATTTCAAATAAATCTGTCATTTATTTATAAAGCCTCTTATAATTTTATTTATCATCACAAAAAAATATGATGTTATATAAATAAACAATCATAGAGAGAGATACCTTTTTTTCCCCATTAATGTAGAAAATGTTTTCCACACTTCCCTTTCTGAAGTATAACCTCTTCAAGCAGCATTTTGGCTAAAAATAACATGTTATTTTTTTAACCCATTTGAAGCCTTACTCAACCTAAAAACATGCTTTTAATATTCTAAAAGTATAAATTATCACATTTTTTCAATTAAAACCTCTTAAAATATTTATCCATTGAGCATGGTATATTTAGAATCCATTTATAATATATATCATAGTATTTGTATAGTAATTGAAAGAAATATTAGAATATTTTTATGCCTTTCCACTGGGGATAAGCACCCATCTAAGTTAAATCCTTCAATTTATGAATATCCTTTACATACCGATCTTTATTTATTCTTTAGCTATTCATGTATTTCGTTTTAATTTTTTAAAACACCTACTTTGTCCCATTAAAATTTTTATATTTTGGTTTAGGAACTAGTTCACATGTATCATTCTTCTCAAGTTAATCATATTCTTCATTTATTTCAATTTAATACTCTTCATTCTCAAGATAATACTCTATAACATTAGGTTAAACTTGAAGGAACAATAAAGTATTACATTATTTAAGTAACAACATAGGATTTTAGATACTTTATAATACATACTATGTTCTATAGATTATGTCACAAATTACAATCATTGTAAGGAAAAAAATAATATATTTAATTGACAATATTAATAAAGTTATATTAAAAAATATGGAAATCCTTTAAAATTCACTACTTTTATAATGAAAAAAATGAATACAAGTTATGATTGAGAACATTATTTTCACTAAAAAATGTTTAATTTATATTTTATTGACCTTTTTAAGAAGATAAATTTATAATTTTTATAATATAAATTAAATAATATAAAATTCATTTTTTAATTTCTCGCAAGAAATTGAGTTTAGGTTATTTTCTTTCATTTTTCTAAAATAATACATTTTTTGTGAATAATAGATGATAATGAGTTTTGGTAATATTCTCACTATCAAATGAAATATAAGTTTTTAAAATATATTCTATAACAAAATATATATTATAAGGTATAATGAATCATTTTAAAATACTATGTTGATCCATGATCAATATTTTTAATATTTATGTAGTATTTTAATGAAAATTGTTTTACAACTATTTTATTTAATTAATGCTAACATGATGAAGTGATTTTTTTATTTTAATTTATTATTAAATAATTTTTTTTTGAATAATAATAACTATTTTAAATTAACTTAGTTAATGAAATTTATAATTTTATCCTTTCCATAAATATTTTTTAATAAAAAAAATATTTTTTAATAAAAAAAATATTTTTTAAAAACATGTTTTACGTATTACTAATGATAATTTTAAGATTCATTTTCTTATACCTAGAAAGTTATTTTTATAGTGATTCCTATAATTTAGATAATAATTATAATACAATTTATTATGTTAAATTTAATTTTTATGTATAAAATTTATTTTACAATGAATAATGAAAATTATGAAAATAATTATGAAACAATTATGTTAAAATTATTTTTTTATTAATATCAAAGAATTTATATCGAATCCATTAAAATGAAATCCCAAAAATAATGAACCCAATATTATATAAAAACAAATAAATTAATATTTTAACCGTCATTTAATTGTTAATCAATACTAAATATGATTAAAAATCCATAGGGTTTAAAAACTCAATTTTTAATAAAATAGTTTTTACACATTAACTGTTTTAATTAAATATTTGATTTTATAATATTTATAAATTTAATTGAACTAATAATTTTTTTGAAATTAGTTCTATAGAACCCACATTATTTTATATGGTTCATTTTATATGTATAATAAAACAAAAAATCCTAATACAGAAAAATAATTACACAGTTAAAAAGTAAAAATGAAAAAAAGAAAAGAATTAATGTTAAAACCCATTTAACCAGTTTGAAAAAGGAATGGAAACACAATAATGTTACATAATTGACCAAAAAAATCCAACACAGAATATATAATTTTTAATCTTTGGATTCATTGAACATGGAATAGTTTCATGAAAATATGAAAAAATGATGTCTGTTTCCAAATGTGCCAATTTTCAACCATTTTAAAAGTATACAAATAAAAAAAATTCAACGATACATATCCCTATATAATTATTCATTTATACTATGATTATTTACTCTCCCTAGAATCCAAACCCCCCCATAAAATCCCATTTTAGTCAGATTTTTCATTGTACCTTCAATTTCATGGTTACATCCACGAGAATACTCAAGTCTCCAACGTAAGTGTTATCTCCTCTTAAGCATTTATTAATAATCATAATCTTAAAAATATCCTATCAAAAAAATAATATGGATGAACAATGATTTAATACATAATTATGTATGAATATGAAAATATGAAAAAATAATATTTTAATATATTAAATTTTCTTTATTAGAATACTTTTTTGTAAATATCTTATTACATGTTTATCTTTTTCTGTTCACTAAAACTACTACAATCAGCCCAATTCAATCCTGTATTCACGTAACATAAAAAAACATATGTAATGAAATAAAAAAATTTAAATAAATATAATTTATAAATTAAATAATATTAAATTATATATCTGTAATTAAATTTTTATCAAATGATGTTTAATGATATCCAAATTATTAAACATCCACAAAATAGTTACAGTTATTACCAACTGATTTCTAAAATATGCTGTAATAAATTAATGTACTCAAGATATGTAATTATGAATAATGATTATAAATGGGTAATATTTATGTGTGAGGTTATGAAATAAGATATTAAACTATCTATTTTTGGTTTATTAGAGGTTATAGTGTAATGAACTATGTAAGGAAACAAACTAATGATTTCTTGTCTAACGTTCACCTTCATTGAGGCATGAGTGCATGTTTTCCACAAATTGATATTTGATGTGGTATATATGCTTCACATATGAACTATTTAATCATATATGATCCATTATGATGAGATATAATTTCTTATTTTTCAATCTCTCATACATGATCTTTTAATCCGTTCACTTCTCAAATTGTAAGGGTTTCATTTTCTAAATTATGATTCCCTCTAGACATGGCTATTATAGACACCATGATTTATTTTATATGGTGTAAATATATCCTAATTTTATTTTTATGATTTTTATATTAGGTTTCATAATATTCCATGTTCTATTTAATGGTATACCTTTGATGGGCTTTCAATTCAATAGTTACAAAGCCTATAAGGGGGTTTTCATGATTCGAGTCTTTTCATTGGGTTACAATAAATCTTCTTTGTCTATTATACTTAAAGATATATTTATTTAACCTATAATAATTATATGATTTATTTTAACCTTCATATATATATAAATCAAGTTTCAAACAAAATTATTCTTCCTTGATGATTATAGTATTTCCTTCAATTTCACTTTATAATAATAATTTTCATTAATTGTTTTGGTTTCTTATTCCGAATTCATGTTATTAAATTCTGAAAATGTTCTCCCTTACCTAATGGAAAAAAATTCTCTTATCTCAAATGATAATTTTTCACTTAATTCATTAAAAAGGAAATATTTATTTATCCTTTTAATGACGTTTGTTTTCAAATGAAGTCTATTTAAAAATGTTCAAAAGGATTTTCCATACATTCAAAATAAAGAGGACTTATTATCCACTCTATAGTTTTTCTTCATAACCATTATGAATATTTTGATTTTAAATTATTATGTATTCGTTTTAAAATTAAAATTTTTAAATTTATTTCTACATCATTTATATAAAAATATATTTTTTAGAGTTCCATTATCAATTATTATTTTTATAAGTAAATTGTTTTTCATTGTTTTTCATCATATTTTATGTCCTTTTCATGATACCAATATTACTGATTCATTATAGTTGTAAAATTTTTCAATTAATTTCCAATTATTATGTTGAAAGTATTTTTGTATTTTTTATGTTTCCATTATGAATAATTATTTTTAAAATTAATATTTATCAAATTATTTTAACATCTTTTTTTTTGATAAAATTTCATATTTTTCAAAATTATATTATTAAGAATTTTATTAAAAATAAAAAATTTCATATTATTTTTAATTTCATATTTTAAAACTATTATTTCCTTTTAAATACATTTCATTATGAATAATTTATAATATTTTTTTTAAAATTCTCCAATTTTCCTTAAGAAAAATATGTTTGAATGTATTATACACTTCAATGTTTTAAAAAGATTATGTGGAAACATGTTTTATTTTTAATTATACATAACCTCAAATTTTTATTCATTATGAAGTGAAATTTAGAACACCTTTTATATATCATTTTGGAAAATGAGAGTTCATGTATTATATGACTTCATATTTTCAAATATTGTGGTGTTTTTAAATGTTTTAAGGAACCCATTCTTTTTCCATGGGTTCATTATGAAATGATTAATGTTTAATTTCTATGTGGAACACAAGTATATGGATTATGATAAGGTTGGGACATAAATATAACGCTAATGAATTGGATAATGAATTATATCTCATGAGGTAGTAATGTTACATCAAAATATTATCATGTAGCTTGGTTCACAATAGGTGAGTGTGATGACAGTAACCAATAACCACCATGTTATCTTTGAATATATTAGTGAGTACCTATGTTCACAATGGCGGTGGAGTGTGATAGAGTTATACTCTTCTCACAATTCTACATGCGTGTAGGATTGTGAGTAGACAAGATCAATAAGGGTGACTGTGATCGCATTAAACTCTTATCATAATTTTACTTGTGAATAGGATAGTTAGTAGCTTGATTCATAAAGGGTAAGTGGGATGGAATTTGTTTTACATGTCAATAGGTTAGAGATTAGATAGTTTCACAGTAATAAGTAATCTCATGTTTATGAGTGTTCACTAGGATATAAGACCTATATTCACTGACCCGATCATCACCATGATTCTCATTGGGTTGACCTAAGACTATAAAAATGGCTAGAGACACGTGTGATATATTCTTTGGTAAATTTAATACTCTTTATGAACCATTCTGAAGGATTTATTATCTAACTACATTGATGTAATAGGTTAAGTAATATGATAGAACACATATTAATGAATCCTAGATATACCTAATAGAGTTATTGGATTGACCAAATATAACCTTATTGAAAAGAAATTATCGTAGTTTTAAATGAAGGTATCAATGTAGAAGACATCTTAGGATTTTAGTTTAATGTTTTTATACTTTTATTTTTTAGGATATTAATAAAATAATATTGGTTTTTGTAATTTTCTAATGTAGGATCATGAGGATGAATATGAGAGTGGAATATATCCAAAAACCACTATGTCATATAACTAAATAATTGATCATAGATAAATAGATGAATCATATTATTTGCATGTTATGATGGAGAAATGAAATTTCCAATATTCTCAAATGAAATTAAGTTAATACCCTAATAGAAATTAAATATAGATAATTTAAACTAGTAAAATTTGTGAAGTGACACACATCAAGGACATATTGTTATGTTTTTAAAGTTATTGAGGGTTGAATGAAACATCAAAGGACTATTATTGAGAAGTTGTGCATTAATGGTTTGAAATCATATATTAAATTTTATTAATAAAATAGAGAAATGGTTTTATGGAAATATTCTATTTTTGGAGATAATAATTGAATAAAACATATATTATATATGGAAATTTTTTAGTTTTCATTCATTTATAATATTGATATAAATATGGTTTGGGTGATTTTTAATATGTATGTTTTGTATTATCGATAACTTAGGGATTAATGATAATTCATTTTGGGTCAGTTTATTACACTTATGGGTTTATGTTATATATTATCTAGTGAGGAATTTCATAAAAAATACTGTATAAATATTTATTTTTACTATCGAATAAATTAATTTTTTTAAGAATAATAAATTTATCTACAATCTTATGAGATTGAGAATTAGGTAGTTTTAGGGAAGTTATATTCTAGAGAATATACAATTAGGATATAAATAATTAGTGTTGTTTGAGGAAAGATAGGAATGTTCATCTATATTAATATAGTAAGGTATATTTCATATTGGATGTTGTAATAAGAATAATAAATAATATAATAATACCATATCCTACCTCCATGAGTGGGAAATATTTAAAATTTCATGGAAATAATTTTTTATGGCGTGTAGAGTGTAATGACTAGAGATTTCAGATCCATTAAAACACATATTATGTTCAATAAATTATGTCACACACAACACATAATATATAAAACAAAACAAAATAAGAATAAATGATTAATAATTCTATTATAAACACTAATATCACAATCCATTAATATTAAATACATTTAACAGATAAATAATTAACATGAGATAATATTGAAAAGTTTATTTTCAATAAAATTAGTATTATTTATACTATATGTTTTCATTTAGAAATGTAAATGTAAATTTTTTAAAATTTAAATTTGATAAATTAAAATTTAAAATATAAATTTCTTATAATATAGATATATTTTAATTTATCATTATATTTTTGTAACATATCTATTTTTTCAGTGAATAGTATGTAATACATAATTTTTTCAATACCATCTATTTTATATGACATAGATGTTTTTAAACAATTTTTATATAAATTATTTATATTATAAAATATCATAAAATATTTTATAATACTATGGGGACCCATGCCGAAATGGGATTTAGAGAAGCATAATATGGTTGAGCAGGTCTTGGCTGGCTTAGAAGGTATTGAGGGGGTATACATAGCAAGGCAGTTGGATCCATGAAATGATGTATCCAAGGCCGTAATTTCAGAGAAGGATGTTACAAATGGAAATGGACCTAATCACAAGGAGGTGATACATATGGTTGAGGCAGTGCAAAGAAGCCTTAGTGACTAGGGTCTCCCTTTAATTCATGGTGAATGCTCAAAGGATCTGGTATAATCTGGCGGCGTTTTTAGGACTAGGGGTCTGAGGAGGTGTGTATAGTGGGTCCTTCGATCCTAAATACTGATATGCTAAAGGCCCCAAATTTTTATAAGGTTATGTGTATTGGATTTTATTCTAAACAAGAGGTGATAGTGAATTCAAAAATTCCTTCTACATACGTGCCTCTTGAAAACTCTATATAGGACTCCCCTGGTGAAAATAAGGGCTGGTTAGAGGCAGTGAGCATGCTGAGTCCCAATAGGAAATCTCTGATATTTAATCAAGGCTATCATTTAAGAGGATTTTAAGTCTTAAAACCATTTACAAATTAAGAGTAGTATAATGTTGATGTTTAAGGACTCAATGAGGTAGAATCTGTCGATGCCGATTTCAATTAAATCTTAGTAGACAGTGTTGTGGGGATGCAAGTTAGATGACTTCACAGTCTATGTAGGATGAAGGATAAGAATAGAAACTAAGATGCAGGGAGATTAATTGTGGATAAGGTAAATAAATCTATAGTGTTTACGAACAATTTATACTTTCCTAACTCGATGGGTACATGGTTGGCCAAAAATAGTGTGGCCAATAAGGTTCCTAAATACAAAGGCATTGGGGAGGACCAGTTTCATAATAAGAACATAAAGATTGAAGGTTAAAATATAATGGATTAAGATGATGGACCTAAGGTTCAATATATGTTTGGTGACATTATGGAAGTCCCACCATAGGAATCAAGGCCTATTGATAAGAGAATGATAGGAAGGGTGGAAGAAAAAAAGGAAATTGTTTGGAACCTGTTCTCCACTCTAAAGAAGAATTTATAGAATGAGTTTTCTAAATGATGGATACAAATAATTAGGTGAACATAATTTGTGATACAATGACTAAATATGATATAAATAATGATCAAATTTCACAAATTATCAAATATGATCGCATTCTATCTCATGAAATTATCAAAAAAATATCAACCCAGATTAATACATCAAGACATGCAATAAGATGGCCAAACACTTTGATGATATTATTATGAATGATCCAGACACAAATATAACTTCACTTCAATGGGGGTTATATAGGGTGTCTGATTCCACTAATATTATTATTTTCTTTACTAATTTTGGGTTCTATTTATGTGTTTAATGACTTTTTCTTTTACACCTGTATCGTTTCCAAATTTTCCCTCGAAAGTTATTCTTTGAAATTAAAATTTAATTTCTAGTAAATTATAACATGTTGAAATGATGTTTTTGGAGTTCATTTATTTTGAAATAAATATGTTTTGAATAATAATATTAATAATTTTAAATTCATTGTAATCAATGGAATTTATGAGTATATCATAATTAAAAATATCTTTTTTCATAAAAATAAACTTTTTCAAAAAAAGGTTTTTATGTGCTATATATTCTAATGTTAACTTAAATTTTCACAAATATAGAAATTAAATTTGATAAAGTGATTCATATATTTTAAATAATAATGTTCATATAATAAAGTATTATTAATTTCATTTTTATTAAATATATATTATTAGGATTAATGGTAACAACCATTAATTTTAAAAAATCCACTTTATAGGTTAGTGGTAACCACAGAATACATAATTAAAACACATAAAAATTCCAAACTTCACCATATGTAAGACCCAAAAACCAGATTTTGAAAAACCGTAGTAACTCGATAGTAGACACCCCATCATTGTTTACTAACAACTCAAAAAACATCATGTCGTTCAACCCATACTACCATCATTCCATCACCATCAACAACCAAAATCACCCGATTGATAACAACTTGAATTATAAGTTTCAAAATTCGAACTTCAAATAAACTCCATCTTATCGCCTCGTTTGAAGAGGTGCCTCGAGCCAGACACCTTGACAAAGGTAACTCAACAACACTGATATTTGGAGTTAAATATCAGGGAATATCTATAAAAAAATTTAATAGAACTACATTAAACAATGAATATAAATGATTTATATACCTATAAATTAATATATTTACACTCATTTAATAGGTAAAACAAATACTTAATATTAAATGGTAATATAGTCAAAAGGTACATTTTCTTATAAAATCAGTTTTATCTACACATTTTATATTTTAATTAAAAAATAACTTTTTTTTAATATTTAGTAATTTTTTTAGAAATGTATTATATTAAATAAAACTCCTAAACACCAAAATTTGGTTATATGGTTTATGTAATGGGTTTAATAAAATATGAAATCATATAGTTAAAAGTTAGTTACCTAGTTAAAAAGTAAAAAAGTAAAATGTAAAAACATAATGGTAAACCCATATAAAATGTTAAAAACCATATATAAATACAATTTTTTTCCATTATATACCCATAAAAAATAAAAATTGAATAATTTTAAACAATTTGAGAAATTGATCTTGGAATTGTTTCATGACATTATTGAAAAAAGTTGATTGTTTGCAAAATTTCACCTTTTCTCCACCTCTAAAAGGATAACGCTACACCCTTAATAGGAAAACAATCCTTCAATTTATTACATTTAAATATCCACTTATAATATATATATCACCCTATCTAATAACCATAAAACTCTAGTGCCTCATATTTATCATAATCCCTTCAATTTCAAGAGATCTTCTAGGGGAAAATCAAGTATACAATGTAATTACTATCTCCCACTTAATATTTTCTTCTTAATATTATTATTCAAAATATCTTATCACAAAAAAATTCGATGAAATATGTATCATTAGTAAACACATATTTTTTATATTAAAGGTAAAAAAATAATTTATTCCTTTTTATCCAAATATAAAAATAATAGAACCTCGTTAGTGTATTGTGAGGACTACCGAATCCATGAAGAGACATGTTTTTCATTTCACTATATGAATTCATGGAAGGTATTAATAATGTTAACTATAAATAATTATAATACATATTTTATAATTATAATTTATAAATTTCAATTTAATATCATTATTTACCCTCTCTCATGTGTTGTGAAACATGAACACTGATATTGTGTATAAGCAGATTACTACATACACAATGAAATGTTTTTAAATTTTTATTTAATATTTCATAATCCATTTAAACATCATTTAATATAGGTCAAAATAAAAAAATAAAAAAATATCATTATAATTATATTATAATGATATTGTTTAAAAATAAACATGTGCACAACCATGCCCGCCAATCGAGTTAAAGCATGCTTGAGTTTGGGATGGTTTAACAACCTACATGATCAATTTTTAAAAATATTATTATGGGTTAATATATAAATATTAAATATAGTATTATTATAATATATCAGTGAAATACTAATTATTTTATGTTTTTATGTTATTATAATAGTTGTTTAACTTATTATTAATGTAACATTTCAATTCCCAAAATGTGTCGAAATAAGCTGTTAACAATTAAATTTTCACATAACCTAACCAAAATAGATATGAAATGATATAAGAAGAACATAAATCAATATAAGTTATATATTATATAATATAAAAAAATATATTAATGATTAAATTTTTATGAATTTATGGGTAGTGATTTCAAAATTATTAAACATGTGAAAATTAGTTCTAGTTACTAATAACTGATAGAAGAAATACACTATAACTAATTAATGTAATCATGATAAATAAACACAAATAGGGATTATATATGAGTATTAATAATTTTTATAGTTCCAAAATTGTATATTATGTTAGCTAGGTTTTTTTATAAGATTCTAGATGTTCCTTAACTAATAAAGGAAACATGGTAAGGGTTTGTTGCATCAAGGTCAACTTTATTGAAGAACGATTTAATGTTTTCATGTATATCTCTTTTATGTGGTACAAATAATATACAAATGAGTTATTTAATAATAAATATAATATGTAGATTATATGAAAATTTTTATTTCATGACAAAAATTACACGTTCTTTCATTCCATTCATTTCTCAAATCATAAGATGCCAACGAGCCTGTACCCAAGTGGTAAAGGCTCTTACATGGAATCCAAAAGACCCAAGATCAAATTCGGGTAGGGATGGATTTTAGGGTTATTGTTGCAGTACAGTAGAAGGGAAATGTAGTAGTACTGCAACAGTGGTGGAATTGTAGTAGAGGTGGCACTGTAGCGGCATAGGCACTATAGTAGAGACTATAACGGTGATAATACTATAACAGCTTGGGTACTTTAGAAGTAGTATTCACCGAAGGGACCTTTGGGAAAAAAATTGGATTTCAGGCCATGTATTTGGACCACTTGGTCTTGGGCCTCTGGGCTATGTAATGGGTCTCCCTCTACCCAGTTTGAAAGTGGTCTTTACTTTAAATAATAAATGAGGCTTCAGGCCCATCCTTTAGAAAAAACTTCTCAAATCATAAGGGTTTACATGTCTCCAATTTGTTTATCTTGAGACATGTTTATAATAAACAGAATGATTTCTTTAAAATAGTGTAAATACATCACTATTTTATTTTTATATTACAATTTTATTATATTTCATGATATTAAATTTTATTTTTAATTATTTACCTCTTAAGGGGTTTCGATTCAGTAAATAAAAAAATGTAAGTAGTTTCTGTGGCTCAAAGTTTTTTATGTCTCATTACAACCCTTCTTTGACAATTATCTTTACAGATTGATTTGTTTATCCTTTTATTTTTTTATGTTGTATTTTAACATTATTTTATGAGGAAATTATGTTTCCAAAATGAAATTTTCTTCTTTAATGATTCTATTCTTTCATTAAAATTCATTTTCTTAATAACAATTTCCATTTATTTTATTGGATTTTTTAGTGTTCATGATTTTTATTTTCCAATTATGTTCTCTTTAACTAATTTAAAATCAATTTTTTATCTTCAATGAAAATTTTCTGTTTAATTCATTTTATATAAATGATTTTTTATTATTTTGTTGATGTGGGTTTTCAAAAAAAGGCTATTTCGAAATGTTCAAATTGTTTCTCCATCCTCTCAAAACAGGGAGTGTTTATCATCCACTCCAAATTATCTCTTGATAAAATTTATGCCTTTTTAATTTTAAAATTATCAAATATTATTTTTAACTATGAAATTTTTCTGTTCATTTCGAATTATTTTATTGAGAACGTAACGTCTTTTTTTTTCAGGTTTCCATTATTACTTTTTTTTAAATTTCAAAGTATTTATAAATATATTTTTTTCAATTTTTCATTTACATTGTAAAAATATTATTCATCAAAGTAAGAGGTTTTAATGCAATTACACTTATTTTCTTGAAAAATTATATACTTTTCATCTTTCCAATATTAATTAATCATTTTAAAAGTAAAATTCTAAAAGTACATTTACTATATTTATTAAATTATTTTTATGTTTACATTATTAAGGATTCTACTAAAAATAAAAAATTCCATTATATTTTCACTTATCATCTTCGAAACCATTATTTATTTTCATCAAACATTTATTAACAAATATTTGTAATAAGGTTTAAAAAATTCCTCTTTTCCCCTTTACAAGACTGTTTTAAAATGTAATTTTTTTACTTCATTGATAAAAACGGTTTTCTAAAATACTTTCTATTTTCACTTATATTTACCCTAAAAGATTTATATTTTCATGATGTGTTTTTTTCATTTCATATTATATTTCATTAAGATATTATTTCTTTTTGAAAATGAGAGTTTTGGTATTATGTGACTTCTTATGTTCTTGTTGTGGTATATTTTTGAAATCATTAATAGAACCATTATTTTTTCCCATGGGTTCATTATGTTATAATGAACATTTGATTTTAATTTTTTACACAAGAGTATAGATTATGGGATTTGTGGGACCTATATCTCCCTATAATGAATTGGTAAGAGGATTATATCTCATTAAACAGAAATATTAGATGAATTGTTTTGAGAGTACTTCAGATTCAAAATGGCAAGTGTCAAGACATTAATCCCCACTCACAATTTTAGGTGTGAACATATTAGTGAGTAGTTTGGTTCAGAAAATGTGAGTGCTATTGTGTTAAAAACTACTCAAAATTTAATGTCTTAATAGGTTAGTGTGTAGTTGTGTTTATAAGTGATAAGTGTTTTTATGCTAATATCTATTAATAATTTTACATGTTAATAGGTTATATTGTCGTTGAGTTCAGAAAGGTTGAGTGTGATGGTGTTTAATTTACATGTCAAAACTTTATAGGGTAACTATTCTTATAATGATAAGGAATATTATGTTTATGATTGTCTCAAATTTTCAATATCTTTATCATATTTTTTTTTGTGATTTGTGAATTTGTTTTTTGAACTTTCAATTCTATTATGGTCCCTAAATATGTTTTCATGATCATATTCTTCTATATCATGTTTTATGATTGTTATACATGTCCATTTGGGAATTAATTATGTTATTTTAATCTTTCCCATATTCTCCTCATGTTTATGATCAAATACATTGTGGCATATTTTTTTATTTTGTAACTCCCTGAACCAAACCACATGATTCGAGCTGGTTTTTCACATGACTTCAACCACACCTACTTATATGTTATATGTTTTTAACTAGTTTTGATGACTCCAAGTATTTCAATGATGATATAATTAACATAGTATCATTTCATAGTGCTAATAAAACAAATAATAATATATAAAATAATTCAATCAAAAATATTAAATGAAAAATAAAGGTAATTAATATAAAAAATAAATACATCCCATAGTAGAAAAAATTTCTATATAAAATGAAATAGATAAATAAAAACAATGAATAAATAGTGGGGTCCTCTAGAGTGTATCTTGGTTTACTACAAGCCATATGATCCTCTACTCATCCAACCATTATAGGGCCCTTTCCCTTTTTTGGTCTCCCATGAAAACTACCATAACATATAAATTCTTATATAGGGTGTGATTACAAGATTATTTAGGACACCACAAATTAGCCCTTAACCAACAATTATCTATTTACACATGTGTATTCCATAATAAATTTAAATTCAAAATAATAATAAACACACAATAAAAAACCTGGTGGTTGTGAACTAACCTAGCTGGTAAACACCCCCTATAATTCATACTTCGACACAATGCTAGAGGGACAAGGGTAGATGTTAATAAAAACCAAAATATAACTAGTATGTAATCCTCATGGAGTCATGAGATTTGAAAACCCTATTTCATATATTCCATAAGTATTCCATGCATCTCGATGACCTCTGGTTATGAAATAGGATACCACACATGCAAGGAATCTGAAAATCTCTAGGATACCTCATGTGTTTCATTAAAACGGTCTCTAAGGATACCTTGTACCTTCACACTATGCTCAGGTCCCTCATCACCATTATCACAAGGGAATAAAACTCACCCAATTAGTGTTATAAATTTCAGTGTTCCACCTATTTTATGTACATATAAAGAAAACCATGGAATGGTAACACATGTATATGGTGAGTCATGCAAAAAACAACCACATATCAACATGAGTATAAAGTAGCACACATGTGAACATGGGATCATATTTCGACATTGAAACCGATTAATCTAATATTAATCATTGAATTATATATCATACCAGGTCTTGTAGGCTATAAACGTGACCACAAGTGATCATAATAATGAATAATCATTAATATACCAACATAAATAAACATAATGTAAAAAAGTTTAAACATGATCTCAAGAAGGTTTGTAAATTACCTCATCATGGGTTTCAATGTCAGTATCTTGGTTCATCGATGATATCATCACCTAATCC
The DNA here is from genome assembly GCA_963277665.1 of Viscum album. Taxonomy (NCBI): domain Eukaryota; kingdom Viridiplantae; phylum Streptophyta; class Magnoliopsida; order Santalales; family Viscaceae; genus Viscum; species Viscum album. The sequence continues at coordinate 1,388,125,490 of OY728133.1, read as the reverse complement.
ATGATTACACAAAAAATCAAAATATCACACAATAAGGGCTCCTAGAACTAACTACAATTTTTCTTGTTATGGGTTCTAGAGCATGTAACAGATGAATTATTCAAATGAATTAAACCATACATAGAGAAGGTCGGTCATTTTCAAAAGAAACTGACTTACATGGTCCAATAAGGAATTATAACATCATCTAGAAATTTTCATGCCTCCACTTCATATGGCATGGGCTGAGACATGGAGTGTTTACTTAAACAAACATCATGGTGTAGGACAACACAACACAATGTATGAAACTATGAGAAATTAACATCTGTAGTGTAGTGGAAGGCCCCCATGAAATAGATGGTGGTGTTTCTACTTATAAATATGTGGATTAATACACCACCACTTTAGTTTCCTAATAATTTTCAAATATTATTTCATTATTTTAAAAATTATTTTTCACTAAATACATACAAAGGATTGAAAAGTATAATTTCATTGGAAGACGAGTTAAATAATAAAAAAACATGAAACTAGAATAAAAAAACATTTTATTAATATTCTATAATGAGATCCAAAAATACTTTGAGCTCCAAAATAATCATAGTAAGAAATATGGAATACATAGTTAAAAGGGATGAGATAAAATTTAGAGCAAGGAAAGAAACATGGGATTTAAGCATAGTAAATTAGTTAAAAGAAATAAAATGATAAAATAAAAGGCATGACTTATGAATAAACATATGGAAGAATAAAATATAGAACATGTAATCATATGATGATATAAATATATTAATTTAGTATTAACATATAACATGACATAAACACGAGTCAATACAAACTACCCAGACTATATAACATGGTGGAAAAAGTCCAATAATGGAATAAGTTTACTCTCTCATCCCATACATAACATCTTTTGAGGCTAAAAGATTACCAAATAAAATGGAATTGTATCTAGGTGCACCGATCCTAACATTTTTAGGTTTATTCATTCCACATAAATAATCAAACAAAAGGAATAATCCTAAGGGTTACCCATGGAAAGAAATGGGTTTTATAATCATGACATAAGGCATAACCAAAGAGAGTATAATAACGGTTTCTACAAAATAAGGGATTTAAATCATTCATGATCAATAATAAAAGAATAAAAATAATATAAAATGAATAACTATGTAAAAATAATTTGAAAAAAATAAATGGAGAGTCTAGGTAAATTTAAGAATGTGCCACATATGCATTGTTTTAGGGAAAAGAATAAAGATTATTTAAAGAGGATAAAGTTATAATTATTTCCATAAAACCAGAAATGATCTAATGTAGTTTTCCATGATATATTTAATGATTTTTTAAAAATTTCAGAGGACTAAAATAGTTAATTTAGTGTACTTGAAAAGAGTAATAAATAGAGAAGTAACCTTTAATCAAGTTTTCATATCACGGAGAATTGATAAGGTAACCTTTTAAAATATGCATTTATCCACCAAATAAATATTAATAAATATATAAACATGTTTTTGGAACATATAAATAGAATAAAGGATAATTATACAAGATTAATGAGTAAATACGTTTTGGAAAACAAGGAGAAAGTATAACCCAAAAGAGAAATGGAGGTTCAGTGAGATCCCTTACATTATGTCTGAATGTGTTCTTGAATAGAACATAATTTAATGGATAATAAAATAAGATCCATTAATTACTTAATTAATAAAATTTTACATATATATTTGATTTATTATATTTTTTATGTTAATTTATGGATATTTTGATGAGTTATTTAGATCAATTTGGGTGTTATGAGAGCATTTTTTTAATGGTTTATGGTAAGTTCATTTATTTAAAATTATGGATGTTCTTGTAAAATGGAGAAAAACTATAGATGTAAAATTAAATATTATTCAATCACATCCATATGTTTAAATGGCAATATATATCATTTTATTTTTAATATTAGGATGATTCATTTTATAAGATGCTGATGATAGTTTTTTAGTTTATTTTGGATGTTTTTCCGACAATCAAGAACTAGATTCATTTCATTTACTATTATGTCAAGATTTTTGTTCAAAAAATGAAATAAGATATTATATACCTATTAAAATTTGATTTAATAATAATAATACTTTTATGTCCATTTACTAATGGAATAATGGAAAAGAAAATGTCATCATTCATGAAGGCTGTGAATATGCATATTATGGACGATGATTTCATTTATAGAATAAAATAATAATAGATGGGATTAGATGATTGTTATTACATTAAATTGATAAAAATATAGTATAAATATTTGATACTAAATTTTTCACATCACATTTTATAGGGGTGAGGATGTGGTATAATAAAAAAAATGTATTAAAAAGAGACAGATAGAGGATTTTTACCTCTTGAATGTCATCTCATTGAGAACCACCTTAAAGAAAATTGGAGTTATAATTTGGGTGATATAAAAACCAATTTGATTTGGGGATAGTGGGGAGGAGAGGTTTTTGAAGACAAATGATTGCCTTAAGGATTATAAGGAGTAATGGGGTGGTGTGGAGTGGTACTTATACATATAGAGGGTTGGTTTTAAGTGATTAAATTATGATTATTTTATAGTTAAATCCAACCAAGTTTTTGTGGAATTAATTCATAATAATTAGATTAATAAATAATGTTTTAATGGAATTTTAGGGTAGAAAAAGAAATTAACCACCCATTTAATTTTTTAGTTTTAGGTATTTTAATTCTTTACGCTTTTAACATCAACCTGCTAACCTATTTAACTTATACTACAATAATTTTATTACCCTGATATTTTTTTATGCCTAAAAATAAAAATGAACTTAGAAACTAATTTTGAAATTTTGATTCTAAATATGGAGCCTATTTTACATGATTACATTTATAAAACTAATAAAATTAAATTCTAATATGATATATGTATAACTCATAAAAATAGTTTTTTCAATGTTAAAATCACAGTTTTCAAAAATACTATCATGTGTTATTAAAGGTAACTAAATATGTATTATTTTATTCCCTAAATATATTTTTATCATGAAAAATGGTTAATAAAATTCAAATCACGATTACAAATAGTATTTCTACTATTTAACCAAAAAACATAGTTTTTTAGAAAATTCCAAAAAGTTACGCAAAGATATTTATGACAAACTAAGTATAAAAAATGAACTTTACATTACCAAATAATTATCTACATATCATAATATAAACTTTTAAAAAAAATATTATTATTTATTTAAATTTTCCAATTTCATAGAAAAATAATCATACTAACCATTATAATAATCACTTAGGGGTTTTTTAAAATATATTATCATATAAAAAGTGTTTTTTTGGTTTCTCTATGTGATAAATATGATTTATTAAATAATTATAAAAAGGGAAATTCCATTGAAAATATTCAAGGTGCTTATATTCTTCCCCCCTTATGAAATTCTAGCATCAATTTTTTTACATACTATGGTGAAAAAATGAGACGGTACTTCTAATTCATCTCTTCCTTTGGTTACCATATTGCATCTTCATATTTTTGGTTCATGCATAGTAATTTAACTAGGTGGGTTTCCTTTTTTAGTAAATTATTTCTATGGTCCAAGATATTTATCAGCTTCTCCCTATAAGAGAGAACATATTCCATTAATACCGCTTCAGAAGTTATTAAATGTCAGGGATCTAATATATAATTCTTCATGAAGGATATGTAGAATACATAATGTACTTGATTAATAGTTTGTGGATGTTTTAGTTGATATTCCATATATCTAATTTGATTAAAAATCTTAAAGGGTTAAATGTACCTAGGATTTAAATCTACCTTTTTAACAAATATCATGACTCTATTCCGTTGATATATGTAAAGGAATACCTTATCTCAAAACTCAAACTAATAGTCCCATCAATGTTTAACAAGAAATTCTTTTCTATAAAATTTGGGCTACCCTGATGTTCTGTTTAATGGTATTCAACTTTTTTACCATTTACTCAACCATTTCAGGTCCTAGTAGCTTATGTTCTCCATATTTTCCCCAACATGTAGTTTTTATGCATATTTTCCCTTAGAGGGCTTCACATGGAGTCATTTTGATGCTTTATTTGAAAATATTATTGCAATAGAACATAACCATTAGATGATGTTGTCCGCACATTCATTTTATGTCCATTAATCATACTCTTAAAATATCTTATAATTTCCATATGGTATTCTTAGACTTACCATCAGTCTTGGGGTGGTAATTCAAAAAAATATATTAGATCATTGTTTAAGTTATGTAGGGTATTTTTTTGAACATGGAGGTAAATCATGGATCCTGATTAGATAAAATTGATAATGGAACTCCATGAAACCTCACTAAATCCCTGATGTATATACACGTAATTATCTTTAGTGATAAGTCCTCTATAATCAAAATAATGTAAGTATATTTTGTATGATGATCCACAATAATACATATATCATTATTTCCTCTAGATGTATTTGTATGTCCAGTGAAAAATTCTATGGTGATGGATTTTCTTTTCCATATAAGAATGAGTAATGGTTACATCACTCCCTTTGAATTTTTTCTTTTCATCCTTTACTTTTTAACAAAGGAGGAACTTTGATGTACATTATATGATATATTTCTTTATATTTTACCACTTATAGTGCTTTTGAAGATGTCGATACATCACTGCACTCCCTAGGAGGCTGGAGAAGTCAAGCTAGGAGAATCATTCAAAATATCCAAATTTATCTTAGGATTTTAGGGTATACATATTTTTGAACCAAAAATTATGAATCATTCTACATCAATTTTGAACTATGAGTATTTAATATTTTTAATATCCACCAGATTCTTCTGAATCTCCACATCACCTTTTTGAGAATTAATTATGTTCTATAAAATGGATGTTTGGGAAATAATTTTAGAAGGGAATAATAATGTTCCTTCCCGTATAATTCCCATGACGATCTTTGTTTATTATAAGAAGATAGTATCCTTCTTAGTTATCATAACTGACAATGTTGTAGGATCCTTTTTACTTAGAGAATCTTCCACTTTACTTTCTATTCAAAGATGGCAGTGGAATGAGTAATCATTATCCTTGATGATCTCTAACCATCTTCTATGGTGAATATTATTCTAATTCTAGGTGAATATATATTTTAGTCTCTTGTGATAAGTACATATCTCAAACTCCTCCCCATAGAGATAATGAAGCTGGATTTTCATTATAATTATCACAAATGGAAATTGTAGATCATGAGTGGGATATTTTATCTAATGAACATTCAAATGCCTTGAGGATTAGGCTATTAATTTATAATTTTTAATCTGTTCACATCCTAATACTTGTATCAATTCAACACAATATACCACAAATAGTTCCCCACTTGTGGGTAGTGTGAGTAATGGTGAAGTGATAAGCCTCCTTTTCAACTATTTAAAGCGGTCTTCACATTCACTAGTATTGAAAAACATTTATCCATTCTATGTCATCTTGGTTAGTGGGTTTGAAAATTGTAAAATGTTCTTGAATAATCTTTGGTAAAACCCAGCGAGACAAAATAAACTATGGATATCTGTTATAGATGATGGTCTAGGGAAATCCTTAATTTCCTTTGTCTTAGAAGGGTCCAAAAATATCCATTTTATGGTGATAAAAAGTCCCAATAATGATACCTTTTCAATCAATGACTCATAATTATAGTAATTTTCATATGTTTTCTCCCTTCACAGAGTCTTCAACACAATATTATAATAATTCTCATGCTCCACCGTACTCTGGGAGAATATCAGAATATCATCTATAAAGACTAATTAAGAATTTTCTAGGTAATATCAAAAGAGAATATTCATTATGTTCATGAATATATTTGGAGAATTATTGAGTATTAAGGGAATCATTATGAACTTAAATTTTCCATACATTATTCAAATGGACATCTAAGGATTACCTTTCTTCTTTACCATTAGTTTGTGGTTTCATGAAAGCATGTACACATTATAGAAATAATTTCCCCCACATAGTTTCTCAAACAATTCATCGATCCATTGTAATGAGTACCTTTTCTTTATTAGGATTCTATTGATATCATGATGATAAATGCAATGGTAAATTGACACATCCTTTTTATTGATGAAGAGAAATGGATCACCCCAATGGTGAAGCACTTAGGCATATGAAACCCTTGTACATATTATTTTGTAACTAATTATACAATTCTTCTAACTCAATGGTGGTCATTCTATAAGGTGTATTGGATATGGGTAGAGATCTAGGTATAATTTAATTTGAGAACTCAAACTGTTGTTCAGGAGGAAGTCCTGGTACTTCTTCAGGGAACACGTCAATGTAGTCCCTATATGTCTCCAAGCACGATATTACCCTTTTTCTCAAAATTTTGATCCAGATATTCTTTATCATAAGAAACTAATTTCCATAATTGAGTTGATGATTATAAAATAGATCCATCATCTACCTTACACTGGTATAGACATGGAAGTTGCCTCCAGATGTTAAGAGTGATCTCCCTCTACCAATAGTTGATATTAGATTTTTATAAGGATAAACAATCTATGACCAATATAGAATCAATCATTAAAAAAGGATGAAAGGCAAGATTTTAGGGGAGGATCAGTCCAAAAACACTAAATAGGGATTATTTATATACTTGTTATGTAATAATTTCCCCATTTTCTATTATCAAAGATAATTTAACATGCATACATTGTGGTGGTGTTCGAATATTTCTACTAAACATTCATGATATGAATGAATTCATAGTACCAGAATTAGATAGTATGTTTGTTAATATTGAATGAATAACTAGTATACATATCACAACATCATTTTTGAGATCCACTTTTGTAGTAGTGATAGCATATGCCCTTCCTTTCTGACTTGGAAATTCCTCTTACAAATTGTCCCCAAAACCCCTTAGCTTAGGTAATTGGATAACATAGTTCCCATGTTCCCTGTAGTTAAATAATTACAAAACATGCATAATACCCATCTAAACACTTTTTTACACTTCCTCATTAGTGGGTTTATTCATTTAGATTTCAAATAAATTATCCTGGTGCCTCTATTTTCCACACATGAATCACCTTCAGGTTCCCCCTAGGAATTTTCCATGATGCTTATTCCCACACTTATGAGAAGTGGGATGCTAGGTTTTCTTTCCAATAGGATAATTTTTATTGTATTTGATAAATATAATTTTTTCTTACATTTCATTTCTCTAGTTGCATGAGACCACTAAGAATCAAAAATCTCTATCTCAATTTTAGAGGGGAAAGAATATATTTATAACTCAAAAAGTAATGAATTGATAAGGCATTTCGTAGAATCTATTTTAACCCACTAATTAATCGGTCCACCTTACTTTCAGTAAATATGATGAAGTAGGAATCATACCATGATATCCTTTTTAAGTATACATCATATTCTCTAATAGAATCAACTTATCTTTTCATTATACTGAGGAACTCCCTCTCTATATTAAGCCGAAGAGTTCATAGAAAATATTTATTGAAAAATATTGGCCAGAATAATTCACATTACATGAAATAAATTTTCTCTTTAGTATTAATGTTCTTAATTAGTTCCCTCCACTGATTAGCTACCCAATAAAAATGATAAACTACCATCATAACATTATATTATTCGGAGCACTATAGAACAGATAATATTTTAAAAATGGAGTAAATAAATTGTTTGCCGAAAAAATAATTATAAGATCCACTAAATATAGGAGGCATTGATATCATAATGTATTTTAAAACTACATGATCTTTCTTAGAATAAGAAGGATGTTCTACCGAATTTATTCTGTTATTCATTACTTGATCTAGTTGATACAGTAATTTCATGATGTTCTTAGAAACTCTTTTAGTTAGGTTTATAATCTTATTAGGGTAATCATCACACTACATATTACATTGGTTGTTGGATCGAGTTAAAATATTTCTCAAAATTATCATAAAATGGAAACATAAAATTAGGTTTATATAATACATAGATATTGAGCATATAAAAAATTAATATCTAAACATATAAAGATACAATTTTAAATTATATGTATTTACTCACTTGTGATACCCTATGTCTCAATTTGGGTTATCCACGTTGATAGAATTATAATTAGGGTTCTTACTAAAGTTGTATAGTCCTAATGACCAAAAATATCTAGACTATTCTCTGATACTAACTTTAGTGACCCAATATTTTACACATATTTTGACATGATTTTAAGCATAATTATCCACTAAAGAAAAAAAAGGATTAAAAAGCCTATTGTCTATGGAAGAATATTAACATAATTAGAAAAAAAGAAACTAGAATAAAATGATTTTTTATTAAAACTCTATAATGATATCCTAACATAATTAAAGGTCCTTCATATTCACAGGATAACCTAGGGAATACTTAGAAAGATAGGATGAGCTAAAAATCACACCAAGGGAATAAACATGGGATTAAAGCAGAACACTTGAGTTAGATGGAATAACATGATAACATAAATGGAATTGATCATGAATAAATGTAGGGAAGCATAAAATATAAAACATGGAACAACATGATCATGTAAATATAGTAATATCTTATCAACATATAATATGACTTAATCATTGGTCAAGGCTATCTAGAAAGACAATATTGAATTGTTGAAAAAGTCCCATAATGGATTAGGTTTACTCCCTAATCTCTTACATAATATCTCAAGAGAATAAAAAATTAACAAATTAATTGGATAACTATATGGTCACACCCATTATAACAACATGCATATACATTCCACATAAAGAATAAAACATAAGGAAAAAGCATAAGGGTTACCCATGGAAAGACATTTGTTTTGTAATCACGTCACAAGGCATAACTAAATGGTGTATAACAAGGGTATCCATGAAAGAAGGTATTTAAGTCATTATTGGTCTTTTATAAAGGAACAATGATAATAGATCATGAAAAATGCTATCAAACAGAGTTGAAAACAAGAAAGTGAGTGGCTAGGTAACTTTAGAATTGTGACACTTAAGTATTGTTTTTGGGAAAAGAATAAATATTATTTAAACATGGTGAAGGAATAATTATTTACATAAAACCATAAATTACATAAAATAGTTCATAAATATATATTTAAATTTCTTAGAAAAAAATGGAGGCTTATAATAGTTCATGGATTCTACTTGAAAATGGGTATGAAATAGAGAAGTTATATTTAATTAGGTTTGATTATCATGCGGAATTGATAAGAAAACCTTTTAAAATATGTATTTACACTTCAACGGATCATGAATATATATATATATTTGTAAAATATAAATATAATAAAGGATAATTATAAAATATTAATTAATAATTACTTTTCGGTGAAGAAAGAGAAAGCAGAACCCAAAGGAGAAATGAAGGTTTGGTGAAATTCATTACATTATGACCGAATGTGTTTTGAAATAAAAAATATTGCCCTTAAAAATGAAATTTCATACATTAATTATTTAATTCAGAACCTTTTAAATATATATTTAATTTATTATAATTTAATTAATTTAATTTACATCTATTTCAATAGTTATAAATTCATTATTCCGAGAGCGTTCATTTTAGGGTTTCATGGTCGGTTTATTTCTGTATAATTATGAATGTTCATTTAAAATAAAAATAATGATGAAGAAGTAAAATTAAATGGTATTCATGAACTTAAAAATGTTTAAATGGTCCAATATATCATTTTATTTGACATGTGGATGATTTATTTGATAAAATGTTGGTGATAAATCTTTAGTTTATTTTGGATGTTTTTCCAACCATCATGAACTAGTTTTTTAATTAATATTATGTATATAAGTTATTTACATAACATGATATAAATTATTATATACATATTAAAATATTATTTATCTATAATAATAATTTTATTACCTGCAATAAAGGTGGAAATTAATAAGTAAAACTCATCATCCATGAAGGTTAAGAACTGAAAAATTACGAACGCTGTTTTAATTTTTAGAATAAAAGTAGAATAGACAGAATAGGATGATTGATATTAAATTAAAAGAGTAAGATTAATTTATATATATGATAATTAAGTTATATTTTCAAATTTGATAGGTTTTATGATAAGTTATGTGAAATAAATAATTTAAAATTGAAAGATATATGATTATTACCTCTTGAATGTCATCTCCTTGAGAACCTCCTAAAAGAACTCTGAATTGGTCATTGGGTGATACCAAAAAAATATGGATGTGGGGAGAGTGAAGAATAGTTTTTTCAGAGGATATTTTTAAATCTTAATGGTTTTTTATGAGAAAAGGGGTTGCAAGGAGTGGTATTTATACTTGGAGAGGGGTGGTTTTTAGGGAATAAATAATGAATATTTTATATTTAAAGACAATCACATTTGCGAGGAATTAATTCCATGAATATAGATTGATTATTAATGTTTTAAATTATGCATTTGATGGATAATAAAATTAACCACCCATTTAATAATGTATATTCTAGGTATTTTGAGCCTTTACCTTATTACCTTTAACCCACTATAGAAGATAAATTATATTGCGGTAATTTTTTTTACCACGTTAACTTTTTTTATGCCTAAAAATTTAATTGACATTATAACCTAATATATAAATTATTATTTCAAAAATGGAATCCCTTTTACTTGAATAAATTTAGATAAGTGAAAAATCAATTCTAATGTGATTCCCATATTACTCATAAAACAATTTTTATGGTTAAAATTGGGGTTTTCAAAAATGTTAAGCATTTATTTATAAATGCAACTCGTTATATATTATATAAATTACTAAATAAATTTCTGTTAATAATAATTCCTAAAAACTTTAAATCATGATCACATAATAATTATTTCATAATAGTTATGAAAAAATGGTATTTTAACTTTTAAACCCAAAATTCAACTTTTTTAAAAAATTCCCAAAATATTACCCTATGATAATTTTGACATGATGATTTAGAAAATTAAATTTATTTTCTAAAAATAATTATCTAAATATTAGATTTTAAAATTTTAAATAAATATCCTTATTTATTGAAATTTACCAATTTCCCATAAAAATAAAATTTTTCCCATTATAAAAATTACTTAAGACTTTATTAAAAAAATATTATAATATAAAAGGTGTTTTGTTTGTTTCTATATGTATTATAGGTTATTTTTTACATAATTATTGGAAGGAAAATTCCATTGATAAAATTCTGTGTTTTCATTGTAAAGGGAAACACAATTCCATTGTGATGCTCCTACAACCCTTCAATACTCTTTAATGTATTTCGAATGAGGTGAAAGGATATGAATTTTTCATAGGGTGTCTCCAGGGGAACAATATGTGTGAGAGAACCCTTATAAAAATAATTAAATATTACCCATATTTAATTACAAATAGTTTACAATAAATCAATGATCATAGCAGTTTTTTAAAGTCATCAACACTCAAAGAATAATTGGCTAGATCAAAAGTGTAACTGACCTGGGGTAGTTTCTCCAGTGTGGTCTAAGATTATATAACATAACATCCTTGATCTAGACCCCATTTTTCAAGGCTATGTTTTAGTCTCATACAAAAATCCCACACTATGGTGTAGACTATCTTGTTACAACATGACCTCAAATCCCCATCACCCATGCAATGTAGCCATTTTCACCACAGGGAAACATATTCCAGCATGACATGGTCTTGTTTTCTATTGCACAACAACCATTTTATTGGTTGAAATGTTGAAAAAACATCATTTAAATACTCAAAAAACATATAAAAACAAAAAAATTCCCAACATACACGATCCAAGACATGTTAAGGGGGAAAACAAGTATTTTATTAAAGAACATGAATTTCCTTGAATTACACCTTTACTTAAAATTTATCTCACCCCTTTATTATGATAATAAACCCTATGTTTTTAGATGATTATGTATTGTTAGATTTATAAAAATGTTATTTAATACCACGGTTGTCGAAAAAGTTATTTACATAGGTAATATCCAAGAAAGTAGACATTTAGTTCCTAGTGTTATGTGAATATTTATGAGATTTATTATTTAAAACATGATATTAATGTATTATTTAATTCATTTCTAGATTGGATCCCTTAATTTCCCTTATATTTTTTCTAATTTTTAAAAGTTTTTCTTCATTTATAATGATGTTTTGTAATAGACCATGACTTCTTAGTCTAGAATGAGTTGAATTCATTTTTTCATCTTCAATTGAGATGGATGAATCATATTACTTAATATATAAATGTTCGACACTATATTTTTTGTATTCCATAAAGATGTTCAATAAAATTGGATACAACATCACTACAATATTTTTCTTCATTATCAGCAATTTACTATTTTTAAATTTAAATATCATCACATTAGTTTAATAAACAATTCTACTTATCACCATGTTATAATAGTAAAATATTATTATATTTAGAATATAACAAATAAATATTCGAGAAACACCTCTTAACTCATTATTACACATATTTTAACATTTAATAATAAAGACACAATGTATCTTAAATACTTTGAGATACATCAATAATGGAATAATCGTAAAGTATATATCATATGTAGTGATATTTAAAAATTTTATATAGAAACAATTATTTTGAATATAAACAATTCTTCTAACAACATACATCCAGAAATTCCTACAAGAATAATTTTTTTATCTACATTGTTTAAACAATATCAACTAACAATATAATCTTCCATTAATATATAAAATTATGTTTTTGTGTTTATCGTTTATAGAGTTAAAAAAATTCATGATTTTTAAAGATAATCTTTAATCATGTTATTATTGTAATCATCACTATTATCTATCTAAACTATCTTCAAATTTTAACCACACTCTTAGTCAAGAATTATTTTCATAATAGTGAGCATATTTAGAAGACATGGTTTATTCCTTATAATTCTAATACATTTAATATGAGTGAATTTATCAACAAATGAAAATGAAATACTTATCATAATTGGTTGAGAAATTTCTCATGTGAACACAAATATTTGAATTACTTACTTGTAAAGGATGTGTTGTCTAAATCTCATCATTTTTGTATGAATAATTAGAGATATTCCTCTTTAAAATTATAGAGATAATATAATTACTCTCTCTCTTAATTTTAATAATGTCATATAATCATTATCATGTTGGAAGTTTTATCATGTTACTTTGGAAAAGATAACCAAAACTTTTATGCTAATGTTTTTATAGTATTCATGATCATATAACATATATTCTTAGCATCTATAATTTGAAATATATTTTCCTTTTATCATTTACCTCTAATTACCACCATTCCATATTCACGTATTTTTACCCAAAAACCATCATTGTGTCAAATTACCTCATTTCCATTATCACGAAGTTGAGAAACACATAACATTTTTCATTTAATCCCATCAACAAAAAGTTTATTCATGGATTTAAATTTCTCTTTTTGAATAAAATATAAACCAAACCCTTTTATTTTTGGAGACACATCAATTATAAAGGTCATATATACTACTTTTCATAATACAAAATTATTCAATGTCACCAAGTTCATTTCCATATATGAATAGAATCTAAATTCCAATATCAATGGGAATTCCTCCTTTGATGATTTTAGAGAATCATTTACAACATGTAAATTTTTATTCATAGTTTTCCTGATCCATATTTCTATATTAGGATAAAAGTATGGGGGGACATTTTTTAACTTGTATACTTGGAATATAAAATCATTTACACTCTTATTTGGATAATTGAAATCTATTTTTATTATTAAAACTATATTTTCAACGATTTTTTTAGAATATATTTTCATATAGTGGGATATCTCTCCCATAAATTTGTCTCTGAAGACTTATAAAATAATTATGAAGATGGTAAATAAACCAATACATAATTTATTTATTCATTATGCATATAAAATACTATAAATATCCATAAAAGAATATTTCTTCATTGAAAATAAGATGATTTCTCAAAATATGCCTCTCTTTTTATTCCTTATTTTCATCAACAATATTACACCATTTTTAAGAAAAAAATGTACTTTTAAACTCCATAAATCATCATATGAAAAATAAAAATACTTTTAATATTTTTAGTGTCACCAGTAAGAGAAAAAATTAAATCTATATTAAATGATCCATAATTTAAAGATTTTTAGGACTCAACCGATTTAGAAACAAACATGGTTTCAATAACCAAAGTATTCTTCTAAAACATTATACCAACATTTTCAATATTAGAATTATCCTGATTTGATTTTTTTATTCGTTTTATCTTAATTAATTATTCCTTAAACATTCTCTATCATATTGAATATAATTTTGAAATATATAGATAAGGTTAATTCTTCTTCTATATTGAATGTTTTTATTTAAATAAGATTATACATCTCTAATTATTTACCATGTTCTTTCATCATGACACCCACTATATTCTTTGTATTATTTTTTCACTTAATTATAAATCTTCTCCAGTATATGATATATTTATTATTTATGGTATTTTGACATGATATTTTTATATTGATAATATTTCTTCAAATTATTATTCTACTTTTCGTGTTTTGATATTTTCATCAAAATACATTTCATGAAATATTTTTCTTTTATATAATCCATTTGAGGTTATTTATCTTCCATTCATGAGTTACAACTTTCATTAATAGTGAATTATTTAACATTAAATTTAATTATAAGATGATTTTAAAAAACATTAATTGAAATATCAAACTCTTCTTCCTCATTAATTTTTACACTTTTTTATACATAGATAAAAATATTTCTCATATCTTCATAGAGAAAATTGAATTCTTTCTTTTAGAAATGAATTTTTTCCTAAATGAATTAATTTTTAATGATATTTTTAATCATTCATTATCTAAATCATAGGTATTATCTTTTTACCATTTTTGAAATTTTTTTGGAAGATTTTTAAAATCCCCAAAATTAAAGAATTTATTTAGAAAATTTCCTTAACTATTTCCATTTCATATTTTCACATTTCTTGAGATGGGAGAAATGATTTTATAGAATTTAAATCCCCATCAGAGATATATTTTTAAATTTGGGTTCATTAACCTTAAAAAAATTATTTCCCTTCTCATATTTGGAAATGTTAAACAAAATTTATTTTTTAAACTTTTAGTTTTTGTTGATAGAATCATGATTCACAATTTTAGTATAAATTAAAAAACTATTTACATCATCAAAAGTAATATTAAATAGATAATTTTATTATAAATATAGTACACTGTAATCACCTTTATATAGTAATATATTCATATTCATGTCAACAATATCAGAATCTTACAAAATCTCACCATATCCTCTGATTGAACTCACTACTTCATTTATCTTTATAAATAAATTCTCACGAGTCTCATTATCATTCATTATTGTCACACCCCGACCGCGGACATCAGTAATTTTTCTCCTCTCTTGGTCCCGATTTAAATTTTTCGAAGATTAATTGTGATTGGTGGTTTCGCGCCAGTGCGCGGTCATCGCATCGCTGGCGATGGTCGTGCGTTCGGCCCGGGGGACGACGTGCCCACCCGGCGTTTTAAATATTAAAGTTTTTACGTTGCTTTTTTATTATTATTACTATTTGAGTTGCGTTATTATTATAATTAAGTAACTTTTATTTACTTTAATTATTTTATTGTTATGATTATTATTATAAAGTATTATTAATATTATTATGAAGGTTTGTTATTATTATTATAAAGAAATTATTATTATCATAACATTTTATTATTATTATTATTATAAGTTTTATTATTATTATTATTATAAGTTCTATTATTATTATTATGATAAATTTTATTATTATTAAAAGGGTTTATTTTGATTATACATTTTATTGTTGTTGTTATAATGTTTTATTATTATTATTATTATAATTATTATCATTATTAAAATGTTATTATTATTATTAATATTATTATTTTTATCATATATATATATATACCTAAAACCTAACCCTACCCCTATTCTCCCCGTAGCCGCCACTCTCCCTCATCTCTCTCTCTCTCCATCCTCCCCCGATCTCAGCCCGGCCTTGCCCGCAGCCCGCTCCCGGCCACCAACGACCGCTGGTTCTGCACCTCCTCCGGCCTCGCACCCTCTTCGCCTCGCCCCGCCGCGCCCTAACCTCCTTCCTCTCAGCCGCACCCAGCCGTCATCGTCCGGCGCTCTCCGCCCCGGCCTCGGCCGTCCCCGCGCGAACCGCCTCCGGCCTCCGCCCAGGCTACCGCCGCTGCACCCAGTCCACCTCACCCGACCCCTGCGCGCCTCGACCTCACCCTCGCCAGAACCGGCCGCCCCTGTCCTCCGCCCCGGCTTCCCGGCGTCTCGGCCACCCTCTGCCTCGCCGGCATCCTTCCGCACCCCCCTGTCCGGCGGCGACCCCCTTCACCGCGCCTGCAAGCCGTCCCGCTCGACTCCCTCCGCTGCTCCGCACCCAGTCCCGGTCTCCCCTTCGTCCGGCTCCTGCTCCCTCTCCCCCGCACTTTTCTCCCCTTCTCCCTCCGCCGTCCCTGTTCCCACCCGGCCTCCTTCTCCTGCGTCCCGACCGCCGCGCCCTCCTGCCATCCGCCGAGCCCGCTGGTCATCCCCGACGCGCTCCCTCTCCGGCGGCCGCACCCAGCCGCTCCCCTCCTGCTGCGTCGCCCAGCACCACCGCCCGCCGCCTCATCTCGGCCGTCCCGACTCCTCCTCCCTCGCACCGCACACCCGGCCTCCCTTCCCGTCGTCCCGCCTCCGCCGGCCTTCCCTCTCTCCGGCGGCGACACCCCCCTCCGCTGTAAGCTGTCTTTTTTTTCTTTAATTTTATTTTTATAACATTTTGATTTTTTTTTCTTTCCTTTCATCATGTTAATAATATTATTATTATTACATTAGTATATTATTATTATTATCTTTATTTCTAGAATTATAATTATTATTATTTTAATTATCATATTATTATTGTTATTATTATTATTATTATTATTATATTTGTTATTATTTTAATTATTAACTTATTATTATTATTATTATTATTTATTAATTGATTGATTAATTAATTGTCTATTTATTTATTTATTTAGTTATTGATTTATTCATTTTCTTTGTGTATTTGTTAATTAGTTATTTACTTATTTATTCATTTAATTATTTGTCAATTAATTAATTCTTTAATTGTTTACTTATTCTTTCATTCATTTGGTTATGTTTTATTTTGTTTGATTACCGATTTGTTTATTCTTTTGATTATTTATTTATTCATGTATTTATTATTTATTTACCTATATATATTTATCTTAGTGTTTTTATTTAATTTTAAATAATCCTTTTTCTGTCGCGGGTTGAGTGACGTGCACTTTTTCCACTGTTCAGCGTACACAGTTTGTCCGCAAAGGATTGTCCTACTTTCCGTTGAGGTTCCGCCGTCTCCGCGCCTCAGTTTCGAGAGTGTTGGACTTTGTCACGTGGCTTCGGACACACGTCGTGTCATAACGCCTCGGTTCCAAGGTCGTTTTACCGTCGCGCTTGGATCTTGAGGTAGGTCTCCCTTTGCACTCGCCTTTAAATTTAGAATTTATTTATTCCTTGACTTTTTATTAAGTTTCAGCAAATTCAAAAGTATTAATAAGTAGTTATCTGTAGTTTGGTGATCTGCTGATGATAAAAGTTGTTTTAATTCTAGCGTTTCATTAAAAGCGTTTTCTTGGATTTAATTGTGTGCTTCCATGGTAGTTTTGCTGGATGGTTCTTCCTGATTAACGAAAGATCATGTTGAATTGGGTTCTGAAGCAGTTTTGGTGTGTGTAAAATGGTAGGAGTATTGTTTAGGGAAAGTTGTGTTTTTCATGGAACCTTGACTAGAGTTAATGTCTTATAACCTTTAAACTCGTTTTTGGAAACTTTATATGTGGTTCTTGGTTGTTGAAAAATGTTTCTTTTTGATGTATGATTAAAGGTTTGGATTTTGTTTGAGAAATAGTATTCTTCAGAGAGGTGGTTAAAGGCCCGTTTGGCTCTTGATAAAAGTGGGGTGTGTTTTGATATTGGAAAATAATTCTACTTGTGAAACAAATGTGTTCCAGGTTAAGATGCTGATTTGAGTTTCTTAAATAAATTTCTAAGTGCGTTTCTGGTTTTCAATGAAATGGCGTGTGTCATCCCTCTTTAAAAATGCTTTAGTCTTAAATGATCAAAATGTAAGTGACATGACGGCCCGGTTGGCACTTTATCAAATGTGAAGTGATTATATATATATATACATACTTGTGAGGGCATTTCTACAGGGGGACTTCCCTTCGAGGGTTGTCGTGTAGCGATGTCCGTGTAAGGGGTTGGCAAGTGCGGTGAGATGAGTCACGCGTGCGCGGGTCTCCCACTTACACAGTGTTACAAAAACTACTATGGGTTCCTGGGCGTCTTGTAGATTATCGAGTGACGGTTGCTTGCTAACCCTGATTAGACGGGTTAGTACCCCCTGGAGTTACAGACAGGCCAGGAGGGATGTGCCACTGGTTGGCTGTTAGGGCGGCCAGTTGGTTATTGACTATGGAGTACCATGCCGGCAGGTAGTCTGAACCCGAGTACGTCCAGGGGTTTTCTAGGGATGTTCAGGATCGCCCATGGTTATTGCTGATAACTTCTAGTTTGTTTTTTTTTACTTGCACTTGGTTTTCCTTGTCTGTTACCTTTACTTGCACTTGTTTTCCCTGCTTGTTTTCCTTCAGTCATATTTCACAGCCTATACTGTTAGACTTTGAGAAAAAATGGTTTTCAAATGAAAATGCTTTATTCGCCTTGGGTTAGATTTTAAAATGTAACACCTTGCTTTTCAGAATGAGTTTAAAACTAATGAAATGGAACTAACTTTCGAAAAGGAATAAGGGAAATGCCTCGTGTTTGATTTTCAAGTAAAGCATTTGTGAAAACTTACTTTTATACATTATAGTTCAAACCTGGATTATGTAGATTCTTTATTTCCTGGCGGTGCATTTGGATTTGTTGTGGGGCTCACCTACTGAGTACTTTTGTGCTCACGCCTATCTTTTACCATTTCAGTCGCAGGTCTTCTGTTTTGAGTCGCTCAGTGTTGGAGCGAGGTTGCTCTCTAGTTGGGTGGTGACCTGAGAGGTCACATGGAGGTACGTGGTTGTGTGGTTTTTATTTCTTTTCCGCTGTTAGTGTTTATTTATTCTGTTCTATTTTACTTTTGTTTTGGGCTGAAATCGTTCCCAACGATCAAGTCTTAATGCCCGGCACTGGTTGCCATCCCGGGGGGATCGGGAACGCCCCTCGGGACTTGCCGCGGACCGGCTCGGGTGACCGGTTCAGGGTCGACCCGGGTTGGTTCGTGACAAAATGGTATCAGAGGTGGTTCTTGTTATTTGGGTTTTCCGGTAGAAGGAGATTAGGACTGTCGGAACTCGAGGGGTAGGTACGGGAAGAGCGTCGCGAACTCTTGCTCGCACTGATCCTCGAGTTACCAGGGGTAGTTCGGGAATTGTGTCCTTGTCTTTTCTGGTTTTTCTTGGATTGAGAGATGACAATGGAGGCAAGCCGATGTTACGTCGTGATTTCACATGGAGTAGTGACCCATGTGGAGTCTGAGTACACGGTTTGAATTCCTCCTAGTGGTCGACACTGACTTGGGACATGGATCACTACCATGTCGCCAGGTTGAGTGTGACTACTAGTCCCTCATTTCAGTGGTTGATGCAAATTTGGATCCTGCTTTTGTTTTGGTTTGTGTGAGTGCGTTGTTGGGAATGAAAATGGTTTTTGAAAATTGGACTGGTTTCTTTTAAAGGACTTTAAATATATGAAATGGGTTTTAAAACTGAAATCTCTTGATTTGGAAATCTGTTGCTTTTTTGGAATTGGATGAGAATGATTTGGATTGAAACCTCGGTTCCTCTTTATGAACGTCTGCACATGTGTGAGAATGCATGGAAAGTGTGTGTTGATGCACGTATGAATAGAATGTGGATAAAGACATGTGCAACGGTTCATGAGATTACCTGGGTGTGTATTTGAAATTAAGGGCTTGACCTTGTTTTCTAAATTGGTTTTAAAGAGGAAATGTTTTGGAAAGCTTTTGGTTTGAAAGTGGATTGGTTTTTGGAAAGTGATCTTGAGAAAGGGTGGTTTTGAAATCAAAAATGAAAAGGGAATTTTAAAGAGGAGATTTTATTTTGGGTTGTGTTGTATCAGTTTGGTCCTTGTGCTGACTGTCTTTGATGAAGGCTCTTTTATCGATGTTGCTTCGATTTGATATTGGTTTTGGCCTTGTGTTTTATATGTCGCTCAGGAAATGCCGCCCAGAAAGGTCTTTAAGGATTCGGATATGTCATGCCCAGTTTTTAGTCCTCCTCAGACTTTGCCTGTTCTCCATGGTGATCAGGGTCCGTTAGAGGCAGTGGAATGGCTCGAGGAAGTGGAACATGTCTTTAGAATGTTGGGAACTCCCGATAGTGTTAAGGTTCATGCAATTATGAAGTTGTTCGAGGGCCCAGCTCTGGACCAGTGGAAGGTGGTTGCCCCACCGTCAACGCAAGGTGAAATGACGTGGGATGTCTTCAGAACCGTTTTCATCCAATGGTTTGTACCTGAGGAAGTGAAGCTGGAGAAAAAGGGAGAGCTTGTGCATATTCAACAAGGTCAACGGACGGTGAAGGCATATGTTGACCATTTCAAGGAACTGATTCCCTTTTCTCCAGAGGCAGCGTCGCATGAGCTCATGAAGGCCTCTCTTTTCACTGGAGGTCTTCGTCCAGAGATCAAGGAGCGAGTCCTCCCTTATAAAGACCTTTGTTTCGAGAAGCTGGTAGAGGAAGCTTTCTTGACTGAGTTGGTTTCCGGTGTGCGGGTGGTTAGTGCTTCAGCATCCCCAGTTGTTCGTAAGAGTTTCCCCTCTGGTGAGAAAGAGGTGCCAGAGACACCTGTTCTTAAGGAGTTATCCCCTTTGGTCCCAGCCTCCGGTTCATCAGATCGTTCGATGACGTGCTTTCAGTGTGGTCGTTTCGGGCATTTAAAGCCGTCGTGTCGCAACCCTCCGAAGACGTGTCATCGATGCGGTTGTCTAGGTCATCTGGAGAAGTTTTGCAGGAAGCGTCGCATGAAGAGGACGCTGTGATGGGAGAATGTCAGTACCTGACTGTGAGGCAGAAGATGCTTCAGCCATCAGAGCCCCAGCCACAAGTCTCGGGGTGAAGCTCGCGCACAGTCAGGAGTCCCCAGGGCTGTGAAGCTCTAGTCCAGGTTTTGTGTTCCATGTTGGCAGTGGAACAATTAGAAATCACTTCATGTTTTGTCTATCTCCTACTAATGTTTCAAGGCTGTTGTAAGTACGTTGTTTCGCTATGAAGTAATGATGAACTTGTTCAATTATAGCCCAAGAATTTTTTTTGTCTGTGTGGATGTGATCTTGTAATCGTGTGTCTTTCGAAAGGTGTGTTTGACCCTCGTGTGGGTTGACCTCGTTTTAGTTATGTTGTCGATGTGGTTATGTTTTGTGGACTTCGGTGGATCATGTCTCCAATTTGATGTCGGTCAAATGTTTTTCTATAGGTTTTCCCTGGTGTTGAAGGTTGTTGACTCTGGTCGAGGATTTAATGTCTTGACGGAAGTGTTGTTTTAATCGTGCTATAGGAGTTGGTTTGAATTGGTTGGGAGTTCCCGCGTCGACCCCCTTTTCTAGGGTCTTCCTTTTAGATGGTCAACTTTTCTACACTAGTTATGTTCTTGTGGTGGGGAGAACCCCTTCGTGTTCTCCCCTCAATCTCGGACCCTAGTTTTCTCTTGAATCGGTCGGGTGTGACCTATGTAGAGTAAGGTCATCCCCGAGATTCTCAATCCTCTCTGGTTCCTTTAGTTATGTTTGGGCATAGACTTGGTTTTTGGTTGACTTGTGACCTGGTGACTTTCTGGGGGCAGAAAGTGTCTGTGGTGGGGAGAATTGTCACACCCCGACCGCGGACATCAGTAATTTTTCTCCTCTCTTGGTCCCGATTTAAATTTTTCGAAGATTAATTGTGATTGGTGGTTTCGCGCCGGTGCGCGGTCATCGCATCGCTGGCGATGGTCGTGCGTTCGGCCCGGGGGACGACGTGCCCACCCGGCGTTTTAAATATTAAAGTTTTTACGTTGCCTTTTTATTATTATTACTATTTGAGTTGCGTTATTATTATAATTAACTAACTTTTATTTACTTTAATTATTTTATTGTTATGATTATTATTATAAAGTATTATTAATATTATTATGAAGGTTTGTTATTATTATTATAAAGCAATTATTATTATCATAACATTTTATTATTATTATTATTATAAGTTTTATTATTATTATTATTATAAGTTCTATTATTATTATGATAAATTTTATTATTATTAAAAGGGTTTATTTTGATTATACATTTTATTGTTGTTGTTATAATGTTTTATTATTATTATTATTATAATTATTATCATTATTAAAATGTTATTATTATTATTAATATTATTATTTTTATCATATATATATATATATATATACCTAAAACCTAACCCTACCCCTATTCTCCCCGTAGCCGCCACTCTCCCTCATCTCTCTCTCTCCATCCTCCCCCGATCTCAGCCCGGCCTTGCCCGCAGCCCGCTCCCGGCCACCAACGACCGCTGGTTCTGCACCTCCTCCGGCCTCGCACCCTCTTCGCCTCGCCCCGCCGCGCCCTGACCTCCTTCCTCTCAGCCGCACCCAGCCGTCATCGTCCGGCGCTCTCCGCCCCGGCCTCGGCCGTCCCCGCGCGAACCGCCTCCGGCCTCCGCCCAGGCTGCCGCCGCTGCACCCAGTCCACCTCACCCGACCCCTGCGCGCCTCGACCTCACCCTCGCCAGAACCGGCCGCCCCTGTCCTCCGCCCCGGCTTCCCGGCGTCTCGGCCACCCTCCGCCTCGTCGGCATCCTTCCGCACCCCCCTGTCCGGCGGCGACCCCCTTCACCGCGCCTGCAAGCCGTCCCGCTCGACTCCCTCCGCTGCTCCGCACCCAGTCCCGGTCTCCCCTTCGTCCGGCTCCTGCTCCCTCTCCCCCGCGCTTTTCTCCCCTTCTACCTCCGCCGTCCCTGTTCCCACCCGGCCTCCTTCTCCTGCGTCCCGACCGCCGCGCCCTCCTGCCATCTGCCGAGCCCGCTGGTCATCCCCGGCGCGCTCCCTCTCCGGCGGCCGCACCCAGCCGCTCCCCTCCTGCTGCGTCGCCCAGCACCACCGCCCGCCGCCTCATCCCGGCCATCCCGACTCCTCCTCCCTCGCACCGCACACCCGAACTCCCTTCCCGTCGTCCCGCCTCCGCCGGCCTTCCCTCTCTCCGGCGGCGACACCCCCCTCCGCTGTAAGCTGTCTTTTTTTTCTTTAATTTTATTTTTATAACGTTTTGATTTTTTTTTCTTTCCTTTCATCATGTTAATAATAATATTATTATTACATTAGTATATTATTATTATTATCTTTATTGCTAGAATTATAATTATTATTATTTTAATTATCATATTATTATTGTTATTATTATTATTATTATTATTATATTTGTTATTATTTTAATTATTAACTTATTATTATTATTATTATTATTATTTATTAATTGATTGATTAATTAATTGTCTATTTATTTATTTATTTAGTTATTGATTTATTCATTTTCTTTGTGTATTTGTTAATTAGTTATTTACTTATTTATTCATTTAATTATTAGTCAATTAATTAATTCTTTAATTGTTTACTTATTCTTTCATTCATTTGGTTATGTTTTATTTTGTTTGATTACCGATTTGTTTATTCTTTTGATTATTTATTTATTCATGTATTTATTATTTATTTACCTATATATATTTATCTTAGTGTTTTTATTTAATTTTAAATAATCCTTTTTCTGTCGCGGGTTGAGTGACGTGCACTTTTTCCACTGTTCAGCGTACACAGTTTGTCCGCAAAGGATTGTCCTACTTTCCATTGAGGTTCCGCCGTCTCCGCGCCTCAGTTTCGAGAGTGTTGGACTTTTTCACGTGGCTTCGGACACACGTCGTGTCATAACGCCTCGGTTCCAAGGTCGTTTTACCGTCGCGCTTGGATCTTGAGGTAGGTCTCCCTTTGCACTCGCCTTTAAATTTAGAATTTATTTATTCCTTGACTTTTTATTAAGTTTCAGCAAATTCAAAAGTATTAATAAGTAGTTATCTGTAGTTTGGTGATCTGCTGATGATAAAAGTTGTTTTAATTCTAGCGTTTCATTAAAAGCGTTTTCTTGGATTTAATTGTGTGCTTCCATGGTAGTTTTGCTGGATGGTTCTTCCTGATTAACGAAAGATCATGTTGAATTGGGTTCTGAAGCGGTTTTGGTGTGTGTAAAATGGTAGGAGTATTGTTTAGGGAAAGTTGTGTTTTTCATGGAACCTTGATTAGAGTTAATGTCTTATAACCTTTAAACTCGTTTTTGGAAACTTTATATGTGGTTCTTGGTTGTTGAAAAATGTTTCTTTTTGACGTATGATTAAAGGTTTGGATTTTGTTTGAGAAATAGTATTCTTCAGAGAGGTGGTTAAAGGCCCGTTTGGCTCTTGATAAAAGTGGGGTGTGTTTTGATATTGGAAAATAATTCTACTTGTGAAACAAATGTGTTCCAGGTTAAGATGCTGATTTGAGTTTCTTAAATAAATTTCTAAGTGCGTTTCTGGTTTTCAATGAAATGGCGTGTGTCATCCCTCTTTAAAAATGCTTTAGTCTTAAATGATCAAAATGTAAGTGACATGACGGCCCGGTTGGCACTTTATCAAATGTGAAGTGATTATATATATATATACATACTTGTGAGGGCATTTCTACAGGGGGACTTCCCTTCGAGGGTTGTCGTGTAGCGATGTCCGTGTAAGGGGTTGGCAAGTGCGGTGAGATGAGTCACGCGTGCGCGGGTCTCCCACTTACACAGTGTTACAAAAACTACTATGGGTTCCTGGGAGTCTTGTAGATTATCGAGTGACGGTTGCTTGCTAACCCTGATTAGACGGGTTAGTACCCCCTGGAGTTACAGACAGGCCAGGAGGGATGTGCCACTGGTTGGCTGTTAGGGCGGCCAGTTGGTTATTGACTCTGGAGTACCATGCCGGCAGGTAGTCTGAACCCGAGTACGTCCAGGGGTTTTCTAGGGATGTTCAGGATCGCCCATGGTTATTGCTGATAACTTCTGGTTTGTTTTTTTTACTTGCACTTGGTTTTCCTTGTCTGTTACCTTTACTTGCACTTGTTTTCCCTTCTTGTTTTCCTTCAGTCATATTTCACAGCCTATACTGTTAGACTTTGAGAAAAAATGGTTTTCAAATGAAAATGCTTTATTCGCCTTGGGTTAGATTTGAAAATGTAACACCTTGCTTTTCAGAATGAGTTTAAAACTAATGAAATGGAACTAACTTTCGAAAAGGAATAAGGGAAATGCCTCGTGTTTGATTTTCAAGTAAAGCATTTGTGAAAACTTACTTTTATACATTATAGTTCAAACCTGGATTATGTAGATTCTTTATTTCCTGGCGGTGCATTGGGATTTGTTGTGGGGCTCACCTACTGAGTACTTTTGTGCTCACGCCTATCTTTTACCATTTCAGTCGCAGGTCTTCTGTTTTGAGTCGCTCAGTGTTGGAGCGAGGTTGCTCTCTAGTTCGGTGGTGACCTGAGAGGTCACATGGAGGTACGTGGTTGTGTGGTTTTTATTTCTTTTCCGCTGTTAGTGTTTATTTATTCTGTTCTATTTTACTTTTGTTTTGGGCTGAAATCGTTCCCAACGATCAAGTCTTAATGCTCGGCACTGGTTGCCATCCCGAGGGGATCGGGAACGCCCCTCGGGACTTGCCGCGGACCGGCTCGGGTGACCGGTTCAGGGTCGACCCGGGTTGGTTCGTGACAATTATAATATCATTATATTTATGTCTCTAATACAAAAACATATATCACTCCACTATGTGTTTTCCTTCATATATATTCCAAATGTTTTCTCAGTTATCATTTTTGTATTTGAAAAGATTTAAATTCAAAAATCCACTTTCCAAATGAGAAGATATAATATTGTTGTTATCATGACCTTCAAAATCCAAATTAATATTATCTTCTAGTGTAATAGAAAAAGAGATATTATAAGAAAAAAATACATTAGTTTTCATTTATAGAAAGTCACAACTGGTATACAACATAGGCGGAAAGATCCTATCCTTATATATATGAAAATACTTCCCAAAAAACATCAAAATCCCATTTATATTTTTATAATTTAAATTATCCATAAAGAATAGATAAAAAATAGATACAATAAGAAACTAATAGTTGACTCACAAAACATAACTTCAAATGATGAACGCTAATGAAGGTAACCTAATTTGATACTAATTATAGGGGTACAAGATTAAAGAAGAGACAAGTGGGGGTTGAATATGTGATTTATAAATTTTATATTTTTCCATTAAAAATCCTTAATAACTAGATTTTTTATGATAATTTTATATTAAACTATAAAAAATAACATATTGAGAGAGAGAATTTTATTTAAGAGGTTCACTACTCAATGTGTGTAGCTAGTACTTGGCACGATCAGGTAAAAATCATGATTATTTGATCTATAATAAAATATTTATGAATCCCATCAAGAAGGGAAAATCATTAGGACAACCTTATTAGTATATAAACTATTTTTTATCTTGAAAAAATTTCATCCCACACTAATTTATAAATTCTAGAGATAAATTGTCACTAGATATGTATTCCACTTATAGAAAATTATCTAGTAGTTTTTTGTTCTAGGATCTTCCTCCTCTTATTCTATGATCGTGCAAAAAATAAATATTTCACCTTAATTCACATGTACATCTCATTATGTAACCACTTACCCTTAAATGAATTCTCTCTCAACATATCAAAACATAATTATATGTAAATTAGAGAAAATATTTACTGATAAATGATGGGTTTTCTAATATATTTCTTCTTGATTTCACTATTTATTATTCTGCATTTTTTTGACATAAAACTCTTATAAACGGATCTAGTATTTGTGAAACTATCCCAAATAATGTACTTATAATAATTTTTAACTAAATTTAGTCATATAAAAATATTGCGAGCTATTAATTCTCCTTAAAAAATAAAACACTACTAAATTAATATTATCACCCTTAAATCTCAATATAAGATCATTTGATTTGATAGTGTATCTAATGTGCAACACCATGATTTGAAGAAATTATAACACCCTGAGACTTTATGATATAGTTATTTTTATATAAATTCAATATATTAAATAGATTTGATTATATACAACACTAATTTATGTTTAATTTAATTCAAAAACAAGTTTTTTTATAGTATGTATTATACGCAAGAGAGAGTTTTACCGAACAATAATATATCATTAATATTATTATTTAATATAAAATTTATCGCCTGACCATTAGAATGGCGTGTGTCAATAAGATTAAATAAATTATTATAATTAAAATTTTAAATATATTTTTTATATATTTTCTGATTATTATTAAAGTAATAATCAATTAAAATATAAACAAATATTTTTTGGAAAACTGTATTTTTCTAAAAGATAGTTTATTCACACACTTCACATATAATTTAAAACTAACTTTTAAATTTCTTAGAAAATATATTCGATAAAATTAAAATAAAATTTTAAATTAGTATATAAATATTATCTTAGGATGATGTTTTGGGACATTTCTAAAAATTTTCATTTTTATGAAAATTTAAAAATATATAATTTTAGTAGAAAATTTCATTATCATTTTTAATATTTATAAAGTTAAACTACTTGATAAAATAGTTTTAATGTTAAATTAGTTAAATTATTTATCATTTAATTTAATTTAATTTATTGGAATCATTTTCAAATTGAATTCTAACATAGAAAATTTATAAACATCTGAACATTTTCTCTTCGAAAACTCTCTTTCTCATCGCATCTGAAAGACTTATTTTAACTTATGTTTTGAAACACGTGTGAAATTAATTTCTCAAAATGGATTTAATATTTTAAATAATCATAATTAATATTTTTTAAAATGTTCAAATTAATTTTTTATAGTAATTAATAGTTAAAAAAGACAAAATTAATTATTTCGATTAAGTTGAATGGAGGATTTTCGCATTACTTGTTCTTTTGTTAAAGTTAATTTTGCACAAAAATAATATTTTATTTATTTAATAAATTTGATTATCTAATTATTCTCATTTAAATTTCATTCTTAAAGTATAGATTACTTAGGTAAATAAAAATATACATGTCACCATGGTCACAAATCAAAAAGGGTGAAATTCAGTAAAATTAATGATTAAGGAATAACATGGTAGAAAAATGTGTTTATTTTGTGTGTCAAATGTTTTTATTTAATAAAAAATCTCCTACTCAATTTTGATAAATTTTCTAGGCACATATTGTAATAGTTACATCCCATTATTGAATATATATTTTTTATATTTTACAAGAATGCCAGTTCTCCTCAATTATAAATAGGAACTCACTCCCTTAACTACTTTACACATGTAAAGACATTTTTATAAAATAAAATATGTACAAATAACTTAATAAATTCTATCCAATCATCCTATAATACTTATTTTTGATATAAAGACAATGTTAGAAGGATTTGGTATATAACTAAGGAGGATATGTGAAGAATAGGTAACTCTCTTCAACAAGCGTTTTTGTTTTATTTCTTTTTCCATGTCCTATGATTATTATTAAACCATGATGATATAATAAACATAGTTTAAACTATTTAAAAATATATTTCTATATATATTTAATGACCTAAAACCATCTCTACTTCTATAAAATGTGTTATTAAATCATCATTTGTGTATACATCGGACTACCGCCTCACGGACTGATGTCATTTGTTTTTCCATTACTACATCTCATAGTTGGTTATAATGATGGATTTAAAGGATTTATATGATATTTATGGAATAATTATAACTATATAATAA
Source organism: Viscum album (assembly GCA_963277665.1). Classification (NCBI taxonomy): domain Eukaryota; kingdom Viridiplantae; phylum Streptophyta; class Magnoliopsida; order Santalales; family Viscaceae; genus Viscum; species Viscum album. Next base: position 1,388,096,476 of record OY728133.1, on the reverse strand, counting down.
TTATTTAACATATACCATTATTACATTCAATTATTTATGGGATATTATAGCGTCACTTGTCTATACGGTGGACTATCACCTCGTGATGCAATGAGATCCATTTTTTAATAACACTTTACATGAAAGATAATAAGGATAAATTTAATGATTCTATGTGGTATAAAGAAAATAGTTAATATATTAATGAAATATTTGTCATTATTAAAATATAATATATTATTATATTTCTAAACATTTCACTCACTTAAATATGATAACATCGTTCATGTACGCATGGACTACCACCTTCACGAAGTGATATGACGCTATTTTCATCAAAAAAAACAAGGATGCTATATATATGTCTATTTAAAAAATAATATCGTATTTATATTTATATTATCACTCTATAAAGATAAATTAGTAATTAACTACTTTCCATAATGATCAATGAAAAATTGAAACGTGGCTCACGTGTTTGCACGACCTATCATCTCCATAATCATAACAAACAAATTCTCTCAAAGAAAAATTTCATGATTGGTATTAAAAGAATAATTTTCATATAAATAATATAATTTTTTCTAGAATATGTTTTTTAAGATGATGAAACTAAATAATATTTTAAACGACCATATCAGTCATGAAAAAACATATATGGGAAAATAAGACAATTAACACCAAAAACATTAAAAGTAATGAAATATTATTAATGAACGGGTGACAAAATTTTTAAAAGGTTGATATATGATATTATAAATATTAATATGATTTTATTAAAGGTCAATAAAATTTTATAACAAATATAAAATAGGTTAAATAATTTTTAAGAAAAAGGAAGTGTGAAGTAAGGGATTCTATCTCAATTTCCTTTAATTGAGATATATTGTAATATAATACACCTAATTTATTTTATAAGGTGTTTATAAAGACCCTAAGAAATTAAATATCATTAATAATACATTCATCTAGTAATTTTATTTTTCAATTTGAATTATTTCATCCAATGTATATTTACTTGAAAAATAAAAAGCAAAAAAGAATTTCATAACTTGATTTATTTTCATTGGGTTATATTACTTCTTCTTCTTTTTTGATATTCAAGGATTACGAGTGTAATGAGTTTGGGTTATATTATTTTTTAGTTCCACTTTATATATGTGTAATTAAAATTAATAAACATAATCAATTAATTTATTAATTATCACTTTACCATTATGATCATTTAAATGGTTTATTTCACAATCAAATTATTATACACATTTTTTATTCTTGAATTTCCATTAAAGGAAATTATTTGGTATTTTGGTAATATAAATATTTATTTTTTATTCTATGTTTATCCTCGATATTTTTATGTGGTAGAGCCATTTTACACGCTTTTATAGTAAAAATCATTGAGATTGTTTTTTAATAAAATCTAACTTCATTGATCTCTTTGGTTGGAAATCCATTTTAATCTAAAACCATGTTATCAAAAAAATGTTTTAAAAAAATGCTTTTAACTATTACAACATGATTTTTTAAATACTTTTTTAAACATTTTTATTTTTTTAAAAATGTTTTTAATTGAATCTTTATGAAATTTTCAAACAATTTCTATTTATATTTTAATGAAAATCTGGAATGAATCTTCATTGTGTTTTACAAATAGAGAACTTTTCTAACATTTTTACTATGAAAAATTAATGTTATTTTCAATTTTTATGGAATGTAAATAATTATCCACTATAATGACCATAATTTCCTTAAATCATCTTTTGAATGTTTATGAGGTTATTTTTAAGGAAAATTGTTTTCCAAATACTATATAAATTTGTTCTTTTTGAAAGTGATTTTTAAATAATATAATTTTTAAAATGTTTTATGTTTAAAAAGGTGATTTTCAAAATGAATTGGATATTTCCATCAAGAATATATTTAATGTTATTTTTATTAATCAATTAAAACAACCATTTCTTTTTAAAATATTTTAACTTGGATATATTTTATTGATACCATCCTTATTATTACTTTCCCTACTAGAAATGTTGCTTTTAGAGACCGCCAAAAGCGGTCGCTAATGGGCTTTAGCGACCGCACAGCGACCGCTTTTGGCGGTCGCATTAGCTTCGTCGGTAAAGCCCATTAGCGACCGCCAATGGCGGTCGGTAATGTTTCACATCGACAGAACATTCTGCTGGTCCTCATGCGGGTCATCGTCTCGACATATTTTTGGCAAGGGACACAGGAGCTTTCCCCCACTAGCCATGGCGGACACACGGCGGCAATGGATGTTGGGTTATTCGGGTGTTGAGGATGAGGTCCCCGGATGTCCGAGGTGAGGGTTCAAGCAGTTCGAATGTAGACGGAGGTCACGAAGGAAGCATGGTATGGCATGAAGTGAGGTTGCGGCGTGCGGAGGAATGCGGCGGCATGCGGCATCAGGATTTGCAGCGGCTAAAGCAGGCGGGAAGAAGAAGATGCACGCGCGGGAAAATTCCCGCTAGAATTTTACATTCACATTAGCGACTGCCAATGGCGGTCGCTAATACCCTCTTTAGCAACCGCCAATGGTGGTCGCCCGCTTCAGGAGGCGCAAAAACTTAAATTTCTAGTAGTGTTTTTATGGTTTATTATTATTTTGACTAATGATAATATTGACATTTACTTTATTGTTTCAATTTTTTTTCATTAACTTTACCTTGATATGTTCACTTCCATGTGATAATTAGACATTAAATTTTATTTAAATATCCATATTATTATTCATGAATACACTTATTACGTAAACTGTATCAAATTTTTACATGTAGTGTTTTACTTAGAATGTTTTTTGATTAACTAGGGATATATTAAAAAATACACTTTATTTTCTACATAATGACATCTGAGGTTAAGGAAATTATTTTATGAATTAAATAAATTATTTGATATATGAATAATTCATTAGAAATGTAATACATGTGTGGGGCCTAGTTAATAATCATCACTAAACACATTAGTTGTATAATGAGGTCAATCAGTAAGCTAGCACGTATTTTTTTATCCCGCACAAATGGGTTTGTTAACAGTAGTTTAAAATGTCTTGTAAAAGGTCATGATAATATATTTATCATCATTAGTAAGACCACAATTTACAATAATTAATCATTTTCTTCATTAAGAATTATATTGTTTTTATCCATGATATTTTCACAATGATATTATCTTTAGATGCATTTAATTATTAGTTTATTGATTAAATGATATGCGTTTTATGTTATTAAACCTTCCATATTTATTATTCATTATCTTATTGTGAAATCAAAGTTATTTATTAAATGGAATACACATTTAGATATTTAACTTTCTATATTTCTTATTACATATCTATGATATTTTAATATTGATGTTTTTTCTAGATTCAATTTCTTCTAAGTTAATTTATTACGTGGAATGTGTTTTCAGTTATTTATCTTTCCATATAGATTATTTTACATTATATTTTCTTATTTATATTATCTTAATATTCAATTCCTTCCATGTTTGTTGATTTTATACATGTGTTTATTGTTATTTACCTTTCTATATTAATTGTTCTTATTGATTAATTATATATTCCATTGTAGTTAAATTGCTCTAAGAATTGGATCTCATCCCTATTTTATTTATTTTCCCAGGAATCTATGATGTTTACTGTGATTGATCATCAATGGTATTAAAGATTGAATAATGTTATTATAGATATTATTATTTGTTTTCTAAATGTAATGAATAAATTAAATATATATTTAGTTTACCAGGAATAAAAAAAATATTCAGTCCCTCGAGATGGGATTCCTAATATGTTATGATAAAATAATAATAAAGAAACTAGTTTTCGGATACTAAGGCCATTTTTACTGGAGTTTGAATGAGGGTAATTTTAGTAGAAATATTTGAAAATAGATTATGGAAAACATATATTATGTAACTTAAACCAGTTATATAATTTTTGGATTAGTATATAAGAACATCCAATTGTTTTGGTATGGAAGAGATTATATGGTTCTTCTAGAAATACATCATTTTTAGAATACTAAAACTGCACGTGGTTCTAGCATTGATTTACCTAGGGTAATTACTCAAAAAAATGTTTCATTGAACTTGACCCAATTGCCACCAGGTTCACGATAATGGTCCTTACTGCGCACCTAGTTTGAAACTACCTAGTCATATTCTTATGATACATAAAATTTTCATTACAAACCATTAAAATGGGTTTTAATAGATGATGATAATGAATAACATTGGTTAAAAATAAGGTTTCTAATATTTAATATAATATTTCATGATTTATAAATCCTATATGTGATAATATTTTTTCCCACTAATATTATTTTTTCTCACAGTGTAATTTTTTTCGTGAATGGATGAAACCAAAATGAAGAAGTTAACATTTATTATGAAGGAAAAGTTGGAGACTATGAGAAACCAAATTGGATAATTACATGGGTAAATGATACCATGATTTTTCCAAATCATATTTCCTAAATATGACTGACCACATATACCTTAAAAAACTCTCAGACTCACCAAATTAGAGAATAATGGAGTTCTCCAAGAACTTAGGTGATGAAGACCATGGAGGAAAAAATATTGCATTACATCTTGTAAGAAGTGTGGAAGGATACAACTAAGAAAGTTTCTCAATGTAATGATAAATTATTTATGTGTAAAAATTAACGATAAAATGAACATAACATCCAAGTAAAAATTAATATTACGATGAATTGATATAAATCTCATCCTAGGGATCCATTTATAGTTTATTGTCATAAATATGAAAAACATGACAATTATCTGAGTAAATTCTCTCTCTCTTATAAAACAAATCTTTGACCTTGTAATTAAATATATTTAAATAAAATGGATTAATTATTTATGTGTTGGGTTTATATTATAACCTTTAGCAAAAGGGTCACTTATGATTTATCTTTTTCAAGGATTTACATCAATTTTTTGGAAAACATTATAAGAATTATATTAGTCTAGTTTAGAAAAATGAAAAACTATATTTTGGGTGAAAAATCATTGCATACAACAAGGTCAGGGGTATTGATCCCATGATTCAAGGATAATAAAGATTTAGAAACTACCAGTGGCCTACATAAATCCATATTTAATATGATATTGTTTTTACCTAAAAACTTAAAAAATTAATATTAATGATAGTAGTGTTAATTTGAGTTTTAGAGATTAATTTTTTTATATTGGATAACATTTGAAAACTATATTGGTTATAGAAAATAGAAAGATATATGAAAACATACTTTTCACTCTATTATGGATCTTATGATATATTAAAAGAAATTTTCAGCTCTTTAGTCATTAAAAATTCATGTTTTGATATTCATTTCATAGAGTAAGTGATGAGAGGGAAATTGATTAGAGAACAACCAAAGGGTGAAATTTTACATATGAATTATTCAATATTAGGTAAAGGATTATGAAACAAAAATGTTATCTTATTACATCAATATCCAATCAATCATACTGTGTTTTTATCATCCTAGTATTAGGGTTCCGAGGCACTTAAAATTTCATTTATCATTCACTTGGTTGTGATAAATGAACTCAATAAATATATATATATATATATATATATTTGATTTTATTCAATTAAAAAACATTAGATTCGACTGTTTTTATCCTATGTAAAAACCTAGTTATGGGTTATTTCCTATGACCTTTGTACTTTCATTTATCTATTATTAATAGGATGAATTATAAAGTATTTTCATGATACGAGTTCTTCAAAAAGATAATTTCTAATTTTCAAACCCTTTATTTCTAATATTGAGCTTTAATTATGAGGGCACAATTTATTACTGGTCTATAGAATGTCACAATTCAAAATTCTAAAATAAGAACATTTTATTCGATAGTGTATATGAAACACAACACTAATATTAGAAAAAGATATAACACCCTGAGAATTTATGATATAATTATTTTTAAATAAAATAAATCTCTTAATTTTTTTCACTACACATAACATTGAATTTATCTATCATTATATAAAAAATTTGTTTCTTCTATAGCTTGTTTTACCCAAAAGATAGAGATTTACATAACAACAATATACAATTAATATTATTATTTAATATGATTGTAATAAAATAGCATTTGGAATGGTGGGTAAGAATTGAAATAAATAAATTATTAAAATATAAATTATATATATATATATATTTTATCAAACTATTTATAAGTAATAAAATAAGAATAATTTGAAAAAAAAATATTTTCTGAAAAAGATCATTTTAATAAAAGATGGTCTATTTATACATTGCACACAAGATTTAAAATTAATTTCTAAAACATTTAGAAATTAAACATTTTATATTATATTTTTTTTGAAATCATAATATTAGAATTTTCTTTGGGTGGTTTTTTGGAATTTTTCTGAAAAGAATCTTTTTTTGGTGAATAGTAAAAAATATTGAACTTTGATTGAAAACTGCCATTTTTTTCAAATTATTTATAAACAATAATTAAATTAAAATGTATTTAAAGTTAAAATTAGTTCAATTATATGTTAATTAATACAATTAATGTCATTTTAATCATTTTCATTTTTAATTTTCTTATAAAAACGATATAAAAATTTGAAAACTTTTTCTTTAAGAACCCACTTTCTCATTGCTTATGTGGTACTTATTTTAAATTAAAATTTTCCACTTATGTAAATTTATTTTGGTAAAATTTATTTAATAGTTGGAATAATCATAATTATTATATTTAATAAGTTAATTTTTTTGACTATAATGACTAGTGAAAATAGTTAAAATTAATGATCATGATTATGATTAAAATAAGGTTTTGTATGTACCATGCGCTTGTGTTAAAATTAATATTCCACACATATAAAACAATTTAATTAATAAATTGGATATAATATTTATAACCACTAGTTACAAATTATTAAATGAATATAATTTTAATTTTAGTATAATATATATATTAACTTGGTTAATAAAAAGATATGAGTTACTGCGGTAAAAGAACTAATTGCGTGAAAATTGATTAAAATTAAAGGCTAACTGATAACAAGATAGAAAATGAATTTCATTGGCATGTTAGAGGTTTTAATAGAACATATAATCTAGAAAATCCATTATTGATCAATTTTGGAGTCACATGGTGTAATAGTGACATCCTATAATTGAATACCTTTGGGTAATTACAAGAATGACACTCCTCCTCTATTATAAAAGAGAACTCACTACCATAACTTATTCACACATTTCAATCCATTTTGATTAAAAAACCCTAAAGAAATCAATTCTTAAAAATCATTCCCTAATCATATAAGCCTTATATTGGTAATAAATCCAACCTTGTAAATCATTGGTATAAACCAAAGGAGGATACTCGAAGATGAGGTAACATTATTGAATGATATTTTTTATTTTATTTCTTTGTACACATACTTAAATTTTATTAAACAACGATGATATAAAAACATCAGTATCATAAATATACTAAGATATTTTTGTTCTTATTTAATTACCTACAACCATCTCAATTTCCCTCAAACATGTTATTAAATCATCATTCAAGTGTACTGAGGACTACCGCCTCACAAACATATGTAATTCATTTCTTCATTATCACATATCATGATAGGTTATGATGATGGGTATAAAGTATATATATGATATATAGAAAATAATTATACCTATGGATTAATATTTTCATATATAAATTTTTTTACTTTCTATTCCATATGATATACGATAACATTACTCATGTGTATAACAGACTACTACCCCAAGAAACGATGTAATTTATTTTTTTAATAACGCATTACATGGAAGGTAATAAGGAAATATTTGATGATTATATGTGATGTAAATGATATTATTATGATATTATTTTAAAATTATCAATATGAAAAGATAATATATTATTTTCATTCTTACCTTTTCACTCACAAAACAATGATAACATCATTCATGTATGTGTGGAATACTGCCATCATGGGGTGATGTGAATCTCTTCTTATCACCACATCCCATGGATGATATATATAAGTAAAATTAACAAAATAATATTTTATTTATGATATTATGATAATAATAAAATTTTATATATTACTCACCTCTTATTCATAATAATCACTGAAAAGTGGAAACGTTACTCATGCATATATATGACCTACCATCTCTATGATCATAACATAGATAATTTCACAAAATAATATTTCACGATTTGTCTTAAAATTATAAATTATTTTTAAATATTATAATTATATCATGACTATTATTATGTATATAATTAAAATATTTAATATGAACATGTACCTGATCTTTCATGACCAAACACACATGAGTGTACATTGAAATTGACACAAGAAAAAACGAAAATGATGAAATATTATTAATGAACAGGTTATAATATGTTATGAAAGGATAATTTATGACATTATAAATATAAAAATGGTTCTATAATAATGTAATAACATATTTATAACCACATTAAATGAATTTAGATCATGTTTAACCAAATAGAAGTGTGAAGTAAGGGATTTTGTTTCAATTTCATTTTATAGAGGAATATTGTAATATAATTCACCAAATTACTTTTATATGGTCAATACGATACCCTTTTAGATTTAATATAATGAATAGTACATTCATCATGGTATTTTATTTTTCTATTTGAATTATTTCATCTATGGGGTTTGACTTTATATTTACCAAGGGGAAAATAATCTTACAACTCAATTTATTTTTATTAGTTTATATTACTTATCCTTCATTTGTGATATTCTATGATTATGTGCATAATTAATTTGGATTGTATTATGTTTTATTCCCAATTGTTATATGTAGATTTATAATTTATACACATAATCAATTTATTTATTAATTATCTCTTCAATGTTATGATCATTTTAAGGGTTTATTTCATAATATCATTTTAATCAATTTGGTTCATTATTGAGTTTACATTAAATTAAATTGTCAGAAAATTTTTTAATAAAACATTTAATATTCTCTTAATCGAGTTATTAGTGATCTTTTTCAAGTGATAACACCACTTTAACAATCTTTGGAAAAAAAATTATTGATAAACTGTTATAATAAAATTTTACTTCATATCTCTCTTCAATTGGAAATCAGTCGTCCTCTAAAACCATGTTTTCAAAAAAATGGTTTTAGTTTTTTTATCCTTTTCAAAAATATTTATTAAAGAAATATTTTCCCATTTTTTAATTTTTTTTTAAAAAATTTGGAAATAATATTCATGTCATTTTCAAAATAATGCACATTTGTATTTTACTAAAAATGTGAAACGGGTATTTTTATTACTTTCTAAACAAGAAACTGTTCTATCATTTGTACAGTGGAAAAGGATTGTTATTTTAACTTGTACCAAATGAAAGAAATTACCCACCATTGTGGTAATAATTTATTGAAATAATCCTTTTTATGTTTTAAATGTTATTTTTAATTAATTTCCTTACAAATATTTTGGAATGTAATATTTTTTTAAATATATTTTCAAATTAATTGATTTTATTTTTTTAGGAGTTAAAAATTGATTTTAGAAATGAAAAGTTTATTTTTCAAGAATGTTTTAAAGGTATTTTTATTCATCGGTGAACAAAATCCTCTATTTTATATATACTCTTCTAGGGATATGATTTATTGACAGCATCCTTATTATTCTTGAATATAGATTATGATTATTTTGACCAAAGATTGTATTGAAAATCACTTACTTGTTTCATTTTTGTAGTCATTAACTAACACATGAAATACTCACCTTCATGTGATCATTAGACATTATGTTAACCCTAATTATCAATATTATTTTTCAAGGATATTATTATTTCTTAAACCGTATCTCATTTTTACATATGGTGTTTTACATTGAATATTATTTGATTAATTTGTGAAATATTGATAAAAATGTATTCTTTACTCAACATGGATATTTTATGATAAGATAATTTTTTTTGAATTAAATAGATTATTCAATATGTGATGAATTATTTGGATATGAATGACATAGTTGACACAAAGATAATGTTAACCCCTGAATGTAACGATAATATCATGAGGAGAATGAGCAAGCTGGAATGTAATTAGTTTTCCATACCGAATGGGTTTGTACACAGTAGTTTAAAATATATTTTAAATGGTCTTGACCATATTGGTATAATGATTCCTAAGATCATTTCATCCTGTAATTTTTCATTTCCTTCATTATGAATTTATTTATTATTATCTACGATATTTTCACTATGATATTATCTCCAGATGCATATCATTCTCATTTTATTGATTAAATATAATGTTTTTTAGTTATATATCATGTCATATTTATTAGGCCTTTTATAATTATAATAGACATTTTTTTTATTAAATTTAACATGTATTCATTTATTTATGTTCATATATTGATTATTACCAATGATTCTTTAGTATTGATATTATCTCTAGATGAACACCCTTATTATTTTATTGATTACATGGAATATGTGTTCATTTATTTATCATTATGTATTGATTATTATACATGGTATTTTCATATTTATAATATCATTAGATATACATACTTATTATTTTATTGATAACATGTAATGCATGTTATGTTATTTACCTTTCTATCTTTATTATGCATATTTATTCATGATATATTCTGCTACACTTCACCCTTACTAATCATTTGAGATCACCCAAATTTTTTTCTTATCCCAAGAATCTATATATTTTTATATGATTGATATGAAAGGATATTCTAGTTTAAATAATGTTGTTTTTGAAAAAAATAGGCCTTAGTTTGAGTTTTTGAAATGCAATTCATAAATCAAGTATGTCACTATTTTACTAAGACTTCTAAAGTATTCGGTCCTTGATGATGTGATTCCTTGTATCTTATGCCAATGAAATAAATCATACACCATATTTGGGCTACTGGGGATGGGGTTTCCACATTAAATCAAAATTTATGTTTCAAAACATTCATTTTACGGTGACGAGATTATGAAAATTTCAATAATGGTGTCCATCCTCATAAATTTCTTTAAAACTAAACCACATTCATTCTATTATATATAAACAATTCACTAAATTTAATGATCATGCATTTATGAATTCATGATAATTAAAAAAAACCTTCTATCATATGTGGCATAAATAATTCCATTATATACTATTCAACATTTCCTTCATCATATTTGGAAGCCTCTTTAGGAGGAATAATTAATTTCCAAATACACCATTTTTCCTTATTTTTAAGGTATAAATAAATTTTGTTGATGGGAATATATTGGTGTCAACATCACAGGGGAACCTCTGTTGATAATTAGACTTAGTGGGTGGTTGAGATGTGGGGTCATTGGACATTGGGGGTTTGACAACAGGCAGAGGGTACAATGTTTTCGTCAGAGATAGATGATTGGAAGTGTCAAGGATCATGGTCTTAGTTGAGATGTGGAGGGGTAATCATAGAGGAATGGGTCTATGAACATCCATTGGAGTGTGAGACCGTATTTAGCAGAGGGCGTTCTGGTTCAGTGATGCTATGATGACATGATTTGGGGTCCCTAGTGGTGTGATAGTGATGCCTAAGGCAGAGTAATATAATTTTGAAGGAAAAAATAGCTCAAGAACTAGGGAATATATTTAAGAAATTATTATCCTTAGTATAGATCCAAATGTGAGGTTAAAATAAGCATCATATATATTTTGATGGCTCTTGATTGAAATAATGAGAGGGTATGACAATACGATCAGTGCCATGCACTGTGCACGATTCATTGCTAGCAGTGCTGCCTTGCACGATTGAATTCTTGGTTTAATGTGTAATATGATAGGGGTGATCTATCCTTGTGGAGTCATGGCATTCCTGGGAATATGGGTCATGTATTAGGCTATGTGCCTCTGGTCATATAATCCATGTAATGGTTACCCCTCAACCTAGTTAAAATGGGGGGAAAATAAATTAAAAACTAAAGGCCTTCGGTCTTGAAGGTTGAAGACACATTGACTAAATCAGGATAGTCTATATCATGATTTTTAATATTTAGGATAAAAATTTACTTTTCAACATTAGAATTATTCAGAGTGGCACCATATACAGTGAGACTCATAGATTATCTATTTTCCTCATGCAACAGACATCATTATCAAACCTCACTATAACACCCAATGGACAAACATCATGATCACACTTCATAACCACATGTCTTGTTTTCACCCCTTAGCAGTGAAATATGGTCCAACCGCATGGTCAAACTTTCTAATCACACCACACAATTGAACCTAATTTTATCACTCCCACAATCACAATTCCATGGTCTTACACCCACGGTTGCAGCCCCATAGTCACACACCCATAGTTTCACATTCACATTCAAACACCCATGGTTGTAGATCCATAAATTCACACCTATGGACTTACCACCATAGAATCACCTCCCCATCTTACCTTAGAAAACATACTTATTTATGTTTTGATAGATAAGTACTACATTATTACTAATTCCACTTTCTTCTTACCACTTTTCTTCACCTATTTTATGGAAAATCAACTCTAATAAATCTCTTGGTCTCCAAAACAATAATGTGGGATTTGATATGAAACTCATTTTCATTATACGAGTTAAATGATACTGGATGAATGATTACAAAATTATGAATTTGTAATGTTTATGAAACCCACTTATTTTACATGGATTATTATATGTAGATATTATGAATTTCATAAAAATATTGTGGAATACGTATGAATGGATTTAGTTTATATAATGGGTCATTAGAGAATTATATAGCCTTACAAGGAATTGGGTAATGTCGAAAGAGATAACTGGGTGGAAGTTACTCAAAATAGAATGTTGGGATTTTCTGGGTAATATATTTCACAATGATTTTGTATTCACTAGGACACAATGGTATTGGAAGAGTGTGTGGTTATATAATTTATATGATTACGATTATCCCTATCCTTTTTAAACTCTTTTAAAACATGATCATATGCTTATGGTATGTTCTTATGGCTAGTAGATCTTGATTCTCATATGATTTTGTATTATGATCTACCATTAATTACACCATGGATTTTGATTTTTATGTATAAGTTTTTGTGTATAGTTTTATATTTTTATATCATGTTTACATAACCTTATACTCATGTTATAATTACAAATGATCATTGACTAATATCTCCCAAGATTACCCTTACCATGAATCTGAGATCCCATTTTATTATTTTTTTCATTTTCCATGGATATGAATAAATTTTATACGTATGTCTTTCCTCAAAAGGGTGTTGTATTTTAAGGACATAGTGAGAGATGATGTATATTTTTATAAAGAAGTTATTTATGTATCTATGTTTCCAAAGACACTAAATATCTATGATTATAATGGAAAACATAATGACATGTAATGAATATTCATCTAAAAATATATAATATTTATATATGAAATGATCATTTCTTTATAAAACTAGACATATAACCCTTATAATTCATATAAATGAAAAATATTTCTTTATTCAAAATTCCACTAGTTTAAACTCATGTATATATATACTTCATTAAAAAAATTTCAACTTTACTTTTAATGATTTTTTTCTTTTTATAGTGTTTTTCAGCACTTTTGTTTTCTAGAAGACCACAAACCATTTTATTTCTGAATTTTAATAATTTTTTTTGTTATTATAACCATATTATACTTGTATTTATTTTATTTAATTTATTAATATATTATTTGTAAATATTATTTTATTAAAAAAATTATGTATACTTTGTACCACAGTTAATAAGATAATATACACTTTTATTTAAATTAACGGAATATAAATATAAATAATATAACTTTATAGAAGAAAATATAATATTAAAAAAATGAATGTAATATATAGTGACCTAGGTTTTCAAATTTATGTAAAATAAATTTACATTTTTCCATTTTTTAGGGATATAAATTCATTTTTAATACCATAGTCATTATCATTATGGTGTAATAATTTTTTTATGATTTCTTATTAGTGGTTACATACCCTTTCCACATTAGTTTCTAAATATTGATGATAAAACATTCTTAACAAATATATATTTTTTATTTTAAATAATTTACATTATCTCACCGCATTATTAACTTATGATTTTTTTATTTTGAGATTATATATGTTTTCATGTCAAATTAATTAGCTACCCACACATATTTACTGATCATGGGTGTTAAATTTACCAATGGGGTGGGGTAAAGTCATTGGTTTCAGTTATGGTCGTTTTTTAAAAACATTATTTTATTTTTGATGGATTTTAAGGTTATTTATTAATAGTTGAGAATGTAATTAAATTTATTTAATGTCAAATTGAATCATTGTAATGATTTTATTGGAAGTTTGATATTAAATAATTTTAATGTTGTTTTATTTAATCTATATGGGTGATTATTTATTTTATATACCTTTTTATATAAAGATAGTGGTGTATTGTTTGATTGTAATATCTTCGTACAAAATATTTGACACTATTGGAATATATGTTATGGACTATTCCCCTAATATATTCAAAATATGAATATACATTATAGTATACATATGATATTTTGTGTCCAGATGCAAAGGAGTAATTTCAAAAAAAGGTTTTTTAAACTAAGAGATCCATTACTTCATTGGAATGATATATCTTGTTCTATTTTTTTGAAAAAAATATGGAAAGGTTGGGATCATAGGGTTACTAGATTTATGCGCTTTCATAGTATAAGCCTAATCTTACACTCTTGGTGGGTTACATCAATCATGTATATATAATGTGAGTCTACTAAATAAGTAGGATTAAATTATAATTTGAAAGGTTATTATTTAAGGTGAATGTATATTTAGGGACCCCTTGAGCCTAGTATCCCAATTTAATCATAATGGTGGGATTTTTTTTGAATTTTTTTTATAATAAAACTTCTAGTAATATTTGTTTCATATCTATTTTTAATTTTGTTTGATTACATGAACTATGAAATTTTGTTTTCAAAGAAACGTTTTCCATTTATTTTAAAAACAATGACATTAAAAATAATACGAGTTGGAATTGTTACTATTTAAAATATACCATATTGGTTTTTGTATTAGAGTGGGAGTGCATAGAATCATTTAAGGCATCCTGCTGTGTTTCATAATTACTCTCTACACACACACTTTAGTTTACATGTAGACATGGTTTTACTAGATATAATTAAAGTTCCAAATCAACTTTTTTTCGGGTAGAGGATCTCCACTATGATAAATTTATATACAAGGTAACATGTGAAGATCAATCAATATTCACATAGAGATGGGTGACTTTTGTTATAAATCTTTTTGGGATTCTATACTTGGCCTTTTCAATAATCTATCACAATTTATTCACATTTATATCATTTATATCATTATATATATATGAATATCACTTGATATATATATGAAAAATTGTGATTAATTTGAGATGGTGGATGTTTATGAAATTTATTTATAGTTATTTATATATAATTTCAATATTTTCCGACATGTAGTTGTTATGTAATTAAAAAATGTCTATTCATAAGTATTATTAGTTATATTTATTAATAGGTTGTGGTATATTCCCAATAAGAATATACTACATTTCCAGGACTTATAATGTAATAAATTGTTCCCAATCAGTATGGTTGATAAATTTTTAACTTTCTACCAACCCATTTTGTTCAGGAATTTTCATAGAGTCTTATAATGTGTTGGATTGGGTATTAAGTTCTAAAAACACATGCTCATTAATTACATTTCATTCATTTCAATTACTATTACACTATAATTTTTTTAGTTAGTATAGAATGGAATTGTTGGGATTTAATTAATTTATTTTTAATTATTTCATGGGTTTAAATTTATGATAATAATTATTTTATTTAAAAAGATGATATATATATATTACCGCACATTCATTTTGGATATAAAAATTTTTGTGTACATTCTTTTTTTTGTAATATTTCACCCATTATTTTTATCACTTGTATGTTAGTAAAATTTTAAATATAAAAGATCACATAGGGAGACAGCTCAAGACATGAAAAAAAATTAATGTAAATTAAGGTTTATCATAGTTGAATATTGAATTTTTTTACTTTATTCATGCCAAACAAAAATATTTATTCCCTATAGCATCATGGTTTTTCTCTCTATTAGGTATCGATGGAAAAAATTATATTAAAAAAATAGGGTAATTCAAACACTAAATGCCACGACCCGTCCTCGGGACTCGTGCCGCGACTACCCCAAGCCCTCCTTATATAGGCTAGGGGTTGGCGACTAGCACCAAGGCGTAAATCCCGAAAAAAAGCGGAAGGCATTTCCTTTATAATGTAAACAAACACCATAGAGTAAGCTAGCAGAAGTAAACACTAAGTAAACTGAGTACAATAGTAAGTGCGGAAAGTAAATGGGCCAGAATACAAACACAAACTAAAAGTAAAGTACAACTGGAAAGTTAGTACAACAACTGAAAATTAAGCAGCAACGTCGAGCCATCCAATGGAAGTCCCACCTGAAGGGTGGGTATAGATAGCATCCTCAGCTCCTCGGGTCTAGCCGTCCGCTCCGTGTACGTCCCGCCCAGTGGTCCACCTCTAGGTATCGACTCATCCACAAGCCTCAACCACGATTAGCGCTGTCCGTCGTCTGCATCCAACACAACGTAGTGTGGGCATAGCCCGTGCATGGGTGAGTATACGCTACTCAGTAGGGACCCTGAGACCCCCGAAGGTCTCCCAGAATCCACAAAGGATAATCCACAAAATAAAGATACAATCACGAAGTAACATCCAACACTACTTAGGAATATGACCATACATATACCTAAGTCATAAATTCCAGTTTGTCTCCAATATCCGAGCCCATGTTCGATCACGTCCACACAGGATAGTACAACCCAATCCACACAGGAAAGCACAACACTATCCACATAGGTATCAAGTCAATCATATCGAAGATAATGATTGAAAGTCAAGAGTCCTCCCACACAGGTATACTTCTTCGTATGGTGATAGAGATGATCAGATGTAGCCACTGATTCATCTAAGCTGGGACCCACGTAGGATACTAGACCAGATAAGCTGTCGGACCCACATAGGATACAAGACTAGCCACTCTGTCGGACCCACGTAAGATGCTACAACAGAGGTCAAATACTGCAGGACCCACGTAGGATACAAGAACATTAGTACTGCCAGACCCACGTAGGATACAAGAACAATAGTCATCACCATCGAACCCACAAGGGATTTCAGTACGGTCTTCATCGCTGCCGAACCCATGGAGGATTTCAGTGCAGTCATCGTCGCTGCCGAACCCATGGAGGATTTCAGTGTAGTCGTCATCGTCGTCGCAGTCGCAGCCAGCTCAAGGGTTCCCACACACAGCATGCTCGATTCCGGGAGGGTCTTCCCCACGAGCCAAGGGGGTTGATACATTAACTGACACGTAGTCTAGAGTTGATGTATCCCAAAGTTCCGTCTCAACAAAAGGAACTCAACATGACAGACGACGCGTCAATCGGACGCCCGGTCTGAGAGTTATTGGCTTCTTCGTTCTAGGGGACCGGTTGGTTTTTAAGTCAAAACCAACCCGACCACACTCCAATTACGTCCAAACCTTGAGCGGAGTAATCCAAAAGGCCTGTCTCACTAAGAGGAATCCAACAAATTCAACGACACGTCAATCAGACGTCCGGAGCTCATGTTATAATCATTTCCGCTCTAAGGGCCCGGTTGGTTTCGTGTTCGAACCAACCGGGCCATAACAAAAGTTCTCAGAAACCTTGAGTGTAATAATCCTAATGGACCGTCTCGATCCAAGGATCACATCTCAACTGACGGTGCGTCGATCAGAGGTCCGTAGCCCAAGTTACGAGCATTTAGACGAACCTGTCCGGTTTTAGGGGGTTTTGGGCCCGGACCGACCCGGGCCAAGACCCCCAGGGTCGGCCCGAACTGGGGCGACCCGACCCGGGGGCTGGGGTCCGGCCTGATAAGGCACGTCCTGGACCGGTGGGTGTGGCCTGGCCCAGCCGTGCGGCCTAGCCTGGCCTGCGTAGCCCAGCCCAGCGTGGGCGGCCGGTTGGCCTGGCGCGGGCGCGGCCCGCGTGGCCAGCTCGGTGCTGGCCGAGCTATCATCGAAGGGGGGTGGGGGGCGCTACCCCCATGTTTTGAAACGGCGACCCCCACGTGGGGGCCGCTCCTTTTTCCAGCCGGGTGTTATGAACCCCGGCCTTCTCCGAACCGCCGACCCGGCTGGCCGACTGGTGCTGCCGCCGCGGGACCCCGCGGTCCCGCCCCTCCGACGCGCCAGTGTCCGGCGGTTCCGGTCGCCGTTCCTTGCTCCACCACGACCAAAATCCGCGGTCTTGTTCCGACCAGCGTGGCGCGATGTTTCCGCGCTTCATTGATTCATTCCTCCAAGTTTCCGCGCGCT
Organism: Viscum album; assembly: GCA_963277665.1. NCBI lineage: Eukaryota > Viridiplantae > Streptophyta > Magnoliopsida > Santalales > Viscaceae > Viscum > Viscum album. Next base: position 1,388,078,050 of record OY728133.1, on the reverse strand, counting down.
GTCATTGCACCACACCAGCTTCTTTCGAGCCACAACGAACACAACAACAAAAGGGGAGGAGGGTGGGCCGTGTTCGTGCAGTCCGATCTCATCCCATTAAATTGATAACAAGAGGCCCAGAGAAATTGACGATGAACGACAAAGAATATTCATGAACAAAATCAAACCCCTACCTCGATAACGAGTTGACGATCGATGAGCGTCGTGAAAAACAGTGTCACGGGGTGTGGATCCTTACACGTTGACGAAGATTGTTTGAGGTGAAACGGTGTCTCCCTTCCTTGTCATGGGAAAAAGAATGAAGGAAGGAGCGTCGGTGTTCTTCTCATTATTCAAGGAGGATGATGAAGTTATTCAGTGGTAGAACTCTCCCTCTCTCGACACAACGAAGTAACCAAAATAAAGTAATGCTTTAGCCTTATTTTATTACTTTTGCCAACACTTTTAAAAATTCAAACATTCAAAGCTTAATTCACTTCATTTAATTAAACATAAATTTTCAAAATTAATTAATGTGATAAGATGGAAAATTTAATGAAAAAAGAGGTTTTAAAAAAGGAGTTCAGGAAAAATGATAAGGTGGGGGCTCGTATGGGCCCCACCTCATCTTAAATCCTCTAAAGGGGGGTTAAAACATTAGTGGATCCCACCCCAACTCCCTCACATGGGCTAAACCACTTAAGAATTTGGAATAAAAATTATAACATGATTTTTATTTCACTTTAATCTTAAACCCTTTTTTTAAACAACTAATTCTGAGAAAACGCAACTCCAGAAAAGGTCTTCCTAAGAAAAAACCAATGTTGTGGTTTCATCGGTGCCCTCAGATTGCGATTCCGAACACCAGTTTAAAAGTTAGGAAAACCCACTTGTTCGTTCACTGAACATACTCGAGCTAACCTTTGGAAATTGATTCTGGGCACAACGGACCTCAGCATCAGGTTCCGTCAGATACTGCATACTCGTAAAATCCCAAATAAAATTAAGAAAAAATTTCCCTTGAAATTTACGGGTCTTTACATTACTCCCACCTTAGGGAAACAAATCTGGGTACTGAGCACGCATCTGAGCCTCCCACTCCCAAGTGCTCTCCTGGAGGTTCCCGTGCTTCCACCTGATGCGCACTAGAGGAATAGACCGCCCACGTAGGACCCGTTCCTGTTGATCATCGATCTCTACCAGGACCTCCACAAAATTCCCCCCATCGTCAAGGTCCAGCTCCCCATGGTCTATGATATGCGTCGGGTCATGTACATATCTCCTCAGCTAAGATACATGGAAGATGTCGTGCACCCGGTACAACTGAGGTGGTAGTGCCAGGCGATAAGCCACCTCGCCTATCCTACTGATAACCTGGAATTGTCCGATGAAGCGCAGAGATAACTTTCTGCCTCATCCAAATCTCCGTAATCGACGTCGAGGTGAGACCCGCAAGAAAACATGGTCGCCATCCTCGAACTCTAGTGGTCTCCGCCTCCTGTTAGCATAAGACTTCTGTCGGCTCTGAGCTTCCCTCATCCACTCATGGATGACCTGGACCCTCTCTATCATGGCTTGGACCATCTCCGGTCCCACAAGTGCTGACTCCCCAGGGTCTGTCCAGCACAGAGGTGATCTGCAAGGTCGGCCGTACAATGCCTCGTATGGTGCCATCCCGATGGTGGAGTTGTAGCTGTTGTTGTACGCGATTTCCACCAAGGGTAGGTGGTCCTCCCAGCTACGACCAAAGTCGAGGACACATGCACGGAGTATGTACTCGAGGGTCTGAATGGTCCTCTCCGTCTGACCATCATTCTGAGGGTGAAAGGGGGTGCTCAGATGTAGTTGTGTTCCGAATGCCTCCTGCAACCCCTTCCAAATCAGAGAAGTAAAGCGGGAACCTCGATCGGAGAAGATAGATGATGGCACACCATGAAGCCGTACAATCTCCCAAATGTAGATATGTCTCAAGATCTCTACTGAGCCCTGCTCTCTGATGGGTAAGAAGTGGGCCGACTTGGTGAGTCGGTCGACAATCACCCAAATAGAGTAATGACCTCTGGAAGTATGTGGATGTCCAGTCATGAAATCCATAGATATCCCGTCCCACTTCCACTCTAGGACCTTCAAGGGCTGTACCAAGCCTACTGGTACCTGGTGCTCCACCTTCACCTGCTGGCAGGTAAGGCCTCGAGAAATGAACTCTGCCACAACCTTCTTCATACCCGGCCACCAGTGCTGACTTCTGAGATCCTGGTACATCTTCGCCACTCCTGGATGTACCCCTAAAGGGAAGTGTGAAACTCTCTCAGCACCTCCTCCTGCAAAGCAGCTGGTACCATGGTACATCCTCTAAAAAGGATGACGTGCTCTCCTCCTACAACGAATCCATCAAGTTCCTGTCCTGAGGATATCTGTGCACGCCGCGTCTCACAGTCAACATCCCCATGCTGTGCCTCTCTGACCCGCTGAAGAAGTCGAGGAGTGACTGTGAGTGACTAAAGAAAGGCTACTCTATCTCTATCCATGAAGGATATCTGCAAAGTGGATAGCTGCTCTTTCCCCTACCCAAGTAGCCGAATTCCCATCCTCCTGCTGAGAGCATCGGCTACTACGTTCCCCTTTCCAAGAGTATAGCATATCTCAAAGTAATAGTCTTGGAAGAACTCGATCCATCACCGATTTCTCAGATTTTGGTCATTCTGCGAGAAGATGTACCTGAGAGTCTGGTGGTCAGAGTTGACTGTAACGCTCGCCCATCAGATAATGTCACCACATCTTCAGAGGGAAGACCACTACTGCTAACTACAGGTCCTGGGTAGCGTAGTTCTGCTCATGGTACCTCAACTGTCGTGATCCATAGGCAATCACTACCCGCTCCTGCATCAGGACACATCCGAGTCCGGTCCCTGATGCATCACAGTAGACTAAATACCCTACTCCCCCCTCCGGTAGCCTCAAGATAGGTGCGCTGGTCAACCTCTGTCTCAGCTCCTGGAAGATCTACTGATATTTTTCTGACCACAAGAAGGGTTTCCTCTTCTTCGTCAAAGCTGAGAGAAATGCCACAACTCTGGAGAAGTCTGGAACGATTCCACGGTAGTACCCAGCTAGCCCCATGAAACTCCACTCCTTCGTCACGCTTCTGGGTGGCTCCCAAGCTAGCACTGCCTCGATCTTCGCAGGATCCACCGCAACTACCACCTTAGAGATGACATGTCCCAAGAAGTGGACCTCACGTAACCAGAACTGACACTTCGAGAGCTTACCATAAAGCTGGTACTCTCGGAGTGTGTCCAGTACAACCCACAAGTGGTGGGCGTGCTCCTCCTTAGTGGTTGAGTATATCAATATGTCGTTGATGAAGACCACGAAAAATCGATTGAGGTATGGTTGAAAGATCCGGTTCATGAGACTCATGAACACTGCTGGAGCGTTGGTCATGACGAAAGGCATCACCAAGAACTCATAGTGTCCATACCGACTTCTGAAGGCTGTCTTCTGCACGTCCTCATCCCGAACTCTGAGCTGATGATAGCCTGACTTGAGGTCTATCTTCGAGAACCACCGTGCTCTCTTGAGCTGATCGAAGAGGTCGTTATTCCTCGGTAGCAGATACTTTTTCCTCACGGTCACCTGTTTCAGGCGACGATAGTTGACACACAGTCACAAGCTCCCGTTCGCCTTCTTGGCAAACAAAATCGGTGAAGCCTAGGGTGAAACACTGGGTCGAATGAATCCCTTGCCCTGCAAGTCCTCCAACTGTACCCATAGCTCTCTAAGCTTAGCGGGGTCCATCTGATACGCTGGAGTGGATATCGGGGCTGTCCCGGGGTACATGTCAATATAAAATTCCACCTCTCTGCGAGGAGGTAGTCCTGGAATGTAATCAGGAAAAACGTCTGCATACTGATCCACCACTACAGGAAAACTCATACTCCGCACGTCAACTGCTCCTAGGATGAGGCTAGCCAACTGATGAGTGATGGGCTGTCCTCTCCTCTGTGTGAGTCCATCCTGCGCTGCAAAGGTTCCCTTATCACCGGTGAAGGTGAACCTGCTCCCTTCGGTGCGAACACACTGCACCTTGCGCCTAATACAGTCAATCTGATCATGGACTGTAGATAACCAATCCATGCCCAAAATGATGTCGTAAGGCCTCGACGCCACTACAAGAAGATCTCAGCCAAAGATCTCGCCTCCTAGAGTACGATCACACTGCTGGCATCAGTGCATAATTGTTGAGTCTACTCCTGTAGGAGTCTCTAGCTGTAAAGATCGAGCTAACGGCTCTGTCAAAATCTCCAAGCTCCGAACAAGGGCAACGAAAATAAAATAATGACTTGCTCCTGTGTCTACAAGAACTGCAGCAAGGGTGGAGTAGAAACAGATAATACCTCGAATCATCTCTGGCACACCGTGGTCGTAGGCCTCCGCTGCCTGAAGCTGAGCCTGCCTCTGTCTTCCAACTCCTTGTGGTTGGGGTGGACCTCCTGGTGGTGGTGGTGGTAAATCCTCAAAGCGTCGCCCACCACCTGCTGCTTGTCCATCTCCTCTGACTCATCCGGCTGCTCCCTGCGGTAGGCCTTTCTACTGGTGTAGGATCAATAAGAAATATCTCTATGAGAAGGGCTCGATCCAGTACTCCTGCTTGATGGTCCGGGCCTGGAAGAATGGGTCCCGTACCATGTCCTTCGAATAGCGTGAGAGATCTGTAAATCTCGCCGAGTACTGGGCGACCGTCATGCTTCCCTATCGCAACTTTAGTAGCTCCTGGATGCGCACCGCACATAGGGTGGCTGGGAAGAACTACGAGCAGAAGAGGCTCTCAAAGTCCGTCCAGAGGAGAGATGCCTCATCGTGCACCTGGAGCATCAAGCTCCACCATCTGCCTGATGCCGCGTGCAATATTCTCACTGCAAGGATCACCATGAAGTCAGCTGGTGTCCCCACTAACCTAAAAACTCAAACAACCGCCTCCAGCCAATCCTCAGTTTCTTGAGGGTCCGTCTACCCACAGAACCTGGGCGGTCTCTGATACTGAAACTCGTGCAGTGCACTAAGGCGACGTTCACTCTCAGCGGCTGGTGCTGGTGGCATTGATGGCTCGACGGGTAGAGGTACCGGCGATGCCTCCTCTGTAAAAGGGCCCTGCATCGAGGCCTCATCGCTCGGTGGGCGGTCATCTGACACAAATCTCTAAACACTAGCTGACTGCCGTCGTGGGGCCATCTTGAAAAGAAAAAGTTGCGCCACAGTCAAAACAGTATACCTGGTGAGCTGACACAAAGTAATCACAAAGATAACTTTTGAAACACACAGGAAATCAATGTTTTCGTGCATTGAGTCGGAAATCAGTAGTATGGGTCCTGGTGTATGGATACGTCGGTTGCCGCAGCAACATTGGACACCCTGGACTAATAACCAAACTCAATAACCTTATCATTATTGCTTCACATAGAAGAAAGATCAGAGTCCTAAGTTCTGCGGTAGAACCGAACCCCTCTGATACAAATTTGTCACGACCCATCCTCGGGACTCGTTCCGTGACTACCCCAAGCCTTCCTTCCATAGGCTAGGTGCTGGAGACTAGCCCAAAGGCATAAATCCAGACAAAAAGATGAAGGCATTGCCCTTATAAATTAAACAAACACCACAGAGTAAGCCAGTAGAAGTAAACACTAAGTAAACCGAGTACAATAGTAAGTGTGGAAAGTAAATGGGCCAGAATACAAACCAAAACTGAAAGCAAAGTACAACTGGAAATAAAGTACAACAACTGAAAGTAAAGCAGCAACGTCGAGCCATCCAATGGATGTACCACCTAAAGGGTGGGTACAGATAGCCTCATAAGTTCCTCGGGTCCAGCTATCTGCTCCATGTACGTCCCACCCAGTGGTCCACCACTAGGTACCGACTGCTCCACAAGACTCAACCACGATCAGCGCTGTCTGTCGTCTGCATCCAGCACAACGTAGTGCGGGCATAGCTCGTGCAGGGGTGAGTATACGCTACTCAGTAGGGACCCCGAGACCTCCGAAGGTCTTCCAGAATCCACAAAGGATAATCCAAAAAAGAAAGATACAATCACGAAGTAACATCCAACACTACTTATGAATATGACCATACATATACCTAAGTAATCAATTCTAGTTTGGCTCAAACATCTGAGCCCAAGTTTGATCACATCCACACAGGATTGTACAACCCAATCCACACAGGAAAGCACAACACAATCCATATAGAAAGCATGTCAATCATATCGAAGATAATGATTGAAAGTCAAGACTTAGCTCACACAGGTATACGTCTTTGTAAGGTGATAGAGATGATCAGATTTTTCCACTGATTCATCTAATATGGGACCCACATAGGATACTAGACCAGCTAAGCTGTCGGACCCATGTAGGATACAAGACCAACCTCTTTGTCGGACCCACAAAGGATTCTACAATAGAGGTCAAATACTACCGAACCCACGTAGGATACAAGAACAGTAGTACTGTCAGACCCACGTAGGATACAAGAACATCCTTCATCGTCGTTGAACCAATGGAGTATTTCAGTACGGTCTTCATTGCTTCCAAACCCATGGATGATTTCAGTGGAGTCGTCGTCACTGCCGAACCCACGGAGGATTTCAGTGCAGTTGTCATTGTCGTCGCAGTCGCAGCCAGCTCTAGGGTTCCTGCACACAACATGATCGACTCCGGGAGGGTTAGCTCCGCAAGCCAAGGGGGTCGATACATCAACTAAAATTTAGTCCGGAGTTGATGTATTGCAGAGTTCTGTCTCGACAAAAATAACTCAATGTGACAGACAGCGCATCAATCGGACGCTCGGTCTGAGAGTTATTAGCTTTTTCGTTCTAGGGGCGCGGTTGGTTTTTAAGTCAAAACTAACTCAACCGCACTCCAACTGTGTCCAAACCTCGAGAAGAGTAATCCAAAAGGTCTGTCTCACTAAGAGAAATCCAACAATGTTGACGGAACGTCAATCGGACGTCCGGAGCTCAAGTTATACTTGTTTCCGCTCTGAGGGCCCGGTTGGTTTCGTGTTTGAACCAACCAGGCCATACAAAATGTTCTCCAAAACCTTGAGTGTAATATACCGAAACGACCTTCTCGATCCAAGGATCTCATCAAAACAGACGGTACATCGATCAGAGGTCCATAGCCCACGTTACGGGCATTTAAACGAACCTGTCCGGTTTTAGGGGGTTTTGGGCCCGGACCGACCCGACCCAAGACCCCCTGGGTCGGTCTGAACTGGGTCAACTCAACCCGGGGTCCGGTGTCGGCCCAATAAGGGGTGGCCCAGCATGTGCTACCCGGCCTGGGTGCCCGGTTGGCCTGGCGTGGCGCAGCCCGCGTGGCCAGCTCACCGCTGGCCGAGTTATCGCGGAGGGGGGAAGGGGGGGGGGGGGCGTTGCCCCCCCCCCCCCCGTTTTGAAATGGCGTCCCCCACCTGGGGGCTGCTCCTTTTTCCAACAGGGGGTTACGACCCCCGTCCTTCTCCGAATGGACATCCTGGCTGGCCGGCCGGTTCCGCCGCTGCGGGACCCCGCGGTCTCAGCCCTCCAACAAGCCGGAGGCCGGTGATTCCGACCGCCGCTCCCTGCTCCGTCGCGGCCTTTGGCCGCGACCTTGGTCCGACCGGGATAACGCGATGCACCGCGCCCCTCCGTCGCGGCCCCGCTCTGGCCGCGGTCTCTTCGTGGTTCTCTGGCGTATCGCGACGGTGCCACGCCCCTTTTCCGCGGCCCCGCTCCGGCCGCGGCTTCTTTCGGCCTCAATGGCACGGCGCGACGTCGCCGCGCTTCTTCGACGCATTGCTCCAAGTTTCCGCGAGGTACCATTGAACAACACCACCTTATTTCAAGCCGCAATGAACACAACAACAAAGGGCGAAGAGAGTCGACCGTGTTTGTGCCGTCCGACCTCCTCCCGTTAAATTGATAACAAGTTGCCCAAAGAAATTGACAATGAACGACAAAGAATATTCATGAACAAAATCAAACCCCCACCTCGATAACTTGTTGACGATCGATGAGTGTCGCGGAAAACGGCGTCGCGGGGTGTGGCTCTATAAATGTTGACAGAGATTGTCCGAGGTGAAACGACGTCTCCCTTCCTTGTCGTGGGAAAACTAATGAAGGAAGGCGTGTCAGTGTTCTTCGCGTTCTTCAAGGAGGATGATGAAGTTCTTCGGTGGTAGAACTCTCCCTCTCTCGACACAACGAAGCAACCAAAATAAACTAAGGCTTTAGCCTTATTTTATTACTTTTTCCAACACTTTTAAAAATAGAAACATTCATAATTTAATTCACTTCATTTAATTAATCATAACTTGTCAAAAATTAATTGAAGTGATAAGTTGGAAACTTTAATGACAAAAGAGGTTTTAAAAAAAGAAGTTAAAGAAAAATGAAAAGGTGGGGGCTCGTGTGGGCCTCACCTCATCTTAAATCCTCTCAAGGGGGGTTAAAACATTAGTGAGTCCCACCCCAACTCTCTTACATGGGCTAAACCACTTTAGAATGTGGAATAAATATTGTAACATGATTTTTATTTCACTTTAATAATAAACCCTTTATTTTAAACAATTAATTTCGAGCAAACACAACTCTAAAAAAGGTCTTCCTAAGCAAAACCCGATGTTGCGGTTTCATCGGTGCCCTCGTATTTTGATTCCGAGCACCATTTTAAAAGTTAGGAAAACCCGCTCATTCGTTCACTGAACGTACCCGAGCTAAACTTTGGAAATTGATTCCAGGCACACCGGACCTCGGAATCAGCTGCCGTCAAATACTGCATACTCGTACAATCCGAAAGAAAATAAAGAAAAAATTTCCCTTGAAATTTATGCGTATTTACAATAAAAACAATTTATCATAATATTGGATAACTTATTTGAATCTGATAAAACATAAATGAAGAACATAATTTTTTTAAGAAGATCAGATGTCCAATATATTCCATATATGATTTATAAATATACCTTAATGATAATAAAAATCCTCATACATTAATGGATATATATGGGTTGAATTAATCTTCAAACTCTTAGGAATGATTTGTCTCTTTTTTCTAGCCTATTAGAAACATAGTGTTTAAAAGAAGTTATAAATGAGAGATAAAACATGAGGTTTTCATTTTACTATCAAACTACACCTACATTCAACTTTTACATCAATTCAAAATCTCTATAAATCCTCTATGAAATCTTATTTTACACGAAAAGTTTTATAATTTGTTGTCTTTGATTTAATCATTTCAAAATTTTACTAATCTTTATCCCTTTTTTTATCAAACTAAATTTCATTATTTAACATTTTTATAATAAATATTGTCATTAAAAATAATTTTAACATAATTTAGTTATGTTATAAATAATTGAAATATATTATGTGGAAGAATAAATAATCAACATACATTATCCAATATTTTATGCACTTCCATACACAGAACAATGACATAGTGAAATTTAAAATGTCATGGTTTACTTCAGCACAAACTATAATGTGATTAAAATCAAAAATGTATTTCTTTTAACATTAATAACAATTTACTGTAATATGATACTTCCACTAAATCTTCATGAACTTAGTTTAATTTCTCTAAATGTCACATCATATGGAACTAATAATGAAAGAATACAAAAAATTCATTCTAGAAAAGATTCAAAACGTTTTCTTGAAGAATTTATTAATGTTTTATAAATATTTTCTAAAAATAGTTTATAACAAATATAAAAATCATTCACACAACCAATACATGTGACAACATGGAAATTTATAACATTGTGATCATATATGAATTCAATAATCTATTATTTTGAATAAGGAGTGTTTTCAGGAAAATCATTAAAGATACTCAAGATATGAAGTGATTTGGTTAAATCATCTATAAACACATGCCTCTATATAGTTGTGAGAAGACATATTCCACCCAGGCCATTCTAGGGAGTTAACTAGGCTGGGAGTACCACCTAGAACCTTCCTCCAATAGGCCAGGGGTTTGTGACTAAACAAAACTAGGAAGATCTCATTGTATGGGAGGTCTTATACTATAAAAACATCAAAAAACACATCTAAAATACAAAATGTAACAAAAAATAGTGAAATATATATAATAAACTAAATATTATATAATTATTACCTGAGAATATAGTTAAAAATAATTGGAAAAAGTTATTAACAAGGGAATTTTTATAGGCATGTCCTTATAACACAAGGAACCAAAAAGTTCTCCAATTCCTCATGAACCCCTATATTACTTTCTAATCACAATAGTCACTACCAAAATCAAAAATTATTATGATTAATAATACATGTACATGAATCAATTGGAATTAAAAATAAACAAGTGGTACCATCTCCATTTCCACTCAGAAAATCTCTGAACCTTTGCATCATTGGCACAAGCATGGATTTATAGGAACATAGCCTTTGTAGGGGTGAAAACAGACATATTATGTAGGATACATCAAAACCAACCAGAAAATACATGAAATAATCCATATTAGCTCCTAGAATGTGAGGTTTCTTCAATGAAGATAATGTTGATAAAAATAAAACCATGTTGTCTCAAAGATCGTATCACTAAAGGGTAACTAGGTGGATGTTAATGGATACCAATCAAAAAATGAAAAATCATAGGAAGTTACTTGGAAATAAAGGAATATAAAAACAATTCCACACAAATCCCATGATTTTTATAATTCCAAGAGCAACTAAGAATATTTATAGTTCCAAAATTTTCATAAATATATGGACAATATATCCAGTCAGATATCACATCCTAAAGGAAACCGTTGGAATGCCTATGGAGTTAGAACTCTCATGAAAACCGATAGTGACCACTTCCATCTACTACACTGTTCCCATAATATATAGAGGGGATCATGATCACTAAGAACACATGTATTTCAGTCAAGGAAATATCACATCCTCTATCCCATTAATAATGTACCACTAGGAACGTATACACACCACCAAAGATAGATACCCAAAAAACCTCCCTAGATAAATAGTGGTTGGACCCATTGAAAGCTAATGGATTAATAGTTATCCGATAGAGTATGAATCCTTGGTGGATGACCTATTCCCTAGTGAGATCTAAGAAAGGATAGTATTAACTCCAAAGATATATGAAACAAGACTTAGGCATATGTGGGAATGTATTGGCCTTATTTTTATATAGGGAATTAGGGAATCAGACTCTAACATAAATATTTCTATTAGGAGAGTAAGAAATCATCTGAGATCCTTTATAAACTCTACCACTGACCCATAGAACAAAAATAATATTTTTTTCCTATCTCACATCATAAACAACCTAATTAATATATGGGAGAGTACTAACAATATATATGTATAAATATAAGAAATAGGGACTCACTCCATAATATTAATGAACATGTGAGGGGTATATCGACACTAGATCACACTTCAACTCCTACATCAACACCATATAGCTAAAATTATTATTCATTCGATCTTACATCCCAAAAAACCATAGATAGGTAAATAGATGACACTTTTGGATCTATATATATATAAAAAATATGATTTGTATTTATACCTTCTCATAATGGACACGAAACTAAATATATTAATTTAATCATATCAAAGGAAAGTAATTTTATTTGATGGGACTTGGGGATCATGACATGGGTTGGAATTACATATCCTGTATTTGTCTAAAATAATCAATTTTAATGTGATGGTCATGATGAAATAAACCATTAATCACTTTGGGGAATCTGTAAAAATAATTACAATCAATAAATTGGTTAATAATAATAATAATACTATTATTAAATCCAAAAACACTAACAAATATTTATATATTCATGTGTATAAATCAATATGGTATTGGGGAGTAAGAGACAAACCCCCATCACCCAATCAAATGGGACACTCCCTCTATGAGGTTGATTTCATCTACAATCACACCCTTTTATTCTCCTCTATTAATATTATTTATTATTTATATTATTTTTAATTTTTCTCTATATGTTTCAGAAATAGAACACATGGAAATCATAAAAATGTGGCCCTATCTATATCTGCTGCTATTTACCTCCAATGCAACACATTTTATTTAAGAATTTTCTATATGTTCTAATTTATTTATTCACTTATTTAGTCTATTTACATTATTATTATAGTTTTTAGGGAACCCTCATGAGTCCCCACTAGGAGAGTTACTACGACCACCACTACTACCAATTGATTCAGCCACTTCCTCACAGAGCCATTATAGGCCTTGATACATCTATCACCCTTCTCTACCACCATCCACCATAAGTGTCGATGACTCCTCTCATCCACACGAAATTAAGATGAATGATATAAGATATATATATATATATATATATATATAAGTAAGCGTTAAGGGAAATGATGAAGGATAAGGAGGAATTGTTTCCCTGCATCCTATACTTATATAACCTTGATCAATGTTATAATAAAAATACCTTGAATACCATCAATTAATTAACAAAAAGTAAACCAATAATGATAAAGAATTATTTAATATTAAATTTGAATGATATTTTTTCATATACAATCCATAAAAGTAATATTGAAATAATTTTTTTGATTTTAATTCAATTTTTGAAAATAATATTTTCAACCAACTAGTCACTATCATGAAGTGAATCTTTTAGTAAAAAATATTTTGATGAATATATGATCTCAATTTTTTAACTTCCAAATTATTTATGAAGAATGTTGGAAAATCATATTTCTAAAAATATATAAACAAGGATTTATATGATGTTTAGTGGAAAAGAAATCAACAATCCCTGATAGGTAAAGAGTTGTTGACGCTGCAATACATCATTAAAATTGTTATTACATTCTTAATGACATGATTTGGTCATCTATATAATCGTGATTCCATTCAAAGATTCATAGTCCCATCAGTTCCACCAGATCTTTATTTTCCCTCTCCATTCCCCACCAATCTCTATGTTATGTTGGGTTTATATAGGATAACTGTAGTTATAGTGATTAGAGATGATTAAATAGAAGATATTAGGGGTTTTATATAATAAATTTAAAAAAAATTAAATAATGAAATCAATTAAATTAAACAATTAATCCACCCATGATGAGAAACACCCAATTTTCCCAATTTTAAGAAATATTATACCATCCCTAGTGTAAAACCCCAATTTAAGAGGGAAGCAGGGTGTCAATTTTCACATCCAATTTATTTTAAAAGAATATAACCATTTAATTAACAATACATTTGTGAAGTCAAAAATGTAATATTTTCATTAATATATTATTTTTAGGACCTCAGTGAACATGAAATTACCTAATGGGTTCACCCAAGATGAATCACCAACTGGGCCATAAAATAATTTTTTGAGGTTTTATACTAAGGTAAATATAGAATTTTACAAATAAAGTGGTCCAAAAATACAGATAAAAAATATTAGGAAAGTATCATCCATGGAAAACCCATATTGATACATACTACCAACCTTAAGACCTTTTCTCTACTAAAAATAATTAAAATTGAGCTCTTCAATTAGCGATCATGCACACCACATCCATACAACAAACTATCAACTATTGAAGAGAAATTTTTCACCCTTGGCGTTCTAATCCCAAAGTGAACTCAATAATAAAATACCTAGGTACAAATGATATTACAAAAATTAATATTACCTTCTACAATAATCTCATGAAAGAACAAAGAGGAATCATTCATCTTCATTGAGTGGGTCTTGTGATGACTCGACATATAAAATATTTCTGTCTAAATATTTTCCCATAATAAGAAATGAAACTAAACCATGATCCATCAACACCCATATTATTAAGGATCTATCTAAGAGGTTAATAGTTTTTAGAGTTCATTTCTTTTCATTTTTAAAGTGTTTTATAGATCTTCATTTTTAAGAAAAACAATCTAATTTAATCCATAAGTGTTATTTAGTGGTAAGATATACTGATTTGATATCAGTTATTCTATCATGTCCTTATACAAAGGTTGAAAAACCAATTTCACATGATTTTTACACAAAGGTTAAATAATTATTTTTCTACAAGATAACAATTTCATGGAATCCTCTAACAACATCTTGATCCCAAAAATGTTCCTCATTAACTGTAAAATATTGTATGGTTGTGATATTGTCTCTCATTCATGAAAGCTAATAACCAAAATAACAAACACAGCACCAAACTCTCTCGACCACTCATTATCATACTTGTACTCATTGTGTTTTCAAATCCTCCACAATAGAAAGATGATAATATTTCTTATTGAACTGACTCTGTTATGTCTGCTCCCGACCATTAGATAAAACCTTAACAAGAAACAAGAAACAAAAAACCAAAATAAACTAATAATAACTATTCCTTAATCACAAAAAATATTTTCCATTGGGTGGTTACACATACAAAAATTCATCAATAATTTTTATACCATGTTTTATGAGATATTAGAGTAGTCTATAGTCATATTTCTTATCGTGATATCCAATACGAGAACCAGGAGTAGAAATTATTTACATGGGGAAGTGAGGGATATAATCCCCATCATTAGGGAAATTATACCAGTATGACACCCAAGAATATTAAGTGACACTGAATCAAAAAATAAACACCATCATTGTAATGAAACCATCACCCAACTTGTAAGAGAGTAGGGTTTCCACTATTGATCAAATTTGAGAAATGACCCCGTATTCACATATGAATCAACATCCCTAAAAAACAGTACTTAGGCACCTCCGCATTCATCCAAACACATAGTCTTTTATTAGATGCTTAAAACAATATACCATTGATAAGGTAATTGGATATCAAAAAGCACCATGACATCAACATCACATCGACCAACTTTACCCCCCTAATATCTATATTTTCATACTATGATAGTTTATTATATATGAATAACTTTGATTGTATGGTCATAAGATATTCATGATATGAAAAACAATCCCATCCAAAGACTAATTCATATAAGGGTTTTTCAAAGTTTCCCAAATACAGCACAAGGGTTATTATCAACCCTATTAGAAACCTTTGAGCATCATCCTATGAATGAAAAACAATGAATACATTGACTATTCAGTAGGGGTAAACCTTATTTTATATTAAAAAATAATATAATAATTCCTATACATTCAAATGAAGTGAGTTTTAATCAAGGAACATGACATATAATTCCATGCAAAAAACCGGCTATATCATTGATATTAACACCCAATGGGTTGGGTTTACTCACCACATAGGTGGGAGTCTCACTTAATAATTTATAATATACCCACCCCACCAATCTAATTTCCAATAACGTCAATACACTAGAAAAAGCTAACCAATCCATTTAGGGGTGAGTATCACTTCACCAATTCTATATAATTTGAAATTCTCTAAAATTTACTCTTTCTATGACAAGATCAGACTCACATCACCAGATCAGAAGTGTGATAATTTCCATTTAAAGGGGAAAATATCTTGGATAATTTGGTCTAGCTTGGGGTTCCAATAAAACACATGGTTCATGATGATTACATCATTCTAGTTTTGACCTGTATGAGGGTTTATGAAGAGAGGACATGAATCATAACCTAAACTACACCAGTTAATTCTAGACCATAGCCAACCATTGCACACATCATCTCACACTTATAAATATAAAAGCACATTTTTGGATAGAACGTATCCAATGGTAGTGTTAATGAAAATGAATGTAAAACTGGATAAATCATAACCATGTAATCATTACATAGAAAATTGATCTAAAAAATTACATTTCAAATCTTGTATGGGGAACACATCTTGAGTGTCACATTTCTTTATGCACAGTTGGTCTTGGTTATAATGCCTTATGAGGGGTTGTTCATATGTAGATAAAACAATCATCTTAAATGATATCTTAAACTCTATAAATAATAGAATTGTCCCATCATGTTTTTTATTAAACACCATACACAAATATCTAATGGTTCCATATTTTACTCTCAATTCAAGAATCATAATCTTGTGGTCAAAAAGAACATTCTAGAAGGAAATTAATGTCTTAGACTCCCCCAAACCTCTATTTCCCAATTCTAATTATCCTTGTGAACCAATGGGGCATCAACGATCCTAACACAGACAACATATCAACTTATAATAATACATTTCCAACTATGTTGAAACTACCAAACACACTCCAATAAATATACACACTAAGAGAAATACAAAAATTGATATTATCTCAGTTCATTGGGCATGTAAATATCTCAACCTATTCATAGAAACAAATTCTTTATTTCTCACCAACCAGTGGTGCGAGACAATTTAAACGTCCCCATACATGTTCAATATGAACATTAACTTAAAAAAAGAGTTACATGGGCTTTAAATGTGTCTCCTAATATGCTAGAGGCTACTAACTAATTACAAAAGTCAAATAGAGTAATATGGGGAGACTATACACCAATATTATAGTGTATAATAATAGAACAATAAATCAAACATCATCCATAAAAATTCACTACAATCAGGGAAAAAATATTAATAAATATGTCCATTAATAATAAATTAATATATAAGAAAACAGTTAAACATAATCACGGTTAGATGAAAATAAAATAGTACTAATAGTCTAATTAGATGATCTCATATATAATAAATAATTAATTGATCAAAATAAATATAGGCTCTATTGACATCTATGAGAATCAACTAATCCCAATATATTTTCCATTGTAATATATATTTTTTAATCATGAAACTCTAGGCCTTTGGCCTACATTAACACGTGATCAGTGAATTTTACTCGAGTACCCAAGATCCATGTCCACCCAAGAAGGTTGTAAGTAAAAGTCAATAGGGAACCACCAACATGGTCCTGTATATAACTAGTAAATGTATAGGGTAGACATGTGATATTATACAAAAATAAATAACTAACTCTGGAAGAATAAATAAACAACCACTATTGATCATTGATTTATAATATGAAACTCCAGATTCATTCAAACATTATTTATACAGTTCCATGGTTTTTATAAGAGCATCACATAACTATTCTAAAAATTACCATCAAAAAATCTAAGGAGTATTCACACCTTTCTATGAAAATACAATTTGATAATTCAAGGGGAAATGTCTCTATTAGAAAACAGATCATTTAGAAACTCAAGGGTGTGACTCTACCCTATTAATAATCATATCATATAGAATCTCAAGTGTGTGAATATACCCTTCTATGAATTTGTTCATATAGAGTCTTAGTGGAATTACCTACTAGGAAATGAAACCATTAGGGAACTTAGGGGTGTCCCCTATTGGGAAATCTAATAGTTCCGAAACTCAAGGGTGTATCCAGCCAAGAAATTGTCATTTAAAAACTCATGGGTTTTCTATTCTATGATGTCATTAAATATATAATCTTAATGAATTGAGTAATTTGGAATGTAAATCACATATTGTAAGTCACAAAAATTAATCCAAGGTGAACACTGATGGTATACCATGTGTCTCAATACAACTATGTGGTATGTGAGTCTACAACAAATCATTCCTTTTCATAGTCTCCGAAACATCATCAGGTCTATATCATCAATTCAGGTTCTATGGTTACATTGGAAATCATCACAACCCATTCTTGTGTCCACCCTCTCTAGGGTCAATATATCTCTGAGGAACACTTTCGGGTCCCAAGGGCCACATATCAATATGAAAACCATTACAATGACTCTCAATCCCATTCCCATCATAATATTCCATGCATATCAATTAGAGGGAATCACATCACTCAATATAATTATAATCATATCAATTACTCACTAGTCATAGAGGATAAGACTCACATGGGAGATATCCTCAAGACCATTCCCTTACCAAGTCACCCATATGTTGGTCCCAACACCCAACCTATCAGTCATTATCCATAGCGTATGTCCACCGAAGTAATGATGTGTTAGTGGGGGTGGGGGTGGGGGTAGGAAAGATACCCAAAAATTTCCCAATTATCCCAAGTTATTTAATTCATTTAATGGTTCTCACAAAGCCCTTATAGGGACATTCAATCTCGTCTATCACGTCATTCTACTCATAGGTTAACAAGGAACATATACCATGGACCACTATACTTAAAAAATCTAATTATATCCAAAAGTGAGTCCATGACTCTCAATGAATAGAAAATTACAATGTCTATTTCCATCAGCGACTGAGAAAACAAGATAGTGTACATGGATCCAATAAGGCCCTTTTCAAATTATCCCATCATCCATAAAAATTTTATTTATTTTAAAAATTTATAAAATTTATATAAGTCAACCTACCTATACTTAGAATCTATATATCACATGTTTTATAAATAAAATTCATTAATAGAATATATAAATTCTTTGGTACTACCTACCTCAATCAAGAAGATATTTCAATTTTAATCCAATAGCATGATAGATCTTCCTAGGATTTCAAACCTAACAATCCAACTTCCATGCATATATATATCAAGGTGAAACAAAAAAAATAATCAATTATAATTTATTTAATTAATCATTCAATCCATTTTTTAAAAATTGATAATTTACTTCAAATTAAATTAATTAGGTATAATATCTTAATACTCATCGGTCAACCTCATCACCCCAAAATAGGGACCTAGAAAATTTCAACCACTCTTAGCATGATCCTAAAAAATCCAAAATAAAAAACATAATGAATGGTGTAAATTAAATTTTCATTTTATTTTGTTTGAATAGTAAAATCCAAAGAAAAATCACATGATGATGAACCTTAATCATATATTTGAATAATCGAATGAAGGAAATGTCTTGGGATTTCATTGAGATAATAAATTTGAAATACACATTTTATAATTATTATTAATACATTATTGAGTCTAATTTTCACTCAAAAATCTTATTATAGAAACCAAATGAGAGAGACAATAATAATAGAGAAAATCCGAAGGCAGGAGTTTCCCCAAATCCAATACATCTCCACTGAAATGCCCTAATATCATGGGGTTTTGAGAGAAAACATATATGGTATGAGAGGTTTGAATTTAAATGTGGTGAGAAGAAATGGGGAATCTTGAGATAATTTATTTGATTAAAACATGGGTTTTTTCAATTTTTCAACAAAAATATTTGGGAAGTATAGTACAGATGCATGGTTTCCTAAACCAAGCACCAACAATAAAAAATTCTCTTGATCTAAAATAACACACCCCAAAAAAAGTTTCTATAGCCATGTGATGACTTTACATAGATCCATTTAACAAAACCATGTTTCATAATTTTCCAAGGAATTTGTATGGGTATCTCTTAACTGTGTTATTTTAGAAATGTAATGGAATCCTCTGCAGGTTTATGGTGATGAATGGTTTCCCGAAATTCATACACACAAAAAAAATGACTAATGTCATAAATCCTAAAATTCCTTTAGAATTGTACCTAATTATCTTAAGTCTTGACCGAGCACCTAAGGCACCTCTTAGTCCTTAATATATATCAAAAAATGTCACCTCAGGATACATGAATTCTCAAAATTTAAACCAGAATCTATAATTTCAAAATGGTCCATGCTATAAAATTCAAAAAATTTAAATTCCCTCTAAAATTCTTTAATATAAAAGGAGATGGGTTTTACAACCTCCTGACGTTAGTAATATTCATTCTAAAAAATAGTTAGTGTTCTTAAAACATTAATCTACACCTATCACTATCATCAATTAATGATCAATTAACTAAATTATATCTTGGAACACCGAATGATCCACCACTATGTGACTCCAAAAAAATTGTGTACAATTCATCAAAACCATGAAGATTATTTTATCCATCACAAAAATACTATGATAATTATTACCTTATTTCATTAATTCCAGGATTAAATGGTTCCATTGATCAGTTCACCTACAAAGTTATAGTGCTTCCCACCATATGACTCATCTCATAATGGTTGATTCTAATCTATGATGATCAACTCCCACAGAATCAACTTATGTATTATAATTCTAGTGGTTCATCGACCTGATTAGTGATGTTTTAGCCACACCACACCCAATTAAAAATTATAACAATGTATTTTCCTCCTATAGAAAATTATTCCTGAAAATCCTTGGTTTTAAATTCCAATGGTCTATAACTTATCCATAATAGTTCCTAAATTATCATGGGCTACATGATATCATCATAACATCCCACATTGATGTCCAAACCAAATTTCAATTGTAATTCCTTGGTGGATTCACTATCTAATAATGTTAGGCATCACAAACTTAAGAGGTGCACTGAAACACCATTGATGTGACTCACACTTAGATCACATCAAAACAATTCTAAAATTAGTTCCAACACATTGACTAATTGAAAAATCATATATGAATCCCGATTTTAGTTCTGACATGGAACTTGAAAAAAATAAGATTCACATTCTTAATAACATTCAATTCCATATCGACCATCGATCAACCCATCAAATCACACAATTGACCATAGTAACATGGGGTCATTCCTCTAAGTCCCATGTTTTGACTATAAAAACATGTAATGAATGTATTTAATATTCATACTCACACAACTGAATCAATATAAATCATAAAATTCTTTCCATTCCTATATCTTCATGAACGTTATCCTCTGCCTCTTCCAAACATCACCCATAATGAGAGTCCCACTATCTAATGACCAAATTTTCACTCAACAAAACTTTTCTTTCCTTATAAACGTTTTAATAACCATATATATAGGTTAATTAACATTCCCATATTACTCCCCTAATCTATGCTCATCACTAGAATGTTCATTCTAGGATCAATTCCTAGATTTACTATGCCACCCAAATAAGAATTTTTCCTTTTACCACACTCATCTCAAGTGGAAATTTATCATTTCATAAAAAAGTTGCAACACATTTTCAATTTAATATAACTAATTCCAACTGTCCTCATCTCATACACTTCCACTCACTAATCAATAATTAAATGTAACTGGGAGTGGCTTTTACATATCACCAAGATATCATTCAACCTCAATTGGTGTATTCGCCTATACCACATAGTCAAATAACCAGAATCATAATCCCATGAGTCACACATCATAGAGCCCAATCTCATACTCTTACATATCCTATTGAGAATTACACATGTGTAATTATTCTCATCAAACTAGAAGCACCCTTTTTGTTCCTCTTATATAGTAGTAATTTTTCCTTTTCCATTTCTACCCTCATAATTTCCTGCCAATAGGATTCATTTAAAGAATTACAATTATCCACTATTCCATTCCACCACACTAAATTTTCATATAAAAATCACAATGTTAAGAATCCTACTGATCTTTACCATGAATTCCTTATTCCATATGAAAAGAACTCATGTGGTCTTTTGTTATACAATCGAAATTCATTCACATTCGTACACCATAATCTCAATAGCACCTCTAATAAACCAATATCATAACTAAAGAATCTACTAGTGATTCCTATATCTAAATAATTAATGATTCTAAGTGACTATTTAACTTAAGATACCTCATATAGTACATCTCATATCACCAATAACTCTCAGCTTACTAGTATCCTAAGGAACATTCAAATAACTAGGCTCACAATCCTAACCCAATAATTATAACTCATAAATATTACTCTCTACACCAATCTCAACTATCATAAGGGAACTCACAAACATAACTAACCACTATATGTTCTCACATAGATATGTAATTATATTCATTTTTCATTATCCAACACATTGTAATTGACTATCATCAGTTTTCCATTTTTGGGTTCACCCTCTCAAGAGTCCAAATGTCATATATATATATATAATTACACACACACACACACACAAATATTCAATATCATATAATAAATTGTTTGTTTAATAATGAAACTAATTATCATAGGACATCCATATACTTGAATACCCCTTGAGAATCATAACCTCATGCTGATCATCAATGAGCCTATGCATATGAGGCCCACCCCTCCCAGAAAAAATTATCATATATCAACACATATGTCTATAAAATAGTGGTTTTACAATATCCTTTTCTGGATAACTACATTCAAATGGTTCATTTATATAAAATTTCTCTAGGAAGATTTATGGAAAACAACATTTTAGTTTTTTACAATTTAAATAACCAAACCATTTTTTTGGATTCAATATCTATATACCCACCAGTTTTTTATCCTGAGGGAATAAAATTATTATACTAACAAATAAATGGTCACTATAAATATATATCAACTTAGAATACATAATTATTGATAATTATAATCCCTTTATTGATAAAAATGACCTTCCATCTAAAGAAACTATATCATGGTAAAGTATTGTATAATTCCACCAACATGTTATATGGAAAAATTTTATATATGTTTTTACTAGAACATTAAAAAACCAAACCCTTTTTATAGTGATATCAATCAACATCATCACTCATATGTCATGTGAATCCTACATTCAAAATACGATTGATGTACATGACCTATTTCCATTTTCCCAAGATCTAAAATCCACATAAATAATAAATATGAAAATATAAGTGTGGTATGGTAGGTAAAATAATAAAATAATAAAATTTTAATCTAGTAACAGAAATACCATATCTCGGGTAACCTATACTTATTATCTAAATGGTTTTCTTGATGCCCTTGTCTAATATCCATCACAAACTCTGACACATTCCTATGTCACTAGTCTACCATCATGCCATATAGTAAGAAAAAATATAATATATTATGTGATATCAAACCATAAAAGATATAATAAAACTTTATAACATACACTTATAGTTTCATTATAAGAATTATCCAAACCATAGAGTTATTTTGACCTTAAGCATTACTTTTAATACACTAAGGGTTTTTGACTAGATTCATAGATATAATATAGTACATTGAAGGGAAAATAACCACACACTAGAGTAAACAGTAAAAAAAATAAACAAAATATAATTCATAAACATCCATAAACATAAGATTACTAAAAATAAATAATCACAACTATCAAAAATAAATTCAAGAAGAATAAAATAGTTATACAAACTCATGCCAATCTCAGCATTAAAAAATACAAGTCACCCAACAATCCAATCACATATAGAATAAATAAGTATAGTAATTAATGTAATAGAGGATGTACTACCATATATATGACTCACCTCATCATAATCTATTATCATGTCTAAGCTATAAAACATGATCCAACTATACTACACTTCTACCCTGATCAAACTTGTGATTAGTGAAATATACTTGGGTACCATGTTCCATGGCTATCAGAGCTAGGTGTCAGTAAATATTTATAGGGAACCTCCAACATGGTCCAATAAATAATATTTATATTTAATTTTTAAACATGTTATATTAGATACTTTATAATTAAATAATTGTGGAAGTATATTTTAAAACCCACTTTTGATTCTTAGGTTCTAATGTGAAACCAGAAATAGACCAAAATATTCTTTTTCATATGTTGGGGTGTCTCTGACAATGTTCTGTAATTGTTCTATCATGTAAAAAAAAATAGAGAAAGAGTATAATCTCAAACTACTTAGAAAACCTCATCAGGATACATATGGATAAGGCCTCCTTATTAAGAAAAATTTAATCAGGAATCTTAGGTGTGTGACTCCCCCTACCAGGAAATAGATCTTCAAGAAACATAGGGGGTGTGATTATCCTATTTAAGGAAATAGGTCATATAGAATATCTTTAGATTGACCTACTAGGAAATCAAGTCATCAAGAGACCCAGGGGTTGTGACCTACCTTGAAATAATGTCAACCAAAAACTCATGGGTGTAACATTCTAGGAATTCATACCATTTTAACACTCAAGGGGCTACCAAATTTGAAAATAATTTCACTCTGAATATCATGATATTTCAATATTGGGAAATCAAGTCACACAATAGGATAAAGATGGTAACATCCATGAAGAACATACATTTGATCCCATGTATCTAAATATATCACAGTGCATGGTTAGTAAGACATAAATCATCCAATGTAGTAGTATTTATAACCTCATTGGTCTCAAATAATTCTTATGGGTTCTGAGGTGACACCCTTAGTCATCGCTACCAATTCTTATATCCACCATCTTTAGGTTCAAAATATCTATGGGGAACCCTCTAGGGTCTCTTGGGTACCATATAATCCCTGATTCCCTAACTGGGTAACTCCATCCCATTCCAATCACCTAGGTTTAAGCCCTTCACTCTGAGGGAATAAAATCCTTCAAAAACATCTTAATTTTTCTTAAGACCTAAATGAAAATGTTGGATACACCGTACATGTGATATTTTATCAATATAATTTTTGTCCCATGTCACCCTAGGATGGTCATCACACAAAGCATATACAACAACCTCTTAAAGGTCTACCCACCCAAATAATCATGTCTTAGTGGGGGAGGAACACTCTCCCAAAATTCATCTAAACTAGCCTAATGTCATTAATACATCACAAGGTTCTCACTGATACCTACTAGGTTCATTATGTAACACCAGAGACTTTTATGAGAAATATTTTGCTTTTATGTTATATAAATCATCAATGGAATCTTTCACTACACACAACACTAGCTTGACTTGCTTTACACGCAACCACGACCTTCCTCGATAGCTTGCGTCGTACGCAATACCGAGTTTCACTAAACATAAATATTCTATTAAAATATTATTAAAACTAGCCGTTATGAATATTACTAACTGGATTTTTAATTTTATAACATTTTAATTCAACTTATACATTTAATAGAATGAGGTATAAAAGCAAAATCAGTTTTTTTGGATAAAAGAAACATTTTTCAAAAATACAGTTTTGCCGCCTTTTGATGGAGCACCCACATTAAATCTTGTTTCTGACATGTTTATAAGTTCAATTTGACAAAATAAAATTCTTCTTTTGAATAAGGGTATAAAAATTTACTTTGGATAAATTTTTGATATTTTTCTAATAACTTTCATATTTTGATGAATAGTAAAAATACGCTAATTTTTAATTAAAAACAACTTTTTTCATTGAGATAATTTATATGGATAAATTATAATATTGAATGGTTTTAAAGTATAAATAGAATATATTTTTACCATTTGATATAATTTATGTCATTAGCATTAATTTCACATTGAATTCATAGGTAAAAACATTTCAATCTTTGGCAATGTTTTAACTTCTAAAACCCGTTTTCTTAACAACGAGATTTATTTTAAATTAAGTACTGCAACTTATATGTTTTGAATTTTGAAAAATTGATTCCATATTCAGAATCAGTGGGTCCAAATTATGTTAATAGACTACTTTTTAGTTTTGGGCATTATGAATAGTAACTACGGTAAATTTTATTTACCATAGTTAAAGGTAAATCGTGTAATTAAGGTTAAATATAAGATTATAAAATTACCCTAACACCCGACAAAATTCTATTGGATGACTAAAAGTCGACCCATATCACCTAAGGGTCGGATTAGATTTATTTAATGGACTTTTTCCATGAAAATGATTTAATTATTTTTAAAACCAAAGAATGTGACTACATGTCACTTTCTTAAATCTTATAAGTATAATAATTTTAATTTGGTGATAAACTTAATGAAACTTCGAACATTAATAGTCTCCAGAAATCTAATACAATTATCTACATCATAGAAATTTATTTATAATTTTTAGGTATTAAATAATTATCATTAATTATGACACAATAGTGATGTTGAAATTATTTTATTAATTAAAATATCAAATAAATTGTTTTAAAAATATTAAAATAAATATTTTATGAACTATTTAATGTGATAAACTAATTTTCTAGATACATATGACATTTCTTGAATCCATTAATGCTTTTAGTTCGAACATATCTTCTGTATATATATTATTTAAATTCAAATAAATGAATAGTGTCAAAATAGACACTATTGTTATTTAATAAAAATAACATATTATAAAAAAGATTAAAAATCACAAAAAAATTTAAAAAAATTATAAATTAAAATTTATATGGTAGAAAATTTCATAAAGTGTCAAATTATGGAAAATTCACAACACATATGTAATTATTTTTAAGAATTTAAAATTTAGAATATTATTACCACAAATAAAATTAAATTGATAAATAAAGATAAATCAAGTTGATAATGTTTAAAATAAATTCCTAACATGTCTAAATTTTATTGGTTGATGAGATTAAAACCCTATATCATCTAATATATGGATATGAGTCATTTTGGAATTTTTTAAGTGGGGCTGAGATTTAATATAAACTAATATTTCTTATATTTCCAAAGGTGCCCCTCTCCTCCCTTATAAAAGGGCACCTCCTCCCTCTCTTCCTCACACCAATTTGAGCCTCCAAGCTCGGCCAAACCCTGACTATATCACTTCCCCACTTCCTTATAAACCTACTAGAGGTACTGGTCTTATCAAAAGACCAACTCTAGTTCCTTAAGACAAAGTTTAAAGGAGGCACTTAGAGAAAGAGGTAATACCTTCTACCGTTTTCTTTAAATTCCATTATTAGTCTATTACCTCTTATTTAGTTGTTTAATTATGAGGTAATAACATCAGTATCACTTATATACTGATATTTTATTATAAATATGAAACAACCCTATTTCACCTCTTATCCATCCTACGGAAAACGAAATCACCGTGCGTGCGTACATACGGAATACCGTCTCCACGCCGTGGTGTAATCTATTTTCCACCACCACCCTACTTGGATGGGTATAAGGGTGAAAGTAATGAATATATATGATTATTGTAAAGTGTTATTGATTCTGAAATAGTATACATACACTCCAATACAATTGCACGATCATGGGAACAATATCATCGCTCGTGCGTACGTACGGAATACCGTCTCCATGATGTGATGTGATTCGTTCTACATGGTCTTCATTGAATAATGATTATATAAATGAATTGATTGAATTAATATGATATATATTACACTAATACCATTCTGAAAATGAGGTATCTATAACCTAAAGAGAAGAATAAGAATTTATTCGAAAAACACGCATAAGAATAAAAAGTAATGAACACCCGAATAACAAGTAGTAATGAAATATTACGAATAAGAAGATAAGAATATGCCCATATATGATATCATAACAATAGGAATGATTCTGTAATAAGTCAATAACATTATTTAAATCATTATACAGGAGGTTCGGACACATACGAAGCAAATTGGACCTAAGGTAAGGGAAAATATCACAATCTCATTTTTATCTTTGATTGTTTATACTTTGGTATTTACTGGGGTGTATTTTATCATCCACATCTATGTTTACTCAATATGTAATATTATTTCCATCCACCTACAATTTTTTAAATCCATTTTTACCCTTTGGTGAGTTTATATTATAATATATGAAAGGAATATTTTTTCGTTTTTCGTACGAGGTACTTTTTGACTTTTCCGACAAAAGTACGAGAAGAATGTTTTTTTAACATATACGGCATGAATGGATTTTTAAAACATTATTTCCATGAAGCTTCCTTTACAAGTTTTCAAGTTTATTTTTAATCAACTTCTTTTAGTTCAAAATTGTAAGACATGTTAAAAAAGGAAAATGTTTTTGAAGTAGAAAGGATATTTTCCTCAAGAATAGAGTTCAAGTGTTTTATCAAAATTATTTTCCATCTAAGATAATATAGGGTTCTATTTCTATCCCTATTATTACATTGATTTTATTATGTTGTGATGTAATTATTTTTATGAATTCCTTTATCTTATATGAATTGTCTTATGATGTCATCTTGTTTAAGAATCCCATTTTTATTACATGGGTTATGCTATGATGTATGGTTTATGATTTTGTGGCACACATAATAATGGTATCATTATGAGATGGGTGGGACCTATATATCCCTGCAATGCATTGGGTAAAGATTTTATATCTCATGAGATAGACATGGATGGAACGGTAGGTTATACCGGTTCAGTGAAACAGGACTGAAATGAGGAGTGAACTCGGTTCAGAAATGGACTTTGTCCACTAAGATAGTCTTGGAAATGAGTCTTGACTAATAAGAAATGATTCTCTATGATTATGTGTGCATTCCACAAAGTTTCATGTTTTATGTTATGATTATTGGGATTACATTTCACTACCATGATTTATCCCATGTTATGAAATTATGATCTCTTTTACAGGTTAAGGTTTCCAAAAGTTATGTTCTTATGAATATGATGTGATTGATATTTATTTTGTTTACCTTTACTGAGAATTTGAGCTCACCCTTTTGTATGTTTTCTTTCCCCAGGTGAGGAATAAGGTTATTAAGTAAGATATGCCAAAAGTGACTATAGATATGATGAAATAAATGGGAGATAGTGTAGACGCTTTATGAACCAGTTGTTTATGTTTCCAGTTTCTAAAGACACTATACCTATACGGTCCTTTCGTGGTTTTGTTATATGTTGTAATAAGTGTGCTTCAATTATTATGTAATAACAATGTATGTAAAGTATGGGTATTTATAGTTGGTATCAGAGGAAATGTATAGTCAACCTTTGGAAACTAGGATGTGAAAGCCTTAGTAAGAACCCCAAGGAAAAGTCTAAGCATAGAACACAATCTTAGTGTTTTAGAAATGTCCATGAATAACCTAGGATAAGACCTTAAGTGTGAAATTTTATTCTTTATTTTGTGGTTTTCCTATTATAATTAGTGTTTCTCACACTATTCTTCTTGGTTTTAGTCAATGGCTGGAACCCGAAGGAACCGTGTTAATGCGGAATGTGATGGGCAATGCAATGATTGTCCCCTTGAACAACCAAACATTATGGGAGATGAAATGAAACATCTTGTAGCCATGCTCACACAACTTTCTCAAGCTATGAATCATGAAATACTTCCAAACGAGCAAAGGAAGGAGCAACATTCTGTTGAATCCTTCATGAGGCAGAGTCTACCTTCTTTCAGCGGGTCTACTGATCCATTAGTTGCTGAACAATGAATTAGTACTACTGAAAAGATATTTTCAGTTCTTCAATGTTCTGAACATGATAAAGTCATCCTAGAAGTGTATCGTTTGGAAGTAGATGTTGATCAATGGTGGAATCTTATTAAGAATATGAGGCAAAGGGATGAAATTGAGTCCATGGAATGGGACGAGTTCAAAAACTTATTTTTCAATAAGTACTTCCCTCGTATTCTCTGAACAAAGATGGAGAAAGAGTTTCTTGAACTGAAGCAAAAGGATGATGAATCTGTTGGTACCTATGAAGCAAATTTTACAAGACTTTCAAGGTACGCTTCTGGTATTATTATCCAACCTAAGAGTAAGATCGATCGATTCTCTATTGGATTAAAACCAAGTCTTCGAAGGGAGTTAGCCATAAGGGACTTCAATAGCTATGAGGAAATCATTCGATGTGCTCTCAAAGTCGATATGGAGATTGGAGTAACCCTTCAGTCATATGGGTTTGATAAGAAGAGGAAAATTGAATTCAAAGGAAAATATAAAGAGCACACTGAAAAGAATATGAGCTTTCCCTTATGCTCAATGTGTGGAAAGAAACATGGAGGGAGTTGTCTTAAAGGGACAAGTAAATGTTTCAAATGTGGAAAGGAAGGTTATCGGGCATTTGAATGCCGCAATGATGGGAAAAAGATGTTTAATGATGCAAACAAAGGAAGGGACACACAGAATGAACCTACTACACTTCAATGTTTCAAGTGCAAGGAGATGGGGCATTATGACAATAAATGACCTAATCCAAGGGTTGTTGATGATGATCGATATAAACAAAATCTTAAGACTAAAGGCAAAGGAAAGTCACATGCAATTTCTATCAGCGATGTGGAGTACGATAACGATGTGGTGAAAGGTACACTTACCATCCACTCTAAAGTAGAAAATGTTTTATTTGATTCTGGATCCACCCACTCTTTTATTTATGAAGATTTTTCTAAGGGTATCACCGTATTGACTCAAAAATTAGATGTTGAGTTAGCTATACAACTCCTAATGGCACAACAGTCGCATCAAAAGTTTATAATTCTTCCCCGATTGAAGTTTGTGGGAATGTGCTTCCTGCAAATCTTTTGATCCTTCCTATAGTGGAATTTGATGTGATTCATGGCATGAATTGGCTTTCTTTATATGGACCTCATATCAATTTCCAAAGAAGGGAAGTCACATTTTATATTCCAGATCATTCTATGATCGTCTATCGATGCAAAGATGAACATAACCTTCCAGTGGAAATTTATTCCATCTTATGGATCTTGATTCCACTAAATTAGGGTTATTTATCTCAAATGGTTGGTGAGAAACTCATGATTAATAATATTACCATTGTACGGGAGTTTGATGATGTATTTCCGGAGGAATTGCCGGGTCTTCCACCAAATCGTGAAGTTGATTTTTCAATAGAACTCGTACCGGGTGCTTTGCCTATTTCAAAGACACCTTATAGAATGTCCCCAATTGAGTTGCAGGAATTGAAGAAGCAACTCCAAGAGAATCTTGATAAGGGATTCATATTCCCTAGTGCGTCACCTTGGGGAGCAGCTGTTCTGTTTGTTAAGAAGAAAGATGGATCAATGAGACTCTGCATTGATTATCGAGAACTTAACAAGATCACTGTCAAGAAAAAATATCCTCTCCCACGCATTGATGACCTATTTGACCAACTACACGGAGCTCAATACTTTTCCAAGATTGATCTTCGTTCAGGGTATCATCAATTAAGGGTCAAAAGGGAGGATATACCAAAGACGACTTTCCGTACAAGGTATGGACACTATGAATTTATAGTGATTCCATTTGGTCTTACTAATTCCCCTGCTATCTTCATGGATCTGATGAATAGAGTCTTTAGAGACTACCTTGATCAATTCGTGGTAGTCTTTATAGACGATATTCTTGTCTATTCAAAGAGCAAGGAAGAACATGAAGATCACTTGAGAATTATATTGAAGTCCTTGAGAAAGGAGAATCTTAATGCCAAATTTACCATGTGTGAATTTTGGCTTCAAAAATTTGCATTTTTGGGTCATATAATCTGAAAAGAGGGGATATCTGTGGATCCAGCAAAAACAGAGGTTATCGAAAGATGATCAAGACCAACAACAGTAACTGAGGTCCAAATTTTTCTTGGTTTGGCTGGATATTATCGACGTTTTGTGGAAGATTTTTCACGATTATCTAATCCACTAACCAGGTTGACTTGAAAAGGAGTTAAGTTCGTGTGGACGGACGAATGTGAAGAGAATTTAAAGGAGTTGAAAAGAAGGTTATCCAATGCACCTGTACTCACACTTCCTTGTAGTAGAGAAAGGTTTGTGATCTACAGTGATGCATCAAAGAAGGGACTGGGATGTGTTCTCATGAAAAATGATAGGGTGATAGCTTATGCCTCATGACAGTTGAAATTCCATGATCAAAATTACACAACTCATGATTTGGAGTTAGCTGCGGTAATCTTTGCATTAAAGATTTGGAGGCATTACATTTATGGTGAAAGGTGTGATATTTATATTGATCATAAAAGTTTAAAGTATATTTTCACACAGAAGGAGCTGAATATGCGTCAAAGGAGATGGTTGGAGATGATTAAGGATTACAACTGCTCAATTCATTACCACCCTGGGAAAGCAAACAAGGTGGAAGATTCATTAAGTCGATAAGACCATGCTAGTTTATCCATGATGTGGATCACAAAAGATCCAACATTTATGGATTTACAAAGGATGGATCTTGGAATTATAATGGAAGGGGGAAAATCGTATCTTTCTCAAATGAATGTTCAACCATCTATACATGTGATGATTAAAGAGGCACAGAAAGAAGATGTAGAGTTACAAAAGAAGGTGAGAAATGTTCCTGAATTCAACCTTGATTGTGATGGAATAATAAAGTTTAGGAATCGGGTTTGTGTTCCTCCCCTCCCCGAATTAAAGAAGGAGATGCTGGATGAGGCTCATAGTTCTTCATTCTCTATTCATCCTAGAAGTACGAAGATGCATAGGGACCTGAAAGAGTACTTCTGGTGGGATGGCATGAAAAGTGATATTGCTGAATATGTCTCTCGATGCTTGGTTTTTCAGAAAGTTAATGCTGAGAGACAAAAGTCTAAGGGGATGTTAGAACCATTACCCATACCTGAATGGAAATAGGAAAACATCACTATGTACTTTGTCACAGGACTTCCTAAAACATCCAAAGGCAATAATGCTATCTGGGTCATAGTTGATCGTCTTACAAAGTCTTCACACTTCATTGCTATTAGAGAGGATTTCTCTCTGGATCAGCTTGCCAGGATATATGTAAAGGAAGTGGTAAGATTGAATGGAGTACCACCTTTTATTATATCTGATTGGGATCCGAGATTTACCTCGAAGTTCTGGCAAAGTCTTCAGCATACTCTGGATACAGAGTTGAGTTTCAGCACTGCTTATCATCCTCAGACAGATGGTCAGTCTGAGAGAACAATTCAAACTCTAGAAGATATGCTGAGAGCTTGCTCTATGGATTTCAAAGGTGGTTGGGATCAACACCTACCTTTGGTGAAATTTTCTTATAATAATAGCTTTCACTCCAGTATTTAGATGGCTCCTTATAAAGCTCTCTATGGAAAGAAATGCAAGACTCCAACTTGCTGGGATGAAGTTGGGGAAAGAAATCTATTAGGACATAATATCATTAATGAAATGGAAGAAAAGTTCAGATCTATTCAACAACACATAAGATCAGCTTAGAGTTGACAGAAAAGTTATGCCGACAACCGAAGAAAAGACCTAGAGTTTGAAGTGGGTGATAAAGTTTTCTTACGAATATCTCCCTAGAAGAGGGTCATGAGATTTGGAAAGAAGGGGAAGTTGATCCCTAGATATATCGGTCCTTTCGAAATACTGGATCGTGTCGGGAAGGTAGCTTACCTATTGGCGCTTCCACCGAATCTCTCTCAAGTACACGATGTGTTCCATGTATCTCTCCTGAGAAAGTACATACCTGATCCTTCACATGTACTCAGCTCAGAAGTTGTACTGTTGGAGCAAGATCTTTCTTATGAAGAACAGCCGATAGAGATTCTGGATTGTAGCGAAAAATTCCTACGAAACAAGACCACTCACTTGGTGAAAGTGTAATGGAGGAACCACCAATTAGAAGAAGCTATATGGGAGCTTGAAGATATGATGAGGGAGAGGTATCCTCATCTGTTTGTTACAAAGAGACGAATTTCAAGGGAAAAATTAATTTTAAGGGGGGTAGAATGTAACACCCGAGACTTTTATGAGAAATATTTTGTTTTTATGTTATATAAATCATCAAAGGAATCTTTCACTACACACAACACTAGCTTGGCTTGCTTTTCACGCAACCGCGACCTTCCTCGATAGCTTGCGTCGTACGCAATACCGAGTTTCACTAAACTACGACATGCTATTAAAATATTATTAAAACTAGCCGTTATGAATAATACTAACTGAATTTTGAATTTTATAACATTTTAATTCAACTTATACATTTTCTATAATGAGGTATAAAAGCAAAATCAGTTTTTTTTGGATAAAAGAAATATTTTTCAAAAATACAGTTTTGCCGCCTTTTGATGGCGCACCCACATTAAATCTAGTTTTTGACATGTTTATAAGTTCAATTTGAAAAAATAAAATTCTTCTTTTGAATCAGGGTATAAAAATTTACTTTGGATAAATTTTTGATATTTTTTATGATAACTTTCATATTTTGATGAATAGTAACAATACGCTAATTTTTAATTAAAAACAACTTTTTTCATTGAGATAATTTATATGGATAAATTATAACATTGAATGGTTTTAAAGTATAAATAGAATATATTTTTACAATTTGATATAATGTATGTTATTAGCATTAATTTCACATTGACTTCATAGGTAAAAACATTTCAATCTTTGGAAATGTTTTAACTTCTAAAACCCGTTTTCTTAACAACGAGATTTATTTTAAATTAATTACTGAAACTTATATGTTTTGAATTTTGAAAAATGGATTCCATATTTAGAATAAGTGGGTCCAAATTATGTTAATCGACTACTTTTTATTTTTGGGCATTATGAATAGTAACTATGGTAAATTTTATTTACCATAGTTAAAGGTAAATCGGGTAATTAAGGGTAAATATAAGATTATAAAATTACCTTAACACCTGCCAAAATCTTATTGGATGACTAAAAGTTGACCCATATCACCTAAGGGTCGGATTAGATTTTTTTAATGGACTTCTTTCCATGAAAATGATTTAATTATTATTAAAACCAATGAATAGGACAACATGTCACTTTCTTAAATCTTATAAGTATAGTAATTTTAATTTGGTGATAAACATAATGAAACTTCAAACATGAATAGTCTCCAGAAAGCTAATACAATTATATACATCATAGGAATTTATTTATAATTTTTAGGGATTAAATATTTATCATTAATAATGGCACAATAGTGATGTTGAAATTATTTTATTAATTAAAATATCAAATAAATTGTTTTAAAAATATTAAAATAAATATTGTGTTAACTATTTAATGTGCTAAACTAATTTTCTAGATACATATGACATTTTATGAATCCATTAAAGCTTTTATTTTGAACATATCTTCGGTATATAGTTTATTTAAATTCAAATAAATGAATAGTGTCAAAATTGACACTATTGTTATTTTATAAAAATAACATATTATAAAATTGTTTAAAAATCACAAAAATATTTAAAAAAATTATAAATTAAAATTTATATGGTCTAAAATGTCATAAAGTGTCAAATTATGGAAAATTCACAACACATATGTAATTATTTATAATAATTTAAAATTTAGAATATTATTACCACAAATAAAATTAAATTCGGAAATAAGGATAAATCAAGTTGATAATGTTTAAAATAAATTTCTAACATGTCTAAATTTTATTGTTTGATGAGATTACAACCCTATCGCATCTAAAATTCGGATATGACTCATTTTGGAAGTTTTTAAGTGGGGTTGGGATTTAATATAAACTAATATTTCTTATATTTCCAAAGGTGCCCCTCTCCTCCCTTATAAAAGGGCACCTCCTCCCTCTCTTCCTCACACCAATTTGAGCCTTCAAGATCACCCAAACCCTGCCCATTTTACTTCCCCACTTCCTTAGAAACCTAATTTAGGTACTGGTCTTATCAAAAGACCAACTCTAGTGCCTTAATAGAAAGTTTAAAGGAGGCACTTCGAGAAAGAGGTAATACCTTCTACCGTTTTCTTCAAGTTCCATTATTCTTCTACTAACTCTTTTTTAGTTGTTTCATTATGAGGTAATAACATCAGTATCAATTATATACTGACATGTTATTATAAATATGAAACAACCCTATTTCACCTCTTATCCATCCTACAGAAAATGAAATCACCGCGCGTGCGTAAGTACGGAATACCGTCTCCACGCCGTGGTGTAATCTATTTTCCACCACCACCATACTTGGATGGGTATAAGGGTGAAAGTAATGAATATATATGATTATTGTAAATTGGTATTGATTCTGAAATAGTATACATACACTCCAATACAATTCCACGATCATGGGAATGATATCATCGTTCGTGCGTACGTACGGAATACCGTCTCCATGATGTGATGTGATTCGTTCTACATGATCTTCATTACATAATGATTATATAAATGAATTGAATGAATTAATATGATATATATTACACTAATACCATTCTGGAAATGAGGTATCTATAACCTAAAGAGAATAATAATAATTTATTCGACAAACACACATAAGAACAAAAAGTAATAAACTCCCAAATAACAAGTAGTAATGAAATATTACTAATATGAAGCTAAGAATATGACCATATATGATATCATAACAATAAGTATGATTCTTTAATAAGTAAATAACATTATTTAAATCATTATACATGAGGTTCGGACACATACCGAGCAAATTGGACCTAAGGTAAGGGAAAATATCACAATCTCATTTTTATCCGAGATTGTTTATACTTTGGTATTTACCGGGGTGTATTTTATCATCCAAATATATGTTTACTCAATATTTAATATTATTTCCATCCACCTAAAATTGTTTAAATCCATTTTTACCCTTTGGTGAGTTTATAGTAAAATATATGAAAGGAATCTTTTGTCGTTTTTCGTACGAGGTACTTTTTGACTTTTCTGACAAAAGTACGAGAAGAATGTTTTTTTTAACTTATACGGAATGAATGGATTTTTAAAACATTATTTCCAAAAAGATTCCTTTACAAGTTTTCAAGTTTATTTTTAATCAACTTCTTTTAGTTTAAAATTGTAAGACATGTTAAAAAAGGAAAATGTTTTTTAAATAGAAAGGATATTTTCCTCAAGAATGGAGTTCAAGTGTTTTATCAAAATTATTTTCCATATAAGATAATATAGGGTTCTATTTCTATCCCTATTATTACATTGATTTGATTATGTTGTGATGGAATTATTTTTATGAATTCCTTTATCTTATATGAATTTTTTTTGATGTCATGTTGTTTAAGAATCCCATTTTTAATACATGGGTTATGTTATGATGTATGGTTTATGATTTTGTGGCACACATAAGAATGGTATCATTATGAGATGGGTGGGACCTATATCTCCCTCCAATGATTTGGGTAAAGATTTTATATCTCATGAGATAGACATGGCTGGAACGGTAGGTTATACCAGTTCAGTGAAACAGGACTGAAACGAGGAGTGAACTCGGTTCAGAAGTGGACATTGTCCACTAAGATAGTCTTGGCAATGAGTATTGACTAATAAGAAATGATTCTCTATGATTATGTGTGCATGCCACAATGTTTCATGTTTTATGTTATGATTATTGGGATTACATTTCACTACCATGATTTATCCCATGTTATGAAATTATGATCTCTTTTGTAGGTTAAGATTTCCAAAAGTTATGTTCGTATGAATATGATGTGATTGATATTTCTTTTGTTTACCCTTACTGAGCATTTCAGCTCAACCTTTTGTATGTTTTCATTCCCCAGGTCAGGAAGAATTTTATTATGTAAGATATTTCAAAAGGGACTATAGATATGATGAAATAAATGGGAGACAGTGTAGACGCTTTATGAACCAGTTGTTTAGGTTTCCCAGTTTCTAAAGACACTATACATATACGGTCCTTTCAGGGTTTTGTTATATGTTATAATAAGTGTGCTTCAATTCTGATGTAATAACAATGTATGTAAAGTATGGGTCGTTATACATTAATTCTCATCCCATCACACCCCTATACTAATATGTAAAAAAGGCTCATATATTCATGTCCACTATACTTACATAGTAAAATTACAACCCTAAAATTTCATATGAATCACAAGGATCGGAAAAATTATCAAGGACAAGGCTATTGGTGGATGATGAATCATTATAGTGCACCAATGTCTAGAATATCCCTCGGAACTATGTTCTATATATCCATATGATTTTATTTATTTAAGAAATTATATAATTTAAACAATTAAAATTCACTTGGTCATGAGAACTTAAATATCATTATATAAAAATAAAATTAATAAATACCATAGTGAAATTCCAAATTAATTCCTAACTCAATCCATAATCAATTTCATTTTTATTCCCACAGCCCGACACCTCATCCAAGGCACATCCAAGTAACACAACATCTACCAAGTATCTATAAAAGGCACAAAATCTTTGAAAATTTTATAAAAATTAGTAATTTAATTTTATACATACCCGTAGTTTGTTTAAAAGAAGTTTATTTGGCATTATTACATAAAAATAACTATTCAGCCTCATCTCACCGAATGATCGAAAATAGAGATTCCAACATCCAAAGGAATTCTACTAGCACAACCCTAAAAAAATCCTATAATATCCAACATTAATTCGATGATCACTATGATTTAATATAATAAAACCCTTAAGAAAAAACATAATGAGAAACCATGAAATTTCTATCAATGGAAGGCATGTGTTGACTTAGGATGTATTCTAACCATGATATTTGGAAAACCATTATATTGGGACAATTCTACTCTAATATGATAGAATCCTCAATAAAATACCAAATCAGTTAAACATAATCAAATAGAACCCCTTAAAATAGGAAATTATTAGTATATGTTAACTCAAAATGATAAGAAATCACCACCAAAACACCCCAATATCTTGGAAGAGTCACGAGAAAAGAGAGGGGTTGGGGTGGTCCGCCTGTGATAATGATGTAGAAAAAATTAAGTGTCTAGAGTTAAAATAATATAATAGATAATTGGTATTTCCAACATAAATTCAAAATACTATAGTTCACATAGTATTCTTAACAGTTCGCTAACCATGTACAAGGAACAAGTGAAGAAAACCCTATTCTCAAGGTATGGCTACATAGTTTGAAAAAACTTATTCCAACCATAAAATAGCAATTTTAAAAAAATGGAAATCCCACATATTAATTTGTAACTATGATTCCAATATTCACTAATCCCCATGAAAATACCAAGTCATAGTTTTTCATAGAAAATTTATCGTAACCTAAATATCATGCGTTAATTGCTCTTACCAATTATGTTCATTAGAAAATGGATCAAAAAACATTTCCCACTAAGGGTAAAACATGGTTAGCCATAAATAATGAATACATAACCATTAAAAAGACTATGAATCCTCTAAAACTATATATATTTAAACTAATTATATCCAGACTCACAAAATCATCACAGGGACCTTTAATTCCTCAATCCAAATCCAAAAACATCACATCGAGTGCACTAATTCTTATAATCGCAGCATGAATATCCAATTAAAAAAAAATATTTTCTCCAAAATTATAAAAATTCAATTTTCCTCTGGAATTATTAACTCATAAATGAGAATGGTTTTTCATATCCCATTATGACCTTAACTTTATAAGTAGTTTGACTATTATCTAGAATATATTTTCATTATATAGGGTGAATCTGAAAGTATTATGAAATTTATAAATGAGATAACTTATAGAGTACATGAAATATTATATTTTTTGTCAATATGATAATTGAAATAACTTACTTATTCCCTAAAATGATATTTATGTTTCCTAGGTTCATTAATATATTGTTGGACACCTAGAGAAGGGATAATTAAAACTCCAGACCCATGCTATTATATATATCCAAATAACTAATCCCAAAATTTTCTTAACATTTTTTACTGAATAATCCAAAACCAGTCCTCACATGACTACTAACGGAAATATCCATCTTAATGAAATAAATCTTGTAATACCACTTTGATTAGACCTAACCCACCGAGGATCTTCCTAAGATTGGAGTAAGCTGAGAGGGCCACTCCAAGACAACTACCAATTTGATAGGGGTTAGTGTCTAGAAATAAGTAGGAATATCTCTATGTGCAGGAGGATATAACATATAATAACCTAAAAAAATATCTCTAATATATAGGATAAAAAAATACTAGAAATATAAATATAGTCAATAGAATAGTACACAATGAATGAACTTGAGATGGAATACAAATACATCCCTCAAGTTAAAAATAATGGAAATATTGTATCTAATAATTTACTATATAAAAAATAAATGAGAGGATCCCCCATAATCTACACACTTATGGATTACTCTCCAAACAAATCCTCACCACAACTATCATGAATCACCATGATCCATATTGAGATGAAAAAAATCACTTAGAGTCAACATCAACCAATATTAACAATGATCACATCTCGCCAGACCATATACAAACCTACATATCAGCTTCAATAATAGAACTCATATGAAAATAATTAATATTCCATGGTTAGTATATATAGAACTAGCAAGAAAAAATGAAAAACCAATCAAAATAAAAATATTATATCATCTTATCTTATAGAACATGTTTTATCTATGAGTAATGTAAATAAGAAAACTAGATCAACAAGTAAACAGAAATATTCAGACACAAGAGTAAAAATATATGAATACCAAAGTGGAATAATAAAAATATGATCATATAAAATAAGTCATATGTAAAATTGTGAATGTCCCAAAAATCACATCCCTAACACCTAAGGGTCAAAATTCTGTGAGAAACTAAAGAATATAATAATATGGAAAAGTTTATGAATATCTAAATATGATATCCTACCACACATAATAACTCAAAGGCTTAAAATGAATTTATTGAGGGTTAAAAAGTATTATATAATCCATTAATGAGATCTTCAATATATTATAACACCACTAGAATCCCTATATAGAATCCTTCTCATATATGAATAAATCTCCATAGTTGTGGTAATAATGCATCATATAATAGATTTGTATAATTCCTCCAACCATGTATCCACACTACCCAAGGGATTAACTGAATAATCCTATTAAGATCAGTTGTGCGGGACCCATGCCTTGTTAGTGGGTGTATAATTGGTTGAGTGAGTACTAACTCTATGTGTAGGAACTACATCCTTCCTAATCTCAAATACTGAGAATTACTTACTGCATATATAGTGGATCCATTCTACTATTATATACGAGGGAGTATATAACCTACATATAAATAGGAAATGGGGGACCTATTCTCTAAAATAAATTAATCTATTAGTTGAATATCATACTAACATCGCATTGAAGATCACATAATATATTTTATTTCATCCCCATAGAGATAAAATCCAATTTATTTTTATCACTTCTCACAAGTGTACTCATATGGTCAAAATGACCACATAGTTTGGATATACATGAACAAATAATTATGTAAGGATATCTAGAATCCCAAAATGGGAACTTAGTAAAACAATATTCATTTTATCACCTAATAAATGAGAGATACTATTTCACCAGGGACAAATATCAAGACTTGAGTAAGAATTATTTATCACATATTGGTCTTGAATAATCTGTCTAACTTCCAGGGTCTTGTTACCCAAAACCGTTCATCAATAAGATGAATTGGTTAGTAAATAATAATTGATACATAGTTTAAAAATAATGAAAAACATAATAATAATATTATATATTGTCTATAAATTTGGTAGATGACAGTATGAGGTATGTATCTCCCTCATCCTGTCTCACAATACACTATCTCCATGAGACACTCTCTATATCCTATTACACCCCCTCACCCTGATTCCTTCAAAATTGTTTATTATATTTATTTTTTCCCAATATATGTTTAGCATGACAATTTACACCACCCATTACACATGGGTATACATGAATCTACACTTCCATCAAACTCCATGACAGTGAGCCACCTTTAATAATTATTTTTCTAAATTTATTTATTCTCTAATTTACTTAATTTCATTCATTATTACAAATAAAAAAGACCTTGAATACTCCCCCTAGATAGGTCACACCAAACACTTCACCATCATTAGCTGACCACCATAGAAACAAAACGATTCAACCACACCCTTACACCACCCCTGGAATCAGAACCAACTATCACTATTTACTTCCCCTTCTCACCATAAGGGTTGGAAAATCATTTTGTCAACATGAATTAAGAAGGAAGGATAGAAGAGATACACTGAGATTAAGAAGGAGGAAAAAAAGTCTTATAATACATGGAGAGGATAATTTTAGTACTCCATAAAATTCTCAAATAATATTGAACACTTTAATATAATGAGAATAAATTCAATTCCATCAATCCATTTGAAACCAGTGAACCAATTACGAAACAAAATTATATATTCCAGAATTTGAATCTAAATTATTCATAATCACTCATTTTAAAATTAATATCTAAAGAGAATTATTGATTTTCCTTAAATTTGTACCACTAATCTTTTAAATTTATTATTCATCATAACCAGGTGAATAATATCATAAAAATAAATATGATGAAGGAATGATCTTAATTCATTAAAATTTTATAAATTTTAATTCAATAGAAATAATTAAAAATATTATAAATATATAAAATGGAATTTATATGTTGTTAATAGAAAAATAAATCATGAAGATCTATCTCATGTAGAAAATTTGTGATTTCAATATATTTTTGGTGTGGTGGTTATGTTCATCGTAATTTTTTCATATTTTTGGTTTCATTATAATTCAATTATTTGATTCTTGGTTCAACATGTTTTTCCAAATATTATTTTCCTTCCACTTGTCTCCCCTACCTATATATTAATATATGGTTTAGATGGATAAAACTAGATATATAAATTATGTAGGATTAATTAAAAGATTTTAGGGTATTGATATAATAATTCAATTAATTTAATAAAAACATAAATCAAATTAATTGATTAATTAATCTAATAGCAATGATGACCACCCAAGGGTCTCTATATAAACAAAAATAATTCCATACCTAGAGTTAAAAACTTATTATGGAGTCAATTTGGTGTTAATTTTTCCATCCAACCCTCCATTCAAGTGATATAATAACTTTATCACAAATACACATTCATGGGTAAAAAAAACATTTTTTTAATTATTATTTTTTCAAGTACACTCTATGATTTAAATACCATAATGATTCACCCTAGCGGTAAACAAAATTATTCAGTATCAATAAAACCATATGATAAGTTTTGTGAGGTCTTATACTTTTTTAAATTCAATATTTTTTTCTCTTGAGAGGTCCCAGACTTTGAAACTCATAATTGTGCTAAATGTGACCCAAGGAAATACTAGTTCACTACATATTGTGCCACTATATTTATTATATATACCATTTATAGTGATATAACTCCATTTATAACATGTTGGTCAACCATGAGAGCACATGTGCTTTAGTATAGTTGGCGAGGAATCCTTTAGTGCATCCAAGAGACCTGAGATCAAATCCAAGTGGGGGCTAATTTCTGGGCACTGTAGGAGGTAGTGTAGCAGGCACTGTAGAATCCATAAATATTCCCCCATTTGGACCTTCGGGCCACCGATTTGGTCCCCGAGTCCATTAAGGCCTTCACGCTACCTAGGCCTTCGGCTCAATAAGGCCTTCAATCCACCTCATGGCCTTTGGGCTACCTTATGTGCAGATGGATACCAGGCAACCTACAAGGAACAAGCTTCAGAAGGAGGATGAGTAATGAGATTTCACCATAGAATATTGAAAGAATGAAAGGGTATGTAACATGCCACGAGGAAAAGACTATGCATGCATGGGAAAGCCAATCCAAACAGCCATGCAAAGGTAGAGAGCTGATTTCATGATGAAGATGCTTGGGAGGAGCAGTTCCAAGTAGTTACTCTGGGTTGTATGTAATGTTTGAAGCCTACAGGCATTGAATTCCACTAAGGCCTATGGGCCATGTAATACTTATGCCTATGGGCCTTGCAAGGGTTCCACCTCACCCCTTGAAAGGAAGATTATCAAAAATCAATAAAAATGAAGGCCTTCGGGCCATTAGAGGGAGACATGAAATATATCAATTTCACATAACCTCTGAAAAAATCTGGATTCATTAAGTAATGACAAAATAATATGGCTAAACAAAACCCATGTCATTCATCCATGTATATGAGTATGTCAATGTCACCCACATAAATAGATAGGAACATCACACACCACTTCTATAGGTTTGAAAAAGCACTTCCTCGCTCTATGTAAAATGAGTATCCAATGTTTTAAGTCAACTCGCAAGTGGTAAAACATCATTGTGATTAATAAAAACAGTCCATATTATTAGAAACCTACTTAACCACCATCTGATTAGCTGAAAAATGTTTTTGTAAGCAAGGAATAAAATTATGATGTTTTAAATGTGATATTAATTATTAACCTCATGTAACAGGAATTAATATCAATCTGAAACGCCTACTATAATGGTGATATAATGAATGCCATTTTATGTAACATATTTAGTCAGTTATTCAGCACCCAAAACCTATTTTACCTCTCATGTGATGCTTAATTACACTATATTATCCCCTAATCACAAAAATATTCTCATGTTATTAAAAACAATTGATATCATGGAAAACCATTCATTAGGGACCTATCAAATTCCTGCAATGAGAGATTAAGTGTCATTTAATACCAGGAAATACGTTTCCCACATGAAAGAATTATAAAAAGAGTCCTTTTGTATAAAATTTTAAAATATTATAGTTTTAATTCCCTTTAATAAAATTACAAAACCATGAATAAAAACCAATTA
Source organism: Viscum album (assembly GCA_963277665.1). Classification (NCBI taxonomy): domain Eukaryota; kingdom Viridiplantae; phylum Streptophyta; class Magnoliopsida; order Santalales; family Viscaceae; genus Viscum; species Viscum album. The sequence goes on along the minus strand of OY728133.1, from coordinate 1,388,033,985 downwards.
TTATCACATCATAAATAAATAAACTCTTACACACATTACATTTATTTAATTTTATGGGTCTTTTTAAATATGATAAATCATTTTTAAAACTAGTGAAATATACATTTTATACGTGAAAAATATCTTTGTATTATTAGGATAATATCTACAAAAATACTCATTTAGTGATATAATATGCATAAAAAATATCAAGAATAATGTAAACATTACAATTCATTATCAAAAAAATTAATAATTAAACATTATATTTAAACTTTTATTGTTTATAACGACTAATGTTATGCTGTTAATAAATTGTATTTTCTAAATACATAGAATTTCAACATAATATATACAACCATAATATTGGAATTATTCCATAACATCATTTTTTTTCTTTGAGATCGTTTGGAAATAAAACTAAATGAAAATCCTTACAAATGATCTTTATTTACAAAAATATCCTTTACATCATTAGAGAGTAAAGTGGATTCCATATTCAAATAGACTAATATTTTCATTTATTTTTTAATTTTAAACATATCTATTCTCAAATATACTCCCCCTAGACTTTATAAAATTATATTTTACCAAAAATAAATTTCAAAGACACACATACAATTTATGTAATGAAAATAACACATAATTTTCTAGACAATTTTTTTACAAACAACCAATAATTAACCATATTTCATATATAAATTTTATGTTTTTAGAGAAATATGCTTTAAAATAAAATAAACGTTTATTAAATTGTACAATTTATGGATGGTTAGAGTTTATTCTATTAAATTTTAGTAAATTTTTTGGATAAATAAAATCTATTTTTCAATAATACTCCTTTTATATAATGTTTTAAAGACTATAAAAAATGGATTAAATTATAATATAGGAGTAATAAAACTATCATATCATTTATAAATAATAAATATTATTTAAATATAAAATTATCTCAATATATACTAGAAAATGAGATGAAATCTAAAAATACTTTAAAATTTCTAAATCCATAATTAATGATGTAATTTTTTGTAAGCATTTCTAAAAAAAGTGGCTCTTAAAATATTATTGAAATTTACATTTTATGATTTGAGATTTTAAAATCCTCTATAAAATGTCAAAAATTGATCAGTATATTGTTGATGTTATATACCCTTTAAAATAAAAGAATATATTTTCAAAACATTTATACATTACATGGTGTTATGTCCCAGACTAGAATTCCACTCAATAGTTCTCCTAGATCGATTGACCACATAAACTCAAGCACATAACACCTAATGCTAGAGACATCCAACTAGAAACTTAGGGCCTAGGGTGTTTCCATGGGGAGACTATTCCCTATTTAACAGAGTGAACACGATGGATAAATAGAAATATATTTGTTATAGAAGTATTAAAACAATAAATATATATATATATATATCCAAGAAAAGATTAAAAAACAATGTCATATATAATCTAATATATTTCATGGTATTTCAAGTGTTTGAAAAGAATCCAGAAACTATATACATCAGTCAGAACAATACATGTATAAGAATACCAAAAGGACCAAAAATGCTATCTCCAGATAGTAGCATGAGCCTTAGCTCAGTCCTGTGCTACCCTACTCCTATGAATCGTAAAAAGTCAAGAATCAAACTACAGGAACTTTCCCAGGTCCCTACCTAAATCTCTACAGTCTTTATGGGTACCTAACATTGTCCCAAAGAGGGTGTGATAAACAATCCCAGTAGAACAACAACCAAGGTGTCAATACAAAATCCATGCTATGTAATATAAAATGAAAAAGTATAGTGAAGAATAAAACATGTGGGTAGTAATAAATGTAATGTCCCATAGAATATATACATCAAGACGATTGATGTTTTATAGATAATAAGGCTCCCTGTGAAACATGGGTCTATATCCTATAAAAAGGAATCTATGAAGTAAAAAAGAAATAACTCCCATGACCTCATTGTACATCCAAACATAAAAACCCAACCATGGACTTATCATATCACCTTTACATCAAAAAATTAATATCCTTTCCATATAACCATAATTTTTATATCAACCATGTCCTTTTCATATAACCAAAAGTCCCATATCAAAAAAATCCCAACCGTACATCCAAGAATATCACATTTACCACAGTTGTTCCATATTATAAAAAACGTCATAACACAAAGGGTGTAATATAAGGTATAGAAGACCAAGGTATCCTCATCGAGTCCTAGGAGAATATCTATGGAAACAAATTTAGACTTATAATGGATTCCTATGAGAATGTAAACCAAACATATCCTATTAAAGTCCATGAAATCAATATCAAAGGGTTATCAAGGCCCAAGGAATCCCAAAAAATCAAGACCCAAGGAGAAATCTAATCCAAGGCATCCACTACCATGTTCAAGACCAATGGGGGAAACGTCTATGGAATCTAATGAAATAAGGATCTACGGTATGTCATCCAAGTAATGTATTCTTATTAAATTCATCACATTTCATTTATCAATTCAAAATAATTTAATATTCACGAGTTTACCCACTCATTTAAAAATGCCATATAAACCATGTAATCAAAAGAGACAACAAGAAAAGGAGGAAAAACATCTAGTAACATCTCATTTTAACTCATTTAATTTATTAACAGTATTCCTCTCACTATGAAAGTACTAAAATTCCCTAGGGGTGGTTTAATAAAATTATAGGCAAAGGAAATTGACATAGAACACCCTTTGGGTGGCCTTGGTTTGGGTAACAACCGCCAACACATCTCAATGGAAATAAAGATAATCCATAATTTGTTCATTTTCAATTAATTCAATTATTCATTTTAAATTTAGGGGAACCCTCAGAATGTACGGTGGGTGGAACAATGACATATAGCTTTATAAATCACCAAACCATACGGGGAATTTATAAACCACCTAATGTAAGTTCGTAGTAGAGTTCTCTTTGAATACCAACTTCTGATTTGACTCGGATCAGAAGAAAACTAGGAATGGATGGAAAATATGAAAATAGGGAATATTATCTTACACCTAAATAACTCTATATATACCATTACAAATGAAGATTGACATAATATAATTAGATTACTCACAAGCATTGACTCAATGACATAAAAATATATCGATTCCGACCATGGATTGAAAATCTATATCAAATCTTACAATTAGTCTTTCAAGGAGAGCTCTCAAACCTCATAACCAAAAAAATATGAAAAATAGAAATTAGGTTTAGGTTTAAAATATTTTTTAAGGGAAAATAGTTCATTTTCCTCAAAATACTATATTATATGGTTTTCCGCATGTTTGGCCAAACCATCAGAAACCATTCACCCGTTTATGTGATAAGGGGGAACCCGCAAGGTCACTACACATGATTTAACTGACCTTGCACAAACCATGGAAAATTAATCTTCTAAAAATTGAAGGTTCTCTCATATGGGAATGTGCATCCATCAAACTATTTGAAAAACCATGAGAGCTCCTCTTTCTCTCTATCAAATCCCCAAACTATTAGTTAGGCTATGTGGCCTGCATCACACAATTTCTACTAAATGTGTGATATGTATAATTTTTTAAAAATCATGGTTATGGGCTCCAAACATGCTCCAAACACCCCAGATACCCACATGAACTAAACGTTTATTCACATTAGTCCATAAAAAATAATTTAAAATAAAATTTTTTTTGAACCTCGTATAAAAACATGGGACCTTACAATCATTAACACTTAATGTAATTCATCATCTGATTTCTCTCTTAGGGGTGATCAAGAACTGGATGCCAATAACTCTATCCACTGAGCACGTACATCAGCCTACTGATCCCATATCATGAAATCTAAACAATAGTTCTACCATAGTATCCTTACTAGAGGAACATAACATCATCAAAGAACCTTTTTTCTCCTCTAAACAATATGAACCAGATGCTCCTTAATGTATGAATCTGTTTGTAACTCATCCTCCCTGGGGTGAAAATTGTGAGATGGGTCCAATTGATAATGGCACTACCGAGATATTTGGAAGACATCATGAATGGATCAGTACCTATGATGTAACTCCAACTGAATGGATACCTACCCGACTCTCTCTTGAATCTCGAATGAACCAACATATCTAGGTGAATGTTTACAATGTTCCATGAGACATCTATGTCCCGTCCTTAATTAGACATGTAGAAATATCTGACCCCTGACATCAAACTCTATAGTTTATCTTCAATGATTGGAATAAAATTTCTACTAAATATATGTAGTGGCCATGTACTTTTTGATATATCAGACCATCTGAACACTCTCATACACAAGACATTGTCCCAGTAAAGCTACCTCATCAATCACTAACCAAAAAAGGGTGATGATATTGGACTACAATAAAATGACTCAGAAGGTTTCATCTATGTATTCATCTAATAACTGTTATTGTAGGAAAACTAACCAATAGGTATATACCTCTCCCAAGAGCCCCTGAAATCACGGAAACATGCTTACAACATGTCCTCAAGAAACTAAATCGTATTACCTAACTGAAAATCAATCACAGGGTGGTATTCAATTCCCACAATCAACTATTTACTCAACACCCTATGTAATCTCTTCCAAAAAAAAGATGTAAAATGGGAATCCCTATCAGAAATGATAGTACAAGGGTCCCTGTGATGTCATAATATCTCATAGATATAAAACTTCCCATTCTTATCTACACTAAAGGTCTCCTTTGTATGATGGAAATGAGAAATATTCATGAGCTTATTCACAAAAACCCATACTACATCACTACCTTGAGGTGGCCTCAAAAAACCAGTCATAAAGTCCATCATGACATCATCCCATTTCTACTATAGAATGGGTAGCTACTAAAAGAGTTCATCTGGTCCCTTATGTTCCACCTTTACCTTCCAATAGGCGAAACACATCATGTCAAAACAAAAAACCTCTCACTTGATACCCAACCACTAGTACTTATGATGTAAGTCACGAAACATCTTGGTAATTCTAGGATGCACTTCCAAAAATGAGGCATGAAACTCCTATACCATCTCCTCATGTATATCAACTGGAACCCATGTATGACCTTGGAAAAACTTTATATTATCCTTATATCAGTTCTAACCATAAGGTGGCTCCTAACCTTCCACACTCTCTCATAGGACTAGGCCCTCTGAATCCAATAGCTTCCTCGTCCACACTCTATCTATACGGGTAGAGGTATCTACAAAGGATGAAATAAAATTATTCCACTAACTATCCTGAAACTTTAAGTGCATATAAAATAAAAAATTCATAAGTTTCCACTCACTACTGGCCAACTGAACTACCTGTATTTGAGTCTTCCTCTTTAGTGAATCAGCCAATACATTCCCCTTTCTAGGAATATAGGTTATCTCTTTGTTAAAGGATTGTAGTTAATCAACCGAACATCACTACATTGAATTCATATCATGACTTTTAAATATATACGTGAGTAATTTTTGGTCCATTTATCCTAAAAAACACATTCAAAATAATTATTGTCTCAAACAGTGAAAAGCATGAACAAATATATCTATCTTGATATCATGAGTTTTGTAGTTCCTCTCATGTGGCCACAATTGATGAGACTCATATTCCATAACTCTACCCCCTACATTGGGACTTCTCCCATCCCAATACCTGATGAATCATAATAAAAAATGAATATCTTTCATGTCTCTAGAAAAATCAGGACCAGTGAGGAATTAAAACTCCCTTTTAGCTCTTGAAAGGCTGTCTCATAGGTATTTTATCATAAAAACGTCACACCCTTCTTAGTAAATCATTGAAGTGGATCTACTAATCATGATAATTATTTTATTAAACATCTATAATAGCCAACTATCCCCAATAAACATCATTTTTCAAAGACGTTCTTGGGCTACTTGTTATGCAAAAATCCGCCAAGGTAACTTTACATCATTTTTGGGTTTGTTGCATTTGTTGACAAGGTGTATTTTAAGGGTGAGTTATCGAGCTCAAGAGATATTGTTGAAAATACAATTTAAAAAATAAACATGAAAAAGGAATGGAAGATCTGGAGGCGGTACAAAAAGAATAGATATAAGGTGACACCATTTTCCAGTGTATCCCAAATTTTGGGGGTCCAAAATTTGGAGTTTGGATATCATTGAGAAATATGGTTTTCTTTGAAGATATAATAATAATATTTAAAATTCATGAGTTTTATGAATATCATCATCATGAATAGTATTTCTCTAAGGATCAATGAAATATGATAATGATGTTTGCAATTGTGATGAGCGTCGCGAATGGAAGAGGTGAAGAGAATTGTGATGACACAATTGTTTTTATGGAATCTTTGTGATTATGAGAAGAGCATCTCGATAGTGAAAAGTATTTGATGAAAGGATATAATATTACCACAAGATTTGGAAATTGAAAATTTTCCAGCAACTTCATTAAAAATGGATCATTGATGGGGGAAATGGGAGCTCTACAAAATGGTGTTGATGTGAAGTTAACAGGGCTGTAAGGTTCTGGTGTAAGTGGGAACCACCTATAAGTAGGCCTCCAACCCCTTGATAAGAGTTGAGAGAGTCAAAAAAAATTTAAGGCTGTTGAATCATGAATGAGGTTCATGAAGACAATGAGCTTTGTGAAGTTAAGATAATTCATAAAGACTAATTGAGCATTGATAAAGGAAGAAACATCATGAAGGCCAATTGAGCTTTTAGAAAGATGTGTGCTTCATAAAGTCTAACTGAGACTCTTGAAAAGGAATGTTCTTTACAAAGGATAGTTTGTGCTCTTCGAAATTGTGTGCTTCACGAATGGATGTGCACCTCACAAAATTTGGTATGAACATCGTGAAAGAAGGAGCTTAGCTAAGTATTGAGCTTTATGAAGGTTGTTCAAAAGGGTTTTCCAAATGTTCTATGGTAGAGTGGTATTCATACATGGATGAAATTGGTACATTAATAGAGCATCTATATACAATATAGGATGCATTCATTAGTGATAATGAAGAGTCCTATATGTCTGTAAAGTGTAAGTGGATATTTTGAAGAGGTAGCGAACACATTTTAGTTGAGAGAGGAGTGAGATTTTAAATTGGGATTGGTTTTAAATGAAGAGGGATAGCGAGTCCAATCAAAAAATTGTTAATATGAGGGCACTTTTAATTGATCTGGTACATTTACACATCGTCATTGTATGCTCCTTGGACCTATCCCAATGAGGGTGAACAAAGTAAAATCATTGTGTCATGTGAATGCTTTAATTTCTTTTCAAACCATGCTATGGGAATGAGGGAGAAGAGTGTTTTGTTTAATCATAAAACAAGATCATAAAGGGTAGTTGTTTTAATCTATCATACCTTAATTAACCCCCTTGGTATTTGGCATAGTTGACCTAATAATACCGCTAAGAAACTATAGCTGTCACCTTCTCTAGGTCCACTGATAATCCTATGACTGAGATAATATAACCCAGAAAGTGAATCTTATCCATCAAAAAGTTTAACATTGTGATATTAGCATATAAAAAAAATTATATCTCATTGTTTCCAAAATGATTTCAATATTTTTTTCATGTTCATGTTGATTGTGATAATAGACCAATATTTCCTCAATGAAAACTAAAACACAATAATCTATTTAATGATGGAAAACACAGTTCATCATTTTAGTGAAAACTATTGCTGCATTTTTTAGACTGAAAAACATAACTAAATACCCATATAGACCATACCAACTATGAAAATATATATGAAGAATGTCTATAAGTCCAACACACACCTACTGATATCCATATCTCAAATCAATTTTAGATAATACATGAGCTCCTTAAAAATGATCAACAAGGTCATCTATATATGGAGAGGGATAACGATTCTTAACTATTAACTATTTCAATTTACTATAATCCATTCATATCCTGAGGGTACCATCCAACGTTTTCTGAAAATGATCTGAAAAAACGATAGAGAAGTACTGGGTCAAATAAACCATTTTACCTTCAAGTTCTCTAGCTACATTTTGATATCCTTCAAATCTATCATAACCATCCTGTAAGGAGGAATATATACTGTTTATGCTCCATGAACATGATTGATAGAGAACCCAACCTATCTCATAAGAGTTGAACTAAGAAATCTATATGGTAAAATGTTCCAAAAATAATCAACCACTATAAAAAAGACCTTATGATGTTCTCCATGATCATCTAGATAAAAACTAGAAATCTATGATACAATTCTACTCATCCCATGATGCTATATTCTTGTTCAAATCTCCTGATCATCCCATCAACTGTTGTTAATATAAAATCTTCGGTATGGTGATTTGAAAGTCACCCTACAGTGATGGAAACCAATATAGTCTTGAGATGAAACTAGCTAGTCCATTCTGTGTATGACATTAAACCCAGTCATCTTTGGGAAGAAATTATTCCATATGAAGTGGAACCATGTAAAGACCCGGAAATTTCAAGGAAAATTTTTTCTTAATTTTATTTGGAATTTTACAAGAACGCAGTTTTTGACGGCGCCTGATTCCAAGGCCCGGTGTGCCCAGAATTAATTTCTGAAGTTTGGCTTGGGTACGTTCAATGAACGAACGTGCGGGTTTTTCTAACTTTTGAACCGGTGCCCAGAATCGAATTCTGAGGGCACCGATGGAACCGCAGCACCGGTAATTGTTTAGGAACTCCTATTCCGGAGTTGCGTTTACACGAGTGTTGATAATAAAAATTGTGGAAGTTTATTTTATAATTACACTACAATTTTTATTATTTCACTCTAAGTGTTAGCTCTTGAAGGAAGTTGGGTAACCACCAAACCTCCCTTGGGAGGTTATGAGGGTGGTGGGTCCCACACGAACCCCACCTCTTCATATCCTCTAAAACACCCCTCAACTCCCACTTAAATTATGTTAACTTAACTTATAAACTATGACTTAAATGTTATGAGTTTAATGAGGTGAGTTGTGTGTGGTTATTTAATTTCAAATTCATGAAATTCAAATGTGGTGTTGTGTTAATAAAATAAGAAAGAGTCTTATTTTATTTTTGGTTAGAGTTTTGTCTCCTTGAGAGAGTTGGGAAGATTTCTTCATCTTCTTCAACCTTGATGAAGAACACGAAGAACACTTAGGCTCCGACGAATAATGCTGTCACCATAAGAAGAGAAAGACGTGTTGAGATGGAACTTTTGGAATGATTCGCCTGAGTTTTGGATGCAGTTGAGATACGGCCGGGTTGGATTGTACCCGAAATCCAACCGGGCCCCTGAACGGAAAAGCTGATATCTTTCTGACCGGATGTCCGTTTGACGAACTGTCATCGGCGTTGTTGATCACGTTTAGAAACGGTCCCTATGAGTATACCCTATGAGTGTTCAGGGTATAGTTGAGTTACGGCCGGACTGGTTCGCACACGAAACCAACCAGGCACCAGGGATGAAAAGGCTAATAACTCGCAGACCGGGCGTCCGATTGACGCGCCGACTGTTGCGTTGAGACCCCTATGACGAGGCGGTCCTTTGAGATACTTCTTCGTGGGACTTTGTGATACTTGGAGTATCGACTTGTAGCTCATGGAGAGGACCCTTCCAGAGACGAGCTTACAGAGTACGGAGACTGTGTAGCCAGCAGAGACCTGGAGACTGCTTGTCCGATTCGATTCGGAGTGACTTACGTAGCCCAGTGGGGAGCACTACATTGTGAGGTGGCAAACCCACAACGGAGGAGAACTACTATGTGAGGTGGCAGACCCGCGGTACTCAACGGGAGGAGTACCTCTGTAGGCTATGAGTGGGGAGCACTACTTTGTGAGGTGGCAGACCCATAGCGGAGGAGCACTACTATGTGAGGTGGCAGACCCGCGGTACTCGACAGGAGGAGTACCTCAGCAGTCTTAGGTTAGTGAGCAGTACCTCCGAGTCGTGACAAGACCACTGTACACTCCAGAGACGGAGCTCTTCAGCAGTTACGGTTTCGATAATGAAAAACCCTGGTTGAGCTGACACTTTTGACCTTGTGTTTACCTCATGATTGAGATGGGTCACTTGCTAACTTAGGTATATGTATGGGCATATACCTGGGTAGTGGTTATCCGTTGATTTCACAATCCTTGTGTTTCCTCATGATTGAGATGGGTTACTTGATATCTTAGGTATATGTATGGGCATATACCTAAGTAGAGGTTATCTATTGAGATCTTAATTGTGGTTATCCTTGTTGGTTTAGTGAGACCTTGAGGGTCTCGGGGTCCCTACTGAGTATCGTTATACTCACCCCTGCACGGGCTATGCCCGCACCTCGTTGTGTTGGTTGCAGACGACGGGTAGTGCTGACGGAGGCCGAGTGTTCGAGGACTGGTCGGTACCCAGAGGTGGACTACACGATGAGTCAGTACCCGGAGGTGGACTACACGACGTGACGACGCACAAAGGAGGTTGACGGACAAGAGCGTGGAGGATGCTATCTGTACCTACCCTTCAGGTAGGATCCGTGGTGGATGACCCGGAGCTGCGCTATCTGTACCTACCCTTCAGGTAGGATCCGAGGAGGATGACCCAGGAGGTGCTTCCTTCTTCCAGTTGTTTGTCTTTTTGCTGTTGTACCTTGTTCAGTTGTAGTCGTACTTTCTTTTGGGATTGTATTCTGGCCCATTTACTTTTCAGCATTTATTTTGTACTTAGTGTTTTGCTTTCTCTTGTACTCTGTGGTGCTTCTTCTCTTTTATAAAGGCAATGCCTTCCCAGTTATTGGGATTTTATGCCTTTGGTGCTAGTCTCCAGCCCCTGGCCTATGGAAGGTAGGCTTGGGGTAGTCACGGCACGGGCCCCGAGGACGGGTCGTGAAAAATTGGTATCAGAGTAGTTCAGTTCTACTGCAGAACTTATAACTCTGATGTTTCTTTCTGTGAAGCAATAGTGTTAAAAGTACCGAGTGTGGTTTTCAGTTCAGGGAGTCCAGTGTTGGTGCGGGCGGACGATGTATCCATACACCAGGACCCTGACAACTGATTTCCGACTTTGTGCATGAAAACACTGATTGCGTGTGTGTTTTCCAGAAGTTTTATTTAAATGTCAGCTCAAACCAGGTCAGCTCACCAGGTATAATCTTTTGACCGTCTCACGTTGTTTCTTTCAGGATGCCTCCCCGTGGATGACCAGCTAGATCCCCGAGAGTGGTACGTACTGACAGCCCGCCGAGCGACGAGGCCTCAGTACAGGGCCCTATCCTAGTTGAGGCACTAGCGGAGGCACCAGCGGTACTACTACCCGTTGGGCCACCGATGCCACCAGCCCCAGTAGTAGAGGATGCACGTCGCTTGAGCGCACTGTATGAGTTCTAGCGCCAGAGGCCACCCAGGTTCCAGGGAGGGACGGACCCGCAAGCAGCTGAGGATTGGCTGGAGGCTGTGGTGAGAGTCTTTAGGCTAGTGGGGACGTCGGCAGATTTCATGGTGATCCTTGCTGCCAGCCTTCTTCAGGCACTAGCAGGCAGATGGTGGAGCCTGATGCGTCAGATGCATGACGAGGTGACACTTCTATGGGCAGACTTCGAGAGCCTGTTCAGGGAAGAGTTCGTACCAGCCACCCTTCGAGCGGTGCGTATACAGGAGCTACTTCAGCTGCGGCAGGGCAGCATGTCAGTGGCGCACTACTCAGCGAGATTCACAGACCTCTCACGCTACTCCACAGATATGTTACGGGACCCATTCTTCAGGGCCCGAACCTTCAAGCAGGGGCTCAGGCGGGAGATCAGAGCTTCGGTTGTATCACACAACATTCCGACGCAGACAGGAGTGTTGGAGAAAGCCCTCTTAGTGGAGAGTTTCCTTGCTAAGCAGTCTCTAGTAGCAGGACCCACCACTAGCCGGCATGCGGCAGAGTCTTCTATAGCAGGAAGTAGACAGATGACGCAGGGGTCCAAGAGGACCAGACCTACAGGTGGTCGACCGCGTGACTCAGGGTCAGTAGTGCGAGGCACCAAGGGAAGTGATAGAGCCAGACCTGCCATGAAGTGTTACTCCTGCGGCAGAATTGGTCACATAACACGTGACTGTCCGACCCGCCAGGAAGATGACCAACAGTTAAATGAAGAACCTCCAAGGCAGAGGAAGAGGTTCGATCAGAGCGGACCGCAAGGAGCAGGCGGCCATGGCAGAGGAGCTGGACGTGCAGCTGGAGGTGGAAGATGCTTCGGGATATTGCCACCACTACCAAGAGGCCCACCCTGACCGCAGGGGATAGGAGGACATGGGAGAGCTCAGCTTCAGGCAGCTGAGGCCTATGGTCATGGAACTCCGGAAGCAGATGGATAGGAGTGGGACTAGCTTCCGACTTGGAGGCTATTAATCCCGTTGCTTCTAGTTTTGTTGATGTTGTCTATAGTTGCTTTGTGTCCTTGTACTATGAGCTGCAATAATGAAAAAAACGCTTATCTTTGTAAAGTTTGCTTTCCTTTCTTTTTTGTTTGGTTGATACTGAGTGGTCCCAGTTAAGACTATTGACTTGATCCTCACTTTCGAGTTTTCTACTGAAGGAGACCTAGTGACCACACACTGATTCCGACAATGTGACTCGACCCTTGGAGGCGAGAGTGACAGTTGGATCTCTTGGTCGTTACGTCGAGGCCTTACGACGTCATCCATGGCATAAATGCATCATTTATGTCAGGATTGACTGTATTAGGCAACGAATGTGGTTCATCCAGGGGATGATACCGGATTTTTATCTTATCGGCAAAGAAGAAATCATAGCAGCTCCTGTGAGACTAGAGAAGGTCCATGTCATCCAAGAGCGGATGAGGACGGCACATGGCCGATAGAAGCCTTATGCTGACAGGACTTGGAGGCCTCTAGAGTTCGAGGATGACCATCACGTCCTTATACGAGTCTCACCTCGACGAGGTTTATGGAGATGTGGCCAGGGAGGCAAGTTATCTCTGAGGTTCAACGAACCTTTCTAGGTCCTCAGCTGGGTAGGCAAGGTGGTTTACCACTTGACCCATCCACTTTAGTTGCACTAGGTGCACGACGTTTTCCACGTATCTCAACTGAGGAGATACGTGCTCGACCCTCCGTATATCATCGACCATGAGGAGCTGGATGATGGCTATGGGGTGTCTTTCACGAAGGTTCTAGTGGGGATCGAGGATCGATAGGAGTGGATCCTACGAGGACGATCGATTCCTCGGGTGAACTTTCTTTGGCAGTACGAGAACCTCCAGGTAAGCACATGGGAGCGGAAGGCTCAAATGCGTGCTCTGTACCGCTTTTGTGACCCTAGTTGTGTTGAAGCTTTACGGGGACATAAAGCCCTAAGGTGAGAGTAATGTAAAGACCCGGAAATTTGAAGGAAATTTTTTTCTTAATTTTCTTTAGAATTTTACAAGAACGCAGTTTCTGACGGCGCCTGATTCCGAGGCCCGGTGTGCCCGGAATTAATTTCCGAAGTTTGGCTCGGGTACGTTCAGTGAACGAACAAGCGGGTTTTTCTAACTTTTGAACCGGTGCCCGGAATCGAATTCTGAGGGCACCGATGGAACCGCAGCGCCGGTAATTGCTTAGGAACTCCTGTTCCGGAGTTGTGTTTACACGAGTGTTGATAAAAAAAATTGTGGAAGTTTATTTTATAATTACACTACAATTTTTATTATTTCACTCTAAGTGTTAGCTCTTGATGGATGTTGGGTAACCACCCAACCTCCCTTGGGAGGTTATGAGGGTGGTGGGGCCCACACGAACCCCAGCTCTTCATATCCTCTAAAACCCCCCTCAACTCCCACTTAAATTATGTTAACTTAAGTTATAACCTATAACTTAAATGTTATGAGTTTAATGAGGTGAGCTGTGTGTGGTTATTGAATTTCAAATTCTTGAAATTCAAATGTGTTGTTGTGTTAATAAAATAAGAAAGATTCTTATTTTATTTTTGGTTAGAGTTTTGTCTCCTTGAGAGAGTTGGGAAGCTTTCTTCATCTTCTTCAACCTTGACAAAGAACACGAAGAACACTTAGGCTCCGAAGAAGAACGCCGTCACCATAATAAGAGAAAGACGTGTCGTCTCTTCTCTTCTTCGCAGCTGGTGTGTTTCCGAAGATCGACGACGCTGCTTCTTTCGATCTTCTTCCCGTGTCAATGAAAGGAGATTCCGCTTCCTCCGCGGGCTTTCTCCGTCAGCTGACGAAGCTTCTCCAGCGACGTTACCTCTTCGGACGCACCTTGACGTCAATGGAATCGACACATGATTCCCGCGACGCCCGACCTCTGCGACGCTTGTCTTCCGCGGCTTGTTGACGTGCTCCGCTCTTGAAACCGAGGTAGGGGAATTAATTTTGGAATTCTCTTATCTTATGAGAAAAGAACGATGAGCGCGTACCAACCAATACCGGGTTGATCCACGGATCGTTCGATCATGTGGTTTGATGTTGAGGGTTTTTATTTATTAAATTTTTCGTGAATACCAACTTGACGAACTTTGTGGTTTTAAAACCAAATGTTATCGAATAACGCGAGGGGGTCGGACCGCACAAACACGGCCGACCCTTCTCCTTATTTTCATGTTGGTTCCTTGTGGATTGAAACGGGAAAGGCGTGGTGTCGTCGCACCACGCGGAGTCATGCGACAAGAAATGCGCGGTACCATCGCGCCGTGCTGTGAAAAGAAGAACAACGACGCAACGCCGTCGCGCCGCGTCGGAGAAACCCGAAGACATCTGCGGACGGAGTCGGGGTCCGGGCCCAGTCGAGTCGACCCGATTAGGTCCGACCCGGTTCGGGCCGACCCAGGGGGGGTCGGGCCGGGTCGGCCCGGGCCCAGACCCCCGTTTTCGGGCCACTTTCGGTCAAATGCCCGTAACATGAGCTACGGGCCTCCAAATGACTCGTCTCCAGCGGAAACACGATCCTTGGATCGATACAGTCATTTCGGTATATCGCACTCAAGGTTTCGGATTACTTTGGGTTCGGCCGGGTTGGTTCGTACACGAAACCAACCGGGCCCTCGGAGCGGAAACGCTCGTAACTTGAGTTTCGGACGTCCGAATGACGTGCCGTCAACTTTGTTGATTTCCTCTAAGTGAGAAGGATCTTTTGGATTACTCCGCTCGAGGTTTGGATGCCATCAGAGTGCGGTCAGGTTGGTTCGCTCACGAAACCAACCGGGCCCCCAGAACGAAAAAGCCAATAACTCACAGACCGAGCGTCCGATTGACGCACCGTCTGTCTCGTTGTTTTCCTCTTGGTGAGACGAAACTTTTTGCATGCTTTGCCCGAGTTTTGGATGTAGTTGAGATACGGCCAGGTTGGATTGTACCCAAAATCCAACCGGGCCCCTCGAACGGAAAAGCTCATATCTTTCTGACCGGACGTCCGTTTGACGAACCGTCAGCGGAGTTGTTGATCACGTTGAGAAACGGTCCCTATGAGTATACCCTATGAGTGTTCGGGGTATAATTGAGTTACGGCCGGACTGGTTCACACACGAAACCAACTGGGCCCTAGGGACGAAAAGGCTAATAACTCGCAGACCGGGCGTCCGATTGACGCGTCGACTGTTGCATTGAGACCCCTATGACGAGGCGGTCCTTTGAGATACTTCTTAGTGGAAAATTGTGATACTTGGAGTATCGACTTGTAGCTCATGTAGCGGACCCTCCCAGAGACGAGCGTACGGAGTACGGAGACCGTATAGCCGGCATAGACCTGAAGACTGCTTGTCTGATTCGATTCGGAGTGACTTATGTAGCCCAGTGGGGAGAACTACTTTGTGAGGTGGCAGACCCACAGTGGAGGAGCACTACTATGTGAGGTGGCAGACCCGCGGTACTCGATAGGAGGAGTACCTCTGTAGGCTATGAGTGGGGAGCACTACTTCGTGAGGTGGCAGACCCACAGCGGAGGAGCACTACTATGTGAGGTGGCAGACCCACGGTACTCGACAGGAGGAGTACCTCAGCAGTCTTAGGTTAGTGAGCAGTACCTCGGAGTCGTGACAGGACAACTGTACACTCCAGAGACGGAGCTCTTCAGCAGTTACGGTTTCGATAATGAAAAATCCTGGTTGAGCTGAGACTTTTGACCTTGTGTTTACCTCATGATTGAGATGGGTCATTTGCTAACTTAGGTATATGTATGGGCATATACCTGGGTAGTGGTTATCCGTTGATTTCACAATCCTTGTGTTTCCTCATGATTGAGATGGGTTACTTGATAACTTAGGTATATGTATGGGCATATACCTAAGTAGAGGTTATTTGTTGTGATCTTCATTGTGGTTATCCTTGTTGGTTTAGTGAGACCTTGAGGGTCTCGGGGTCCCTACTGAGTATCGTTATACTCACCCCTGCACGGGCTATGCCCGCACCTCATTGTGTTGGTTGCAGATGACGGGCAGTGCTGATGGAGGCCGAGTGTTCGAGGACTGGTCGGTACCCAGAGGTGGACTACACGACGAGTCAGTACCCGGAGGTGGACTACATGACGTGACGATTCGCAGAGGAGGTTGACGGATGAGAGTTTGGAGGAGGCTATCTGTACCTACCCTTTAGGTAGGATCCGTGGTGGACGACCAGGAGCTGCGCTATCTGTACCTACCCTTCAGGTAGGATCCGAGGAGGATGACCCAGGAGCTGCTTCCTTCTTCCAGCTGTTTGTCTTTTTGCTGTTGTACCTTGTTCAGTTGTAGTCGTACTTTCTTTTGGGTTTGTATTCTGGCCCATTTACTTTTCATCATTTCTTTTGTACTTAGTGTTTTGCTTCTTCTTGTACTCTGTGGTGCTTGTTTTCTTTTATAAAGGCAATGCCTTCCCAGTTTTCGGGATTTTACTCCTTTGGTGCTAGTCGCCAGCCCCTGGCCTATGGAAGGCGGGCTTGGGGTAGTCACGACACGGGCCCCAAGGACGGGTCGTGACACACCATCATATATCAAGGGGAACTCCCTGAACTGGTGTAAAATTTTCATTCTGATCCCTTAAAGAGTATCAAGTGATATGAAACCGTTAGGGAATTGTATAACGAGCAAAAGGATTTACACCACAGACGATGATATACAACTTTTTGATTCACCTATAATAAAAAGAGAATAAATAAGAGTATAGGATAGTAATATTGTACCTCTCACTAAATATGGTTTAATGACCTATTAATCAACTGTAGAATATAACAAAATATCTGGCCTGAAACGTGACCCTATGGCACAACCTCACTACTTAGAGTTGGTCTGCATTACTGTCACGGTGAAACTGGTGTCTGGATTCCCCAACCTCGACCACCACCACCATAACCAGAATGATCTGTAATGCTCTAACTCTATGACTAATATAGGTATAGGAAACATAATACTGAACACGAAGTCAAATTTTACCCCTTACACTAATTACCAAAGGGAAGTTCCTATAAAAACATTGCATGTGGACCATTTTTATGCATGCCCGAAACTCTATTGGGCCACGATCACACTAATTCCACATGTTTCAAAATCTTATAAGCCAATTACAGAAAACTGAACTTCTATCACTAGCATCATGGTTGTTACTCATCTCATAGAAAGCCTCAAATCATCGCTTTCTACAACTGGAAGTTGAACAACCTGGTTGATAGAATATACATCTTTGCTCTTCGCTGCTAGACTCCACCATGTTACTCTTTATAACTAGTGCCTGATTTACTATCTCAATAATTGTTATCAACTTGAACATATTTTCCTGATTTTGAAAATCATGTCAGAGACCTTCCTTGGTGCGTCTCACAATTGATATCTCATCCTCGATGTATGTTGGTGAAAAACACTTATGCTATGTTTAGTGTTTTGAATACTCCATAACTATCATGTAACATTGATTCTAATTCATAAACTCTCTTTCCCACTCTAATATCAGAGTCTGATTGTAAAATTTGTCATGGAACCTGGTTTTGATATCACCCAAAAACATATATCACTGCCTGTCATCCCAGTTCAAAACATCCAACAAACACATTACTTCTTGATATAGTATATTTTTCAAAAGATTCACTACCCTCTCTAAATGTGTCTCTAGATGATTAAAGATCGAAAAAACAGTGTAAATCCAAAGTTCATCAGCATGTGGAACACCATCCCATGAAAATTATAAAGGTTTCTAATGCTAGAACACACACTTCATCTTAGACAAAGAAAAGGTAGGTTGCAATGCTCTCTGAAAAGTTTTCATTAAGTGAAAAATCAACACACAGAACTATTCCTCATCACTAGTGTTTTGTAAAATAGATGAATTATTATCTATAAATAATGGAGTATCCCTCAATATCACATGGACTACTACCTTTAGAACATTATTTTTTCCACCCACCACTCATACGACTAGAGGTCTTCATGATTTAATGTCTCCACAATACTAAAAATGCACCCAGGATAGGATCGATATCAATTTTTACAAACCAAAAGTGTATGATAGGTCAAAACCTTCCTATAAACTATCAATACCATATATCATACTCAGAAATCCAAGACTGGAAAAATAACATCCACAAAATTCTCTAGAGTCACAACCTCTTTCACACTCAAAATCTAGGTATTTGTCATGTTCTCTATATCAAAATTAAATTTTCCATTTGAATTCATATTCATTGAAAATTTCTCTAAAAATAATATTTTAAATGGTATAACCAAACGGTTCACTAATTCTGATCCATAAGGGACCACACTTCTTATGAATTAAAATATTGTGTCCACTTAATCCACACTATAACACATTCCAATCCATGTGACCAATGGTCCCTCATTCAATGTTCCATGGTTGATTGATTAGGGTGTCTGCTATAGACCAATCAGGAAAACGTCGGTTTGGATACAGTAGTAATTAATTATACCATACATTATTTCCAAATACCTATACAAAATATCTATCACAACATCAGATATATCATACAAATAAAATAACACAAGTCAGACATTCAAAAAATTACACCGATATAGCATGGCATAATGAATGAAATTTGATTTCAAGTTGGTTCCTAAAATGATTCATGAGATGCATACCCTCATCTAGTTGTGAAATGATAAAATAGATCAATCATATAAATTGTAACATCACAATTCAGGTTCATCATCCAATGATGGAATCACATCAACTATAGCCGTCAAAGTTTAGAAAATAACTATGTCTATTTGTGGCAATTGGGATTTTTCTTGTATGTGGGTTAGATATTCCTAGAAAAAAAACATTACAAAAATTATAATACATTCCATTACCTATATATTATCTCAAAATAATAATCTAGAAATGAAAATTCTCTAATACCACTTTGTAACATCTGGGTCCTAAATTCCACTCAATAGTGCCTCAAGCCTGGTTAGCCACAAGGCCTGAAACACATCTCCATGAATGCCAGAGGATACTATTTAGTAGTGATGTACTAGGCTATGTCTATTTGCAAGATATTCCCTGATTATTACATTGAACATAACATAGAAAAATCACTCATAAGTATCACAATAAATAAAATAATTATACCAAATATATATATATCCAAGATAGGTATAAATAAACAATCCTAGAGGTAATCTCATATGTATAATGATATGTCATGTGTTTAAAAAGAATCAATATTAGGTATAAAAAATTTATTACAATACATATACCAAAAGGCCAAAAGGCCAAAATTGTTATCTCTAATCACCATCATGAGCCTCAACATAGTCCCATTCTCCCATTCTCCTAAGCATGGAAAAAATTCAAGAATCTAATTATGGGTTCTCTCCCCAATCCCAACCTATATCTATATAGCTTATTCTGGTTCCCAAAAAATTTCCAAATAAGTTGTAAGATACAATCCCAGTAGTTCAACACCCAAGGTGTCTATAACAAATCCTTACTGTGAAATATAAAAACCTAAAAAATCGTGAAAAATATAATAGGTAAGCAGTATGAAATGTAATTTTCCCAAGGAATATATACTATAAGACATGAGATACTATTTATCCCACATGAATCCTTACAATACATGATTTAGGCTCCCATAAAAGGGCCCCTATAAATTAAAATAGAAATAATTCCCATGGCCTCACCGCACATCAAAGCATAACATACCAAAAAAGGCCATGCCCTATAACCTATTTATCAAAACATTTATATCCATTTCATTTAAAAATAAATTTAATATAATCCATGAACTTGTTGTATAACTCAAACTTTCATTTCAAACACGAATGCATTATACAAACAAGAATATCCCTTTTACCACGATTGTGCTGTATAAGAGATATATAGAACCATGAAGGGCTTGATCCAAGGTATATAAGTCCAAGGAATCATCATTTATTCCCATTACAATCTTGATTACATCTTATTTAGATGAAAAATAGATTCCTAGGAGTATATCAATCGAAAATTTCCAATGTTATTCCAAGAATGGATGATCCAATGTGTAGTAAGGCTTATGGTATCCCATGAAATCAAGACCTAAAGAGAAATATCATATAAGGAATTAACTACCATGTTCAAGACCCATTGGAGGAACGACTATGGGGTCGAATGGAGTCAAGATCCAAGGTATACCAACTAAGTCATCCACTACCATTAAATTCATCATATTTCATTCAACAAATCACCATCATTTACAATTCACCAGTTTACTAACTCATATAACAATTCTATATAGACCATGTAATAAAAATAAATAATAAGAAAAGGATTAAAACCATATTCAAATATCTCATTTGAACCCAATTAATTTATTAATAGGGTTCCTTTAACTGGTTAATCACTAAAACACCTCATGGGTGATTTAATAAAGAAATAGGAAAAGGAAATTCATGTGTAACACTCCATGGGTGGACTTGGTTGGGTTAACAACATCCAATGAATCTCATAGAATCTAATCTTCAACCATAACATGTTCCATTTCATTTAATTGAATTATTCAGTTTCAATTTAGGGGAACTACTGGACAAGATGGTGGGAGACACAATGGAAACTGAATTCAAAAAGCACCAAACCATGATAGAAATGTATAGACCAATGAATGTAGGACTTTAGAAGAGTGTTCATCCCGAATAAACTTTTTATTAATTTATATTATAATAAAAACAAAGAATAAATATATAACATGAAAATAGGGCATATTAAACAGCACCTAATGAACCTCAACAACAACATGAAAATTAGTGAACATCACAAGATGATTAGATTAATCACCGATGCATATCCAATAAGATGAATGGTTCTTGATTCTGAGATTGGATGGAGAAACAATATAGAAGTCAATAATTTGTCTTTTAAGGAGAGCACTCAATCCTCATGGCTACTAACAAATAAATAATATAATTTAGGTTGAGGATTAATATAATTTTATCTGAAAATAAGTCATTTTCCCCAAAATATTAGGCCACACAGTTTTCCAATCCCTACACCAACCATTCTCCCTTTGTTGTACTAAGGGGGAATCCTCATAGTTACTATGCACGATTTTACTAACCATGCGCAAACCATGAAAAAAACCTATATGAAAAATTTTAGGTGTTGCTGTATAGGCATGCACCTCCATCCGCTCATCTTAAAAAATGATGCGGGTCATGTTTCCCTCTGTTTTGGCCTGACAAGATTAGTTAGAATAGGAACCATTCCCTGTATGTTCTCTAATAACCATGATGACTATCAAATTTTCCAAAAAATCATGTTTCTAGGCTCTAAAGAAGAATAAGACACCCCTGATACCCCCATGAACTCAAAGGGTATTCTAATTAGGCCATAAACTAGAGTTTAAAATAAAAAAAGATCCTTAACTCATATAAAAAGGTCATGATCTTACTGATGGTATCCCCATATAGTTTTTAATAACCATTAAATTATTCTAGGAACTATATTTAATGTATAATCTTACCATAATATAAATATTTCTCTTCTTTCTTGACATCTCTTTTTGGTTTTAATTAAAGAAGCTGAATATATGACCCTAAATTAACATTATTCTTTATTTATATCCAAATTAAAAAATTTCATTTCTATAGTATCATCAAAGTGATAATTCTTCTTTACCCACATCGCACATATACATCCTCAACATATTGAGAAGATTGATTATTTTTTATCTGATTCATATTATAAATGTCAATATTTTTTATATTTTTTTTGACAATAATTGTTGAATGAA
Organism: Viscum album; assembly: GCA_963277665.1. Lineage (NCBI taxonomy): Eukaryota > Viridiplantae > Streptophyta > Magnoliopsida > Santalales > Viscaceae > Viscum > Viscum album. The sequence goes on along the minus strand of OY728133.1, from coordinate 1,388,011,890 downwards.
ATCAATAACTACATCCATAAATAGAGGTTATCATATCCTATCTATGTCATTTATCAGTCAAATAATATTTATTAAATTAGTGGATACTAATGATACTTTAATCATTTTTTGTTTAAACAATTCTTTTAAAAACTCATATTTCTCATGTACATATTATTAATGATAAATAATTTTTAGGTAATATATTTTCTTTAATATACCCATATTATGATGTTTCATCTCAAAAGATAATCTATATGTAAATAATAATTAATGAATTCACATTTATATAATCCCCCTTCACTTCAAATACTTATCAAGATTCACTTGTTGAGCACCTTTATTAGATGACTGATTAGGAAGGGGTTAATGTAACACATAAAACTTCTCTTATTTCCTAAGAATGGTTCTCATGTTTATGTACCAGACAATTAAATTTATTCCCATAGTAATAAAATCCTATAATATTGATATAAAAGAGAAATTTTATGATTATTCCACTATTATCAACAATAAAGTCTTTTATTTGGATACCATCTTATTTTAAAACAATTATTTTTGAATTCTTAATAAATTTTATTTCACTGAAATGACAAAAAAATTTCATATACATAATATCTATTAGGATACTAAGATCTATATTCTATCATATATTTATATTTTAAATCTCATAACATAATCCATGATACTAATATATAAACAATCATGCAATAATATCATATATTACATCTGTATATTTGATTTCATAAATACATTCCCAAATCCATTATATGGATTATCTAAGATTTATTCCACTAGAATAATAACCATTATTTTATCGTATTAAAATGTGATTAAAATATTATATTAGGAATAACAAAAAAATAATAGTGTCACCCATAACCTACCCCCCTTACATTAGACTATTATTGGAATTTAAAATCAAAGCTCATCTATACTGAATGTATTGATGCTAAGATATTTTTTATGGGATTTCGTAACTGGAATAATAATTTTTAGACTCATTTAGGTATTGTATATATCTTATATTAAATATATTTTCTCTAGTCTAGTGATATTTATCTTGGGAATAAGTTTTTATGAATATTTGGAGTCAAAATTTTATTGTGATATATTTTATTATCAAAAAGTGAATTTACTAAAATAAAATAAATTATATTCTATTATGTGATTTTAAGTTTTTTTGGGTTTTTAATGTTTTTAAAATATGTTTAGAAAAATTTCAATAATAATAGATTAGGTTTTGAGTTCATTTAACAAGTAATAGATTTTTTTTAGTTGGAGATATCATTTGGAAATTTTTAGAGAACTTTTTGTGCCATGTAATACATTTGGAATAGTGTTTAGAATTTTCTGTAATTTATAATCCTTATTTGAAATATTATAAGATTGTATATTTTAGAAAAAAAATGAATATTTTTTGAATATTTTTTAAATCTTCTAGAATATGTATGAATTTATATGCATCTTATCATACATTTGAGTTGTGTGAATGTTTTTGAATTATTTCATAGGAATTTTTTTGTGGAGAAAAAAAAATTCTTGTCCACAAAATACATATCCAAAATTAGAATTTGGAAAAGGATTCAACGTATAAAACTTCTCTTACAATTATTATGCATTTTAGATATCATAACACATAATATCATTGAATAAGACATATCACCATACTAAATTTCTAGGATGGAATTAAAATGTATGACATATTACGTCCTATGAAAATCATATTATATTATTAAAATGAGATAACTTATGGAAATATAAAAACTTATTAAAAGGGGTTTTTTCCAAAATATGTATGTTTTTAGTGAATGTGAAAAAATCATGGAAGATAATTTTTGTATAATAAATCATATTTTGATTAATATGATCATTCAAGTTTTAATTATTACAGTTGTAGTTCATAATTAAAACTTCTAGAAAAAGATAACTATCTTCAAAAAGGATAATTTTTTTCACTTAAAAGAAGAAAACTATTATTAGTTTTGTGACATATGAATTTCCACACCCTAAAACATCAAGTAACACCATTATATTTTTTCTAAATCCACCAGAATATATCCAATGATTTGAATAAAATAAGAATTAATGGGATAAATTTAAGAAGGTATATAATTTGTTGTGAAAACAATTTCATTTTTCATTTTAATTTTAAATTAACATTTGAACATGTTGTTGATGTATTTTAATAAATATGAATTGGATCTTGTATTAACTCTTATATAGGACATGTGATTTTTAAAGAAAAACAAAAATAAAATTAAAGAGGAGTATATAAGTTGGAATAGTTTAAGATATACTCCTAAAGAAATATAATGTGATGAAAGCAAATATGATTAATCATAAAGGAAAATGACAGAATAATTCTCTCATTAATTACTCCCCTATTATAGAAAAAAATATCTATTAATTTTGATTTTGCGTGATCACTATACAAGTTTGGGAGGCTTATTTGTAATGTGAGTTCATGGATAAACCGTATTCGATTATATCATATTTAAAAAATAATAATAATATTTTTATTTATATTTCTTAATGATATGTTTAGGAAAATGTATTTTTAATCCAAAGACTATGAATATTTTAGTTCTAACATATCTTGGTATGACTAAAATTAAACTGGAGGCAATATTACACCAATGTATTTCATTCTCTTGGTTGAAACAATAAACACATAATCTTTGTGTAGTTTTGATTTACTTTATTTGATTTTGAAGGATTAATATGGTTTGAAAATGTATTAAAATAGTTCAACAGATTAACTCAATAGGACATAATTCACATTAAACACCTACTATGTTATATATGGATGGCACATTTTTTTAAATTAGAATCTTCATGGATGGCCATATAAAAGGTTATGACCCCTCATATTGGCTATAAATGATCAATAGTTTCATGAAACTATTCTAGAAAATCTCTTACTTTCAATAGACTCTTCCATCATGAATAATCAAGGATCTGATACCACTCTCAGTGTATCCGAATCCCGTTAATAAATTCATCGATCAAATGTCTAGTGCAATCCCTTTGAGGTTGGGATATTTTCTTGTTACTTCATTGATAATCATCATGTTTACACCATCATGATAGAGGATACTAAAACTATGAAAAAGGTACACACATCTTCATAAATACCATGAAAATCGATTCTTCAATATTGCTCGAGAATCAAATCTATTTTCTCCCACTGCAATCATTTTTTTGATAAACACGCAAAACCGGTTAGTGATATTTGATCCATACTATTTAAAGAATAATACTTTTTTAAGATAATTATTTTTGAAGTTAATGTTTTACATTGTGTGAACTAGTTTTAACCCACTTGATGTTACATCTTGTGAAAATAGAATTTCAAATTCACCACCTTGAATTTATGTTAATAGTTTAATGAAATATCAGTTTATTCCCTTAATATATTATTTTATTATAAGGTATTTTATTGAGGGAGTTGACATTGTATTTAATAGATAACATAATTTATAGTGTAAGGAAAAATATAAATTAGTTTTCTAATGTATATTGGTTTTAATCATGGAAAAATGAATCCTCATTTTTTTGTTTCATAGCATTATATTGAATGTCAAGATAATGTGGGGAGTGTAGATGAAATTATGTTGTGTGACAATATAATATCATGTGTGGAAGGAAATTCACACACTTAGATATTGAACAGTGTTGCTGATCAAGACTCACATGAGACTTCTACTTTAAAGTACACTAAATTTTCACCCTCTTTTCTATAAGGGATTCCTTTGAATTCTCATGATACAACCTCACTATATATCAAAAACCTCTATTCCACCCCAAAAATTGGCGCAATTCCCTAGTACAATTAAGCTGTATTCCTATTACTAAAAATTCATTCCATCCCTTCATATTATGATAAAACATTGAGCTTCAATGTAATGTTTAGTGGCAGTGTTATAACATTTATTAATAAGTTAATTAATTTTATATATTTTAGGTAAATAGGATTATACTTTATAAATTATTTATAAATCATAAGTAAAATAAATTATTATATAGTATTTTATATGTTTTAAGGCATATAAGAGGGATCTCATCTTCTTCCTCCATCAATATTGAATTCTCCCTCCTTATATTCTTAATCATCTCTCTTATTTCAAACTATCATTTTTTCATCTTTTAGAAGGAGCCGTTTTCGTTCATTTTCTGTTTGATGTTTTATGATCTATTTACTTTGCCTAATTTTATTTTCATGGAATTTCATCTTTCATTATTAAAATTTTAGGTTCATTCTCTTTTTTTCAATCCTGATAAATCGTAGATGTCCCCGCATCCCCATACTTCCTACCCCCAAAACCCTCAATACTGATTCCCCCCTTTTTTGTCCTGATTTTAGATAAATTCATATAGTGTACCCTGGTACTTGAGTCTCTAAAAACCCCATACTTTATTAACATTTTCATTTTCATATTAACCCTTGTCCCTTATTCAGTGAATGAAATGGTCTCCTTATATGTTTTATCTACGTAGAGTGTCATTTTCATATCTTTGACGTTTTTCATCATCTAGATAATTGATTTTGTTTACCTTTTAGAGGGTTGTGGGTTTTAGAGAAGCCTTATAAGAGATACTATGGTAGTGATGGGTTTGGAATCAAGTTCATCTCATTTCAGCAAGTTTGTTGACCAATGTTCTTTGTTTTAGTTCCAAACTATATTCAGTGGACATTTAAAGGTTTCTATATATGTGGTATCATCATGAGTTTTTAATAATATATCAAGGTTATGTGGGGAAGTGGATCAAGTTGGTGACCTAATTCATTATTTTCTGGTTAAATATAAATATATAACTAAGTCTATGTATAATGTTTCTTCATTTTTTGGTTTTTATTCTGAGTATGGATGGTTTCTGAGTCAATTTCCATGGAGTAAAAATAGAACCTAAAATTGTTTATGTTCACAACATTTTATTTGATGATAGTAGTTTTGTGCATCCAAAAATGTGTCCACAATGCTATCGTGTGAGGCTCTAGTAATTGAAATAATTTGTAAGGATTTTTCTTTTTTGATTGGACTGATGTAAGTAGTGGAAATGGTTATGTGAGATTGAATTAATGTAATTAAAATAAAGTTATGATGATTACAGTTAATGGAAATGTGAAATTTATCAACCTATAGGATCATGCATCCTTTCCTCTCATGTTTCTAAAGGCATTGTGTGTGTCTCCAGTTTTCCTTCCAATATTTCATTTTTTTGATATTTGGGTTTTTAGCATATGTCTTCTAATGTTTTTTAAATTCAAATTTTATTCATTTGTGTGTTGGTTGGGGTCTGACTATGGTGTCTTCAATTATTGGTGCTGTTTTTTTCTTTGCTTGTATTTGGTTCACACTTAACCACAAAGTGAATTTATTTAAAATTGAAAAATATATTTAGAGGAGGCATACTATTTTTTATAGATATAATGAATTGAAGTATCTATTGAGTAATACCTCTATTAGGAGTGGGACACGGCGCCAGACTACCCACTAACATGGATGGTTATGTCATTTTCTATAATGTTGTGGTGATGAATATCTATCACTCCTAGATTACTCACATGGGGATATTAAATCTCATATAATAATATACCTTTTATTGAATAGTTCATATAAAATAGGAAAGATAATAGTTAATATATTTATAAAAAATTGTGACTTCTATTTTTTGGGTTAATGACTAAAAAATAGGGTACGTGTAAAAATTTACACATTGATTTCTTATACTAAATTGGGATTCCAAAAAACATTTATAAGAATGCATTCCTTTTGGAATGAAACATGGGATAATAAAAATTACATGAGGTGAAATGTGTTCAATTTATATGATATGAATGTTAAACTAGTGAATCTTTTAAAATGAAAATGCTATAAACACTAAGTGTGCGATACATTCAAAAAAATGTTCCATGACCTCTTTTATAAATCCAAGCATGTTTTACCAATGTAGGAAGCCTAAATATTATCTTGTGAGAGGAAAGAATGAAATAGGTAACACTAGACCATCCTTGTATAGGTTCTTCCAAATTAGGATTCCATTAATGTTTATCTTGTTATCCGAATCATGATGATTTACTTTTTTTGAACATATTTGGAAACCATAAGGGTTATGTTACAAAACAAATTTGGTTGAGTTTATCTATTGGAAGGATCTAGGAAATATTTACTTTTATAACTATCTAATTATACTAATATTTAGAATTGGGATATTACAATATTTAAATAACCATGAGATGATAGGATTACCGAAAATGAAATAATTACATAGTGAAATATGGATATCGGATCGCTAAATAATTGTAATGATTTGTGTAAAAGTTTTTTTTGGTATAATTTAATTAATATTACTTGATGATAATATATAATACATAATTATTATCCACATATATATATGCCTCTTTTATTGGTTAGGTAGTATTTCAAGAAAATCATTTTGAGATCACTCATTAGTATGACCAATATGACAATTCAATATTGGTATATCGGGTTGTGAGATATTACTAAAGATAAACATTCCAAGAATATATATGTGAATTTTTTAGAGTTAAATTTCACTTGATTTGACTCATGTGTGTCAGATACCATTATTCTGTCACACATATATGTTGAAAAAAAAATATAGTGTTAAAAGGGGATTCAAAAGGGGTGAATTATATTTTTGTGTTTGTAATGAAGTAAGAGATTTTTCATTAGAATATAACATTTATAATATAATTTTACCATGTGGATTAGTCCTGTAATTGATAGAAATTTATTAGTTTCCAATGATACAAAAAATATTTATTTCTACATCTTATTCAGTAAATATATAATTTTCATCCAATCTAAAGAACATGATATTTTATATATCAATAATGAAATGTTTTATTGAATTGGAAATATGATGGAAAATATATAAATTGAAGATTTGGATAATGTTATCTATAATTGTCATTATTAAAAGTTAAAAGTCATCTTCATCTCACCTACCATTGGAAATGTCTCTTTTACAATATTAATCATAAATTCATTCAACGATTCTACTATGATGGGTTGTTGTACTCATTCAATTATGATATTTTTGAGAATTACATATCACATTTAATAGTAAAGATGACCAAAAAATGTTTCAAAGAAAAAATTGAAAGGGATATTTGACTATTAGATCTAAATGTAGTGATGTATTTAGACCAATGATCACATAATAAAGTGATGTTTTTAGGTAATTTTATACATTTCCTAATGAATTTATACAATTTGGATCTGTTTTTATGATGAGACCAAAGTACAAAACTTTGGAAAATTGTAATGAGTTTTAGAATGATATATAGAATCAACTAAGAAAAATATTAATATAATAATATCATATAGATGTAGTGAATAATTTTTTAACAACCTAGTTAATTATATAATAAATCACTATAATGTTTATTAATATAACTATATTAAATATAAATATATTAAGTATTTTTTAAAAATATAAATGGAAATGGTTTTAATTAAACACATTTATTGTATAGTTTTATGAAAAAGTTTAAATTAGGAATTATGGAATTAAAATTAAAAAAATTAATATCATTCATGAAATAATATTTTCATAATATACCTAGGTTTAATGTTTAGTATTTTTTTGGAAAAAATTGATTTTTTTTCAAGAGTGGGAAATAATGTTTTTTTTGTAAAAAAACTAATTTTTTTTCTATAAAATAAGTACTTTAAAAGTCTAATTATGTTTTTATTCAGATTTCAGGTAACACATGTATTGTTTTATGATATTTAAACCACTTAATTAGTTATTAATATACTATATATTGGATGATTGTTTATGTTTCTTCCTGTTTAAAAATAGTATTTTTTTAGAAATCTGTTTTAAAGTTCTTAATGTTTCTCAATTTAAATTTATTAACATAATACCAAATGTGAACTATTTTAATTGAGATGTATATATTATATATCAATAATTATTTATTTTAGCCAGAAAAATATTATTATTAGTTATATATTTAATACAAAATCATCTTTTTCTTTAAAAATATACTTTTTAAAAACCCCCTTTTCATCTCCCCTACAGGTTATGTTTTAAATTATAACATACCACTTATGTGAATTTATATTTGTAAAATGGATTAAATATTTAGAATTAGATTAATTTATATTTTCTAATGATGTCAATTTAATTTTTTACCATAAAAATGTGTGAAAACAGTAAAAATAAATTACTGATTTTATGTTAAAATTGGATATATCGCCGGGTTAAAAAAAGATAAGGGTTAAGATGAATTAAAAACTATAAAAAATATATTTTATGGACTTATTTTTAACATAACATGTTTTATTATTGATAATTTACAATTTATGACCCATTTTTCATTTAAAAAACATGGGTCCACCTTTTTATTTTCAAAAATAACAAGTGTGCCACTCACCTCACTTATAAAAGGACACCAACTCTCCTTGTCCCTTCACAAATAAAATCTAATTTTCCTAAAAAATTACTGATCATATACCTTCATAAATTTATTTCCCAGAACCTATATCCTTTTTCTTCAGAAATCCATCCAAATTTTTCCTTTGGTGCTTACCTAAGGAGGATGTCCAAAGAAGAGGTATTGTTCATTATCGAGCATATTTAATTTATTTTTTCAAAAAACGATTTCAAATCTTCATAAATAACACTTATATGATAATATCATAATCTACTATATACTGATATATTAGCATGTTAATTTAATAAACAAAATCCATCTAATATTCCATTAAATGGGATATGAAATCATCATTCATTTTTACATTGGACTACCACCTCATGAACTAATATCATTTATTTACCATCATAACCTCTCACAACTAGTTCTAATGATATATTTAAATTTTACATATTAAAATTTTAATGTATATATAATTATGGAGTTATGATATCACATATATCTTCTTACTTTCTATTCTATGGGGATATAATAACGACGCTTGTGTGTCTGGTGGAATGCATCTTCATGAAGAGATGTGATTAATTTTTTCACTAACACATTACATAGAAGGTAATAAGGGTTGGTTTAATGAATATATGTTAAATAAATTTCATAATTATGATATTCATGACACACAATTATAAATATATAAGATATCATTTTCTTTCTTATATTGAAAAATGATAACTTCGATCATGTATGTGTGGACTTCCACCACCACTACGTGATGTACTTCCATTATTTAATCACCTCGTCAGATGAAAGATATATATACATAATTTATATAATTAATATGGTAAATATGATATTATTATAAATATGTAATTCTAAAATATTACTTACGTACATTCTATAGTGATTTTTAAAAAATGGAAATGTTACTCATGCATACGTACAACCTACCATCTCAATGATTTTAACATAAATCACCTTTCAAAACCATATTTCATAATTGTTTTTAAAAATATAATTTATATATAAATAAAATTATCTCAAGATTACTATTATTTAGATGTTTAATAGGGACAACTTTTACTAACACTCAGCCTACCATAATAATTTTTTAACATTTATGGAGAATACCATCAAAACATCCAAAATAGAATTAATTAATTAATTAATTATATAGGAAACGTTAATAATGGAAATTAAGAGAATAATAAACTTGAAAACAGATATAAATAAAAAAATACATATTTTTAGTATTCATGAGAAAAAAACAAATGTGACGAATCAAACTTGAGTTAAGGAACATCATATTCTATTAGTTAAGGAATATTTTGATTTTACACACCTATATTACTTTATGAGGTGTATAAAGAAAATATTTGACATGTTATATCTAGAATTTTTCAGTGATAATATAATTTTATGAGTAGTTTAATTTTATTATTTCATGGGGGTTATGATTCAAATATTTCCAATGTGATAAGAGAGTTTTCTTTAAATATAATTATCTATGAGCATTTTCCTTCTAAATCTAATTTTATTCCATGACCATGTTTTTAAAATGATTTTATTAGGAAAATGATATCCTTATAAAGGGAAAATTTTCCAATGTTTCAATACATTTAAAAAGTGGGTAATCACTGTACAAAATATGTGGATTTCTTTAAAAATGTAAAAAATGAATGTTTTATTTTAATAGGTACAATAGTATGACTTATCCACCGCCATAATAATTATTTTATGTTTGGATTAATTTATAATATTTCTTATTTTATTAAAATAAAAATCATCATTCCCTTTTTATAGGTATTTTGGTATTGAAAATTATTTCTTTAAAAGTAAATGATATTTTGGTATTGAAAATGGTGTTTTAAAATAAATGGGTATTTTAATTTATGTTAGTTTTTTCATAGGAGTTTAAAATATATTTAATGATTTTTAGTGGAGAAAAAAATTATGTAATTAAATTATTTATTCATGATATTGAACTTTATAATTTTATGAGAAAATGGTATTCTTAGAGTGTGCTAGTTGAACACATTATATTTTATATGATGAGTGCACACAATAGGGATGAGTGATCCTGATATAGATTATATGATGAGTATACTCAGATAGTGCTCTAGTGAATTTGGTAATGTTCCTTTTCTTAATAGGGAAGATTGATCGAATTCCCAAATAGTTTCTCTTATGGATTTCACAAGGCTCTAGTTTCTTATAACACAAGATTAAAATGTGTTATGAATGTGATACTCTATGTTACATGAAAAAGGGTTTTTATTTGACTTCAATGAGTTTAATGATATTAATTGAACAAAAACTATCTTTTTTCATGTGAAATTTTTTTAATTATTTCACTTAAATAATATTGAGATAAATTGAAAATATCTTTATTGTTTGAATGTTTTTCACTGGAATAATTGTTTAAAAATTTTTATGTACTTTATAGAGATTTTTATTCACATTAATCATTTTAAAATGTTTCACACAATGAGTATTGATGGGTAATGGAAACTAAAAAGTCATATTAAAAGTTATAATGATTTTTTAGTAAAATAAATTAGGTATTATTTTTAATGTTTTATATTATATAAAAAAGGATTCATATCGGAAGTGTGCACATTATATTAAATGGTTTTATTATGTGTATGTTATGAAATAAATATATAACATGATTAACTTGAAAAATATCCTTATATATAACAGAATTAGTTCTATACATAAAATTAATGATTATATTTTTTTTCAGGGAAAGGTCCTTATATTTTGTATCATAGGTCGGTTTAAATAAATTTAGTGTTTAATGTTACAATAATATCATACCCATGAATGATTTCACATTATGGTTATCCTGAAATGATATATAATTTAAATATTAACATGTTTATTAATTTAAAATAAGATTTATTATAATAGTTTACATAGGGTAAACTTGAAAGACATAGTGGGAAGTCATTAAGAGAAATAATTCCTTAAAAATAAACATACAAAGATGGTTGTAATTCGAACTGAAAAATTTATTGTATTGAAACATCATTTGACAGAAGAAAATATTAATTTTGTTATCCATAATAAAGAGGAACCTAATATACCATAAAGTAACATTATTATTGATCATTTAATGAGAAAACATCTGTTATATTTCAATGGATAATTATAGCCTTTAGAAGCTGATGGATGTATCAATACACTGGAAATGATATTTGAATTTTTAAGATGTTCAGAAAGATAAAAGGTAACTCTTTATATTTAAAGTTTTAAAGGAAAATATGATTAATGTTGTTCTTTGGTTGATAATACTAGAGGGAAATATTATCTTGATGCCATGGAATGTGAAAAATTTAAGGATATTTACCTTCAGAAATATTTACCTATGTTTTTTTACTTCATATTGAAAAAATCATAAAATTGTAGCACAAAGATGATGATTTTTTTGTTTTATAAGAAGGAAACATCACAAGATTGGCCAGATATGATATATATTTTATTCAGGACATTGGTAGTAAAAATAATAGATTTTACTTAGTGTTAAATATATGTTTCTAAAGAGAAATGGATTTATGAGTATTTAAAAGTTTCGAGGAAGTGGTTCTATTTACTGAGAATGTTGAGACGGATTTTTCTATGATATATGTTCCCTGATATGAAAACAGTATGACAATGTATATTTGGTTGACAATGTAGAAACAACCAGCTAAGAATTCTGTAGAATATCCCTTAAAATGTACCAATTTTGGTAAACATAATTTCAAGGAATGTTTGACAACAATAGGGAAGTTCTTCTTGTGTGAAACAATTGTTTATTTGGATCATTACATAAATAAAGAGTCCTGAGAAAAATAATAATAGAGTAACTCATATCCATTCAATGGTGACATTTTTATGTTTCAATGATTATTTTCATTACTCTAATGCATTCATGAATTTATTTACTCAAGGTGAAAACCTAAATTTCAAAAAAGAAATTGTGTGGAAAATCATTTACTACTAATTCAGTTGGTATTGGGATAATAAATGATATGTTAAAAAGTATATTACTGCTTTATTCAAATTATTCCAATTCTCTTTTTGATTCTTGATCATTACATTAATTTATTTATGATAACTTTTCATGTAAATTGAAAAATATCACCTCATAAAAGTACGATATAAATTCTTTTCAAAACTCTGGGTGGAAATATTAAATCATCAACGATTTATAGGAATCATATTATTGTTATCAATGGGATGATCATTACAAAAAATATTTCTGAACTAGTCAAAGTATAGTTTGATATCATTATTTTTATGGATTGCCTTTAATTTTATCAAGGTAATATAAATTTTAGATAAATTTTTTTTATTCAATTATATTATATCTTTGATAACTTACCAATAATCCTTGAAATTTATTTGTGATGATAGAGAAAGATACCTAGCTCATATCCTTGAAAATAAATAAATTGTTCAAATTAGTGATGTGATTATAGTGAATAGATATATGCGAGTATTTCATGATTATTTTCTTGGTGGTATTAATAACATGGAGTATGAGTTTACATTTAACTTCGTTCATGATTCATAGCCTATTTCTATACCCCTTATTGAATGGTTCAAAGTTGACTTTTTAAAATTGGTAAATCAATTTCATGAGTTGTTAGAAAAATGCTCCATTTAACCTATCACTTCACCATGTTGTGATCTTGTTTTTCTTGTTAAAAATAAATATGGTTCAATGGGAAATTTCAATGATTATCTATCCTTTAATTACATAACTGATAAGAATAAGTATCTTTATCCTCATATTGATGATTTTTTCATTATCTGTATAAAGAACAATATTTTTCAATGGTCTATATGTGATATTGGTACCATTAGTAGAAGTTGAAGGATGATTACATTATTAATACTACATTTCATACTAGATATGGTCATTATGAGATTATAGTTATTTCTTTTTAGTTTTCTAATTCAAATGCTATATTAATGGACCTTATAAATATAATTTTTCATGAGTTATTTGAATATTTTTTGTTTGTGTTTATTGATGATTTTTTTATATTCTATATGTAAGGTAGAAATTGAAATTAATTTAAGTATTTTTTTCAAACCTTATAATAAAATAAACTGTATGGTAGATTTATTATGATTGAATTGTATTTGTAATGAATTTATTTCCTTGGAAATAATGCTTCTAAAGATGTAATAACTATTGAACCTATAAAAATAGTTATTTATAAATTGAAAATTATATGAAATATCTTGGAGAATCAACTTTTTCTTATATTAGTTGGTTATTAGTAACCTTTTGTTGAAAACATTGATCAGTTGTTTATCCCATTGACTAGGTTAAATATAAAAGGAGTTATATTCTTTTGGATAAAATATTGTGACAATTTTTTAGAAATGAAAAAATAGACTGGTGTATGCTTTATTTTGATCACCACCTTTTACAAATGGTTAATTTTTCATCTAAAATGATTCTTCATTGAAGATACATGGTTTTACATAACAAAAAATGATCATGTATTTTCTTTGGATTCACATTAGTTAAATTCACTCCACTAAAATTACCCTACAAAAAATAAAGAATTCGCTACTGTTGTTTCTATCTTAAAACTTTTAGATAAATTATTTTTAGGGAGTAAAGTATGAAATATATAATGAACTCAAAATCTTGAAGTATGTCTTCAATCATAAATAACTAAACATGTGATATAGAATATGGATGTCACTGGTCAAGGATTATGATTTCATGATTCATTTTCATACTAGAAAAAAATAAATGTGAAAAATTATTTGATATGAAAAAATAATTTAATATTTACCATGTAATTTTTGTAACACGCCCCTTTGGTTAATGATTTGATGAATTTTGGTGTAAAATTTGGGGATGAAACAACAACCTCTATTTTATTTTAGGGTTATGTTAAATCCACAATTTCTAGAAAGAGTTAAGTAGTATCATAAGGAGGATCACACATTTCAAGGAAAGGTTGAGTCCATTAAGAAGAGTAAGTCTCATGATTCTAATAATTATGAAAAGGGTGTTTTATGATTTAAAAATATATTATGTGCTCCAAGTGATCCCTATTGAAGAGAGAGTTATTGAGTGAAACTCATAGTTCCCCATTTTCTGTTCATCTAAAGAGTACTAAGATATACCAATAAATATTGGGAGTATTATAGATCGTATTGTATGAAACTAAACATTTCTGAATTAACCATGATATTTTTTTACTTGATATAAGGTTAAAATAAAAATAAAATTTCTGAAGTTAATGCTTCAACCTATTCCAGTGATGGAGTGGAAATATGAAAATATATCAGTGGGTTTCCTCGTAAGATTTATAATGATTTATTGATGTAATAATGTGATTTTTTATTTTTGATTAGTGTACTAAATACTCAAATTTCCTTACCATTCGATATAATATGTTTTTAGATCAAATTTATCCACTATATTAAAAGGAGATATTCTGGTAACATAGATTTCCCATCTCCATTAGAATCATTTTGTGGTCCCATGTTCACATATAATTTTTGGAGATCACATTATAAATCATTTGTTATGGAACTAAATTTCAATGAATATATTAATCCTCAATACAATGGTTAAAATGAGTGGACAAATCAAATAATAGAATATATTCTTCATTATTATTCAAT
Organism: Viscum album; assembly: GCA_963277665.1. Lineage (NCBI taxonomy): Eukaryota > Viridiplantae > Streptophyta > Magnoliopsida > Santalales > Viscaceae > Viscum > Viscum album. The sequence continues at coordinate 1,387,996,859 of OY728133.1, read as the reverse complement.
GAATTTATATGGAATTTGGGATCAATATCTTACTTTGGTTGAGTTTTCATATAATAGTATTTTGAATTCTAGTATACAGATAGAACCATAAGATGTATTATATGGAAGGCGGTGTCAGACACCATCTTGTTTTGATGAAGTAAGAGAAAGAATATTTATTATAACATAGTTAGTGGAGGAAATAAATGTTACATTTTAGTTTGTTTCACAATAGGTGAGGATGGATGACACTAGAGAGAAATATTATGAGGATAATCGAAATAAATATATTTCTTTCGAGGTAGGTGATCATGTCTTTGTCAAGAAATATCTATGGAAAAGATTAATGAATTTTGGTAATAATTTAATTCTAATTCCTTAGTTAATTTTCTTATACGAAAACTCATATAATGTCATCTTTATTTCTACCGAGTAGATTTCCACTTGTGTTTATGCCCAGTGGACAAAATTTTCAATGTCTCTATGTTATGAAAATATATTCCATATTCATCTCATGTTTTAATCCCTGGTGCAGTTCAATTGGAATATATTATTATTTATGTGGAATAAATTTTTTATATTCTTGCCCATAAATTTAATGTGTTCTAAATTATGTTTATTTAATAGGTCATGGTTTTATAGAAAACTCATAAGGTTGAAGTGGAAATTTAGGGATATGAAAATAATATACATGAATTTTTCCCCCACTTGTATAATAAGTGAATAAAATTGTGAAGAAAAAATATAAAAAAGGGGTAATAATTTAACAACACATGTAATTATATAATAAATCAATTTCAAGTTAAATAATACAACTGCATTCATTTTAACATTTTTATGTAATTTGTTAAAATTAAAACAGAATTATTTTTATTTACACAAATTCATTATAGTGTATTATTTAAAATATAAAAAAACTAAATTTTATAATTTTAATTTGAAATAATTTAATATCATTTTTTAAATCATCATAATTTTTTTCTATGGGATAAATTTTTGGATTTTTTGTAAAATACTGATTTTTTAGTGAATGGTAAAAAATAACATTTTCTATAAAAAGGTCATTTATTTCCATTAAATTTATTAATTTAATAAGAAAAATTATTTATTGAACATAATTTAATGTAACATAAGTATTATTTAATTATATTTAATATAGGTAATTAATATTGAATCAACTTTTTAATGGATTTTATAAAAATTTTGGTTTGGGTTTAAAAACCGTGTTTTTTAAAAACTGTTTCAAAGTGTCCAATGTTTCTCTATTTGAATTATTTAAAATAATTCCTAATGAGAAAATAATTAAATGAAATGTATAGATTATATTTTTATATTTATCAATTTAAATTCATAAAAATATTATTTTTTTTGAGTAAATATAAAATCATATTTTTCTTGAAAAATACAATTTTTGAAAACCCGCATTTTAGTCACGCCTATTGGTTTTATTTTAGATTAAAATTTTACAATTATATTAGTTTAATTTGGTAAAATGGATACCATATTTTAAATCAGTATAATTTATATTATCAAATGATGTCAACATAGTTTTTTACTACAATGAATAGTGAAAGTAGTAAAAATTTATTACCGTGGTTATAGTAAAAATGAATTTCTGGGGGTTAAACTACAATGATAAGTATTAAAATGAAATAAAAACTTGTGTATAATAAATTTTCTGAACCTATTGAGACCTTATATTGTTTATTTATTAATAATTACCTATTCTAGACCCTTGTGTCATTGGAAAAATGTGGGTAAAACTTTTTCTTTTAAAAAAGTCCAAGTGTACCACTCACCTCACTTATAAAAGTCCACCCCATCTCCATTCCTCCTCATAGCTTAATATACCTTTTTTGAGACATTGAATGAACAAATTGATCTATGAATTCCCTAAAATAATCCTAGATCCCTTATTTTGTTCATAAAAACATCTTATAAAGACTTTTTTTTCTTGCCTAAGGAGGTTGTCTGAAGAAGAGTTATCACGCTTCACCAAACATCATTGTTTTATTTCTACTTATGCCTCCTTAAAATATTATAAAATCATTATTTTATTATATCAATAATATCTAATATAAACTTATAAATAATTATGGTAATGTAAAAAAAATATCTATCCCTCTTCCATCAAATAGGATATTAAAATCATCATTCGTGTGTAGGACGACTACCGCCTTGAGAACCAATGTCATTTTTTCAATAATCCCCTCTCATGGATTATTGTAATTATAAATTATAAATATATATAATATATTTTTAACTTATTTGTAATTATTTACTTATGATATCATATATACCATCTTACACTCCATTCCATGTGGGATTCCATAATATAACTCGTGTGTATGACATACTACCACCTTGCAAAAAAATGTTATTAATTTTCAGTAACACTTTACATGTAAGGTAATAAAGATAAATTTATAGAATATATATTATATTAATAACATAATTATGATATTAATTGAATATTTATCATTATAAAATATGGTAATATATCATTTTAATTAAACTAAAAAACAATTACGTTGTTGGTGTACATGTAGACTACCTCCTCCATAAAGCGATGTGATTCTTTTTTTTTCATCGCCACATAAAATATTGATATATAAGTATATAAAAAGAAATAATATGTTATATATGATATTATTAAAATTATATAATGATAAAATATTACATAACTCTTTTCTAAAAGGATCATTAAACAATAGAAACATTCCTTATTCTTAGGTACGATCTACCATCTCCATGATATCACCATACTTAATTTATCAAAACCATAATTCATTATTATTATTTATATAATAATTGATATAAAAAAATACAATTATATCATTATTATTGTTCTATATATGTTGAATGAGGAAGTCTTCGACCAATGCACAACCTACCATAGTCATTTTTGACATATAAGTCGTATACCATCAAAAAATTTCGAATAAACATAATTAATTATCAAATTTTATATGTCACAATAATAAGTATTGTAAAACTTTATAATAAACTTACAAAAAGTTTTAACAAAATTAAATAAGAAACACCATATTATTATTTAGAAAGATAATAAATGAACATGATGATAGAACTTGATGTTAGGAACATCATCTCAATTTTTTTTTGTCGAGGCATATTTTGATTTTACAAACCTATATTAATTAATGAGGTGTATATAAAACCTTGTTGATATGTTATATAAAAAATTTATCTACTTTAATTTTATTTAATATTTTGTTTAATTTTATTCTTTCAGGGGTATTATTTTTCAATTATTTCAAAATTGATAAGGGGTATTTCATTAAAAAAATAATTTAATATTTTCATTTTGATATTATTTTTCCTAAAAGTCCATATTTTAAAAATTATATTATTATGGAAATGAAAGTTTTATAATGGTATGTATTTTATATCATTAAAATTATTTAACAAAAAATGGACTCGGTGTATAAAACGTGTGACTTTCTTTACAAAAAAAATGGAATGTTCAAATTTAACATATGCGGCAACAATGAAATTCCCAACATCATAAAAATTATTTTAAGTTTTTATTTCATTACATAAATTATATTTTAATTCAAATAAAAACTAATTTTATGTTTCTTGGTATATTTTTATTGATTTTTTTAAAAATTAAAATGGTTTTCTATAAGGAAAATTGGTTTTTAAAATTAATGGGTACTTTAATATCAGAAATTGATTTTCATACAAGTTTAATAATATATTTAAAATGTTTTATGATGTAAACAATGTATGAATAAAATTATTTATTATTTATATATTATTTTAGAATTATGTATGAAAAGGGTGGACCCAGATAGCCTAGGGTGAGTTTGTTATAACTTATACAATGGGTGTTCCAAGATAGTATCAGGCGAGCTCGATATAGATTACACGATGGGTGCACTAAGAGTGCACTCCAATTAATTGGGTAATGTTCCTTTCCTTTATATGAGTAAACTATATAGTAGAAAAGTGTATTCAACTATGTATCTAACTGGAATCCAATTACATTGGAGAAAGGTTTAAAATAGGTTATGAATGTGATAATCTAATTGTCCAAAAATGGATTTTGATAATCTTCATATGGGTTTTAATGATTTTAATTAATTATAATGTTTGCCTTTTTTATGTGAAAATAAATTCTTTATTTTTTATCTATGAAAATTGATATATAGGTATGAAATTTCATGGCTTCAGATATTTTTTACTAGATTAACAGGGTTTCTTCTTATTTCATCCCATACTGAGATTTTGGTGATCATCCCTTATTGAAATTATTTTTCTTTGGGTTTAAGGATGGTTTTGGGAAAAGAATAATTTAAGATTAAACACAAAGATATTTATCATGAAAAGAAACAATTTTATATTTTTAATGTTTTATATTATCTAAAAATGGACACTTGTTTATAGTGTCCACTTTTTATTTTATTAATGTATGACTGATGAACTCATTATTAAAAAATAAAAACCTAAAAAGGTAAAAAATAAAAGATAATGAATTATTTACATAAAACTCAATATTATGTAATGTTTAAGATCGAGTCCTTATAACATGAGAAGGTAATTCAATGATCATCCAAAATATTATTTAATTGTTACATAACACTCTCCTCAAAGAACACAACAATGGAATGTTGTTTATATGAATAGAAATCATACAATATAAGACAAGGGTTGATCAATGATGAGTAAATATGAAAATCCTATTAAACTACGTGGTTATTCTTAAGAGACTACTATATTTATACTAAATCATGTTTAATTTAATTTATTGATAAAGAGAACATAAGATATATGAATGGTGAAATGTCCAATTATTTATTTCATAAATATTTAGGGATTAGAATTATTCATATGGAGATTAGGTTATGATAACATATATATATAATATAACTACTAATTAATTGTTGGTTTTCCCTAAGAAGGTAATGGTATTTATTTTTATAACCCAAAAAAGAAGAATGTTTTAGTGTCTTGAATTACTAGGTCCCATCTAAATGAATTGATCAATTTTTAATTAATTTGGAGGATCTTTAAACCTGGAGAAGTCCATGAACAAGAAATAGAATATATCACAAGTTGTCTGTTTAGATGTTTCTATAAATATTTTTGGTAAAGAATCAAATCATTCCATACCATGAGAAAAAAGGGATGTGTGGATTAATCACGATCACCTATGATATGTATTTCATGCATCAAATGATGACTATGTAATGTTCATAGGAGAGTAACATACTACCGATCAACAGAACATAGAGTGTTTTGATTGTAGAAAACAGTTAAAATTTATAGAATCTAATAATAAAAATATATATGTAATTTTTTTTGGATCATTTTAGATCCTCTTAAAGGGGTGATATACATAGGGTGGCAGTTTGTTTTCCCCAAGAAAACAGACATGGATGATAGAGTTTCAACCTATAAAGTGAACATTGATATAAAAGGTTATAAGAAAACTGATGTTATTTATAATTACAAACCATATATATTGTTGATACGATGATTTATATTTAGATATTTATTCCATAGAAGCTTAATTTTATTATGATATATGTTAAATGGTTGCCAAAATTTAATTCCCTAATAAGAATTCTATCTTAGAACGATGAAATTTTGCCAAAGCTAGAATATATGGTTTTATGATTCATCAGAGTGTTCTATTTAATAAATAAAATAGGTGAATATTTTATTCATAAGAAGAATAATTAATGGGTTGTAATGTTTTTATATTATTTGTAGAAGAAAAATTACTTATAAAAAAAGATTTCCCAACTATTCACACTATAATGATATGGTTTGGTATGTGATTATCATGGAAAAAATTTGTCGATGTGGTCTATAAATTGGGAATGGAGATATATATAGATGTACCTAATAGGATCCATGGAGATAGTCTGGGAACATACATTAGTAAGGTACAAATTTTTTTCAGAATGATGAACTATAATAAGTGCTTTTTACAAGTGATATATGAATGAAATATCATGAATAATCCACATTATGATTGACTAAAGGATATATATATATATATGTATTAAAATTTTAATGATTTAGGGGTAACCTTTAAATATTCCGTAGTCCCAAAGTAAATAACACTTAATATATAGCCATTTCAATCCCAAGGACCAAACACCCAACATCAATCCCCAACCATCTGATGCAAAATTTTAGTCCAGAAAAACTAACCAGAAGAGATGATCAACAAGTAAATCCCAATGCATGATTTCATGGGATTGGTATTTATGACAATGTCATACCCTGTCATTCATCCAAATTAGAGATATTTTCTGGTGGTATCTCATTGATCTCACATCTTCTGGGACTGCACATTAATATATGATTCAAATTTTTAGTTTATTCAATCAATCCATAAATGCCTGATCTATTGAGACTCCTTCAACGCAATACTATCCAGTTGACCCACTACATCCCACCTAACAAAAACTATCACCTAACACCCCGAACTTCACCGTTTTCTAAAGCCAACTTCTCTACCTCTCAGACCTACACCACCTAGCTGAGACAGCTATCACCAAAATCAAATCCCTACTATCATCCATTGTCTATCATGACTACAACTGCTTCATGCCCCTACCTCCATTCATTCAAAACACCACCTAACCAGGACTCTCATCGCTTTTAATTATACCTCATTGATCCATTGTTCTTCATTGACATAGATGACCCATCTTTAAGCCCCTGTAATCATACACCATCCACATGCACGCCTCCAAAAATTACCCAAAATTATGGATCCCAAGTATTGAAAACCAAATGATATAAGATTATAGGGTAGCATTAACTTCTAGGATGTGACCCAAACTATGAATAATCAATATACATCTAAGGGGTTGGAAATAATGGATAAAATTCCCTAGTATCCATTATAGGATATTCTATGTTTGTAAAATTATGTACTCAACCTATCGTATGATGTTATTTATGTATAACCATTATATACCAATCCAATCATGATGATATTCACATGATTACTATAAATAACATTAGTATGTACTTAATACGTTCTTAGGATATTTTTGTGGTATTTGGAGTAGAGGGTGATCTCTGTATAATGGTTTATATAGATTCTAGTTTCCAAACTAATAGAGATGATATGAAATATAAATATGGTTTCATGTTTTCATCTATGGTGGAGTTATTAATTATAATATTTTCAAAGAAGAAACCATTTTCTTCTCAACAATTGAGGATTAGTAATTCACCCCTCAGATTTATTAAAGGATGTTTTGATTTGGATATTTATCTATTAATTAAAAGTGATTCCACACATAGAGGAATTAATTAATATTTCTTTAGAAACAAATGGTACTATTTCCCATGTTAAGTTAAAATTTTCTCCCCATAAGACCAAATGAACCCAAAGTAAATACTATCTCATTCAAAATACCATTTGGAGGAGGGATATAAATATTTTATTTGTGGATACATAAGAGAATATATCAAATTCATTGATGGTACTTGTTTCATAATGATGATATAAGGGATATATAGAATATTTGGGTGTCAGATACATGATATATTGGTTGTAAAGGTTGTAAATTTACCATGCCATTATTATAAATGCATTCCTTATTTTCCATTCAATATTGTGTTATGCTATTTACATTACAGGAATAGTCGAATAATAATATACCCACAAATTATGACGATGGATTTTCCATAATCGATGATAATCCTAAAGTATAATGGTTTGTGATAATATGTTAGGTCTAGAATGAGTATAATATTGTACTCATTAATGTGGGATATATGTATAATTGATTCATGTAGAAGTAAGTGGAGGAATACCCCTTGGAATAACCAACCAAACTATATCTCATGGAATATCTTAAAAGAATCAATATATTTTAGGGTTTACTCTTATAATCAATCCTTCTTATCATAGGTTGGTGAGATAACTATCATGAGAAATAACATTATTTGATAACATTATTGTAACACCCCAATATTTTATGAAAAATATTCTTTTAATTTCATTGATGTCTTCTATTATACAGCACAACAAGTTTAGCTTGTACTATACGCAACACCGTATTAGCTTGCAGTATACGCAACATTATTCTTGGATCGTGTTACACACAATTTCAAGTTCGATTTATAATAGTCATTCTACACAACATTGAGTGTGTGTATATATATATATATATATTCAATGTAGAAATGAAATATGGTTGGATTATGTTAAACAAAACAACGAAGTATTCTTGCACAACACGCAACCCTGACTTGGCTTGCATTACACGCAATCGCGACCTTCCTCGATAGCGTGTGTTGTACGCAATACCAGGTATTACTAAACAACGATATATTATTATAATATTATTACGAACTAGCCATTATGAATAGTATTAACTAAAATTTGAATTTTATAACATTATTATTCATCTTACACATTTTATGGAACATGGTATAAGAACAAGATAAATTTTTCGGGTAAAATAAGTATTTTTCAAAAGAATGAAGTTTTGCCGCCTTTTGATGGCGCACCCACTTTAAATATAGTTTTTGACATGTTTATAAGTAAAATTTTACAAAATAAAATTATTCTTTGGAATCAGGATATAAAATTTTACCTTGGATAAATTTATCATATTATTCTGATAACTTTCATATTTTAATGAATAGTAAAAACACGCTATATTTTCATTAAAAACAACTTTTTTCATCGTAATAACTTATGTGGTTAAATTATAATATTGAATGGTTTTAAAGTATAAATAGAATATATTTTTACCATTTAATATAATTTATGTCATTAGCATTTATTTTACATTGAATTCGTAGGTTAAATCAATTCTATCTTTTGCAATGTTTTAAACAAAAACCCATTTTCTTTCGACAACAGGATTTATTTTAATTTAATTTCTGAAACTTTTTTATATTGAATTTCGAAAAATGGATTCCATATTTGGAATCAGTGGGTCCAAATTATGTTAATAGGCTACTTTTTATTTTTGAAAAATATGAATAGTAACTACGGTAAATTTTATTTACCATAGTTAAAGGTAAATCGGGTAATTAAGGGTAAATATAATATTATAAAATTACCCCAACACATGCCAAAATTATATTGGATGACTCAAAGTCGACCCATATCACCTAAGGGTCAGATTAGATTCATTTAATGGTCTTTTTTCCCTGAAAATAATTTAATTATTATTAAAACCAATGAAAGTGACAACATGTGAGTCTCTTAAATATTATAAGTATAATAATTTTAATTTAGTGATAAAATTCATGAAACTTCAAACATGAGTAGTCTCCAAAAATATCATAACATTATCTACATAATATGAATTTATTTATAATTTTTATGGTTTAAATAAGTGTCATTAATTGTGACACAATAGTGATGCAGAAATTGTTTATCTAGTGAAAAAATAAAGAATATAGTTTTTATTAAACTAATAGTTACCATAAAAGGCACAAAACCCTGACCAAAACTTATTTTTCATGTATATTTAAACCATAATAATCCAATGGTAGAATATTTGACCATTTGGAGCCTTATAAAAGCGATTATGACACTTATATTATTTTATTTTAAATGATGCCAAAGTTGTCACCTTCATAATTTAATAAATATAACAATTTAAATATTGTGATTTTAAGAGGATAAATTCTATTAGAAGTATTATTATGACATTTAATATATTTATCTTCATCATAGGATTTTATTTTTAATTTTTATGCAACAAATAAGTATATTAAATAATTATACAAAAATGTTGTAGTATTTATTTTATTAAGAGATAAACCACATAAATGGTTTTAAAAATAATAAAATATATATTATATGAACTATTTAATGTGATAAAATAATTTTATAGATACATATGACCTTTTATGATTCTATTAAATATTTTAGTTCGAATATATCCTCTGTTTATATTTTATTTAAATTCAAATAAATGAATAGTGTCAAAATTGAAACTATTGTTATATTATAAAAATAAAATATTATTAAATTGTTTAAAAATAACAAGAATATTTAAAAATTATAAATTTAAATATATATGGTCTAAAATGTTATACATTATCCAATTATGGACAATTCAGAACAAATAATTAATTATTTGTTATAATTTAAAATTTTGAATGTTATTACCACAAATAAAATTAAATTGATTAAATAAGGATAAATCAAGTTGATAATGTTTAAAATAAATTCATAACGTGTCTAAATTTTATTGGTTGATGAGATTACAACCCTATCGCATCTAATATTCGAATATGAGTCATTTTTGGAGGTTTTTAAGTTGGGTTAGATTAATTATAAATTAATATTTTTTTGATTTCCAAAGGTGCCCCTCTCCTCTCTTATAAAAGGGCACCTCCTCCCTCTCTTCCACACACCACTTTGAGCCTTCAAGCTCACCCAAACCCTGAAAAATTATCTTCTCAAATTCCCTAGAAAACATCCTAGAGTTCTTGGTCTTCCTCAAAGAACAATTTTAGTGCCCTAAGAGGAGGTCTCAAAGAGACGCTTCAAAGAAGAGGTAATTTCCGTTACCGATTCTTTCACATATATTTCTTCTTCCACTTATTCTTCTTAGGTTGTTTCATTATGAAGTAATAAAATCAGTATCACTCATATACTTATATGTTATTATAAGTATGAAACAACCCTATTTCCCCATCTATCCATCCTACGGAAAACGAAATCACCGTGGGTGCGTACGTACGAAATACCGTCTCCACGTCGTGGTGTAATCTATTTTACACCACCACCTTACTTGGATCGGTATAATTGTGTAAATAATAACTATATATGATTATTGTAAAGTGATATTGATTCTGTAATAGTATACATACACTCCAATAAAATTCCACGATCATGGGAACGATATCATCGCTCGTGCGTACGTACGGAATACCGTCTCCACGACACGATGAGATTCATTCTCAATGATTAACCATTCATAAATGATTATAAAGTATATATAATAATAAATCATGAAATATATGACATAATAATGATACTAGATTTATGTATATATATATGTATGTCATCCAATTAATTCCATTCAATTCAATGAGGAACCGAAAACAACGTTCATGCGTATGTACGACATACCGTCTCTATGAGCGGTGTATTTCTTTCCATTTATCGATCTATTATATATATATATAATCTGAATATATATATTAAATATAAATCATGTTTTACATTCTGTATGTAAGTAATCATGATCTAAGTAATCATATGAATAATTACATGTCAAAACACGGACGAAAAATGAAACGATTTTACCCAAAACGCTCTTTAACATGGAATTTACAAAAGAACAGGTAATATAAAGTCATAAGTGAACCATATATGATATCATAAAAATTAATATGATTCTGTAATAAGTCAATAAAATTATTTAAATCATTATACAGGAGGTTCAGATACGTATGAAGCATATCGAACCTAAGGTAAGGGATAATTTTTTAAATCTCATTTTTATCCAAGATTGCTTATTCGTAAGTATTTATTAGGGCTATTTATATCATTTCCATGTTTTATAAAAGTGTTTTCATGTATGTATAAATTCCTTTTTACCCATTTTTTACTTTTACTACATGGTATGTATGGAATCTTTTTCTTACTTACGTTACGAGGTACTTTTTTGACTTTTACGACAAAAGTACGAGGAGAATGTTATTTTTAACTTATACGGCGTGAACAGATTTTTACAGTTTTATAAAGCCTTGTTTTCATGAATCTTCCTCCAAAATATTTCATGACTATTTTCAAAAAAAACCCTTTTCTTTTAAAATTGTATGACATTTTGTGAAAAGAAAATGATTTTGAATAAAAAAAGATATTTTCCTCAAGAATTCATTTCAAGTGTTTTATCAAAACCATTTTCCATCTAAGATGAAATTATTTCATATGTGTATGTTTCAAGTATAATGTCTCTATGATTTACATGGTTTCACTTTTCTTATTATGAAATCCATTTCTTTTATATATATTATGTGATGATGGGATGATGTTTGTGAAACCCATTTTATTTATTGGGTTATTATGAATGATGTATGTTTATTTTGTGGCACAAGTAAGAATGATTTCATTATGAAATGGGTGAGACCTATATCTCCCTCCAATGCATTGGATAAAGATTTATATCTCATGAGATAGACATGGATGGAATGGAAAGTTAAATCGGTTCAGTAATACAGGACTGGAACAAGGAGTAAACTCGATTCAGAAAGGGACTTTGTCCACTAAGATGGTCTTGGCAGTAATGCCTTGGCTACTATGGAAATCATATCATGTGCTTAATGGTTGCCACAATTACATGTTTTATTCCCATGATATTTTATCATTATTACTGTTTCTTTATGATCTATACCTTACTTACTTCCATGTATTATGTCATTTTTCAAGCTTTTGATGTTTAAACATTATGTTCATGTTTTTAAGTTCAAATGTATATGGTATGTTTTATTTTATCCATGCTTACCCTTACTTAGAATTTGAGCTCACCCTTTTTATGTTTTCTTTTCCCCAGGATATAAGGAAAGGTTTTAGGTAAGAAAAAAAGTGGGAAGATCTTTATGGGAGATGTTGAAGATCTTTCACCACCATTAGAAGATTACGTTCCAAGTTTCCAAAGACACTAAACTATTATGGTCCTTGTGTGTCTATTTTTATTATGTATTAAGTATTCCGCTAAAGTAATTTAATGTCCATGTACGTCAAGATTTGGGTCTTTACAGTTGGTATTAGAGGAAAGTTTTATTCAACCTTTGGAAACTAGGATGAGAAAACGTTAGTGAGATCCCTAGAGATATTTCTAAGGTATGTCTAGGGATGTCCCTAAGGATAAGTATACGTATATGATATTTTCCTATAACTACAGTAACGATCATAGAATTTAACCTAAGATGTTAGATATTGAGGGTACTCCCCCTTTTCTATTTTGTTTTCCCTAGCATGATTTTGGCCTCTCACACTATTCTTTTTGGGTTTTAGAAAATGGATGGAAACAAGAAGATTCACGATAATGGAGGATATAACGGAAAGTGGAATGATATTCTTCATGAGAAACCAAATGAAACTAGATTTGTAAGTCCAAACATCATTATTATGCCGAATCAGCAATCTCATAATATGATCAATATACTCAAATTTGGTAAGTTTCCTGACTCGGCTAATAAGAGAAAGATGGAGTTTCATGATGATCATAGAGGAAAGAAAGTTCAATTTCCCCTATGTAAATCATGTGGGAAGAGGCATGAAGGAGAATGTTTCAAAGGAACTGGAAGATGCTTTGGGTGTGGAAAAGAAGGACATAATGCTAGTAAGTGCAAAGGAAAAGGTTCAGTTGACACCATGGATGAGGATAATGGTATTGCTACTAAATCAACAATGGTTAAATGTTTTAAATGTGGAATGTACGGGCATTATGCAAACCAATGCCCTAAGGTAAAGTATTATGAAGAGAATCAGTATGGATGTATGGCTAATATTTATGTTGATGATGACGAAGAGACTACAAATGATATGTGAGATGAAAGAATTGTTGATGCTTGGTCAATGGTTTAAGAAGGTAGTGGAATTATTACATGTTTATCAAGTGTAATGTTGTATAAGTAATGTCATGGTACTACGGAATAAAGAGACATCTAAGGATTGTTACACGGTTTCCTTTCCTTAAGTATTGAAAGTGTGTGATGAATGGTACTAATATTTTTGGAAAGTAGATGATATGCGCATAATAAAGGGATAAGGAGAAAATGAAATGTTTGACAGTATTCATGTGCTCATGACTGATATAAGTAAATAGTTATATCATGGTTTGAGTATATAGAATTTTGGGGTTTTGGTATGTGGAAGGAGTTAACTTTTGACAACAGTCATGTTTTCACTAAGATTCAATGGGTATTCATTTTTTTTTCAAGAGAATACATTATTGAGGCATTCAAATGTTTGGAATGTGACCAATAAGACAGATCTTATGATATATGGGGATCAACGATGATATTAACATGCTTGTTATATGAAATCTCTGGTAATTGTTTTCACTATAATATGAGAGTGGACTGCAGTATTATGGATAATCCTAAAGATTGTAATGGATTATGTTGGACATCAGTTAGTATTGTTTAAGGATAAAAGTTTTTTCGATATTATTGATGGGATGTTATAGTAATGTAGTTTTAGAAAAAGGACAACCTGTAGGATGGGCAACAACCCATCGCGTCGGACAAGGCTTTGGGAATCGAACCCACAACCGAAGTGCTACTGGCCTTTATCGCATAGCACTGGCCTACAGGAAGTCCCTGGTTAGTAGAAACTAGTTTTATTATATTAAGAAGTATGATATGTGAAGTATAATTCCATTTTAGGAACCATATATGATTAATCTCACTATAGATTGACTTATGTATATTTAATAACTTTTGCTAACCTTTTTTTTGAGACAGATGGAATGACCTGTCATTCTATCACATGATCTGCTAACACTTCAAGAATAACAAATTCAACTTCATTTCATTAAGAGATGAAGTGGAAATTTTTCAAGGCACAAACAACAGTGAGATTGTACCAAAATAAAGTAAGTATTTATTCTAATTCAAATTCTTCAAATTTAGGGTAATGATCTTGAAAACCAAAAATATTGTCCTAGTACCCTTATATCCGATGAATCAGATGGTACCCTATATCATCACAAATCTATGACTTTGTGATTGTAGGCTTTTTCATAGCCCTGTTCTCTACCAATCTCCATCAAGAACTTGATGGTTAGATTTCTCTTCCATATCCATATTTTCACCTATGTTCTCCTGCGTGGAAACCCAGTGATGAGTTAATTTGGGTAACTGTTACGTTTCATACTTTAGTTTTTAAAATTAAGTTTCAGTATTCCTTTTTACGATGTGGGTTTATATGAATAGTAAACGATTTATAACCCTGACGAATTTCGAGGGTGAAATTCATTTTAAGGGGGGTAGAATGTAACACCTTGAGATTTTATGAAAAATATTCTTTTAATTTCATTGATGTCTTCTATTATACAGCACACCAAGTTTATCTTGTACTATATGCAATACCGTATTATCTTGCAGTATACCCAATGCTATTCTTGGATCGTGTTACACACAATTTCAAGTTCGTTTTATAATAGTCATTCTACGCAACATTGAGTGTGTGTATATATATATATTCAATGTATAAATGAAATATGGTTGGATTCTGTTATACGAAACAACGGAGGATTCTTGCACAACACGCAACCCTGACTTGGCTTGCATTACACGCAATCGCGACCTTCCTCGATAGCGTGTGTTGTACGCAATACCAGGTTTTACTAAACAACGATATATTATTATAATATTATTATGAACCAGCCGTTATGAATAGTATTAACTAAAATTTTAATTTTATAACATTATTATTCATCTTACACATTTTCTAGAACATGGTATAAGAACAAGATAAATTTTTCGGGTAAAATACGTATTTTTCTAAAACAATGCATTTTTGCCGCCTTTTGGTGGCGCACCCACTTTAAATCTAGTTTTTGATATGTTTATAAGTTCAATGTTAAAAAATAAAATTATTCTTTGGAACCAGGATATAAAATTTTACCTTGGATAAATTTTTTCATATTATTCCGATAACTTTCATATTTTAATGAATAGTAAAAACACGCTATATTTTCATTAAAAACAACTTTTTTCATCATAATAACTTATGTGGTTAAATTATAATATTGAATGGTTTTAAAGTATAAATAGAATATATTTTTACCATTTAATATAATGTATGTCATTAGAATTGATTTTACATTGAATCCGTAGCTTAAATCAATTCAACCTTTTGCAATGTTTTAAACAAAAACCCGTTTTCTTTCGACAACGAGATTAAATTTAATTTAATTTCTGAAACTTTTGTATATTGAATTTCAAAAAATGGATTCCATATTTGGAATCAGTGGGTCCAAATTATGTTAATAGGCTACTTTTTATTTTTGGAAATTATGAATAGTAAGTACGGTAAATTTTATTTACCATAGTTAAAGGTAAATCGGGTAATTAAGGGTAAATATAATATTATAAAATTACCCCTATACATGACAAAATTCTATTGGATAACTGAAAGTCGACCCATATCACCTAAGGGTCGGATTAGATTCATTTAATGGTCTTTTTTCCATGAAAATAATTTAATTATTATTAAAACCAAAGAAAGTGACAACATGTCACTCTCTTAAATCTTATAAGTATAATAACTTTCATTTAGTGATAAACTTCATGAAACTTCGAACATGAGTAGTATACAAAAATCTCATAAAATTATCTACATCATATGAATTTATTTATAATTTTTAGGGATTAAATAATTGTCATTAATTGTGACACAATAGTGATGCAGAAATTGTTTATCTAGTGAAAAATCAAGAATATAGTTTTTATTAAACTAATAGTGACCATAAAAGGCACAAAACCCTGACCAAAACTTATTGGTCATGTAAATGTAAACCACAATAATCCAATGGTAGAATATTTGACCATTTGGAGCCTTATAAAAGCGATTATGACACTTATATTATTTTATTTTAAATGATGCCAAAGTTGTCACCTTCATAATTTAATAAATATAACAATTTAAATATTGTGATTTTAAGAAGATAAATTCGATTAGAAGTATTATTATGAAAGTTAATATATTTATATTCATCTTAGGATTTTATTTTTAATTTTTATGCAACAAATATGTATATTAAATAATTATACAAAAATGTTGTGGTATTTATTTTATTAAGAGATAAACCACATAAATGGTTTTAAAAATAATAAAATAAATATTATATGAACTATTTAATGTGCTAAACTAATTTTATAGATACATATGACCTTTTATGAATCTATTAAATATTTTAGTTCTAATATATCCTCTGTTTAGATTTTATTTAAATTCAAATAAATGAATAGTGTCAAAATTGACACTATTGTTATATTATAAAAATAATATATTATTAAATTCGTTAAAAATAACAAAAATATTTAAAAATTATAAATTTAAATAAATATGGTCTAAAATGTTATAAATTATCCAATTATGGACAATTCACAACAAATAAGTAATTATTTGTTATAATTTAAAATTTAGAATGTTATTACCACAAATAAAATTAAGTTGATTAAATAAGGATAAATCAAGTTGATAATGTTTGAAATAAATTCCTAACATATCTAAATTTTATTTTTTGATGCGATTACAACCCTATATCATCTAATATTCTAATATGAGTCATTTTTGGAGGTTTTTTAGTGGGGTTAGATTTATTATAAATTAATATTTTTAAGATTTCCAAAGGTGCCCCTCTCCTCTCTTATAAAAGGGCACCTCCTCCCTCTCTTCCACACACCACTTTGATCCTTCAAGCTCTCCCAACCCCTACCCAATTCTCTTCTTCACTTCCCTAGAAAACATCCTAGAGTTCCTGGTCTTTTTAAAAGACCAATTTTAGTGCCCTAAGAAGAGGTCTCAAAGAGAAGCTTTAAAGAAGAGGTAATTTCCGTTACCGATTCTTTCACCTTTATTTCTTCTTACACTTCTTCTTCCTAGGTTGTTTCATTATGAAGTAATAAAATCAGTATCAGTAATATACTGATATGTTATTATAAGTATGAAACAACCCTATTTCACCATCTATCCATCCTATAGAAAACAAAATCACCGCACGTGCGTACGTACAGAATACCGCCTCCACGCCGTGGTGTAATCTATTTTCCACCACCACCTTACTTGGATAGGTATAATGGTGTAAATAATAACTATATATGATTATTGTAAAGTGATATTGATTCTGTAATAGTCTACATACAATCCAATAAAATTCCATGATCTTGGGAACGATATCATCGCTCGTGCGTACGTACGGAATACCGTCTCCACGACACGATGAGATTCATTCTCAATGATTAGCCATTCATAAATGATTATAAAGTACATATAATAAGTAATCATGAAATATATGACATAATAATGATACTGGATTTATGTATATATATATGTATGTCATCCAATTAATTCCATTCAATTCAATGAGGAAACGAAAACAACGTTCATGCGTACGTACGACCTACCGTCTATATGAACGGTGTATTTCATTCCATTTATCAATCTATTATATATATATATATGTATATTCTGAATATATATATTAAATATAATTCAAGTTTTACATTCTGGATGTAAGTAATCATGATCTAAGTAATCATATGAATAATTACATGTCAAAACACGGACGACAAATGAAACGATTTTACCCAAAACGCTCTTTAACATGGAATTTACAAAAGAACGGGTAATATAAAGTCATAAGTGAACCATATATGATATCATAACAATTAATATGATTCTGTAATATGTCAATAACATTATTTAAATCATTATACAAGAGTTTTGGATACGTACGAAGCATATCTGACCTAAGGTAAGGGATAATTTTGCAAATCTCATTTTTATCCAAGATTTCTTATTCATAAGTATTTACTGGGGCTATTTATATCATTTCCATGTTTTATAAAAGTGTTTTCATGTATGTATAAATTCCTTTTTACCCATTTTTTACTTTTACCACATGGTATGTATGGAATCTTTCTCTTATTTACGTTACGAGGCACTTTTTTGACTTTTCCAACAAAAGTACGAGGAGAATGTTATTTTTAACTTATACGGCATGAACAGATTTTTAAGGTTTTATAAATCTTTGTTTTCATGAAGCTTCCTCCAAAATATTTCATGACTATTTTAAAAAAAATCCCTTTCTTTTAAAATTGCATGATATTTTGTGAAAAGAAAATTATTTTGAAGAAAAAAAGATATTATCCTCAAGAATTCATTTCAAGTGTTTTATCAAAACCATTTTCCATGTAAGATGAAATTATTTCATATGTGTATGTTTCAAGTATAATGTATCTATGATTTACATGGTTTCACTTTTCTTATTATGAAATCCATTTATTTTATATGGATTATGTGATGATGGGAAGATGTTTGTGAAACCCATTTTATTTATTGGGTTATTATGAATGATGTATGTTTATTTTGTGGCACAAGTAAGAATGATTTCATTATGATATGGGTGGGACCTATATCTCCCTCCAATGAATTGGGTAAAGATTTATATGTCATGAGATAGACATGGCTGGAATGGCAAGTTAAACCAGTTCAGTAATACAGGACTGGAACAAGGAGTGAACTCGATTCCGAAAGGGACTTTGTCCACTAAGATGGTCTTGGCAGCAATGCGATGACTACTATAGAAATCATATCATGTGCTTAATGGTTGCCACAATTACATGTTCTTTTCCCATGCTATTTTATCATTCTTATTGTTTCTTTATGATCTATGCCTTACGTACTTCCATGTTTTATGTCATTTTTCAATCTTTTGATGTCTAAACATTATGTTCATGTTTTTAAGTTCAAATGTATATGGTATGTTTTAGTTTATCCATGCTTACCCTTACTGATCATTTGAGATCACCCTTTTTATGTTTTCTTTTCCCCAGGATATAAAGAAAGGTTTTAGGTAAGAAAAAAAGGGGGAAGATCTTTATAGGAGATGTTGAAGATCTTTCACCACGATTAGAAGATTACGTTCCAAGTTTCCAAAGACACTAAACTATTCTAGTCCTTGTGTGTATATTTTTGTTATCTACTAAGTATTCCGGTAAAGTTTTGTAATGTCTATGTACGTCAAGCTTTGGGTCTCTACAATTATTATACATATCATTGAGACTTAGGTAATATAGGGTTGCTTGGGTTTGCTTCTGATCCTATATTTTGTTAGATCACAACCATGAAAGGATTTTTTCTACGATAATAATAAGTAAAGACATATGAAACTTAATATAATTATACTGAGGTAATAAAATTCTTATTCCTAGTTGATATATTCATCCACTTGTATGGGGAGAACATGATTTACTCATCTCTTAGATAAATAACATGTGATGTATTCATCAATAAGGTTATTAATTTTTGTATAATCAAGAAAATATTAGATGAAAATACTATATTCATATTGATACATGTATAGTGGTCACATGATGTTAGGGAAAAAGGTATTATATATTTATAACTATTATTTATATGGTTCCTATTTTGGTGGAAATGTTTGTGCACATATATTTGTTTTATATGAAGATCCCAACATACCACTTAGTATCTTTACTGAAACCAATGTTTTGATAGATTAAGACACCCAAGCAAAAAAATAACAAAAATAAAACATTAATCTCATGATTTAAATAACACATCCCAAATTTAGTTTCACAAAAAGAATACCAAAAGGATTATTGTGTTATATATTAGATGTATCAACATCATTATCTGAAATATTTCAAACATAATCCAACTCCACTAGAATCTATTATATACATATCTTCATAACATAGAGCATAAACATGCCATCACCTCCCATCATTAGACATTCTTGGTCAGGAAGGGAAGAGGTACCTCTTTCTCTCCCTTCATCTCCATATTATTCATAAGTTTATCCTTTCATAGGCCCTTTCCCCTCAGCTTACCATAAATAAATGTATTCTCTAAAGCATAGTCACATGTTGATGGAATTACCTCGGTCATGATTTATTCCTTAGATTTCGCATGAGCCTCGATAATAATAGATCTTTATTTTGTGATTCAATTCAGAATTAAAATACCTTCCATGGAATTCTTCAAAAGATTATTGTTTTCCTCTTGGAAGTTACAATATAGGTAGATTTTAGGGATTTTAGACCAGATAAATTATTTTATAATATTATAAACAAAACATGACCTTATCACTATATTTGTGAATGATCCATGTGTTATTTATGGTTCTTTGTTTTACCTCTTTTAGTGGTCGTTTGATTTTCATTTGAAGTGATATCCACCGATCACTATGATATGGATGTCTCTTCCTGAACTTCTTCTACTATTTTAGAATATGGAAATAACTCAGTTAATTAGAAACATGGTGGGTCAGTACCTCTTATTTTGTCATCATAATTGGGTTTTTTCCAACAAATTTCTATAAGGGTATGTATTTAAGTCCATGTATCCAATAATATTAGGGATTTTATTGTAATTAAGATCAAATATGAGATGTACTGGAAGAAACATATTTTCTAGAAATCATGGGTTTTATTTTGTTCCTCTTGTTGAGATACTGTTCATGATGCTTTTAGTTTCTGGTAATGAATGCTTAGAAATTATTGGGGGATAATCCCACTTCAACCCTTGGGAGACGTTCATATGATGAAGGCCATAGGGAAGGCTATAATGAACACCCTAAATGATGTTTCATTATGAAATAACTACAAGGAGGAATGGATGAGAATCAGTGAGAAAGAATTTTTTTTCTGTCAACCAGAAATGGATGATAAACATGGATCTTGAGGCAAATACTGTGAACATATTTGATAATTTGAATTCGGATTTGGGTGTTAATAAATTTTCAAGATAGATTCATGAAAATTCATGTGCAATGAGGAGAAACATGAGGCCCCAACCAACAACATAAGACACCCATCCCCTCTTTCTTATGATGTGAGTGTTTCATGTGATTCTCCCTAGGAGGTTATTATTTGGAGACTGGTTTGGGTGATCCAGCTAACTACTATAATTATGAGGATAAAATGATGTGTACAATAGCTGAACAGGGGGTTTGAAATGTTATTAAACTTGGAAATAATTTTGAAGGGAAATAAATAGAAGGGAAGACTAAGGAATAAAGTGACTCTACCCTGGTGGGGTATACCAATGGGGACAAATGAACCTATAGGATAGATTCATATGGTAACAGTGATAGTTTATTCTTAGCATAGAGTGAAAATGATATATACTGTAGAAGAATCCACTACCCAATATGAAATAAATGGAAAATAGGAAATTGTGATATTGGGTTTTATATCTTGAACGAAGGGAAGAAATATAAATGCACTAAATGTTACACGTATATTCCCAAACTGATACAGATAATGTCTTCTAATAAAACAAACACATGGTAAATGATAGTGAGTTAGCTATAAATTGAAATATGTAAGATCTAATCATAAACTCTAGGGATGCAATGTTGGAGGAGGCCATACTTATTGAATCCTACCAAGAATAAGTAGACATGATATTTTATAGGGATCATTTATTGGTTACCAATAATGAGAATATGGGATGTATCAATAAGAAATAAATTATTTTCACAGGATTATTAAATGAAAATAAAATTAATTTTTATGAGTTTATTCAGTCATGGGATAATTTGTCTTACCACTTCAATGATATTATCAAGGATGATTTGGGATAAAAGGAAATTTCCATAAACTAGTATTAATAAATGGATAAGGCTTCTAATAGGCTAAAAATCCAATTTTATAGTTCTTTGATCTATTACGGGGCTTGATGCATTTGGTTTTAGTGTGCGGGGTTATGATGTATTAGGTGTAGTGTGTAGGAGTGTTTTGTGATGGTGTCATTTTGTGAGGGTTCTCACTCAACCCCATACTTTCTCTTTTCTAAATTAAAAATATCGACTTTGGATTAGAAGAACATGGAACAATATGGGTTTCCAATAAATCATGATTGATGGATATATAAACTCTAATGAAAAAACTGTACAATGTCAGAGTTGTGTGGAATATTTAGACAATAAATATAATTCAAGTATAATATTCATAAGAATGTAGAAATATGTGATGTAATATAATACTTAATTATGGAAGAAGCATAAACATAAATAAATCATAGAATTTTTAGAAAAAAAATTCCCTTTATTTAGGTCATGAATGTACAAAATGGTCAGACTACATGTTATGAACAAACAAAATAGCTAAATATCATATTATGAACAAAATAATTCATCCACAGCATTTTGTGATAAATAATTACAACTATTCATGTATTGAAAAATATCAATTTTGAATATAAAAAAAATCTCATCCATAATATTTTGATAAAATACAGTTACTATTCATCATATTGTGCCCAACCTAAATTCCCATGCTTGATGTTGTTAATAAAAAATGTTGATGCTTCAATTTGTGAACAAACCAAATTTCCAGATATTATAATGTATAATAATAATGATAATTCATAACATACTCTCATTATGAGATATAAATCCTCATGAAATGCATTAGAGGGTGATATAGTACACCACACATCATCATCCATAAACATGTGTTCCATTTAAAAAAAATCACAAAACTATCTTAATGAAGCCATAGAAATAAAAGGGTTTCTTAAAAATTTAAAAACCATAACATGACATGTTCTTAAGAAACCATAAAATATCAAAACAATCATCATCATAAAGAAATTATATCATAATAACATATAAGGGTGACCAAAACACTACTTCAGTAATGTTAAACCTTGGACGATTAATATCTATGAAAATAATTGTCTTTTTCAAAAATTGTTTTAAATAATTCAAAAAATTTACTTTCAAAAAAGTTTTAAATGTAAGGAAAGAGAATAATTATATATAACATATTTATAAATAAAGTATCATTGAAAAGAATTATGGTGTAAAAAATGATAATTTTTAATACATTGAAAATAATTACATCATAAAGAATATTTAATAATGGTGAATTGAAAAGGACATAAGTTTTTAAAAAAGAAGTGGAAATAAACTGAAATATATGACATTTAAAGAGAATAATTAAAAATGGATACATAATCTAAAAATAATTTTTTCCAAAAGATATGTGAAAATACTATGAAAATGTTTACCATTAGAAAACTAATTTATACTATATTATTGAAAAATAAATAATGCCTTCCCAAGGGTAAGTGAAAAATCATATAAAAATTTAAAAATATAATATAATAATTAAAAATAGAAGCATAAAATTTGAAATAATTGTTATAAAAAGGAATTTTTGAGTGAATGATATAATTTGTCTTTAGTAAGTATGGAGAAATATTTTGACCATTTAGAAATAACGTTGTTGAAAAATGACATGACTTAAAAGATTATATAAAACCGAATTAGAAATGGGGTAAAAAGAATTTTTTTTTACCGAATATATATTGAGGATAAGAAAATGATAGTGATTTTAGAATGAATGAGCTGATAATTTCCCCATATGTATTATTACATTTGATATATCACAATATTTAGAAAGAAGTTGAAAAAATATCATGCAGGTTGGAATAACATTAAAAAACATGTGAAGGATAATGAAAATGAAATTGAATATATAATTCAATGAATGAAGAATTAATTATTTATATAATATATCTTACATGTAGTATACAGACCATTTAAAAAAATAGATGGGTAATATAAACAATGTATCAATAAAGGGAAGTTGACATGAAAATATATTACCTAATTTCCTTACTCATTCGACCACACTCTAACCGTGTTGTGTAATGTCTCAGGTATATTATACGGATAAGTAACTAAACATGAGGGCCATATAGCCTCCAAAATTTATCCTCATACACCAGGGGTTTCCAACTACCAGTGAGGGTCTAAGGTGGTAAAATTAGAATATTATACCCTCAAGATAAAAAAATAGCCTAATAGTGTTATATTATTATTAGAATTGAAATAAATAAATAATCATCCATGAAATATTTAAAAATCAAAACCAAGAAAATCAATAGGATAAAGACATTAATGATAATCATATCCTTATATAGAATAATGATCATATCATGGTGGTATAAAAAAATGGAAAGTACATGGGGAACAGAAAAACACTCATATATAACATGTTATAAAAAAATTAACAAAAAGGACAAATCTCTCTACATAAAATCTAGAACATAGGTCTATTCCTTTACTCTTTTACTACATCCTATCATGAAATATCAAGCATCCATAACAAGGTGCTTCCCTTTTTCAAAACCTGTATACATAGAGTTTGTATGAGTACCAATATGCATCCCAAATAGGGTGTGAGTAAAACTTAATAGGCCACCAAAAATGGTGTCTATAACTATCCATCCAGTACATATAAAATTATAAGTGTTCATGTATATAAAATTTTAAATAGTGACAAACTAAAACCAAGTTAGCTCAATTTATTGAATAGAACCTGTTTGACTCTACACATATGGCCCATGATATAATTTCACTGAATATTTTATAATATATATATATGTGTGTGTGTATATATATATATGTATATTTATATTTATATAAATACAAACACAAATATATATATATATATATATATATATATACATGTCGTACTAGCTAGGACCCGAGGTATATATCCTAGTTTTCCATGCATAATAATAAGAGTCACGTGATTTAAATAAGGGAATTAGCCAAATATTTTCATCCAAGATATGAAACATTATTCCCATAAATCCAAATAAATGATGTGTGCCATCATGCTAAACATACCAACAATGTATCATAAATCATCATTATTAACACCCTAAAAATTTATGTGTAACAACATGTCCTAAATACAAAATTAAGGGACCATGAAATACATTGTCCAAGTATTCCCATAACCATTGCCCATTGACCAATATCGATTGTCAAATGATAATAATAATAATAACACATTGACTTTACAATTTTATATTAGCTAATGGATTTTTGGAAAATTATTTTTCATTCCACTTAAACATGTTGGGCCTCGAGTGTATTAAACAATTCAATTCATGGAAAGTATCTTGGTATTAGGACTCGTTTTACATTATATTCAACTTATCCATTTCAATTTAATGTGATTCTAGAAAGATATATATGGTGGGTTGGTCATATATGTATTTAATAAGTTAAGAGTTTTTAATAAACATACCCGAAGGGGTGTCACTCATCGACGTAATTTTCCAATAATTACTACTAGTGTCTATGAGAGTATCTCAAGTAGGAGTAAATTAGTTTAATTAGGAAAACACATTTTAAAGGAAAAAAATGTAAATTTTGATACATAACACAATGAATCATGATATAGGCATCAATGATTTTAGGGGAAAATGTTAGACTACCTACCTTTGACAGTTAGTATACATGTTTTTTTATTGTTGGTAGTTAACTCGAGCTAGAATAGAAGATATCAGAGATATATAAAAATACTCATAAAATAGAGAATATTACCTTGCATTTATTTAGAATTTTATATAGAAAAGTATAATGATAATGTACAAAAGTGGATTCAATATCATACCATTACAAATCCATTATGATGAACAACACTTGATTCTGAGGTCTAATAATGGTGGATATTCAATTACTTAAAAGGGAGGATAATTCAAACTCCCACATAAGCCACTTATATAAAAAGAAGATGGAAGTATAGATGTTTTTTACTATTATTGAATGGTGGTAAAAAATTTCTTTTCACCCAATTTTAAATGGGATTCATAGTTTGGATGTATGGAAGTAAGAATCATGTGTCACCCGTACACCACAATGGTTCGAGTATCACCCATACTCATGCAGTTTGGAACACGATTAGAAAAACCTTCCACTAACTATGGATTTAACTGTATAATAACTCTACAACACATCACATGGGTGTGAGGAATCCCTAAAATAGTTTTTCAAACCATTATCCACCACTTTGTGGATTCATGTTTGAGATTTTTGGTTATAGCTAATCATTCACCAACCATGTGCATCTATCAATTTCTGAGAAAATCAGAGTTTTGGGCTTCGAAAAAGACCTGGAAAGTAAAAATTCCATTTTCAAACTCATAATAACTCCCATTATGATTTAAAATATGTTTCAATAATAATTTTATAGTTTATTTAACCTAGGAGAAATATTGAGATGTTATAGTCCCCCTTCCTTTAAAAAAGTCATACCCAAGTTTCCCTTCTAATGGTGGTCATTCATGATCTGAGAAAAGTTCCTACCATAGAGCACGTACATCAACTCTCACTCCTAGGTCTTATCTTATACATTGAAATGCTTCCATAACACCAATTTTATAGGAACATACCTACATCATAGATCCATTATGCTATGATCAATAATGAGAATAGGATGCTCCTAAAAAGAAGCATCGTCCTTTAATTACATTTCATCATGATCAATTGTAGGACATGTGATGGAGTAATAATGGAGAAGTTGATAAACATAAAATATTTCATGAGTGGGTTGGTACCTATGAGGTAATTCTATATAATATGATACAATCATGACTCTCTCAAGAATATTGAAAGGATTGAAAGATCAAGGTGCTAGCTTCCCATGTCCCTGAATCCATCTATTCCCCAACCTAAGTGATACCTATAAGAAAACCTAATATCCTACCTAAAACTCTAGATAATACAATTTATGATTAGAATAAGTCTTCATCTAGGTCTAAGATTCATTCATATACTTCCGGGTAAGTTGTACCTACACCGATGACTCCTAAAAAAGACATATTCATAGTAGTGATGGCTCACCTACCTCTAACTAGCATAGGGGTGAATGATATGACATACCGTATAGGGACTTATAAGGATCCATCTGTATAGTATCCTAAATTATGTAATTATATAACCCTCTATAAGGGATATTTGAATCTAATTAAAACCTCTAAAATTAAATAAACATGATCAAATCATGTTCTATATTACCTAAATCATATTCTTAGACTAAATTTTGGTCTGAGGGTGATAGGTTGTACTCAGTAGTAACTATGAACCCATATACATCTATAATCCCTTCTATATGTGTGATGTAAGAAAGGAATACTAATCCGATATGATGGTATTTTGAACACCAAGTATTTGTAAAATTTCAAGGACATAGAGTCTCCAATGATCATCCATTGTGAAGGTATCCTGAATAGGAAGGAAGTGGGGGAATTTTATAAACCTGAAAACCATCAACCATATCGTGTCACTAAATCGAGTTAAAATAGGTAATGTGATGAAAAAATATATAGTGGGATCAATAAATTTCAATCCATAATTGGAAATTAATGAAAATTCTGTAATGATTATTGGTTTTTTGTCTTCACCTGCTAACATGAAAAAAACTATGTAACAAAGCCGACAATGTAATTTTTTAATCCCAACCACTAGTATTTTCAGCGGAATTCATGATACATCTTGTTAATATTGGTAAGTAGTTCCCCATAATAGGAATGATACTCCAACATCTATTCATATAGGATGTCTACATGAACCTAGATGCATCCATTAATGTGTAAGACATATTCTCCACCAATGACCTTACCAGGTGGTGGGTCTACACCAAAATCAATGTACCTCAGAACCATGATCTCACTGTTAGAGAGATGTCTCAAGTTAACCCTATTTAGGAGAAAATATTTAATTCCAAAAACTATAAAAATATCCTTCATTTTGCACTCTTTAATCTCAAGATGTCTCTCATAAATGAGTGAAACCAACATCCATTCACAACCGACCTCCTAAATTTCTAATGTCTGAGTCTTCTAATTCAAATCATTAGAAACAATATTTTTACTACTAAAGATATTTGTAGGATCAAATTAAAAATTCTATTGTCATTAAAACCACCTTTTTTCCTAAGATTCATGTCAAAAAAGGTAAATTTTTATTTTATTATCTTTTGATTCATGTACAACATGAATCACTCACCCAAAAAAATCCCTCCAACAACGCAAGGTAAGGACCACTGATGCCAACTAAAGATCATTTTTTAGGTAATTATGCTCATGAGAAATCAATTTACAGAACTTTTATGGTGAAAATAGATGTCCCTACATCAGAATGACTCCTATCCCGATTCATGATGCATAAAAATAACTCATATAGCATCTCCCAAGATCTGATGAGATCTGCATTGAGGACGGATTCAATATTTATTGCAGCTACTGAAAGGATTTAATACAATTATCATACTATATTAATCATACATTATTCTTTTTCAATCGCATATGAGGTGCTTTAGGGTATGATAAATCCTATATAAATAACCTATAATAATTATCCAACATAAAGAAACTCAATTAGGCCAAGAATTTGTTGGGATTATCCCAAAAAACTAATGCCCTAATCTCTTATTAGTAAACATATACTTTTGATTCCAATATTATTTACATTAAGAATTGATCATTGTCAATTTAAAAGTAACATTTTTTGGAGATTATCATGTTTTTGGGGCTCTATTAGGGTACTCAAAATGATATGATGTTATTTAGGATGTTACTTTCAAGTATGTGGGTACACCAAGATGTAAAACAAGAATAATACCATAAGTAAATACAAAAATGGATGGAAATCTGGATTCATCGTAGACATTAAAACATTCAATGTGTTTGTATGACCAAACAACATAACCAAATACCCTGGAAGAATTATCTATTATGGAATGACATATGAGGTACATCTGATTGTCTAACAAATACTTGATCATAACCCCAAAAAATAAATCTTGGATAAAACCTTCTATCCATAGGTCTAGTCAAAGTTTTTTTCTAATCAGGGTAGTGGATATAGGTTCTTGATTGTTTGTTAAATTGGTTTTTGAGAGTGAACATACTACCTAAGGTTCTCATCTTTCTTCTAGGTGAAAAGCATGAGATAACGCCAATGTGAGTTACTTGTTTTGTTAAACCCCTTTGATTCCAAATCCTCTAACTATATATTGAGTTATTAATATCAATTCAATATATCATGTAAGGAGTGATGTATGTTAATTATTTTCTGTGTATGAGATCAATAGTGAACACTACCTTTCTCTAGAATTTTAATCTAGGGAATTAATTTGAAATCAATCACTGAAGTGATCCACTATATGAGAGTACTCTATATTCTTCATTCCCTGTTAATTTTTAAAAATACTAGTTATCTGGTCTATTACTCTTCTCATCACACAATGCTATGGTCCATCTCAACTAGACCAGTTATCTAATTCATCCTTTTCAAAAAAATTATTACATATGGGTGATGTTAAAGAAACCCTAAAATTATATCAATCAATGTACGAATGATAAGAAACTAACCAATCCATTATGATAATTATTTCAAATACCATAATATTGATAAATATGAGGTTCCATACAAAAAAATTTATGCCTATCTCCAGGGTAATTCCTTACATCAGAATACACTCTCGGATCGGATCCTCAACAGAGTATCAAGGGTTATTAAACCAAATAATTACTCTATTAGGAGTCATATACTTTCTATAATTTCCATATACTTAAAGCAATGTGAAGTGCCTATATAAAATAAGGCACAAAATAATGTAAAGGATACTAAAATCATACTAGTTAGGGTAACAATCCATGCACACTACTCATTTGGTATCGGCTAAACCGTGTATAACTAGCATGATGCAAAGCCCTTAGATATATCAAAACTACCTAGAGAAGGTCTACCCTATTGGTGTGACATATCATGTTTCTGGATTCCCCGACCATGACAACCTTTAAAGGAATAATTATGGATAGTACTCAAACATGCGCAGTAATTTCGAGATATAGACCCCACTCCTAATGTAATATCTAGGATATTTCCTCTTCCACTAGAAATTTATGCAAATTTTGTAAAAAAGCAGAATATTTCACATCCTTCCACAATATTGACAATAAACTATGTACTATATCCATTAAGGAATTATGTGTATCATCTTACCAACCTGGTGAATGATCATATAACTATAAATAAATGTCATATGAAAACCAGTTTCACCATGATAAACCTATAGAATATGCTTCTTACTATTAGATGAACTACTTCCCTATCTCATAATAGAACCCCTATGACCCAAAACATTGACTTCCCTCTGATTGTTATCAGTGATGAAGTTCTTGTTTTCTATATTACAGATGGTTTTCAACATGAAGACTTTAACCTGAGATCATATGGAATACGCAATCCGATCTTTAAACCATCATATTTTTTCTTTATTTTCACTAGAATAAGTTAGTGTGAAATTATAATTCTTTATAAAATGAGATAAATATTCCATCATGGACATACCACATTTTAGTAGTCTCATTAACTCCCTAGACCGTTTAGTTTTCAACATATGTTGAAAAAGTATTCATAGAATTCCATCTGGAAGACATTCCAGACCATATTTTAATGTAGATCTACTTGGGTAATTATATCCCGCCAATTAATGGCATAAAAACATATTATATAATTGGATCGCTTAACTATCATCTCAGTAGGCTTATGAAGATGCTCAAAGATGGATATAATGGCTCATAACCATTACTCATCATCCTGGGGACCAAACACCCTAAACATGT
Source organism: Viscum album (assembly GCA_963277665.1). Lineage (NCBI taxonomy): Eukaryota > Viridiplantae > Streptophyta > Magnoliopsida > Santalales > Viscaceae > Viscum > Viscum album. Next base: position 1,387,965,709 of record OY728133.1, on the reverse strand, counting down.
AATGGGGTTTAACTTCATGAATTATCAGTTCATGTATCCCCTTAGAAGGGGAAGGTGTTGGCATTCCTTGCGTAGTCTACATGACTAGTAGTAAACACTCTCAAAATTTGGAGATGGTTACAATTTCATGTATAACATGAGGTGACACAGGTGGCACTCCATAAGGTAATATTGGTGGATCATGGAAAACACCTTTAGATCATGTTTATCAGCACCTTTATAGTGCATGAACCAAGGCTACCATGGGGACTTATCTATACAATTTCAAATAAAAAGCCTTATAATGATATTTGATAAAACAATATATCAATTTAAAGAAATTGGATATGTACAAGCCTTCTAATATTATAGTCACAAACCTATTAGTTCTCTTAAGTCAAGGTCTATGTGAGTCAAAGGATCATAAGTGTCAAAAGAGACACCACTTAATACCCAATACCAAGGATGGGTATGGGTAGAAGTATCATATATTATAGCATGTGTACTATTATATGGTGTTTCAATTGAATGTTATAGTAAAAAATAATCATATAAGTTATAATTGGAATTGCCATTAAATGAAAACCATTTCATTTATATTTTGATAATTATAATGTTTATATGTGTTTATATATAGGTATTATGGTTTGGTTAGACAAATTACCATTCCCACTAAATAATGTCCCATGATTTATAGGATTCAATTATCATTCCATGTAACTGCACCAAAACATGTACATTATATCATAAGATGTTATAATTTCTTGTATGATTGCCTGATTAGCTAGATCACTATTCCAAATTTTTAGAAGTACAATCAATATAAATTAAAATTAGCATCCATTTAATCTCTCCTAACTAATGATTAATCTAATGTTACCATGGTTATATAGCTCAAATGTGTAAAAGTAGGTTAATTAATGATCCACAGTAAATCTATATTAGAAACCACTATTTAGGTTGATGTAGAAAATTTAATAAACAATTCATTATACGTTTCATACAAGAAACTTTAGAAAAATTATAGTCATATCAATTAAGGAACAAAAAATGATGGATTCCATGCATGATATAATGTAAACATCACATGGCATATTGTAGAAATATAAATATTCACATTCCTATATTGATTCTTGATAAAATACACCCTTTACTAATCGAGGAATGGATAAAAGGGAATCCAAATAAATTATAATAAACACCACATATCTTTTGAATCAAACAACTATGAAATCACTATAAAATAAACAAGAATAACCAAGAACATTATATCTTATCCTTTTTAATTTAGTTTTTATATTTATGTTAATCGGATACTCCCAGGAACATTATAATTTAAAAACAAAAATACATCTTTGTATCCTATATACTATCACAAAATATTATGGAATAAAAAATAAACCTATGATTCCACTCTTAATTCCCCTAGTTTGGTTCATTAATATGTAACAAAAGCAGAGATATACCTAACCTAGATCCTGACTCCCCATACAGCAGTGGCTACCAACTACCAATGAGGGTCTAATGTGGTATCATGGAGAGATGTTACTCTCATGATCAAAATGTATAAAATTGTTGTAATAATAATAGTAAACAACTTAATCATAATAAATTACCAGAAAATAAATACTAAATCATTCAGAAAATAAAAAACATTTGAAAAAAAATATAAATTATATATAGAACCATATCATAAAATGATGATCATGTCATGGTGATATAAAAATAGGAATTTCATGAGGATCATTGAAAAATAGTATAAAACATGATATATAAAAAACAATACAAATACCCAAGCTATCTCCATAGTATTAGGGGAATAAGCTATGTTATATACTCCCATAGTTGATCCTACAGTAGAATATCATGCATCTATAGTTGATTTCTTCCCTATGTCACTACTTGAATCCTTGATGCCTATAAAGGTAAAAATAGATGTCCTATATATTGCATGAGTAAAACACAGTAGGCCACCTCCAATGGTCTCATGTACTATACAACTATTGTAAATAAAATAAGAAATGTGCTGGTATAACAAATATAGAGTTGTGATGTAACTAAAACCAAGTCAGTTGTGGTTCGTGAAGGACTACAATATGACTCAACCTATATCGGCCCAATCCGGAATGTCTCATAGTATGTGTCACCATGTATACATTTTATATGTCTATTTAAATATTTATACTTATACACACACACACATATATATATATTCAAATTATTATATAGAACACGAGGTATAAAACCAATGACTCTATGAATAATTTTTATAATAATAATCTTTAAAAAAGGAAGTTATCCCAACATTTCATCTTGGTATATGAAATTTAAATTTATTAAATCTAAATTAATGATGTGGTTCATCATTCCCAATATCCCAACCATGGAGTGTGAAGCTTCATTAAAAACATCCAAATAAAAGATTTGAAACTCCATGTAGAGACCTTGACCCCAAAAGCTCAGAGCTGGTGCCTTTGTATAATTACATTGGAATAGATACAATGAAATCAAAATATAAATGACTGAAAAGTATAATTTTCTTGGTAAAATAGATAGATAAATTATTATGTTCTTTCAAATTATTAAAAATAATATTTTTTTTCTTTTGAGATTAATAATTTTCTATTAGGAATATCCTTGCATATCTTTCTTAGTACACTTCATGAAATCCTGGGGAAAGGGAAAAAATAATGGTGAGATAAAATGATCAGTATGGGTTAAGTACATTGAAAGAAATAATTAATCAATGAGGATAATCAATATGAAAAATTAAATAACTGAATACACATACCATGTAATCAATAAACTGAGAAGGATGTGCTTAAAAAGTTTTCTAGGTAAATAACTAAAGACACATTATATTTAATAAAAAAATGAGAATGAAATGCATCTATAGATTCTTTTCATAATGAAAATCCTCTAGATAATAATAAATGAAATGAAGGAAAATATTAATTATCAGATGTCATGTCTCTTGCACATGAACCACTGTACCGTTAAGACCTATTCCCAAGAAATTGTAAGTCTATGGGTAGAAACATCTCCGATTATTTTTTGGAAAAAACATGAAGGGTTTGTATCAAACTAATTTCATCTCATGAGAACCTATAAATCTATTAGGAGTGTTATTTCCAATTATCCCCAACCCATATACTTCCATTCTAAATCATTTACTGTATATCAAATAATGGATTTAATAAATAAAAATTATGCCTTATCATCCAATATCTATCTGGAACAAAGTATACATATTTTTCAACATTTCCCCATTTAATAAAATAACTATCTAAGTAAACACTATAGGAAAAAAATGGTATACTTATTTAAAGAATATATCTATAATAAAATATATGGATAATTAGGGGAAATTTAATATCCAATTATCACATGATGGTCAATATTTCTAGTTGAAAAAGAAGATAAATTAGGAAGTTAAATTTTAATATTATAATTGGGAAAATCTCTCATAATCCATCCAAATATATAATAAGGATTTTATCAATATGACATATACATATTGGAGTAAGAATAAGTGTTGTTTTCAATGGTGAAATATATGACGAACATTAAAAATATTCTGGATGAAAATATCCTTATTATTTTGAAAATTATTTTGAAAAAACTATTAATTAAAAATGACATTTACTAAAAATTATTTTAAAATCATCCTCTAATAATTTAAATTTTTCTTTAATGAAATAATAGTGGGTAAATTCATACATGTCGTATATGTTAAAAAAAGATAATCCTTTTAGATTTTAAAAAGATTAGAAAAGTGACTTATTTGAAAAATACCAAGAAATTCACATGACTTTTTTTTGAAAACTTATTTAATAAATATCTTATAATTTTTTTAAAAAAATGAAAACACTTTTAGAAAAAATGGATTTAAAAGAAAACATAGTTCTAAAAGAAAATATATTTCCAGCCTAATAGAGAAATGATGTCATATATTATTAAGAAAAATTATAAAACATTTTTTGTAACAAAGTGTGGAAAATAGAACTATTACATGAAAACGATCAGGAATAAATAGAGGTGTAATAATTACTGGGTTTATTGAATATATATTGAATAGTTTCTTCAATGAAAATTCATGTTTATAGGGCCCGAATAAAATGGGATTGTAAAGTAAACCCTTGAAAATATCATAATGGTTTTGTGTGAACCGATCAATGAATATATTATGTGTATAAAATTTATATTATTATAAAACAAGTGGATATAAAACAATTTATAGTAAAAATTAATTACATACAGAATCATATAATATTTATGATAATGAGAAAATAATATAACCCACTGAAAAGAAATTGAGTTATGAAATTCATTACCACATAGTAACTTATAATTAAAATAACCAAAGATGAAATATTCCAAATTAAAATAGAAAATAACATGAATTATGAATGAATCATGATATAACATTTTAAAATAATTATATACCCTACATAATATTTAATTGGTGCATAATAACAATAAGTCTCACAAGAATGTTAATTGCTACGAAATCCATTATCTTTCACTCCCTTTTTGGTTGAACTCTTTTAAAACTACTGTATATTGGTTTTACTCATGTTTATTACTTATAACTGAAACATTAAAATATTTATAATATCATATATGATCTTTTTATAATATCTGACTACCTTTATGTTAATTATTATTCACTATTTCAACTGTTTCTGGTGTTAGATGACTTGTTTTTTAGTACATTTTTTCTTGTTATTTTCTTGTTCTTCATATGTAAATTATAATATAATAATATCAATAATTTAAAACATGATATAAAAATCATATATAACTAGTATATATGTAATCCAAAAATTGTTTTTTGGAAATGAACTACGTCATTCATGGAAATGGTAGGTCGTATATATGCATCAACATTGTTTCTATTTTCGTGATGTATTAATGAAAGAAAAATAAATGAAATATATGTGTATTATAATTACAGTCTATTATTAATTTAATATTTATCACATATGTTAATAAAAACCATCCTTAATACAATCTATATAAACTGTGAATGAATCACATCGCTTTAAGGAGGTAGTGGCCCACACATCCACAAATGATGCTATCGTATTGCCATAAAATGGAAAGCCTAAAGGTATATGTTATATAAAAATTATAGAATAAAAAATACATAATAAATATAATAGATATCATATAAAAATATTATTTCAATCATTATTTATAACTTGATAGGTGATAATGGAAGAGTGAACAACATCAGTTCATGAGGCGGTTTTCCACCTTACACACAAATGATGATTATGTTTCCCATTTTATGCAATTATGTGATGTTTTAATTCATAAACATAACTTAAAAAATTCAAATTATAATGATTATACATAGTTTATTATGTAATCATGATATAAAAATAATTTAATGATGTGGAAAATGAAATAAAACAAAAGTACTTATTGAAGAACATTACCTCTTCTTCGGGTAACTCTTTTTGGTTTTGACCAAAAGAATTAATTCAATTTATTTATTCCAACATTTATGGTTATAGTATTAGGTGAGGGATTTTTAGAGTTCATTTTGGAATTTTTTGGATGATCCAAATGGCTCTAGAGGTGTGAATAATTGATGGGGTTAGTTCTCTTTTATAATGGAGGTGAGTGGAAAACGTGTAAATACCAAAAGGAAAAAATTTTAGGAGGTATCTATTACATTATTCTAATCCAATAATTATTGAAATTAGATAATAGTTAGGGTAATGTCTAAATAGTTCGATAAAATGGGTTTTCTACTTGTGTCTTGGTCATTTTTTCTTTTATGATTAAGGTTTAGTCCCTTGTTACGCCAGTTTTCCCTTAATAATTGTAAGTATTTTTAATTTATTTCTATCATATTATTGTATAACATGTATTTAAATACACTAGAAATTATTTTTTATTCTAATTAAAAATATTTAATCCATATTTCCAAATTCTAGTCAAGTGGGTGGTAGAAATTAAACTAAAATTAATCCCATATAAGGGATAGAAATGTGTGTCTTTAAAGTGAAAATGTTCACAAGACTGCTATGTTTTCAATCTAAGTTCAATATAAAAATGATTTAAATGTCCTAAATTGGATTAATATATCTATAAGTTTTCAAAATTTACTTTAAATATAATTTAACATAAAATTTAATAACATAAATTAATCAGATGAAAAGTTATTTTTCAAATAAATTCAGTATTGTTCATAATTAATCTAGAGACGAGACTTCTCAATAAAAAATAAAAAATTCACCATAAAATATTTTTTATGTTATTAATTAAAACAATTTGCTTATTTTTTCAAATAAAACTTATAAAGTTTTGAAAATGTTTTTTTAAATACGTGTAGCTTTAAAAAGAGGAATTACTGCCTTAAGAAAAATATAGCTTTTTAGGTGTAAAATTGGATTTATTCTTATTTTATGTCAATAAAATAAATTGAATGAATGTAAAAAAATTACATTTTAAATATATAATATATATCTATATATATTTTATTAATATTATTCACTAATTGTAATTAATTTAATTTATTAATCCACAAAACCTTTGGGGTAATTAAAATTGTTTTTTTATAAAAAAATCTTTTGTATTAAATTTTTTTATTCATTTATATTTAATTGATAAATAATGAATTTATTTTATATTTTTGAAAAACATACATTTTTATATGTCAGTTAATCATATTCATATCACCCAATTTAACAACATGGAAATAATTTTCTTAATATTAATGGTATTCAGAAAAACTCGATCTTCCGTGTAACACAATATATCAAAGAAAGGTGTCATTCCATGTAACTCAACGTAACTAAATGTTGTGTTCACTAAAATATATATCATAGGATTAATTCAATTAAATTAGAATATATATTATAAGGTATCAATATATTGTATTCCATTACATTTTTGTTGTAACTTATCATACATGATATTGAATAAATTGATTATTATTTTATAATTTCAGGGTGTTACATTCTCCATGCCATAATTATTGTGAATCCTCACAATTTAAACATGATATCAGTAATATAGGTATTGAAATTTGAAAACACCATTGTGGAAAGAACCACACCATAAAATGGTTAATAAAATATTATCTTAATATGTGATATTGGGATGTATGAAGTTCACATATCAAGGTTCCCAAGTAGGAGAATATGGGTGGGAAATGAAAACATGGACATTGAAGAAAAGAAAAAATAACTATAGATGGTAATATATTTTATTGGTCATAATAAATTGATTTATCAATGTAAATTTATCTGTATCAAAACCATAAATATGTGATTATTTAAAATATCTCTTGATTTATAAGATATAAATGTAATATGATAACATTTGGGTTCAAGTTCTTCCTATTATATCTGATTAATTATTTTACTATCTAATAATAAAATGAAATATACTTACATGATAAATTCATATTTTATAAATACAATATTTTCCTTTGGTTATGTCTCGATCAACTCAAAATTCATCACTTTACTCAAATAAATTAATATCTATAAACAATTTTATTTCCTAAACCACTAATTTTTTTTAACGGATCGTACGATTCATAAAAGTGTGACATGTGTTTCCATATTACTATAAATATTTTCTATACTAATATGGTTAACACATGTTATCAAATTTATTTAATTATTATTTAAAACACAAATGTAATACCCTTGGTTCATCATCACTATTTACTCCTCAAAAGTTTCATCTAAAAAGACTAAAATATTAATTAGGATATCACGTAGGCTAGTGGTAGACATGGATACTGTATCGTCCTTCGATCATGGGTTCAAGCCCAACTACCAAGTTTGATGCAATGGGTTTTCACCCAACAAATTTTTTTCTTTTATATAAAATATATTAATATAATTCTAATTATTTACCCATACATAATATAGACATCTTGAAATATAATCAATACATAACATTTTCACTATCATTTTCAATACAACATAATTTTTTAAGCCTAATAATATTTTTTGATAATTATTAAAATTTCATTAATGACCATAATAATAATAAATCTTATCAATAATGTTAAATTAATGTCTCTGATATGTAAATGAATTATTCCTCAAATAATATTTCAAATAAAACCTGTACTAAACTAATGAGTTGTATTACCATAAAGTTTTTCAAAAATATCCTTAATATTTATATAATATCATTAAAAAAATAGGTTTTTAAAATTTATAACATATGATCAACATTAATCTCATTATCATGTTGTAGTATCCATACCTATTATGTTAATGAAGAAACATGCGATTCTATACAAATACTAAGAGTTTATATTATGGAAATGTTCTCTAATATATGATTTTATAAATCTAGTTCCCAAGTTCTATGATATACATACTCTGAGAAAAACTGTAGAGACCCCAAACCAAGAATCCCAGAGCCAGTTCCTTATTATCATTACATTGCCTTCGATAAAATAGAATCATGTCCAAAAGAACTGAATAGTTTATTAGTATTTGTAAACAAGATATATACATGAGTATTTTATTATATATGAATAAAAATATTAGTACATAATTTATTTAGTTTTTTGTAAAACATTATTCCCTCTAGCATAACCCTGCATAACATTCTTTGTACACTTCATGAAATCCATGGGAATGGAAAAAAATTAATGGTGAGATAAAATGATTAGTAAGGGTTATGTAAATCAGAAGTAATAATGAATCAATGATAATAATCAATATCAAAAGGTAAATCACTGAACACACATGCCATGAAACTAGTAATCTAATAAGGAAGTGTGTAAATAATATGGAAAGTAAAATAAATGAATATGCATGAAATTTAATCATTAAATTGAAAATGAAATGATTATATAGATTTTATCGTAATGGAAATACTCTGAATAATAATAACTAAAATTAAGTAAATTCTTAATTATTGGATCTCATGTATCTGGAACATGATCTACTATACCGTCAAGACTTGTTCACCATAAAATTTAAGTATTTGGGTAGAAAACCATCTAATTTTTCAAGGAAATAAATTTGAAGGGTTTCTCACCAACTAATTTATCCTCATGAAATTTTTTGATGAATTAATTATATTATTTACAATAGTCCCCAACGCATGTATTCTAGTCCAAAGTATTCATCATATATCAAATAATTTATTTAATATATAAAATATGTTCCTTATCATCAAATATCTATATTGAATAAAGGTTATAAATTAATCAACATTTTATTAGTTAACCAAATAACTATCAAAACAAAACACCATATGTAAAAATGGTATATGGTTTAGAGAATAAAAATATCAAGGATAAATAATATGAATTATTAGGAGAAATTTAATCACCAATCATCATAGGAATGTGAATATTTCAAGGGGAATACTCAAATGATTCAACGATTTTAATGTCATTATTATCCTTGTCCAAGTCAATCATAGTCTAGAAAAAGAAATAATAAGGATGATATAATAAATCATATATGAATTGGAGTAAGAATAAGGGTTGTTTTCATTGATGAAATAAAATAATAACTTTAAAACATTCTTGAGGAAAATAACCTTTTTGTTTTGAAATATTTTTAAAAATCGTTTTACATGAAACTAATATTTAAAAAATATTGATAAAATATTCTTAAAAAATTAAAAATTAATCTTTAATGAAATGATAGTGGTTAAATCCATACATATCATACAAGGTAAAAAAGGATATTCCTTTTTTACTGTAAAAAGGCTAGAAATGTTCCCTATTTGGAAAACAAAAATAAGAGTCCATTAAATTATTTTAATTAAAAATACATTTTTAATAGTTGAAAAACATTTTTTAAAACATATTTTGAAAACATGGTTTTAAAAGAATTTTTTTAAAGAAAACTGATCTTCGATAAAAGAGAGAAATGATGTCAGGTTTTCATAAAACATTTTCAGAAAAATTTTAATGACCAAATAATGGAAAATGGTACTATTACATGAAAAAAATTATGAATAAATACAATTGGATTAAATTAATGGTTTTATTGAATAATGGTAAAATAATTTCCTTCAATGTATATTCAAGTGTAAATAATTCCAAATAAAATGGGATTGTGAAGTAAACCCTTTGAAAGTTCATAATACTTATGTGAGAATAAACCGATAAATAAATTATGTGTATAAAATGTAAATACCCTTAAAAAAGAGGAAATACAACAACCGATATTAAAAACTCATTACATATGTTATATTACAACTTCAATGACAATGAAGAAGTTATATATCCTAATGAAAAGAAATTGAGTAATGCAATTAATCACCACTTGATAACATGAAATTAAAATCTGGATAGATTAAATAATTTAAACTGAAAGATAAAATATCCTGAATAATGAATTAATCAGGGTATTAGATTTAAAATTTAGTATATAAAATACATAAAATTGAATTTGTTCATAATAAAAATAACTCTCAATGCAATTTAAATTTAGACCAATTCACTTACACTACACAACCCTTTTGGTTGAATGATCTTTGACATCCTATATAATAATTTTAATCTTTTTACTAACATATAAAAAATTCATATTTATAATATCATATATGTTCTTATTATAATATCATATCAACCGTTTGTTATTAATATTTCATTATTTTTACATTTTCTGGTGTTAAATTCCTAGTTTTTCAAATATGATTTGACTTGTTAGTTTTTTCCAATAATGTCGATCATAATTTAATAATATCAATGTTTATGAACATGATTTAAATATCATATGTAATAATTAAATTGTTATTTTTAATAATAAACAAAATACGGTGATATGAAATGAAACACATCATTCATTGAAATGGTATGTCGTACAGACACATGAGCGTTGTTTCCATTTTCCGAATGTATTAAATGAAGAAAGGTAAATGATATATATATATATTATAATTATATTATCATATCAAATTATTATTTATATTATATATTAAATTAAAATCTTATTTAATAATTTCTATGTAATGTGTGGAAGAATAACATCACTTTAAGGAGGCAGTAGTCCACATGTCCGCAAACGATGTTATCGTATTCCTACAAAATTGATAGAATTATGGGATGAATTTTATAAAAATGAAATAATAATAAATATTAATTAATTTATATAAATACAATAGGTAAATTATTATTCCCAACTTTGAGATGTTGTCATGGAAGAAGGGACAACACCATTTTGTGAGGTGGTAGTTTGCCGTACATACAAATGATGATTGGGCATCCCATTTTATGTAAGTTTTAGAATTTTTAGGTTGTAACATTAAAATAAAAAACTCAGTATACTTATTCAAATGATATTATTATACAATAATATTAGAAAAAGGATTTAAAGAGGTGTAGAATAAAATAAAACAAAAGAATTCACAGAAGAACATTACCTATTCTTCAGGTAACTATTTTTAGTTTATACCAAATGCCTTACATGGATATATCAATTACAATATTTAAGATTATAATATGAGGGTATAAATTTTGGGAGTTTAATTGTGTATGTTTTGTATGATTCAAATAGATTCAGAGGAGTGAAGATGTGAGGGCGTGAGTTCTCTTTTATAAGAGAGGTTAGTTGCAAACAACTAAATACAAAAAAGGTAAAACTATTAGGAGGTCTCCAATAAGTCATATTCCTAAATTAAAAACCACAATTCAAAAAAATTCTGTTTGTGGTCTAAATATTTCAAAAATATTGTTTTTTACTTTTTTCTAGGTTATTTTAGACCATAAGATTAAGGTTTAGTCTAATGTTAAGCTAGTCTTTCTCATAATAATAGTAATTAATTTTAATTCCTTTCACAAATATTTTTGTTAAAAATCTATTTTAACTTAATATAAATTTCATATTAAATTAATAAAAAATTTGGAATATGTTTTTTAAAATTTAAATCTCAGAATTGGTAGAAAAAAATTTAAAATTAATCTTATAGACTGCACATGAATATGAGTTTTTAATGTTAAAATGTTCAAAATGAATCATAGTTTTTTATCCAAATTAAATATAAAAAATATTCCAACGACATAAATTGGATTAATACAAAAATAATTGATCTATTTTTGATTTAAACCGAATTAAAATTAAAGTTTAAAAATATAAATTATTTTGATGAATGTAAGTTTTCAACTGAATTCAGTATTTTTCACTATTCATTAAAAATGAAACATCTTAGAAAAATAACAAAAAAATCACCCTAAGATAATTTTTAAGTTAATATTTAAAAATTTTTGTTTAATTTTTTATTTAAAATTTATAAATTTTACAAAATTTAGTTTTAAAATAGGTGCACCATTAAAAGGGAGTAGAACTACATTTAGAAAAATATAGGTTTCGATGCGAAAAATTGAATTTGTTCATATATTATGTCTATAAAAATATTGGATGTGTGTAAACAATATATGTTTGATTATATAATCTATATTTAATTAACATCATTCAATAATATTAATTTATTTAATTTATTATTAAAAAACACTACTGGGAGCATAAAAATATGATTTTTATAAGAAAACTTTCTTTTATATTCAGATGGTTTTTTATATTCATATCAAATTATTTGGAAACCAAAGAATTAATTTTAAATTTTTTACAACCATATATTTTCATAATTTAGTAAATCCAATTCATAACCTCCAATTTAAATTCCAAGAGATAATTCTCATAATATTAATAGTTTTCGGTAAACTCGGTCTTGCGTTTTACACAAGCTATCAAAGAAAGTCATTATTGTGTGTAACAAAAGCTAACTTACTGTTTTGTTTTCTAAAATATATATCATATATTGAATTTATTTAAAATATTATATATATATTAAGGTATCACGATATTATATTCCCTTCTACGCCTGGTGTAGCGTGTCATACATGCTATTGGTTACAATTTTTATTCATTTAGAATTTCATGGTGTAACACAACATGTACACCATCTAACAATTTGGGATCAAAGAATTTAAATATAAATTTTTCCATTAAAAATTTCCCAATGATAGATATCAATGGTTGATTAATTTTATAAATATGAAAAAACATCACCTTTAAAAATTTACATCATCTTATGGATGGATTTCAATCCATTTAATATTCCAGTTATTTTAATTGAGCCACGAGAGTAATATAAAATTCAATGGTAGACAAGTGTGATGGTTATAGCATTCACATGGAATTGTGTTCAATTTATCCATTTCAATTCCGTGTTAGTCTATGACAACTTAGAAGGTTTTCTAGGCATATAATCATTTAATTAGTCAACAATTTTTAATAAAAACACCAAAAGGGATGATAATCATCTAAGTAGTATACCTTTAATAAAAACCAAGGTATATGGGAGCATCTCGAAAAGGTGTTAAAAAATATAATATGTAAAAAAATTCTATATGATACACATGGAATTTTCAGCACATGACATAATAATTCATTATATAGATATCAAATATTTCATGTAAAAGTTATTTACCACCTACAATAGATGAATAATAGTCTCATTGTCCATTATTATCCATTAAAATCAGATAGAATGGAAGAAATTGGAGAAATAGATGAAGAACCTGAAAATAGGTTATACTCTCTCTCTAGGATTTAACATTACATATTGAGAAGGAAGTGGGAATGTAAGGAAAAATATTTGAAGAGATTATTGATACGGATCAAACGTTATGAATGTCCCTTGATTCTAAGCTCAAAAAAGGGATGGGGATCAAATCCTAGGAATGGAGAGGAATCTGAGATCTAATATAAACCACTTCAATAAAAATAACAAGGAATAATGGGTTATATTTTTATTAGTAATGAGGGGAAAATTTAATTTCATCGAGTTTTAATGGGCATGCGTGGTTTAGTCACACTGTTAGCTAAATCGTACACCAACCATACATTATCGTAGTCCATGTGGCACCCCATTCACATAGTTATACAAACAATATAGTAACCAAATGTTTAACTAAAAAATAGTTCTTCACCAATTCATATGGGGGTCCCCCACCCCCCTCATGTGGGTTTTCAAACTGTGCTTTACATTAATCAGTTGTATGGTTGAGCATCATCATTAATATTAGTCATGCACGAACCATACACCAATATCAGTTTATAAAAAAAGAGTTATGAGTCCCAAAAAATCCTAATATCCTACAAATTACTTTATTAAACTCTTGATAACTTCTATTATAAATATAATCAATTAGACCTAAATTTAATGGATTCATACCTAAGGAGAAAATCCGAGATATTACACGTTGGATACTTGATTTTTCCATGGAATTCCCCTTTAAATTTATGGTATTTGGATAAAAACTAGTGAAAAGGGGCCTATGATTGTAATACAGTGTTATAGGGAGAGTACGATAGAATTTTTTTCTTGAGAGATTCCATGGATTAGTGTGTATCAGAATGGGTTTAATTGATCCCCTTTTATATGTGAGAGAAAGTTCAATTTTGGAAAGATTCTATAAATTTTTCCAAGATATAATTCCAAGGTCAATGGTGAAAAAGTTTCTATATATTGGATTTTGTGGAATATTTAGGTTGAGAATGGCCCAAAATCTTGATTCCTATAATGTTTTAATCATTTAATATGGTTTTATATTAATTTTTTACATTTTAATCTTTCACATTGGAAACATTGTTATAGGTTTTTAACTATGTGATTTTATGTTTTATTATAAATACAACCAGACCCATATAACCGAATTGTGGTGTGATGGATAAAAGTTAACTTCTATTTAATCTATTTAAATTTTTTAATATTATAAAATTAATATTTAAATTCAAACATATAATCAGTAAAAATATGATATACTTGGGTAATCCTGTATCTCTCTTTGTTCTTCATAGGTGTATTTATATTGGGTCATATTATACATATCAACATAATCCATAAAACTAAATACAAAATCAATCATTCATATTGTCTAATAAATATCATCTAATCAACTATGTAATATCCCCAATGAGTGTCAAAACATGTGTGCAGTCTTAGGACCACCCATTGAGCATTGAGGTGATGATAAAGTCAATTCCTGATAAACCGTTTTTGGGTGATTACCCTTAGGTAAAATGTTCCACGACCATATACACATGAAGTATTTAGAAACAAATGTGTTTATAGGTAAAACCATATACTTAGCACTTTACAAATATTTCAAGAAAAAATTCAATAAAAAAAAATTATTTCTTGGGGTTTCAATAAGGTTATCTAAACCAAACACAAATGGTTACTTAACTAATCTCTAAAAGTAATCAAACCCTACTCTGACACCAACTTATGAAAACCAAGGTAAACATAACATAAATAAAATATTAAAATCAAGATTTACATAATAAATCTCCAAATAGTCAGTTAACCCAAACACCAAAATAATAATAGTTTTGGATTAGTTATATAAGAATTTTAATTTACAATCATTTACCCATAATAAATCTCCCCTAGTTTCATTTTTAGATTTTCCACAAATTAATACTATCTTTAAAATTCGGGGAATGGAAAACATAAGAAAGGGGTGAGCTCAGATGCTTCAAAAGGGAAAATTTATCAACATGTCATTAAGGGTTATATCAAAAGAATATATGAAAACATTGTATTTAGAAGAAAGTATTATTAAAATGAACATGAAATGATATGATTTTTTCCAAAAATCATGACATAAGTATATGAAATCTCAAATGTAAAAAACATAAACCATGGAAAAAGTGTGTTGAATCTCAAGACAATAAATATTATACAAAGAGAATAATCACATGCATAATAAAATATGGCATTTAATATAAAAATGAATAATATAATAGATATATGAATATAGAAATTATATAATTGTGAAGATATAAAATTCCATGAAATATGTCGTGACCTAATAAAATCCTCATGCTTTATGTTTTGAAAAAAAAGAATTCCATTCTTGATATTATGGATAAAAAAATGCCAATACATCTTTTTGTAGAAAAGAAAAATTTCCATACTTCATGTTGTTAAACAACAATAATTCCACCACATCATGATTTAAAAACACTAAATTCTAGAAGATCATATTTTAAAATAAAAAATCAATTCTTCTTATTCATTAAAAAAATCTCATGCTTCAAGTTCTGAACTTTGAAAATTCTCACCCTTCCTATTCTGATAAAAAAAATTGAACATGATTCATATTATGACCAAATAAAACTATCATGATTAACAACCCATTCTAATGACATATAAATCCTTAAATAATTAATTTAAGAGAGATATAGTACTTCACCCTTTACCACCCATATGAATTTTTGCAATTTAATAATAAATCATAAACATGTCTGAATTAACCCTTGAAAATATAATGGGTTTCCTAAAACTTTCAACAAGATCACATAACATGAATATAAGAAATCCTATAATATAAAATATATCATTTTCCAAAATAATTCATATAAGTATAACATATAAAGGGTGATTTGAAAATCACTATAGGGAACATGAACCATTGCATGGTAAATATAAGTGGAAATATAAATGATTACCCAAATACATTTAAAAAATTGTAGTACTTATTACATTCAATAAAAATTTGTGAATAGAAAGATAATACTTTTGAAAACCTTATTTCCAAATAAAATAAATTTGGAGAGACATAATTATTCATGAAGGACAAGTTAAAATAGATTGAAATATTTTACTTTCGAAAGATTATTTAATCATAGATACTTGAATATGTGATAATGTTTCAAAAAATGGTTCTAAAAATACTTTGACAATATACACGCTGAAATATAATAATTAATATTTGAATCATTAAATAAAAATAATTTCTTCCAAATGTTATTTGAAAATACATTGAAAAAAATTATCATTAAAAATAATAACTAATAATGGAAACAAGAAATATATGTATTGTTTTCCAAAAGTTAAGAAAATTAAAATTAAAAAAAAACTTTCATTTAAATTTAATATTTAATAAAGGAAATTTGAAAAAACTAAATAACATTTTCAATATATAATTTAGAGCAGATAGTAATTAAAATATTTTAAAAGTATGAATTTTTTTTGATACTTTTGAAATAAATTTGTTGAGACCCATCCTCTATTATAGGATTCTAAAACACTTAATTTATAAAGATGTATAGAGAAAATAAATTCTGCGAAACATATCTAGAGGTGATGTAAATGATATATTATTTTGATGAATGAGAATAAAAATTATATTGATGGATTATCATAATTGTGAGAACCCAATTTTTTGAAGGAAGTTGAAAAAATGCCTTATGGTTTCAGTAACATCATAATCAAAAAGTGTGAAGTGAAATAACTATGGAATTGAATGTAGAATAACATTACTGACAAATTAATTCATGATATAATATATATTATTTGATTTATAAACACCATATAAATAAAACTATGTGATTAACACAAACAATTTCTCAATGAAGAAAATTTGTAGTGTATATCCATTACCTTATTTCCTTACATAGTTGATCACACTCCACCCTCATTGGAGACTTTATTTTCCCCTAGAAGTTAGACCAAAATTGAAGGGATTAGGGTAATAATTAAATAATATTGGCTTATAATTGTTGGAGATAGTTCTAGTGAGAGTAAAATATTATAGATTTAGGTAGATATTCAATAGATAAGTTTTTATTTGTAAGGTTATAATTGATTTCTTTTTATATGAGAGAAAAATGGATATTTTGGAAACACAATTTATATTATAAGAATTATATGAAACTATTACAAGGTTAATCAATAAAAAGTATCTATATAAAGGAATTTGGGGTATGGTTAGTTCAATAAATTCTCAACCAAGTGTTTCCTCGTGTGTTTTAAATATGCTAATGTGTTTTCACCATTATGTTTCTACATATTACACTTTTACCTTAAACTAGGTAAACCGTTTTAAATAATTTAATTCATGTTTTATTAAACATATAAAATAACCCATATAATTTAATTTGGGTATGAGGGAAAAAAGTATAACATCTATTTAATAATATTTTAATTCTAAATATTATAAAATTATCTTTTAAATTAAAATTGAAATTTTGTTGAAAAATTATTTGTGTAAAAAAATGACTATTTAACCATTATAGATTTATTATATATTAAATATGAAATTTTTGTTGATATATTTGTTTATGTGTTTTATGATCACATTATTTTTAATATTTAATGTATTTAAATTTAAAATTTTCCATATAAATTTATTTATATTAATACGACTATAATTTTGTATTAGTTGTTTCCCTATAATTTGGGTAGTAGGCATTTATACTGATAATATTAAATTTGAACAATGTATTGAAATTGAAAATATTAAATAGTATGAAAATTATTATCTCAAATATAAGAATAATTTTGTCCAATTAACTAGATATGTGTAATTAAATTAATCCTATTATTAACACATATATCATGAAAACCCCATTTTTTGAATAAATTTATTTTTAGTAAAAATGATTTATGATCAAGATAATGGTTTCATATTAAATGAAAATAATGGTTTTCAAATAATTATTATCATTTATTTTTTATTTATTTATAAATAAATGAAAGTAAAATGTCATTTTATCATGTTAAAATTGATTATAAAATAGTTGAAAAGCCAATTTTCATTAAAACACTATATAAATTTTCAAAACGTTGAGCATGAGTTTGTAAATTCAAAAATAAGTTTATTAATGATTAATTATTAAATAAATATATAATTTTATATGAAATGGATTAAAAAACATACAATCCATGTAATAGTAGACGTATTAGAAAAATTAGTATTCTCACTATTAACTTAAAACCCAGTTATTTTTTAAAAATCAAAAAATACACCATAGGGTATTTTTTTGCGTGTAATTGAAAAATAAATTCATTTTTATGAAGTTTAAATTTTATAAATTGTAAATTTATATTTTTAATATATAATATTTAATATAATTAAAATTAATTTTATTCAAAATTACATTTTCAATACTAATAAATATTAATTATTTTTGTAATGAAGGTAATAAATATTTATGGATTTTTATCATACTATTTATTATAGTTTTTTTAAAATGTATTCTAAACATTTTCTCTATTTTTTATATTCACCGTATCATATAACACAAGTAATAAAATATAGTCTCTATTTTAAGGATGAAAAATCCTGAGTCATATAATAGAATAAACTCTTTAATTAAAGATATGTAATTTATTTTTTATATTTGTTTACAATTATAAAAGTCCTGTTGGTTCAATACATTAGGAAATTAGATAAGTATTGAGTTTTAAATATAGGGTTTTTAAGAAAATTAAGATATATTGATAAACTATATCCAAAAGTGTTTGGATGAAGACAATAACAAATGTAATATTTTTTTATGAAGTCGTTATCAGTATTAGTGAAAGTGGAATATTTTTTGTTTTAAATGAAATTAAAATGAAAATATTGGATATTATTAAACGATTTATTGGTTCCAACAAATTCTTAAAACCAATCTTGAGAATACATTGGTTTTAATATTTCCTAGGGTGCTTTTAGTTCACCCCAAGACAATATTATACCCATTTTTATGTATACTTCATACAATAAAATCAACCTTATCTACCACACATGATTTTCATTAGCTATAATCAATTATAAATATATTTTAAATGGATCATGAATACATTAAACCTATTCAATTTATTTTCTATTTGAATTTAACTCCCATTCAACACCAGATATGTTTATATGGTTGATAATAATTAATTTAATTAGGAACATTGAGGATGGATATATATAGGTATTTGATCTCCAATTAGCTATGAAGGATCACTAGTTTAATGAAAATATTTCAAAATCATACTTCACGTAACAACCCAACATTCACTTTCCTTATTTTTTCATTAATTTAATAGTTTTTAATATTTTCCTTGAGTTTCAAATTTAGATGGATATATATATTGTAAAATTATTTTGAGCACATAGTTGGTTCATAGTTAGTGTAAATGATGATTATGATTTTTTCAGTTTTAATAGGGACTTTTCACATGGTTGGGGGATAATTTTCCTAATCATGCAACCAAACCATGTAGGTGATTTTTTTTTAATTTTTTTATAGAATGATCTATTTTACCTTATTAAATAATAACCCTTATTTTTTTCCCTTTATCATCCCATAAACATGGTTCCTCTTAAGGGGATCTATATGAAATCTGAGTCCTCCTACATGGACTTGTGGATCTTTTTTTCCTTTTATTTCAAAGAGTCACATCTAGGAAGGCCTACTATTTATTTATCTATTTCTCCAATCTCCTTTATTTCATCATGTTCTTCATTTTATTCCCTTTTAATGTTCTTTTTGTTTGAATCCAAGTTTGAAGGGGGTTGTCTTTGATATTTTGGGTTTGAAATATTAGTATTTTAAAACTTATCCCTGAGGCATGTTCGAGTAAGATTTATCATTGGAAACATTTTTTTGTCAATTTATTGTTTGTTTCACCTTGAAATATCCATTAATGTTTAGAAACCTTTTTTCTTTTGAGTTTATTTGTTTTTTTATTTTATTTGATGGTATTAATATGTCAGATGATTATTTATAAATAGAAAATGGATTTTTATTTGATTTACACTAAATTCGAAGGGTGTTTCTTTTTAAACACATTTATTAATCTATTTTAACCAATCATCACACTCCTAATGTTTTATTAATTTTCATAATGTATTTTATAATGGGTTTTTAAAATCCTAAAATGTGTTTGGACTTTAAACTAATGTTTAAAGAATGTTCATAAATTTAAAAGAAGTTCTAGGTCCTTGATAAAAGATATTTTTGGATACTGAAATGTTATAATGGTGTTTCAATTTAATGATTTTTTTAAGAATTGTTATATAAACACGGTTATGATATGTGATGAAATGGACCAGTTAGAACATACTCAATAGAGAAATATGACTCACTATTAGGAGTTAAGAAATAAGATTGGATGGGGAACACACCCATGTAATAGTAAAATATTGGAATAAATTACTTTGGAAAGGATACATAATCATGTAGATACAAACAAGTAATCATGATTGTCATCCTGCCAAGCCCAAGATGCTCTAGTACACCTCATCTCACCTAGACATCACATTCACCCTTTTGAATGTAAAATTCACCATTTAGTTATATGAATGTCACAATATGATGATAGAAATCAATGAAGGATTGATAATCCTCTAGCCAGTCCATCCCAAGTATGACGTAAAACATGATCATATCGAGGGAAAAAGATTCCATTCAAATTGGTATCCACCAACCACAAGGGTACACTCCCTATACTAATGTGCATCTTTGGTTATGATCCCCATAGGAGTTTTAAGTGTCATAATGACCACAAAAAATTTGACCATGAGCCCATGGTTTTCTTTGATAGGTACATGTGTAAATATTTGTGATGTGTCTATATCAAAAAGAATATATGCAAGAGTTGAGGATAATAAAATCACACCTCTCACTATATATGGCCTTCACCCTACTCCTTGGGGTAGGTTTTACTTTATAAATATTTAATGAACTATAGCCCTATGATATAAACTCACTGCCCCAAGTAGGAATGCTCTATTGTATCGATACAACTCATGTCTGGTTTCCCTGTCCATGACCACCACCACCTCAGTCTGATCGATTATTAATTTTCTACCTCCCAGCCTAACGCAAAGCTATGAAAACCACTCCTGATACTGGTTTCGAATATGAGCCCCTTCCACTCACTACTGTAGGGAAGGACATATAATGATGATTCACATGACCCATCGTGCCACAAGATCAATGATCGACTATGTTATGATATCACTGATTCTTTATGTGTCCATGTCTTCCACAATAAGGACTGAACTCCAACGTACCAATACTCATAACTTGACTGATACTCATCCCATAGAAAGCCTCAAAATGGCACTTCTTACCTAAAGAAACTGAACCACAAGGATGGGAGACTGCACTATTCTACTCTAATCCCCCACCTTAAATCATGTTCCATTCTATAATCAACATATGATTCACAATTTCTGTGATAGTGGTCAATCTAAACACATTGACCTAATAATGAACAATGTGCTTGAGACCTTATTTGAAGAATCATTCCCTCAATAAATATTCATTGAGGTATGCCAGTGAAAAATGATATAACTCTATAATGCATGTTGAGTACTCCACAACCATTATGGATCCCGACTCTAGATGCATGAACTCACTAGCTCGATATTCCTTCAGAGTCTTGAGGTAATAGTAGTCATAAAACGTAGTTTGAAAATCATCCCAACCATATATCATATCCTTTAATCCTAGTTCAATACATCTCACCAGTGATGTTATTCTCCATATAGTAGGTAAAAAATGATCATTACTGTCCTCTCAGGAGGTGTATCCAAATTCTTTATGATTTGTTATGTAGTATCAAGACACTTATCTGTATCCTATGTATCGACTTCCCTTGAAAACATAGGAGGATGTTGCTGCTAGAACACACACATCCACTCTGCAGTAGAAAAGGAAAGCTACGTTGTTCCTTGTAATGTCTACATGAAGTGATAAAACAACTCATGGAAAAGTTACTCTGCACCTCCATTTAAAACAATATCTGGTTCTACAACTCATAGATATGGAGGATCCACTGGTAGACCATTCCCCTGCCTCTAGAGTGATGTCATCATCACCCTCCTGGTGTATGACTTCAGGTTATCATGGTGGCATGATTATAAAATGACAAACACATTCCTTATAAATATTTGTTGTCAAAATTCACAAATAAAAGTGTAGGAAATGTTAATACATTCCTACAATCTAAACATACAAGATAATCAGTTCTTAAATCTAGGACTTGAAAAATAACAGCTGAAAAAGTCACAAGTGACACTTCCTCTTTCCCACTCAAACCTAGATCTAGGTCATGTTTTCAATATTTCAATTACCCATTTTATTTCCATAATCATATCACATTTCATTTAAAATGGTTGAACCATATGGTTCACAAAATTATGATTTGTAAGGGCCCGTAGTACTTTTGAATCAAAAATTTTTATCTAGCTGATCTATACCATAAAATTTTCCAGTCTAAGTGTCTCCATGTTCCTAAAGAAATGTGCCACAATATTCTACATAGGGCATCTATTGTATCCTAATTCGAAAGACACTACTTTGGTCATATAAGGCACCCTCTATTCTAACTAAGTTTCTCAATCCACTAAAACAAAGTCTATCACAATAGTAGGTCTTTTTATAATAGAACCAATAAAAAAATCCTGAAAATATCATTGCATCCTATATGGCATGGCATAATACACAAAATGTGATTTCTAATAAGTGCCAACAATAATGCAAGAGATGGAATACACTCATATCAGTAGATTGAAACAAAATAGATCCCATAATTGCATCAATGATAAAATCACAATTCTATTTCATCACACAATGGTGGAATAAAATCAACTATTACAGTCATAATTTATAAAATAACAATTTTATTTGAGGTAATTTTAATTTTTCCATTATGTGGGTATGCTATGCCCAGGAAAAAAATCATTAGAAAATTCCAATACCTTCTTATCCTTCCCTATTGTCAAAAAATAATAAACTAGAAAATGAGAGTATGTGATATCACATTGTAAAATACCTAAATAAGTTTCAACTAAATAGTTCCCCAATCCCTATTGGCCACATTGGCTTAATCACATCTACCCAAATTCTAATGGTTTTATTATCATAGATTGCCAAGGGAATATCTATGTGGATACTACTACTTTTTTACCAAAGTGAAACACATTATAATATTAATAAAAGATAGTAACATTAGCTGGTGTAAAAATCATAAAATAGTTGAATAAACATGATAAGAATATACAAATAAGCTAAAAGGGCTCTTTTATACAAAAGAAGATTCTACATGTCATGTTTCTTCATAAGTTCCTAAATAGGATATCAAAAATAAAATGCAATATATGTGTCACAATACCAAAAAGTAAAAAAATCACTATATCTCAATAACATCACAAGCCTCAACTTGTTCCCATGCTACCCTACTTGCAAGCATCGAATAAAATAAATCATCAAACTGCGGGCATTTTCCTCAGTCCCTACCTGCATCCAAATATTTTTTCCAGGAACCCAATGGTAGCCCAAAAATTATGTGAGACGGAATCCTTGTAGGTAACCACCCAATGATCAATAAAAGTCATAGTTGGGAAATATAACAAGCTAAAGTAGTTTGCAACATAAAAAAGGTAGGTAATAATAAATAGTAAGGTGACCATGTCATAAGTCATGTTACAGTGTATTTCCTGAAAAGGATCCCAACAAATCATGGTCAAGTTTCTTTAACAAGGAAGATAAAAATAATGTATAAATAACTAACACTTCCTTAATATACATCCAGAAATTTCATGTTAACCAAAAATGTGATGTACAATATGTGTGTGATTAGTCATAACCTTTTTGTATAACCTGAAGTTTTAGAGCAACTATGGAAGAGCCATTCAATAATGAATATCAAAATTCAGCATGGTCATTCCATATAATCAATATGTCTGACCACGAAGGGATGAATCCAATGTGTATAAGACCAAGGCATCCTCATCAAGTCCCAAGAGTATCTATATGGAAACAAATTTAGTCTTGAGTTTGGGACCAAGGAGTATGTCTACTGATCATGTCCACTATGAGCCCATGAAAATCTAGACCCAAGGGGTAGAAAATCACAAGGCTCCCCACATAATAAGAATCCAAATAGAATTTAGGTCCGAGGAATTATCTACAACTATTATTCCTTATGGTGTATCATACCCATGACATCCAATGAAAAAAATCATCAACCAAATCAATTCCCATTTCATACTGTGAGTATACCCACTCATTTACAAAGTTGCTAAATCAACCATTCAAGCAATTAAAATAAAATTAACTAGTAAAACTACTCATATAACCATTCACATTAAGACCATTTAATCAACTAAACAAGCCAAAACATGTCACCTTAAAGAAATAGTGTAAATATACATATCCTATTAGTAAATTCAATTTAATTTTATTAAAAAAAGCTTCCTATGACTAGGAAAGATCAAAACACACCCCTTGGTTAGTTTCACAATAGAATATATGAAATGAACACCCCATGGATTACCTTGGTTGAAGAAACAACCTCCAACTATGCTCAAAGGAAATGAATAGTATACCTAGCATGTTCTATTATATTTAATTAAGTTAATCAATTAAATTTTGAGGTCATGTTAGAAAATTTCCTAGGCAGCATAATAAAAAATATCTTAACAAATAACTAAACCATTTGGGAAAATTATAGAACACATACAGTAGGTCTATAAGTGATTTCTCATCTAGTATCAGCTACTAATTCAACTTAGATCAGAAAAAATGTATAATGGATGAATAGCTTGGAAATTTGGAATATCATATTTCACATAAAAAACTTCATCAATTCTGAATGAAACCAATAATGAAAAAAATAAGAATTTATATATTGTTTACATGACTCCAATAAGATAAAAAAAACTTAATTATGAGTTAAAATGGAAGAATGAGACAAAAATCTCCACAAATCGGTCAAGGATGAGCTCATAAATAGCTGTTATCCAAGTGGGGGTAAAATTTTGCTTTAAAATAAAGGAATAAATATGGAAAAATTTGTTATTTTTTACCCAAAATATTGTTCTGCATGTTTTGGTCACATGTTTGGCCAAATTAGGCTCCAACCGTGCACCATCAACTTTAGGTTGGGGCCCTTTGTACGGTTAGTGCACACTATTTTCTAGAAATGTGAAAAACATGTCTTAGCTCAATGTAGAAAACATGCAATAATTCTCCAGAGCATTCACACAAAATCTGATATGTTTTTCCATCCATGTGGGATTTTCCTTCCCTCTACCAGGTATTGCATAGATACTAATAACCATGTGGCCTACCCTGCATGTTTTTTAATAACTGTGAGACATTCATTTTTCTCCCCAAAATGTGGGTTTCAAGCTCTGAACAATCCCTAGACACCCAAAATACCTCCAGTACCTCTGAAGGAATTTATATTAGGCATCAATTAAGAATTTAAACTAAAACAAAAGGATACATAACTCATATGAATACTTGGGTTCTTATAACTTCCAAGGAAAAATGAAGAAGTTTCTTTAATGAAATGGATTAGATTAATGGTCTCTCTATGATATCATTGAATATTAAATTCATTAATGTGGAAAGTGTTCACATCATGAAAATCCATGTCTTAATGGGAATTCTTTTGAATAAAATTAGAATTTTTTAATGAATAAATTTTATATTTCTAATGATGAATATACTAAAATTAAGGAATAAAATTATGAATCGTAGCTAATTGTTGGAGAAGGAATTGAGGTGAGTGAAGTATTTATGTATTGGAGTTACAATTTTATGTTATATGAATCATGAAATATATATGTATTATTCAATATAATTTATTCATTAAGGATTTAATTTTTTTTAATAATGATGATAAAATAGAAAAGTGATTGAATGGTTATGCGATATTTTAGTCAAGGGGATACAACCATTAATGTGTTCTGGTTGTTGAGATAATCATATTTGTGTAAAGAGATGTTGGATAAGAATATGTAAATTCTATAGTATTGATGACATTGTAGCTGATTCATGGGTTTGGGAAAAATTAGTTAATGTAATCATTGATAGAGTGTAAAATATTATTAGATCTGTTAAATATGGATTTATTTAATGGATGCAGTAGAATTAAAGATTTCATTTATATTTCATTGTAATTTCAGTTATTACCGAGCTTCAATAGAATACATGAAAAAGGTATTCAAAATATTTGGGTATGTGTCTTTTAAGAAGCACCTAATGATATTTGTGGAATATGTTATGTTGAGTTTGGGAAATTAAGTGACCTTATTTATTGATTATGTATTTTGGAAGGGTTGTATGGTTAACAATTTATGGAATTTATTATGTTAAACTTTGGATGTGGTTTTAGATATCAATAATTTTCCATATGAGTATTTATTCAAAACATGTGATTTTTTGTGATGATACCTAAAGATATGTGGAATGTCTTATCATTATATTTATGGATCTTATGATCTTTTGGTAATAAAATAAGAACAAGACTATCCTTCATTTCTGGGAGGAATATATAAAGTATAAGTTGATCAAGGAACTTCTATAGGATTAAAATTTACTTAATAAATAAAAAAATATCATATAAGAACATTTTCTCATATTCTCAACCTAGATGGAAAAAGGAACTCCATTTCATTTGGAAAAAAATACTATAAAATTAATTTTTTTTACTATTATCATCATTTCTGATCATATCAACTATATTATCCAAACCACTTAGTTTTATGGATTTTAGATTTTTAATTCTCTCCTAATCATGTTCTATATCACTCCATCAGTATTTGGACATTATTGTTTTCTTT
The DNA here is from genome assembly GCA_963277665.1 of Viscum album. Classification (NCBI taxonomy): domain Eukaryota; kingdom Viridiplantae; phylum Streptophyta; class Magnoliopsida; order Santalales; family Viscaceae; genus Viscum; species Viscum album. The sequence goes on along the minus strand of OY728133.1, from coordinate 1,387,938,375 downwards.
TATGTCCATGTATTCACTTCCAACATATGTTCTCTTATTTGGAAACATGGTATGTGTTATTCATGTTTACTTTCATACATATATTAATCCTTTTCATAATAATGTTTAATTAACCCTTTTTTCAAAGTTATTTTCTATTATGTAATTTTCAAATGATAAACTATTAATGACTGATAGGAATTTTAAGGGTAAAATTTAATATTAGGGGGGTAGAATGTAACACCTCAAGTTTGGGTGAAATATTCATTTCAAATAATATTTAAACTTTTAGATATTTTACATTACAAAACCAATTATATTATCTTTGGTTACACACAACACCAATTTTTTCTTATGTTACACACAATAACAAGTTTATCATTTACTCTAGGCGACACCGAGTTTAAAAGAAATGTGAAATACTATTAAACTTGTATTATTTAATATGATAATTATCACATATCCATTAGAATGTTGTGTATTAAATGGATTAAACAAATTATTAAAATATATTTTATGCATATATAATTAATTCTTTGGTGACTAATTAATTAGAAATGAAAATAAAATTCATTCAAAATAAAAGCAAATCATTTTCTAAAGAAAAAACTATTTTATGCATAAAAGCGTGTTTTGTAAAAATAAATTAAAAAATTAACTCTTGGGAAATGATATTGATAAATTTTATATATTATATATTGAATATAATTCTTAAAATTAAAATTATTTATTATTTAGACAAGTGATAAAAATAAACCCTCTTTAGGCTTAAAATTGTATTAAAAATAGTTTTGTCACCTTTTTATTGTCTTGTTTTAGTTTTTTTAACACTTTAATAATTTTTTTGGGAAAAAATAAACTTAAATTTGGAAACAATAATACAAAAATTATATTATGGTTTACATGGACGATTTTTTCTAGAAATATTCTTTTTTTGAACAGTGAATATAAAGAATCTTACTGGAAAATTTCCTTTTCATTTAAATAATTTATAATTATAAATTGTATTTTTAATTATTTATAATGTTAATTTAGTAAAATTATACATGTACTAGTCCAATTTAGGTCATTATAATAAGTTTAATATTTAAAATTGATATAAAAACATTGAAAACTTTTGAAAACTTTCTCTTTAAAAATCCATTTTCTTGTCACGTCTACGTGATTAATTTTAAATTAAAATTTTCCAATTCTATAAAGGGAATTATAAATATTTTATTACATTTTTTAATCAAAATAATTAAAAATTTATAATCATTTAAATTTAATTTATTAATTAAATGTACGGTGAAAATATTAAAAAATTTACCCTGGTTAAGTTAAAAATGGGATTACTAGGGCATAAAAATAAAATGATATTGGGAAAATTTACCTATATAATTTTTGAAAAACTACTTTATGGAAATATTTAGACCATTATTAAAATAATTATTTTTAATAACTTATGTTGAACACTATTTACATTTGAAAAACTTGGGAGAAACTATTTTTTTTCAAAATACCAAGTGTGTCCTCTCCCCCAATTATAAAAGGCAACCACCTCCTCTCTCTTATTAAAAAATTATAACATATTTAGTTGAGAAAATAACTTCCAAAATTAATTCCAAATTTACCTAACTTAATAATAGAATCCTTCTTTTTTATATTAATATATCCTATGAATGATTTTAGTGCAAACCTAAGGTGGAAATTCGAAGAGGAGGTAATTTTCTTCAATTAGCCATTTTTTTATTTCATCCTACACATACATAAATTATTATTATTACATTATTATATATTAAAAATAGAATATTAAATTTAATTATATGATTTTATGTTAATTTCATGACTTAAAATAATCTTGACTTCCATAAAATGGGTTAGGAAATCATCGTTCTGGTGTCTAATGGACTACCATCTCATGAACCGATGTAATTCTTCATTCCATTTACACCTCTCACAGTTGGACATAATGATGAATTTATAGTTTAAATATTATATTTATTATCTTTATGGTGTTATTATTATTATATAATAATTATATCATACATACCATCATACTTTACATTTTGTGAGAATATGATAATGTGGTTTGTGTGTTTGAAGAAAAACCACATCGTGAAGGGAAGGGATTCATTCTCATTTACATATAATTTATTAAGGATTGGTTTTATAAATATATTTTATATATATTATATATAAATTATTCTATAATAAAAATATAACTTTTAAATTTGTTTCTTTTAATCTGATAAGAAAACGGAAGCATCGTTTATGCATATGTATAACCTACCGTCTCTATGAATGATGCATTTCATTTCCTATAACCAAATTTTATGTGTTAAATTAAATACATATATAATTAATATATATTATACTAATATAATGGTTGATATTATTTATATTATAGAAACTTGATCAATGTAATAGGACCCAAAAATAACAAATCAAAACTTATATGAAAAATAAAGAAATTATTACCCAAAACCCAATTCTAACCTGTAATATTTTATAAAAGAGTAATAAATTGTTATAAGTAAATGAAATATGGTATGATATATATAATTATAATTATATAATATATTTATAATAAAATTATATTTTTTATAAAGGATTTTTTAAAATGTACGATGGATATCAAGACTTATGATAAGGGATTTTTATCCCACTTTTATTTTCTATGAGACACATGCCATAGTCATAACATATTTTTTTATGTTATTTAAATAATTTACATGAATATATTTTATTTTTATTATAGGTAAATTTATTTTTATTTACATATAAATTGAAATATATCTCTTTCGTATGTTTTACAATTTAATTGTTAGCAAAGCAGTACAATATCTTTGTCTCAATTTCCATTATTTGAGACGTATGTTATGTTGTGAACCTATAGTCTTTCAAAAGGTGTATATAAAACCCCTTATAGATGTAATATCATTAATTAATTCAACCTCATGATATTTTTTTGTTTCATTTAATTTTATTCCTTCAAGGTTCTTATGATTCAATGATCCCAATGTGGTAAATAATTTATGTTACAATCTCAACATTTATCAGGATTTATTTTGATTAAGTCTCAAAAGTTAAGATATAAAAATATAAATTTTAATAATTCTCATGAATTTTCATCTTATTTAGTTATTCATGATATCTTCATGTAATGGTACCATTTTTACTACCTTTGGAACTTAAAATATTTAAGAAAATGTTATCATGAAAATCCATCTTTATTTGATTCTTCTGTTGGAAATCAGTTTTCATATAAAACCATGTCTTCTACAAAAGTTTTCAAAAATTATTTATTACTTTCTTAGGATTTTTAAAATAAAATTTTACACATGTTTTTATTTTCACAAAAAAATTTAATTGAATATTCATATCATTTTCCAAAGAATTCCCCTTTTTCTTTTACCAAAAAATGTGAAATGAACCTTTTTTTAATGTGTGTAACAAGAATATTATTTTAATACATCATGAAAACCATTTATTAGATTATTCATTTATAATTTTTCTATTTTATTTTCAACAAAAAATATTTTCCAAATTTTTTATGTTTTATAATGGGTTTTTAAATTTCGAAAGGATATTTTTCTTAAGAAATGTTTTGAATTATTTTTAAAGCTTCCTTTATAAGTTTTCAATGTTATTTTCAAAGAAAACCAATTTAAAATGTTTTATATTTTAAAAATGAATTTTCAAAAAAGATTTATTTTCCTTAAAAAAAATTCCAAGTGATCATTGAAAATACTTATCCGTCTAAGATGATATCGTTTTATGCAACATAATCTTCGCTATGGATAATAACCAAGGATACCATTTTTATTATTTTTCTGCATAAATTATGTTTATGATGACAGAATGTTTATGAAACCCAACTCTCTTCCATAGGTTATACCATTATAAAATAATTAATAAACCTTATTCTTTTCATTAGTTATTCTATGTTGATATTATTTTTAAACCAACCACTTTTCCATAGGTTATGATATGACAAGATTTTTATGATACTAACATCACTTCATGGGTTATGTTATGATGAATGTTTATGAAATTATGAATTAATAAATAAGGTATTCATTATGTGATGGGTGGAACCTATATCTCCCTTCATTTAATGGGTATGTATTTATATCTAATGAGGTAGATAGGGATGAAATAGGGAGTGAATTCAGTTCAGCAAGATAAGGATAGAACATGGAGTGAACCAAGTTTAGTTAGATTGGACTTGAATGGGAGTGAAACCAGTTCAATAAGGTATTTTTTCAATTATGATAATTTGGAGAGTGAACCTATGCCACTGTGATGGATTTGGTAGTGAGTCTTAACTAATAGGGAAGTGATTTTATATATTTAATTGTAATACATAAATCTATGTCTTATGATAATGTTATGTTCACATGAATAATATTCTTAGATTCCATTATGATTCATATCTTTTGAACTACCCATATATATTCCATGGATCAATATTATTATTTTTGATATTTATGGTATGGTTTTCAAATGTTATGATCATGTTCTAACACCCTTTTGTTAATTTTATTCTTACGTATCTCCCTTGTTTACCCATACTGAGCATCGAATATGACCATTTATTTTTACTTTCTCATCATAATCAGTTATTTATTTATTGGGAGAAGGAAAGTATAAAGAAAATAAAGGGATGAAAAAAGAGAATCTAGGGGATAAAATAATGAAAAACAATGTAATCCCCTATAATGATGTTAACCCATTAGGATCTAAAAAAATCAGATTATATAATAAAGAAATGTCGGAGTTATGATATTCTATAGAGGCAAGGTGATCTGCCACTTTATTCCCCTCTTTCCATGTGTGAACCACATTAATGTTTTTTGATAGCATGCCTTAACATTTTCTGATGATATAGGAAATTTTCCAAGTAATAGAACTGATGCCTTGTAGGGAATTGAGGAGGATACGGTAATTAGTTTCAAATTCAAAGGGATGTTCCCCTGGTGGCAAATGGAAAGACCAGTGAGGAGGGAGTGAGCCTCTGCCTATAGAGAAAATATGCAACCAAAGTGTGTATTGAATGCCAAGATAAATGATCCTCTAGTGTCACAGATATCCCCTCCTCCTTTCATGACCCTCGAGATATAGAACCCATCTGTATTGAGCTTTAAGCCCATGGGAGTAGGAGGCCATTATATCCATTGGCTTCACAAGGTAGTGCCCCCCCGAGATGAGGGGCTTGGATGCTGGAAGTAACCAGATAGAGGGATGGAGCATCTTGACATTTTCATGAGAGCATGGCAAGGTCAATTAGAAGGATTCAAACTCTAGAGATGATTCCTCTTGCTATCGAGTGAATCCCCTTATACCTCTCTTTTTTTCCTGTCCTTCCATAAGAACCAATATCCATCTTGAAAAATTTTGTAACACTCCATTTTCTCTAGATCCCTATAACATGAGCAATGGAACCAGCTGCAAAGAAGCGACTCTTCTGGCAGATTGCTAGAAGAAAAGATAGTAAAATCCCTGAAGAAGGACAAGACATCACGTGCCCATTCACCCTCGAAGAAAAGGTGGGACACACTTTCCTCTTTGTGATTGACAGATCATGTGCATTAGAAAACCATGTTGATCATGCATCTTCTAATTTTCTCATCGGGGGGGTTCACATTTTTCCTAATCTGCTACATTAAAAAGTAAAACATTGTTGGAATTTCCATCAACTAGACTTCTCTCTAACAATAATTATGCCCCTTGAGAGAAAGGTAATTGCGGTAATTAATAGAATAGATGGCTCCTGATGATGACAGAGTAAACATGCACAAATTTGGATCAGGGATGAGCTCGATAAGGATACAAATGCTTTACTGGATTTCGTTCAGAACTTCCCTGATGAATTCTGGGTATTTCCTCACCTCCCTGAAGAAATGTTTTGTGGGTGGGCATCCCAAAAATATAAGCACTCTGCCAACCCAATTATAATGCCAGAAGGACAGATCCCCCTCTAAATTAATCCTACGTGTGTGAAGAAGCATGTCTGTAAAACGAGGGAGGATAATGGACACAAAAGGAGATGTGTGGATTCCATGAATCTCCGGGTAATCTTCACAAATGTTCTACATGACCCTACCCCAATCTGAGATCCAATCATGGATTTCCCATTCCATTTTATCATACCTGTTGAGGGGAGTGTCTGCGAGGCTTCTAACATTTATACTATCTTCATGTATGGGTCTCACTATCTTCACCAACGACACCTAATGGTGTTTTCCTTCTACAAGAGAATCCCAGATGAAGAAGGCCAAGATGTTGTATTTTTTATAACTTTTTATGAACATTGATGGTATATCAGGCATAGACGAGAGAGGCCTAAAGAATTCTATTAACTAGTGCAATCCGGCCCCCAAAGGAATGAAATCTATTCTTCTAGTTGAGGATGCAGTTATTGACCTTGTTGGTGATGTGATCAAAATCACTAATCTGATGTCTACCCAAGGATATAAGGGCTCCAAGATATTCCATGGAAAAACATCCACTATGTATATCCATAAGATGGCCCCAAGAAGGACATCCAGCTAGAATAGCATTTTCTATAAATAAAAAAGTTGCTCTTACATCTGTTAACAACATGCCCACTCCAATGGAAATATTCCTCAATTGCCTTGAGAAGGCCTTGGACCGACCTCTTATTGGCATTCATGGAGATTAATTTGTCATCATAAAACCTGAGGTGGGAGATGGGTAGAAGATTCATCCTTCTTCGGAATGGGAGGATCTCACCCTTTATCATGCCTCTATGGATGAGGCGGCTGAGGATGTCTTGTGTGAGGATGAAAAGGCTCTGTGTCAAGGGATCACCCTATCTTAGACCACATTTATCCTTAAATAAACCATGATACTTCCCCATTAATGTTACATTTATCTAATAGGAGATAAAAAATTTAAAAATGAAGTCAGTAGCCTTGGGGGAGAAACCCATACCTGAGATCATCTTGTTGATGAAGCTTCCTTAAAGTCTATCAAATGACTTGTTCATGTCAGGTTTGATGTCCATGTTTGAACCATTGTTCTTTTTATTGAGATCTATCATTATCTCTTGGGCCAATTCAATATCGCCTTGTATAGATCGTCCATTCACAAATCCATGTTCTTCAATGGAGACCCACCGGGGAAGGTGATTTGAGATCCTTGAGTTGATAATGAATGAAAGAACTTTGTAACGGATGTTTCCCATGCTGTCCAGCCTATAATGAAGAAAATGGAAGAGGGGTTCCTTATTTTGGTAACGAGCACCCGAGTAGTAGAACATGCCACTCTAGTAAAGATACCTCCCCTAAAAAAGTCACGAATGGCCTCTGGTAAGTCATTTTTGACCACATCCCAAGAGTCTCTATAGAACATACCTAGAAAACCATCTAGACATGGCGCACTGTCCACTTTGAGGTTCATAACTACCTCAACAATTTGTTTCTACAAAGGGATGTCCCCCAACCTCTCATTTTCTTGTATAGAAACAAGATTGGGAATGTAATCCAGAATCCCCTCTCCATCTCCCGGGTAGCCAATAAACATCCATATATTTTGTCTAGAAAGATGATGTTTGGAGATGGAATGAGCAAGGGACCCACAACATACCTATCATATGAATAAGTATCATCATAAATCAAAATATTTGTCTAAACAAAACATTTCATCTCTTTGAAACAACTGTGAAAATATTCAGTGTTCCTATCACCGTCACTAAGACAACAAATCCTCACTTTTTCCCTCGCAAGGTGTCCTTGTTTAAGGATCATGATCGTGAGAGTATCCTTCTTAGTGGAAAGGTCTTCAATGATCAAGTCATTTTTGACCCCCTCCAAGCTAGACTCAAGACGATCAACATCCTGTATGATTGATTCAATTTTCCTATCTCTGTGTGGTATGTCCCTCAACCAAGCCTATAACCTGAATTTGAGCCTCCCTAGTTTGTTATGTATGGAAAACCAATAATTAACCTGAGTGGGTTCACTCCATGATTCTCTAAAAAACTATTGATAACCCGTTAGGAAATTCCAATGCCGAAGGAATCTCAAATGATCATGGGTCACTTGACTCGTAGAGAGGGAGACCAGAATTGGAGAGTGATCTGTGATCCCACGCACTAGGTGTCTGACCTTAGTGTTGGGATATAAATCAATTACTTTCATGTTTCCAAGGAATCATTCCAAGAGACTCTAGGAGCGTCACTCACAAAGTTGGTTGTTTCACCATGTAAAACCATAATTTGAGTATCCGAGGTCTATGAGGCCTTCGCCCGCCATGAAGTGAGCAATGTCCAAAATAGATTTCCTGGGGGAAGGTCCTCTCCTTTGTTTTTGTTCGGGTTGGTAATGACATTAAAATCTACCTCAATAAACCAAGAGAGGGTACCATGATCAAAGTAATTTAGATCATCCCACAAAAGTTCCCTATGTGGGGCATCAAAAATCCCATAAATGAAGGAAACAAATAAGGATCCATTTTCATGGGTAACCTTGGTAGTGATTTGTTGGTCGCCTTCCTAAAACAGGTCCATAGAGATGTTCATGTTACAGAAGATCCATAAATGGATGTTTTGGATGGGTCTGTATGCATGGAACCATGAAAATTAATTCTTATGGAAAACTTATCGATTTCAGAGATATAATGCATATGTTCAAGAAAAGAAACAAGATAAACCATGAGTTTGTGGATAATAGAATAAAGCAAATCTGTTTTGACCTAGGTACCAAGTCCACAAGCGTTCCAAATGAGGACAATAATCATTGAGCAACGAGCACCCTGGCATTGGACCCTAGGTTTTTAGCCATATGAAGATGGGAGGAGAGCTCTTACCTTAATTTCATGAACATAGATCTTGTACGTATACCTATATTCCAAGTGGGAGGTGATGTATTGGGGGTGAAAAAATCCATGAACAATTTTTCTTTTCAAATATCTGTATTGATTAAAGGATACAGATTTATCAATATTTCCCCAACAAACCATATTAATGTTAAAGTATGAACTATATATAAAAATGTTATATAGTTTATGAAATGATAATATCGATGATAAATAATGTGGATATTTTGATGAAATTTATGTTCAATGATCAATGGAAAGTGAATGAATTATTTGGGAGTTAGTGACTATGGATAATGGTTCAAGGATGTGAATATCAACACAATAATTTGTTAAAATAATAATAAGCCATTCAGAGGGAGAATAAGAATGGTATTTGTAAAAATTATCTTCAATGTAGGATAATTATCAAAATGTTTTTTTGATGTTAATGAATTGAAGTACCATAAAATGATCTTTTAAAACATTCTTGATGAAAATAGTCTTAAAAATTTTCAATGTGTCTAATACCACTTTGAAAATTTTGTATCATAAGCCCCCAGAAGGAATAGAAATAAATGAAAGTTTTAAATAACATAAAGATAAAATAATTTCGGATATAATATATCAAAAGTGTAAGTATATACTCTACACAAAAGTAGTTATTGGGGAATATGACATTTATCTCACAGATGTAAAGAAGTGAGATAAAAATCTTTTACCTTGTGTCTGAATGGTCATGTATGTCTTTATATTACTAATTAATAAAAATATGTTAATTATTTAAATTATTGAGACCCCTTTTCAATTTTATTGTTACTTTTATTTAACATATTACAATTTCATATACAATTACATAAACAATTAAGTCTACGTTAGATATTTCGACGAAATTTGGTTCATGTGTCAAAAAAACATCACTAGGCTGACTATGGTAAAATGGGCCATTATATAAACATCTCCAAAATAATAATAATGAAATTATTATCATATTTCTAAATAAATTATTATTTTAAAACCAAATCAATAATTATGGTTATGAAAAATGTAACAATGTTATAATCATGGAAACGATATGTCGTACATATGCATGAGTAACATTTACATTTTTCAATTATCATTGTTGAAGGAAAATATGTAACATTTATCATTAAAAAATGAACATTATATCATAAATAAAATTTTAATCAATCATATATACTTATATATATACTCTCTTTATGTAAAAGGGATCATATCACATCGAGGAGGTGGTAGTTCACATGTCTACGAATGACGTTATCACTTTTTTAGTGTGTGAAAATGGTAATATGGAAAAGGATATATTATATTTATAAGAAGGTAATTATGTCACTAATATCATATTAATTTATTTTCTATGACATATGTTTTTTAAAATCATCATTAATACATTCAATTTAATGTTTGAACGTATAACAACACTTTGACAAGGTGGTAGTCCACATATCCACAAACAATGTTATCATAATTAAAAAAACGATAAGCTTAATGGTATGCAATATATAAAAATTTAATAAGTATTAGGACAACATAAATATCATAAATATCATATTAAAACAATGTTTCCATTATAATTCCCAACCATGAAAGGTTGTAAAGGAAAAGTGAATGACATAGTTTTGAGAGGTTGTAATCTGTCGTACACATGATTTTTAATTTAGCTAACAATTTGATAGAGGTGTGTTTTCCTGAACCATCCCAGGTTGACCTAGAACTGGTCAGCTGAGAAGATCTGTGACATGGAACGAAGGGAATTCTCAATCCCTATGAGTTGAAAACTAGTGTTGTTCATCAAAAGAGTTCCCAAAGGGAATGATTTCTCCCAAAAAAATAAACTTAAAATTGGAAATGAACAATGTAGAAAAATATATAAAAAATATCCAAACTGAATACACTTTTTATACCTAAATATGAAAATAAAAAAAAAACCTATACAATAAAACCCAAACCAAAACCTGATATCCCAACATATCCATGAAACCCTAAGGGACAATCTCAGATATGATGAACCTCTATTGCCCATGGCGATCACAGCCAAGCTATGACCTTCACCATGAGCTAAAAATAGAAAATCACTATAGGATTCTATATTAAAACATAGTAGGCTAGCACACTAATCTATTCCGAATTCAATTCCATTAAAATAAAATAAACATCATCCTCAAGTTTCAAATACAATATACAGAGTAATATTTTCCACAATTTTTACGAAAAAACAAAACACAGTATATTTTCGAATTCCATTCCAAAAGAAGGTTGGCTTCCATTAGATATGCATATAAATTTTCAATGGTAATGTGATGCTTTCATTTCAAAATGTTACCGGAGATTATAAAACACATTTTTTTAGAAACAATTTTCATAAAATTTTACATGAAAACTTATCACTTTCCAAGATAGACCCCAAACATGATAGCACTCTAATAATAATGTAATAAGGTCAATGGAACTAAACACACAAGAGTAACCATGTAACTAGAATCATACTCAACACTACAAAAATCTAAGTTCCAATAGACATGGGTGAACCTAGAAGATCCTAAATATTATAGAACATACTAATATATGAGACCCATCCCATGAAAGGATGCCTCAAATGATGAAGATAAATGCACCCTAAATACTCATCCACCCTAACTCATAACAAACTGAGGGGAAAATCCCATAGCAATAAACATCAATACAACCATGTGATATGTGACACTAGCTAGTGTGTAACCATATCGATATAGTAATCATTCTTAAAAAATTATCTCACTATTCTAAGTTACCATGTGGAATTTATAAAGGGGGTGAGCCTACCGATGCTAACCAAGAATCCAATGACATTTATATAAAATAAAAATTCAACAATAGACCTCACCCTGAGTCTCCCCACGGGTGGATCTCATGCTATAGAACAAATAGATCTTAAGGATTTCATACTGAGGATCTCCAATTATGATAATGGATCCCAAGGATTCCATTTCGAGGACATACCATCCATTAAACATAAACAAAGAAGGAAAATCGTCTAATAGAGGTTTTCTAAAAAACACTTTCATTTTTTTCACAAAATTTCCAAAATGACCCTTTAAACATTCTTCAAAAAAAACCACAATTTTTAGATGAAGAAAACAATCTTTACAGAAGGTTTAAACACACAATTTTCCATTTCAAAACCATTAATAAAACAATCTTTTTAATGAACTCATACAACATTTACAAACCAAATCCATTTTTTAAAATCCCAAATTAGCCACAATCCATCATCACATGTCAATCCAATTTGAAAAGCCAAATAAAAACCTCTTTTATACTTTAATCCACTTGAAACTAATTCAAGAATAAAAAATTTTTAATTTCTCATGCCATATATTTATTAACAAAGGAAAACCATGATTTAAATTCCAAAAATACACACAAAATCTAACTGGGCATTTCATCGAACATATGGTGTGCAATATTCAAAAAAAGAATTGTAGTCATCAAAAAACAGTGGACAAATCCATACATTTTACACCAAAAGTATTATCCAATAAAAAAACTACAGTATTAAAAATATAATGATGGTGTGAAAAGCATGAAAACAATTAATCTCAAACTTTAAAGGATTGTGAAAATGAATCCTACTTCAAAACCATGGATCATCAATGACACACACCCAAAAATACACCACTAGAGTTCCAATAGAAATGATATATTGATTGGAACCATAAATGAAAAACCCATATTATACACTACCCTTGGTATGAATATCAGCTAAACCTGACCACTGGGTTCATAGGAGAAAGGGAAAATGTATGAAAAGAAAATGACAAAGAGAAGGGAGTTGCAACCTTTGGATCTGGGTGGAGGATCACCCAAAAATCACATCAAAACCCACTTTTAGGGGGTTGTAGGAGTCAAAAACCACCATGAGAGGAATCTAATTCATAGGTTATGAATAGGGGAGGATAAGGGAATAATATATAATTAAAAATATTGAGAAAATAGAAAAAACATCTTTCCCATGTGGCTTACATAGTTTGCTCACACGGTTTAATAAATTGTGCACATACCTTGTGATTTCCCACAATATAGTGTTGCACGAGTTGCACACTTAGGCTTCACAATTACTAAAAACATGCATAAACCATGCGAACCCCTGTAAACATAGCTATAAGACGAAACTAACAATGAACATTAACCATGTGACCTAGAAAAAGTCCCCATAAATTACCCTTTTCACCCCAAAACTCATCTAACTCAAGGGGATAAACCATCCAAAAAATACACCCCATGAAAAGGGGCCACTAGGGGTGTTACAAAATCATTTTACAAGTCAAAAATTTTTCATACATTTAACGCTAACCAATATAAGGTTCACATTCGACCTAAAACCATTTAAACATGATGTTTAAATGTAGAACACCTAAATCTTGTGAGAAAAATCCAAGAGCCAAAAGATAATCTGGAAGAATGGTAAAAAACTTATTGTGACAATTCTCCCCACCACAATGCCTTCCACCCCCAGAAAGCCAAAAAAAATTCTTGTTGATCGATCACTAAATAAGGATTCTCCAAACAACATGATCCAACCCCTGATCTAAAAACATACCAACAAGGTCAAACTAAACTATTGCCTCTTGCTCGAAATAGACCAAAAACTAGAACCACTTCCCTAGAATTCATGAGAAATTTGAGCCACACCCTTCACAACCATAATTCTAATAGAACCATTGGTTGCACTCAACACAACCACATTTACCCAAACCAAAATAGAAACTCATAAATCAAATAACTTCAAAATAAATACACTTCAACTAAACTAACGTCAAAATGAAACCAAAATAGATCACCAAAGGGGGGAGGCCCAAAAGTACTCCCCACCATTTCATGTAACCTATTAATTATTACAAATAAAATATTTTTCCCCAAGACCCATGGTGGATCTCCCCACCATTAAGAACAGCTGAGATTTAAAAACACAAAAACTTCCCCACACAGACAAAACAACCCCACCATAAGGGGAGGGGAGGGAAGGGGAATAATGATTGGAATACTAGAACCAAATATAAAAACTACCCATGAATCATCGCCTCTAGAAAACCACATACCAAATATGCAACTGATTCATATGGGCAGTCCACACAAGGATGCTCATCAGAAATAAGTATCCAAGAAGATACAATCTAAGACATTCAATGGGGGATAGGTCCTTCAAGCACTTTACAAAAAGAGGAAATTTTTAGTGATTGACACACCATAATAGAAATATATTAACTACCTCACCAAAAAAGTGGAGGCACAAGTTTATCTAAACTCATCCTAACCACAAGATTCATGACTATGCACCATCATTACTCTGTGACCTTTGGCTAGAGCCTTGATGTTTGAAACAACCACTACCTCAAATTTAAGAGCTGTTAATGCCTAACTGGATCGCCTTATTTTGGAGACATAATCTTCCACATAGCACTCCATGTAGAAATTGAAGACCAAGAAACACCAAAAAAAATCACTTACTCAAACAACGGACCTTTACTAAGATAGTGAATTTGAAGATCTAGACCCAAATATTTTTCACTCCAAACAAGGAGTAGAATGAACATGGAATCTGAAGAAACACACCAAAGACCAACAAGAAAAACTTATACCACCAAGATAATCAATATAACATAAGGAACATTAAATTGAACACAAAAATCTCTCTAATTTTGGGACAACTTTTGTGTATGAGTTGTAGTGGTTGTCAAAGGTTGTCAATGCAGATCAAAATGAAGAATTAGCTGCATTTTTAGTGGATATTGGTCAAAGTGATGATTTATAGAGAATTGTTTTGGATTCATTTCAATAGAGTTCATTCGTGGGAAATTTTCTATGTTGTTAAATTAGATGATTATTGAACTGATCCTAAGTATATATAAATGTATCAAAGGTGATAAATTGTCTTGTATAATGAATATGGTGAATGTAATGATGAATATGTTCTTTGGAATTAATATTACAAAATGAATAGAAGAATAATAATGATGATTGAAGAACTAGTTAGTTGGTCTTATATTTAATAAATGTGGCCCTGAAATTCTTATTTTCATACATTCTGTTTAAATAATTATTTTTATGATATTTACTTAAAACAATTAGGCAGCCAACCTAGCCAACCTGCTAGCCTCGACCAAGGGAGTATACGAGACTCATGGTCGACCACACCCAAGGGAAACCCACCTAGTCAACTGGTGAGCTACATGCAGGGCCATGTGTAAGTCTATAGGAGTATATAGGGGCGAGCTCATGCATAGGTTGGGCTAAGGGCCCCTGAAATCATGGTCGCAAAACACACCTGGAGAACTGGTTTGGTGTGGTACTAGAGAGAGGGGAGGATATTTTTGAGCTATAAATAGAGAGGCATGATTGATAAACCTTGGGTTACCTAAATATTCATTTCAATGTGGGATGAGTTTCTTAATGACTGGGGTGATTTAGTGAGCCATCACATCTATCAAAAAATCCTAGCCACTCATCTAATCTCATTCTCAACTCATTCAATCATGGTCGTCTATCACATTCCACCACTTGCAAAATTGAACAAGGGATGTTCGATTATCTCATTACATCTATATAATCCAAGCCATTATCTCCATTCCTCTGCTGATCATTGTAACTGCTTCTCACAAGATAAGAAGGCCAAACCACCATGACCAATTTATGGCTATCAAATAAGGATCATTCCAACATCGTGAGGATTATTGGATCGAACCAAGATCATACATGCATTCTATATCTTTCATGCATGTGGATAACTTGAAGATGAAGTATCGGCTGAATAAAATGAAGTTGCGTGGCCATTTTATGCTTGGATGAGATTGAGATTTCTGGAAATTAGGAGCATGTGATCCATATCATAGGAATGTAAGGATATCTTGAAGAATAAGAAGCTATAATAAAAAAGGAAATACACTGATACATGTAGCATATATTTTAAACGGGTTTGAAGAACTTAAAAATTGATGATATTAGGTGTTAAAAGGTAATATTTAATTAGGTACAATCTTGCAATATTTTTACATGGAAAAATATTTGATCTTTTCCTATAAAAGGAAAAGCCCTATGACCGAGAAAAGTTGTATTCCACATACCTGAGAGCTCTCATTTCCTAAAAAAATAGACACTCTCTGATCTTCCAATTCATGAAGGAAAAGTATGATCTATGAACTATTCCGAATTCGTGATGAAGAACCAAAAACCATGAAGGCTTTGTGAAGAGATAACAATTAACCATTCTAGTTTTGTAAAGGAGATCCTCACACACAATTAATAGAAGAAACACACATCCCATGCATGAGGAAGAACTAAAAACCATTCTGGTTCACTAAAGAAGAACCTCCACTACCAAAAAAATTGGGTTTCTGTAGAGCTACCCTTTAACAATGCTAAAAAAGTACTAATAAAGGGGGTTCCTTTATCATCGCTAAAAATAGTGCTGATAAAAGGAACTTTTAAAAGCACTAAAAAAAGCACTGTTAAAAGTGACCCTTTATGAGGGATTTTTTTAGCGCTGATGAAGGCACCCCCTTTATCAGGGCTTTTTTAGCGCTATTGAAGGGGAACCCTTTATCAACGCTTTTTTTAGTAACAATGATTGGGGGGCTTTATTAGAACTTTTTCTCTAGTGATGATAAAGTGTATATTTCAAAAAAAATCACGAAAAATAAAATATTGATATATAATTTTATTTATATTGATATAAATATAATATATATTTTTTAAATGTGTTTTAGATAAGTACTAATAGACTATCACATTTAATATATAAGAAATTTAGTGAAAATGACTTTAAAATATTTTAAAAAATATTATTAAATAATAATTTCTTATTTATCGTTGACTAATAAACATTTAATAACAACTTGAAGTTAAAAAATAAAAAAAATTGTTAAAAGATCTAAAATAAGATGAAAATGTTACTCAAACTTCAGATGACCATAAATTTTGATATGGGTGTTTATTTGAGATCTTCTACATATCAAATCCAATCCTGTGACAAGATCTAGGTACTAGTGATCCAAGGGAACCTTTTTTCAAATTTTTTGAGTCCAAAAGGCCCATAAGGCCTCTAGAATTGAGTTTTTAGTCAGGATACCTGGATTGTTTAACATTCAAAAAACTATAACATCAGATCTGGATGTCCTCTTGGCCCGCACCACATATCATATCAGATATTGTTTCATTTTATTCGATTTTACTAGTTGTGGAGTTGAAACGGATTTCGGGATTACATGTTATGGACTTTTTGACATTTTTATGGCTTTTCCGATGCACATATATATGTATTTAATGAAAAAAATATATGTCTGTCTGTATTTTATATATGAATGTATTTATATATTTATAAACACACATAAAAACAAATTTTATTAATTTATTTAAAACTAATCTTATAAATATATATTAATATACAAATAAATATATGGAAAAATTTAAAACAAAAAATATATATAAATCGATATAAATATATATTATTATACGAATAATTATATATATATATATATATTATAATATATGAACAATTATATATGTATTAATATAACTAAATATATTTATATTAATATGAATATATATTAATATACAAATGAATATTACAATATATATATATATATATCATTAAATTTAGAAAAAACAAAATGGAAAAGTGTTAAAGGTGCAGGAATGCAATGCGGGGGGTCTTAGGTTTGAGTTCTGGTGGGAGGAGGGGCACGTGGGTAATTGGGAGGGGGTTGCATGGGAAATTGCTATGATCGGTGAGAGGGAGGAGGCTCTGTCAAGCACTGATAAAATGTGTGTGTGGGGGGGGGGGGGGTCAAGCACTGTTAAAATCTCCATGCATGGTAAATTTTGTTAACTTTTTTTTAATTTTTTTTACTTTTATCCATGAAAAAAGGGCTGATAAAATGGCTCTTTTTCCAGTGCTAAAAAAAGCGCTGATAAAATACATTTTAACATCTTTTTTTAAGCACTGATTAAAGGGGCCTTTATTAATGGTTTTCTGAGCCCTGATAAAAGGGACCCTCTATCTTATCCTCAATTAACAATAAATTTCTATCACTATTAATTCCCTTTTCTAGAGCTGATAAAGGACATATTTGCAGTAGTGCACACAACCTGTGTGTAGAAGAGTTAGCCAACCTTTGTGAAAAGAAGTAGAACATGAACCCTGAATGGTTTAACCAAAAACTCAACGTGCTTCATGAAGAAGACCTATAATGCTCACTAGTTGGGTGCTCCTATTTTAATGTTGAAAAACTACACTATTTACAGAAGTGTGTTTGTGAAGTAGAATAATACATGCATGATGCACATGCACTTATGTGCATACTTTGAGACACCCAAGTGTGTATGAACAAGATGAACAAGTGAACAACATCCATTTAGGTTTTCATGAACAAAATCACATGCAAATGATTTATTGAGCATGGTTTCACAAAAAGTGAAGTAGAGTGAGTGTATAAGGTAAAGGGAAATACATATGTTCACGCACTCATGTACATTATTTGAACATACCCAGGGAGTGTGGATGGACTTGTGAAGAAGGAATAATTAAATGTGAATATGATATGAATGTTTACACAAATTCATAAAAAGATGGATCATTTGAGATACCTGAATCACTATTGATGATTGATCCTTAAATTTTTTTATCTAACCGGGTTAGAAATCAAGATTTGGTTTTTAGGTTAATTTGAAAGATAATAATTCTATATAAATGAGGTTTCGGTGAAATTTAGATAAACAAACACCAACTACACCAAGAGGAAGAGAATGTTACTAATACTATTTGCACTGTTGATATGGTGTATCAAGGAAGAAGAATGATAGTGTTCCTAACTAATGACTAATAATTATTTAGGATAGTTTAACTGTGTTGATGCTATGTTCAAGTGGCCCTTATTGTTTTTAAATTCACAAAATATGTTTTTGATTCCAGAAAAAAAGAATATATGGTTTATGTGTAGTTTTTTTCACTGAAGAAGAAGAATGTTAAGATTTTTCATCTATAAAGGTTGTTTTTATGAATAAGTAAGAAGGGTTACTTGCATGCTGCTAAGAAAGTTACAAGTCAAGATTGGAAGATCAAGAAGAAATGTGACATCCAAAATGTCTCAATAGGTGTATGACTTTATTGGTGTTAAAAATACTTTTC
Source organism: Viscum album (assembly GCA_963277665.1). Classification (NCBI taxonomy): domain Eukaryota; kingdom Viridiplantae; phylum Streptophyta; class Magnoliopsida; order Santalales; family Viscaceae; genus Viscum; species Viscum album. Next base: position 1,387,919,411 of record OY728133.1, on the reverse strand, counting down.
AATAGGGATAATACTATCTTGGGAGGAAATATAAAGAACCAGTAAGGAGGTGAAAGTTTCACTAGGTCATCACCATTTCAGGTAAGTATATTTTTTTCATTCACCCTCCAAATTATTGGGGCTCACTCTATCTTAAGCATTGTTTTCTAAGACAATTCACTATAAACTATTATTACATTATTTTATAGATTACATGTACTGGTCATACCCATACATAGAATGGACTAGCTTCTCTTATTTAGTGGTGAACACTGTAAAAACATCATGTACTTATTTTTATGCTTTAATATTATTTCCTGCGACAAGGAAAATAGAATAATAGAATAAATATCCTAACAGGTCAAGAGGTATAATGATAAAAGGTTACAATTGGTTTAATTATAGCCTTACACTGATCCACCACCCCCTCTCAGTGTTAGGCATATCCCAAGCTATCCCTCTCATATACTCCAGCTAAAAGGATGGGGTATCCTTTGAAGAGGTGGATTTAACTCTTTAAACACATGAATGAAATCCTTTGGTTGGTCAAATATAAATATTTCTAATGGGGAATCACCCATATTTTTACCAAAAACATTCATAAAATATCCATGGGGGTAAACACGGGGAAAAGAAAAAACCAAAAGATCTATCAAAACCAGATCATGATCCAAATATAACACAAAACATACATCACCTAAAAGGGAACCTCGCTCATAGATTCTGAAAACCATTATTAAAACCCACTAAACACTTCTTCAAGAACAAACTACCGAAATAATTTTATTCTCAAAACACAACATAAACATCACCCAAAAATCAAGACATAGAACACCAAATAAAAAACACTTCCAAAACATATGAAAATACTCCATACAATAATTGGTTTACAGAAACACCACAATTTCCAGCATAAAAACACTTTTGAAAAAGAAAACAAACTATGTTTTTTTACACTCACCAAAGGGGTTTCATTGACTCTCACTACCATGCATATTTCAATATCAATCAAAGAACATATCAACTCATTCAATACCATTCACTCATAAACCATGAAAATATCATACACCCTTCACCCACATCATCATCCAACAACTTCCCACAGATATCCATGCATATGAGAACTCATGGAACACACCAAAGGTTAAAAAACATTCAAATATTCGAAAACAAATCATTCAACCCAATTAAAAAATTCAGGAAACCTTCCAAAGGATAAATAACCACCATGTCAAAAACCTATTTTTAGATTCCATGTTTTAATCCATATCACCATGAAGAAAAATAAAATCCCAAGAATTTTCATCAAAAAAAAAACATTCACCTCATTCAAAACATCTTTTAGCAACTCAACAAAATCAATTTTGTCAGAAAACATTTTATGAAAACCCACCCCTTTTTATTTAAAAAATTTCAAAAACCAACATCAAAATTAAAAAAACTGTTTTCCATAAACCCCAAATTTTGATTATAGAAATCCAATCTTGTTAAATATTTACCATTTTACCCCAAGGGGTCATTTTATAAAAACTAATCTTTCTAATATCTTCCACAATAATAATTCTAGAAATACATTTTACCATTTTAAAAAACCCAACCACTTCCACTAAAAACCTATTTTAACAACTCTAACACAAGGGTTTTCAAAAAAAACTAATATCAATGAATACTCAAAGAAACATATGAGGGAAACTAGTTTCGATGCGTTTATTTTCCCTATGGTTGGAGGATATATTTCAAAGACACCACATTCATTGAGATCCTTCTAGAACCATTCCAACGGATCTATATGGCTTCCCAAGCCCTAAAAACGCATATATACCACTATTATAACTCCTTTTTCATATCCCAAACACCATAAAATCCATAAAGACCAATGAAACTAACAAAACCAGACTACCCATGGAAATAAAATGATCAGAACAAGTGAGGGTTTGTGGTGGCCTTCATGTTCCTATCCATCGAGTCTCGACAATCCCACTCTATATAACTTGACAACCTCATGTTTAAAATGGATCTCTGAAAATCATGGTCCCCAAAAGATCTTAACAATTATGATAACATTTTATCATGAACGAACCTGGGTCGACCCTGAACCGGTCACCAAAGATGATATGTGACATGGCCTGAGGGGCATTCCTAGTACCTACAGGCTTGAAACTAGTGTTGATCACCAAAATAGTGCACAATGAGAATTATTTTTTCCAATAATAAATAAAATAGAATAGAATAAAAAAACAATATATCCAACAGATAAAAAATTATCTGAAATGAACACCCTTTTTAATACATGAATTTGAAAATACAGTCAAAAAAATGGAATAAAACCAAAACTAAAACATAAGGACCCAAAATATCCATGCAATCTTGTGGGTTGCACTATGATACCAAGAACCACTATCACCCAAGGTAATCAAGACCAAGCTGATACCTACACCATTATCTAAAAATAGAAAATAACTATAGACATGAGTATTAAAACATAGTATGCTATCCTGATAATCTATTCGCATGAACATAATTTAAAATAAAATAAACATCAACCTTATATTTGAAATGAAATAATTGAAGTAAAATTTTACACAATTTTTACATGAAAATAAAACATGGTCTATTACCCAATTTCACTCCTAAAGAAGTTTCGTTTCCAATAGTGATGCATAATCATTTTCAAGGGGAAAGTGATGGTTTCATTTAAAAATTTTACAAGAGAGTATAAAACACTTTTTCTATAAAAACATTTTTCACAAACCTTTGGAATACATCAAATCAATTTCCATGTAATTCCCAACACATGATATCATGATAATAGTAACATAATAAGGGAAATGGAAACTAATAAACAAGAGTAACCATGAAATATCATCTCATTCAACACTGCAAGAAACTAAGTGAAAATATACACGCGTGAACCTTGGAGATCGTGACAAATAAGGAACATACTAATACATAAGACCCATCCTTAGAAAGCATTCCTCACATGATAAAGATTAAAGTTACCTAAATACTCTAGGATACTATAACTTTGTACAGATAGAGGTGAAAATCCAATATCAATAAGACTCAATATAACACCATGCTATGGGCCACTAGCTAGCTTGTGACATTTCTATTGTAGAAATCGTTCTCAGAAAATTCTCTTACAATGTAAGGATTCCATGTATCATGTATAAAGGGTGTGAGAAAATTGATGCCAACTGATCATCCAATTGCATGTATATAAAATAAGAATCCAACAATAGGCTTCACCCCAAGTCGCCCAAAGGATCGATCTCATTCCATAGAATAAATAGATCTCAAAGAGTTCGTATTGAGGATTTCCTGTAACACCCCAAGCTTCTACGGTACGCTTCTCTTTGAATAATGTGATAGCGTGTGTTGTACGCAACACCGAGTTCTAACACACCATAACCAATCAAACTAGCCGTTATGAATAGTAATACCTACCTTTTGAAATTATATATATTTTATATTTCAAAATGGACTTCATTTTTGGATTCTGAATATCGAATTTAGCCTAAGGTGAAATTTTGGTACATTTCGGATAACTTTCAAATTTTGATGAATAGTGAAAATTACTAAATTTTAATTAAAAACAACTTTTTTAATCAAAATATTTAATAGTGATAAATTATGAATTTTAGTGGTTTTAAAGTATATTTAAAATATATTTTTACCATTTAATATAATTTTGGTCATTGGACATAATTTTACAATTAAACCGAACATAAACAAGTGTCAATCTTTTGATAGTTATTATCTCTTAAAAACACGCTTTTTGTTTTGACAGCGGGAATTAATTTTAAATTAATTTCTTCCACTTCTGTGTTTTGAATTTAGAAAAATGGATTCCATATTTGGAATCAGGATGTTCAAATTGTGTAAATAGGTAACTTTTATTTTTAGACATTTTGAATAATTACTGCGGTAAATAATTTATTTACCATGGTTAAGGGTAAATCCGGTAAATAAGGTTTAAAAAATAATATTATAATAATACTAAATTACCCTAAAACGTGTCATAGAATTATTGGTTGATACATTTTCGACCATAGGCATCTTTAGGTCGATTTTGGGACCCCATGGTGCCACTTGTAGGTGATAAGGACACTTTATTTTAATTAAGTTAAAATGAATACAAAAATGACACAAGCATATATCTTTTAGCAAGACAATTTTTACATAGGGTAATATATGTTGGATTTTATATTATAAATATTAATTAGAAAGATACAAAGATTTAATACATAGTGATATTTTATTTATAATTTTTAGACATTAAATAATTTAATTTATTTGTGACACAATGATGATGAATTAATTACTATAATAGTAAACAATTAAAATAATTGATATTATAAATACCCAAATAAAAAAAATATGAAACTTTTAATGAATTAAACTAATTTTATAGGATAATATGATATATTAGGATTGATTTAATTGACTTTGTTCGAAGTAATGAATCTGTTATGAGTTTCACAAAAATTAACTATTGAATAATGTCAAAATTGACATAAAAGAGTTCTTAAAACAAATATTATATTATTAATTGATATTAAATTCCTAAAAATCTAAGGTTCGGCCAAGAGACTTATATCATGATAGGTTCATCATTAATGGACCACTTGGGGGTCTCTTGGATGTATATAGTAAGTTTATTAACCATATTATATAAAAATACAAAGAGACATTGTAAAAGTGAAACTAAATAACTTAGAGTTAATACTTAAAGATAAGGTTAATATAAGTACCCAAACCTGTATAAATTCTATTGGTTGAGTGGTTTTCGACCTATACCAACCTTAAAATTTGAATAATCAACTTTTGAGCCATTAGAAACCGAATATGAATTTATTATAAATTAATATTTCTAGCTTTTCCAAAGGTTCCCCTCACCCCTCTAATAAAAGGGCACTCCTCTTTCTCATTTATTAACACCTTCAAAGCCTTTTGGTTCGGAAAACCTCTGCCCAAATACTCTCCCAACATCCCTCACTACAAACTAGAGGCCTTAGTTTGATCATAAAGCCAACCTAAGGAGCCCTTTTGATCAAATCAAAAGGAAGAACCCGAAGAAGAGGTAATGTTTTCACCACCCCTTTTCAAGTTCCTTTCTTCTTCCACTTCTTCTTTCTTTGTTCTTACCATTCTAAAATAATAACTCCAGTATCTCACATATATTGTGATGTTATTATAAATATGGTACAACCATATTCAGTATTCTATCCACCCTTTGAATAACATGTCACCATACGTTCGTACGTACAGCTTACCCTCTCCACGTCGTGGTGTAATTGTTATTCAATATAATATTATTTGGATAGGTATAATAATGATGTGTAACTCATGTAAATAATAAATATAACATGTTAATGATTCTGTATATATGATATACCATCCATTTATATATTATTTTAATATCAAAAGAATGATATTGTCGCTCGTGCGTACGTACGGACTACCGTCTCCACGAACGCGATGAGATTCATTCTCCATCGTATCCATTCAAGTATAATTATCATTTGATGATTTAAAAATGATGTTTAAGGACTTGATATCATTCTGTATATGAATAAGATACAACAAACATGGCTTATGTAACAAAACATATAAAATAAAATGAGTAAGTTAACACCTGAAACGACGATAATTTTAAGATATTATTAACAAATCAATGTTAAAAGATCATATATGATATCATATTAATATATATGATTATTGTATAATTTAATAACAATTATTTCACCATTATACAGGAGGTTAACCTACCCCAACCAAGGAAAATTACAAGGTAAGGGTTATTTCACAATCTCTTCATTATCCGAGGTTGTTTATACGTAATAATCTACTGGGATTTCTTTATCATCCACATCCATGTTTCTTCGAAATGTATTTCAAAAAATATTTACTATTTACAAGAATATGGGTTAAAGTCATTTATAACCTTGTGTGACTTTTTATAAGAGGTTAATAAAGGAATCTTTCCATCATTTTCAAAAGAAGGTCCTTTTTAACCTTTTCGACAGAATTAAGGTAAGAATGTTTTTTTAACTTATACGGCGGGTACGGCTATTTTCCGCCGTTATAAAATCTTCAAAGCTTCCCTTACAAGCTTATAAGAATATTTTCAAAGAAAATGTTTTATTTTATATGGATCTTAAATGATTTCAATATAAAAGGAGATATTTCTTTAAAAAGAATTTTGATTCATCTATGTCAACATCCTTTGATGGATTTTGTGATTACTTGAAGTTGATTTATTATGATACAAAACTTCAATATTGTATTGAAGGTTTTGTGATATGTTTGACTGTGGATGTTCTTTTTTTATACCATTCATGGTTTATGGTGAAAGTATTGACATTTCGTATTCTAGTTTTAATACGGATGTTTATGTTATGTTTAAACCTTTTCATATGGGAATGCATTGGACTTAATATGTGACGGGTGGAGCCCGCTATAGCTCCTCGATGCATCGGTAGGTCTCATGAGACAAACTAGTATCTTGGAACAAGGCCTTGACAAAATCTTATTTTTAGTCTTGGCACGAGGCCTTGGATATGTGGTTATGATAGTCTGGCATTATGCATTCCATCATTATGAAAGTGGTTATTGATTTTGCATGTGATTATTCGATTAGTAGAATAACCATGTGAATAAGTAAATGGAATTATTTCATTTTATTTATGCCATACTATGTTAAAAGTTCAAGTTTAAAAGGCTTTTGTTTTAGTTATACATTGCCTTAAATGTTTATTCTTATTTATGAAAGTTTCCGCTATATTGTTATCCTTACTAGGCATTTGAGCCCACCCCTTTTCTATGTTTTATGTTTCCCAGGAAGTGAAGAAGTAAATTATGAATGACCTGCAGGGATATTATGTGGGGATATGATTGTGGATTATGAAGACAATATGTTGTTTTAGTAGTTTTCATTTTATGATGTAATGTAAGACTTATGAATATATCTAGTGTTTCCAAGGCTACTAAACCAATCGGTCTTTCGAGATTTGATCTTTCTTGTGATCATGCGAATGTTATGTAATAATGCACCGACTCTAGGCAACTAGGGTCGGGGCGTTACAGTTAGTATCAGAGGAAGTTTAGTACAAACCATGGAAGCCAGATTTTGATAAACTCTGATTAGAGCACGTAGACCTAAGATGAACTTTGAGGATTAGTATAGAAGAACTTCTTAGAATTTTGGTATTGTAGAGATTTTGTGAGTTTTCCGAGCAATACATCCCTGTCTAGATACGAGAAGGTAGAGGCGGCTCTGGCACAGATGTACCTAGGGGTAAAACCTGAAAACACCGCTTTGAGCTAAACTAGAACGGGAACTGGTGCACGACAACGGGCCTTGCTGCACTATTGGTTACGACACTCCCGGGGGATATGCTTAGGATAACTATCATTTTCCTTAAAAATCATTATGAAGGGTTTATGAGTATATACTTCCTCAAAGAAAACATTTTTATGATTATGGATTATATCCATAAATAGTTCAATTTATGTTAAGCGTTTTATAAGTATGGGATTATGTATTTTGATTCATAAATTCATCTAGTTTATGCCATTGTTTAGAAATGGCACCTAGTGGAAGAAATGGAAACCGTATCAATGCACACACTCCATGTAGGGATTTCCCTCCTGCTCAAGATAATTATAGTGGAGCTGGTGATGCAACTGGTGTCGATCAGATAATCACCATACTGGGACAACTTACTTAGGTTATGAATAATAACCTTACCCGTATGGAGCACCCTGATCCGCATCATGGAGGATCAATGTTAGATCGATTCATGAGGCAACAACCACCAATGTTCAATGGGAGTACAAATCCCTTAGTAGCTGAGCAATGGATATTTTCCCTAGAGAAAATATTTTAGGCTTTGGGGAGCAGTGAAAGGGAAAAAGTTATCATGGTAGTTTACCGCCTCACTGGAGATGCTGATAAATGGTGGTCATTGATTCAAAATACGAAGGAAGATGATAAAGTATCAAATATGGAATGGAGGGAGTTCAAAGATCTGTTTTTAGAAAAATACTTTCCTTGCGACCATCGAGCAGATATGGAAAGGCAATTTCTAAGTCTGAGACAGAAGGAGGATGAGAATGTCACAAAGTATGAGTCTAACTTTACAGGGTTAGCAAGGTACGCTGGTGATTATATATGTAACCAAATAAGTAAGATTGATCGTTTCTTTGATGGGTTAAAACCATTTCTCCGTCGAGCATTAGTCTCACAATCCTTTTCGTCGTACGAAGACATTGTCTCATGTGCTATCAAGACCGAAAAGGAATTCTCTAAGTCTTATGACTTTAAAGAAAAGCAAGAGAAGAAGAGACCTGCTGATCAATTTGGGAATGGAAATAAAGGGAAGAAGGGAAAGGTTGAATATCCATCCTGTGGTAAATGCGGGAAGAAACACCCTGGTACTTGTTTGAAGGGGATGGGAGTCTGTTACAAGTGTGGTGAAAAAGGCCACCAAGCTCGTGATTGCAAGGGGAAGAAGGAAGCTACCAACGTTCAGTGCTATAATTGCAGGGAGATGGGGCATTACGCAAATGCATGTCCTAAGAGTCAGGAGAACTTACCTCAGAAAAGGCAAAGGGATCAAGGCCAGGATTATACTATCACTACTGCTGAGGTAGAAGCTCCGAAAGATGTGGTGGCAGGTAATTTAATGGTTTTCTCAAGTTTACCAAATGCATTATTTGATTCTGGATCATCACATTGTTCCATATCTTCCCATTTTTCTAAGAAAATTAGATATTTCCAATTTGATTTAATAAGGGAGTTGTCAGTTAAAACTCTTAAGGGAAGTATCATTGCAACAAAGTTTTGTGAATCAGTCCCCATTAGAGCACATAAATGTTCTTTATCTGCTGATCTCATCGTCATACCTATGATTGAGTTTGATATAATCCTCAGTATGGACTGGCTTTCGGACTATGATGCGAAGATTTATTGTAAGAAAAAGAGTTTACGATTCTTGATGATAATGATAACGAACACCATATCTTTAGAGCAGAATCGTCACCACCTAATTCTTATTTAGATCCACCCTCAATAGCTCAACTAAATTCAATTATTGGGGAGGAAGAGAATGAAATAACTGCAGGTGAGGAAAGGAATGTTCAAATATAGGATGTACCTATTGTGAAAGAATTTGTAGATGTATTTCCGGAAGATTTACCTGGACATCCTCCAGAACAAGAAGTTGAGTTTTCCATTGATTTAATTCCTGGATCAAGGCCTATATCGAAGACCCCTTATAGAATGGCTACTGTAGAGTTAGTCGAACTAAAGAAACAACTAGAGGAATTGAGTAATAAAGGATTTATTCACCCTAGTGTTTCTCCATGGGGAGCCCCTGTTCTTTTTGTTAAAAATAAAGATGGATCTATGAGGTTATGTATCGACTACAGGGAGATCAATGCTATAAAGTTAAAGAACAAGTATCCCCTACCTCGTATTGATGATTTATTTGACCAACTACATGGAGCTCAATACTTTTCAAGGATTGAACTTCGATCAGGATACCATCAGTTGTGTGTAAAGAAGGAAGACATTCCAAAGACAGCATTTCGAACCAGGTACGGTCATTATGAGTTTACTGTAATGCCTTTTGGATTGACTAATGCACCCTCTGTATTCATGGATCTGATGAATAGAGTTTTCAAGGAGTATCTCGATGAATTTGTGGTGGTATTTATTGATGATATCTTGGTATACTCCAAAACCTACGAAGATCATGAAAATCACTTGCGCATTATCTTGAAGACTCTGAGGAGGCATGAATTATATGGGAAGTTTAGAAAGTGTGAATTCTAGCTTCAGGAGATTTCTTTTCTTGGCCATATTATCTCTAAAGATGGAATCTCTGTTGATCCTTCTAAGACCAAGAAAATCCAAGAATGGCCAGCACCTATGAGTATAACTAAGGTACGCTGTTTTATTGGTTTGGCAGGTTATTATCGACGTTTCGTCCAGAATTTTTCCCGATTGGCTAACCCATTAACGAAGCTCACACGTAAAGGGGTTAAATTTGTTTGGACAAAAGAGTGTGAAGAATGTTTTGAAGAACTGAATAAAAGATTAGTCAATGCTCCTATATTGACTCTACCATCGGGGAATGATGAGTTCGTTATTTATAGTGATGCATCGAAGAAAGGACTTGGTTGTGTCCTTATGCAGAATGATAGAGTTATTGCCTATGCATCACGACAGTTGAAAATTCATGAACAAAACTATCCTACTCATGATCTCGAGTTAGCAGCTATGATCTTTGCTTTGAAGATATGGAGGCACTACCTCTATGGTGAAAAATGTGAGATTTATACTGATCACAAGAGTTTGATGTATATTTTCTCACAAAAATAACTCAACATGAGGCAAAGGAGATGGCTTGAATTACTCAAGGATTATGATTTCATGATACACTACCACCTGGGGAAAGCAAACAAGGTGGAAGATGCTTTGAGTAGAAAAGACCATGGAGTTTTGAATAATATGAGAATTGAAAGGGATCCAATTTTCATGGATCTAGTGAAGATGGACATGGGAATAACCAGGGAAGGCGAAACATCATTTCTTTTTAAAATGGTTGCCAAACCATCTTTAATAGAAAGGATTAAGAGTACTCAGACCGATGATGAAGAATTTTAAAAGAAGATTAAAGCTGTGAATGATGGGAGATTGAGAGACTTTGTGTATGAAGATGGAATTTTGAAATTTGGGAAGAGACTTTGTGTTCCCGATATACCTGATCTAAAAAGGGAATTGCTGGATGATACTCATAGTTCCAATTTCTCTATACACCCTGGGAGCACCAAAATGTATAGAGATTTGAAGGAATATTTTTGGTAGGACAACATGAAGAGGGAGATTGCTGATTTTGTGTCAAGATGTATGGTTTGTAAACAAGTGAAAGCTGGAAGGCAACAGCCTGGAGGAGTCATGCAACGTCTTCCCATACCGGAGTGGAAATGGGACAATATTACGATGGACTTTTTCATGGGGCTACCAAAGACTCCTAGAAGGAACGATGCAATATGGGTTATTGTTGATCGTCTTACCAAGTCATCACATTTTCTTGCTAGAAGAGAAGATCTACCCCTGGAACGTCTAGCAAGACTATATATTAATGAAGTTGTGAGACTTCATGGAGTACCCCTATCGATTGTTTCTGATCGTGATCCCCGTTTTACTTCAAGATTCTGGAAAAGTCTTCAGAAATCCCTGGATACTGAACTTCATTTGAGCACTGCTTACCACCCTCAGACAGACGGACAATCAGAATGGACTATTTAAACCTTAGAAGACATGTTGAGATCTTGCTCAGTTTACTTTCAGGGTATGTGGGATCAATATTTACCTATGGTAGAATTTTCCTATAACAATAGCTTCCATTCGAGTATTTAGATGGCACCATATGAAGCATTATACAGAATGAGATGTCGTACAACAACCTGTTGGGATGAAGTCGGTGAAAGAAAACTTGTAGGTCCAGAACTGGTGGAGGAAACGATGGAAAAGGTCAAGGTAATCCAAAATCACATCAGAACAGCTCAAAGTAGGCAAAAGAGCTATGCCGATAATCGAAGGAAGGATTTGGAATTTCAAGTCGGTGATCATGTTTTCTTGAAGGTATCTCCATGGAAGGGAGTCATACGTTTTGGTAAGAAAGGTAAATTGAGTCCCAGGTACATCGGACCCTTCGAAATTCTAGAACGAATTGGGGTTGTAGCTTACCGATTGGCAATGCCTCCAAGTCTCTCTAAAGTTCACGATGTGTTCCACGTATCTCTATTGAGGAAATACATGCCTGACCCAACGCATCTACTCAACTATGAGGAATTAGAACTGGAACCCGATCTGTATTATTGTGAAGAGCCCGTCAAGATTCTTGATATGAGAGAACAAGTTCTGAGAAACCGGACGACGCGTCTGGTAAAAGTTTTGTGGAGAAACCATAAGATGGAGGAGGCAACGTGGGACCCGAGGAACTTATGATGAAGAACCACCAGAGTCTTTTCATGTGATAAGTATTCTAGAAATTTCTAGGATGGAATTATTTGAAGGATGGGAGAATGTAACACCCCAAGCTTCTACGGTACACTTCTCTTTGAATAATGTGATAGCGTGTGTTGTACGCAACACCGAGTTCTAACACACCATAACCAATCAAACTAGCCGTTATGAATAGTAATACCTAATTTTTGAAATTATATATATTTTATATTTCAAAATGGTCTTCATTTTTGGATTTGGAATATCGAATTTAGCCTAAGGTGAAATTTTTCTACATTTCGGATAACTTTCATATTTTGATGAATAGTGAAAATTACTAAATTTTAATTAAAAACAACTTTTTTAATAAAAATAATTAATAGTGATAAATTATGAATTTGAGTTGTTTTAAAGTATATTTAGAATATATTTTTACCATTTAATATAATTTTGGTCATTAGACATAATTTTACAATTAAACCGAACATAAACAAGTGTCAATCGTTTAATAGTTATTATCTCTTAAAAACGCGCTTTTTGTTTTGACAGCGGGAATTAATTTTAAATTAATTTCTGCCACTTCTGTGTTTTTAATTTAGAAAAATGGATTCAATATTTGGAATCAGGATGTTCAAATTGTGTAAATAGGTAACTTTTTTTTTAGACATTTTGAATAATTACTGCGGTAAATATTTTATTTACCATGGTTAAGGATAAATCCGGTAAATAAGGGTTAAAAAATAATATTATAATAATACTAAATTACCCTAAAACGTGTCCTAGCCTTATTGGTTGATACATGTTCGACCATAGGCATCTTTGGGTCGATTTTGGGATCCCATGGTGCCACTTGTAGGTGATAAGGACACTTTATTTTAATTAAGTTAAAATGAATACAAAAATGACACAAGCATATATCTTTTAGCAAAACAATTTTTACATAGGGTTATATATGTTGGATTTTAGATTATAAATATTCATTAGAAATATAAAAATATTTCCTACATAGTGATATTTTATTTATAATTTTTAGACATTAAATAATTTAATTTATTGGTGACACAATGATGATGAATTAATTACTATAATAGTAAAAAATTAAAATAATTGATATTATAAATACCCAAATAAATAAAATATGAAACTTTTAATGAATTAAACTAATTTTCTAGGATAATATGATATATTAGGATTGATTTAATTGACTTTTTTCGAAGTAATCAATCTGTTATGAGTTTCCCAAAAATCAACTATTGAATAGTGTCAAAATTGACATAAAAGAGTTCTTAAAACAAATATTATATTATTAATTGATATTAAATTCTTAAAAATCTAAGGTTCGGACAAGAGACTTATATAATTATAGTTTCATCATTAATGGACCACTTGGGGGTCTCTTGGATGTATATAGTAAGTTTATTAACCATATTATATAAAAATACAAAGAGACATTGTAAAAGTGAAACTAAATAACTTAGAGTTAATACTTAAAGATAAGTTTAATATAAGTACCCAAACCTGTCTAAATTCTATTGGTTGAGTGTTTTTCGACCTATCCACACCTTAACATTTTAATAATAAACTTTTGAGCCATTAGAAACCTAATATGAATTTATTATAAATTAATATTTCTAGCTTTTCAAAAGGTTCCCCTCACCCCTCTTATAAAAGGGCACTCCTCCTTCTCATTTCTTCACACCTTCAAAGCCTTTTGGTTCGGCCACACTCTACCCAAATACTCTACCAACATCCCTCACTACAAACGAGAGGCCTTAGTTTGATCAGAAACCCAACCTAAGGATCCCTTTTGATCAAATCAAAAGGAAGAACCCGAAGAAGATGTAATGTTTTCACCACCCATTTTCAAGTTCCTTTCTTCTTCCACTTCTTCTTTCTTTGTTCTTACCATTCTAAAATAATAACTCTAGTATCTCACATATACTGTGATGTTATTACAAATATGGTACAACCATATTCATTATTCTATCCACCCTTTGAATAACATGTCACCATATGTGCGTACGTACGGCTTACCGTCTCCACGTCGTGGTGTAATTGTTATTCAATATATTATTATTTGGATGGGTATAATAATGATGTGTAACTCATGTAAATAATAAATATAACATGTTAATGATTCTGTATATATGATATACCATACATTTATATATTATTTTAATATCAAAAGAATGATATTGTCGCTCGTGCGTACGTACGGACTACCGTCTCCACGAACACGATGAGATTCATTCTCCATCGTATCCATTCAAGTATAATTATAATTTGATGATTTAAAAATGATGTTTAAGGACTTGATATCATTCTGGATATGAATAAGATACAACAAACATGGCTTATGTAACAAAACATATAAATGAAAATGAGTAAGTTAACACCCGAAACGACGATAATTCTAAGATACTATTAACAAATCAATGTTAAAAGATCATATATGATATCATATTAATATATATGATTATTATATAATTTAATAAAAATTATTTCACCATTATACAGGAGGTTAACCTACCCCAACCAAGGAAATGTACAAGGTAAGGGTTATTTCACAATCTCTTCATTATCCGAGGTTGTTTATACGTAATAATCTACTGGGATTTTTTTATCATCCACATCCATGTTTTTTCGAAATGTATTTCAAAACATATTTATTATTTACAATAATATGGGTTAAAGTCATTTATACCCTTGTTTGACTTTTTATAAGAGGTTTATAAAAAAATCTTTCCGTCGTTTTCAAAACAAGGTCCTTTTTAACCTTTTCGACAGAATTAAGGTAAGAATGTTTTTTAACTTATACGGCGGGTGCGGCTATTTTCCGCCGTTATAAAATCTTCAAAGATTACCTTACAAGCTTATAAGAATATTTTCAAAGAAAATGTTATATTTTATATAGATCTTAAATGATTTCAAAATAAAAGGAGATATTTCTTTAAAAAGAATTTTGATTTCATCTATGTCAACATCCTTTGATGGATTTTAAGATTATTTGAAGTTGATTTATTATGATACAAAACTTATATATTGTATTGAAGGTTTTGTGATATGTTTGACTATGGATGTTCTATATTTATACCATTCATGGTTTTTGGTGAAAGTATTAACATTTCGTATGCTAGTTTTAATACGGATGTTTATGTTATGTTTAAACCTTTTCATATTGGAATGCATTGGACTTAATATGTGACGGGTGGAGCCTGCTATAGCTCCTCAATGCATCAGTAGGTATCATGAGACAAACTAGTGTATTGGCACAAGGCCTTGACAAAATCTTATTTGTAGTCTTGGCACGAGGCCTTGGCTTTGTGGTTATGATAGTCTGACATTATGCATTCCATCATTATGAAAGTGGTTATTGATTTTGCATGTGATTATTCGATTAGTAGAATAACCATGTGAATAAGTAAATGGCATTATTTCATTTTATTTATGCCATACTATGTTAAAAGTTCAAGTTTAAAAGGCTTTTGTTTTAGTTATACATTGACTTAAATGTTTATTCTTATTTATGAAAGTTTCCGCTACATTGTTATCCTTACTAGGCATTTGAGCTCACCCCTTTTCTATGTTTTATTTTTCCCAGGAAGTGAAGAAGTAAATTATGAATGACCTGCAGGGATATTATGTGGGGATATGAGTGTGGATTATGGAGACAATATGTTGTTGTAGTAGTTTTTCATTTTATGATGTAATGTAAGACTTATGAATATATCTAGTGTTTACAAGGCTACTAAACCAATCGGTCTTTCGAGATTTGATCTTTCTTGTGATCATGCCAATGTTATGCAATAATGCACCGACTCTAGGCAACTGAGGTCAGGGCGTTACATTTCCAATTATCATAATGGATCCCAAGGAATCTAAAACATAGAAATCCCATCAATTAAACAAAAATAAGGCTTTATAATCATCCAAAAATGGTTTTATAAATAAAAGAATTCATTATTTTTATGAAATTTCCAAATGGGAATTTAAACATTCTCCACAAACCACCACTTTTAAAAGAAACAAACCATATTTCCAAAAGCTGCAAATACATTTTTCTATTAAAAAACCATTTAAAAAAATATTTTGTTAAGAAAATCATACCAAATTTACAAACCAAATCCATTTTATTAAAATTATATGTGGCCACAATCCATTATCACATGTTAAAACAATTTCAAAATCCAAATACACACCTATTTTAAACTCAAAACCACTTGAAACTCTTTCAAGAAATCTATATTCATCATTTAAAATTACACATATTGACTAAAAATTCCAAAACAGGATATAAATGTTACAAAATAAACAAAAAATCCAATTAGGAATTTCATCAAACACTAGTTGTGAAATATTCATCAATATAATGGAAATCATCACAAAACAAGGGAGAAATTCCCACTTTTCATACCAAAAAATTATCCAATGAACACAAAACAATATTTAACATATAAGACTAGTGATAAAATAATGAAACCAATGAATCAAAATATTTAAATGAAAATAAAAAGTGAAACCTACCTCCAAACCATTGTGCATCAATGACGCACACCTGAAAACGCACCACTAGAGTTCTAAGAGACAAGATCTATCGCGTGGAACCATAAAAGAAAAAACCCAAATTAAACCCCACTATAGATATTATAATTGGAATAACATGTCCAGTATGGTTATAAGTGGAAGGTTAAATGGAAGAAAATAGAATTAATAAGAGAAGGGATCCCTAACCATTCAACCTGGGTGGATAATCACCCCAAAATAACATCACATTCCACATAGTGGGGATTAGAGGAGCCAAAAACCACAATGGAAGGTGTGAAAGTTGTAGGGTTATAATTAGAGAGGATAAATCAATAAAACCCAATTAAAAATAATAATAAAATCACAAAATATCCATTTCTAGGAGTGTTGTACGGTTAGATCACGCGGTTTAACAAACTGAATGGAAACTTTGTGATTTCCCACTATCTAGTGTTGTACGAGAAATACACTTAGGTTAAACACTTAGATAAACATTGGGAAATCCATGTTACCCACTTCAAACTATCCTTCATGATTAAACTAACCATTCACATAAGACGTATGACCTATAAACATTCCCCCAAAATAATTTTTTCACCCCAAAATGCATCTAACTCAATGGGATAAAACATCCTACAAATACCACCCTTGAAAAGGAGCCATTATGGGTGTTAAAAACTCATTTTACAAGAAAAACACTCCCCATAAATTTTATTCTAACCCTGAATAGTTCCACATTCCACCCAAAACCATTAAAGTATATTGTTTAGACTTGGTACACCCGAAACATGTGAGAAAAAACATAGATCCAAAGGATAAGCTCGATCAAAGAAAATTTAAAAAAATATGGGTGTTACATTTGTATAGGTAAATTTAAAACCCATGAAATTACAAAATAATAGTATATATAGTATAATTATGTTATTATATAAGTTTATTATAATAATAATTGAGTGGTTTTAGAATGAAATAAAAAAATTTATTGTTATGAATATTACATATTTTTTGGGTAACTCATTTTGGTTTTCACTAAATGAAATCCTTATATTTATTTCTGACCAAATTGGTGTATACAGTTTTATTGGTGGACTGTTTTTAGAGTAATTTGGATGTTTTTGGATGATCGAGAGTGTCTTTAGAGGTGTGAGTAAGGGGGAGAGTGAATTCTTTTTTATAGTGAAGGTGGAGTTGTAGTCTTTAATATAACAAAAGGTAAACAGTATTCAGAGGTATTACTTAACTAATGTGTTTATAAATGTATTTATAATGTATTATAGGGGAAATAAAGTCGATAAACACTCATACAATACAAAAAAAAAATCAGTTTTATCAGTTTTTTCCTAGTCTTTATTTTAATTAATCCTTTTCTATTTGGTTTATATAAAGGTAATTAGTTTTCTAACCTAACTATTTTATCCATCAAGAAAAAATATTAAATGATAATTATTATAAAATTTATATCCATTTATTATAGAATATTACATCAATTTTTTTAAAATACTTATTTTTGGGAAACTAATTCAATAAAAGCATACATAATGCGCCCAAACACAACTTTAACAATAACCGTGCTAGAAATGTTAACTTTATTTAGTGGTTAACATGTTTGATATAAAATCTAAATTGGTTTATAAATAAAAAATATTTCATATATAATAAAATTTTAAAATATTATTTTATAATATATTATTTTTTAGTAATATTATTTCTTTCTATAAAATATAATTTATTGTAAAATGACATTAATGTGAATTTTGACATTATTTGATTAATTTAAATTTAGAAATATCAAGATAATTATTGAATTAAAATATATTAATTTCATATCTATGTAACCTGAAATATTAATCTAAAAAATTATTTAACTCAATAATTCATTAAATTTACTTTCCTTTTAACGTTTTAACATTATTTATTTTATTTAATTAATAACTAAATAATCCATGTGTTAGTACTTGTTAAGAATTTAATGTAACTAATTTATATATTAAAATTAATGAAAAAATAATGATAAAAATAACTAATTTATATTTAAAACTTATGTGTATTACCCAAAATATGTTGTTTTTTCCATATCTCAAAGCTTTATAAATGTCATAGGTATGGAAGGTCCCATTTTTGTCTTTCTCACTTAATTAATATATTATATTGGTCTCTCTCATAAAATAGTATCCTATTAAATCATTAAATTTAATACAAGAGAATATATGGAATAAATATAGTCTTACAATGCATTTTGGACATAAATCATGGTCATTTCCCCTTTAATATTGGTGTTTAACCACTAAGTAAACAATTTTTACCTTAATTGCTGTAATTAATATTAATTACATTCAATATTATTTTTGTTCAAAAAATATTTTTATATTGTTAGAATATAAAACTTATACGGATTTCAAAAATTTATATCCATTTTTTCAAATTTAGTTCAAAGAATTTTTAAAATTAAATTTAAAGATACTCTTGTAGATGTGGCGAGAAAGGGGGTGTTTGAAGTGAAAATGTTTAGAAGTTCATTATTTTTTATACATAAATTAAATATAAAAATAACCCCAATGATTTAAATTGTATTAATATATGTTTACTTTATATATTTTTATTTTAAAACCAATTTAAAACATAATATAACATTAATAATTACCCAAAATTAATGGGCATTTTAAAATAAATTGGAGAATTTTCACTATTCATTAAAAAATGAAATTTCTTAGGAAAAAATCACCCTAAGATAATTTTGAAATTACAAATTAAAAAATGATTTTTAGTTTGAAAAATAAAATTTATAAAAATTTTAAAATTTATAAATAAAATAGGTGTTTCATTAAAAGGCAGTAAAACATTCTTTAGAAAAATACAGCTTTTTAGACGTATACAAGATTTGTTCATATCATATGTATTTCAAACTTATTTGATGTATGTAAAAATATTATAATAAATATAATATATATATATATATATATTTTGGTTAATCATATTCATAACTACTAATTAAATGGCTATGAGATAACTGTTAACAATGGTGTTTTTTATAAAGAAATCTAGAAAAAAATATTAAATTTATTCTATAAGGAAAATATTTTATATTTTTGGGGTGATACATTCCCCCACCTTAAATAAATTTATTTGTCATAGTTAAAACTTAATCTCAATAATCAATGATTTTATATTTAAAAATAATATTTTTGAAAAACCCACATCTTAAATAGTGTTAATAAGACATCTTAATAATAAGAGAGAAAGTAAAATGTGAAGTTCACCAAAAAACTAAGACATAAAATATAAGAAAATAATTAAAAACATAGACATGGAAGATAATTCTATCTATCATGTTCTGATTGAGAGTGATAGTGAATATGTTCACCTAAAAGTTGATGTCCACAAAGCCTTAAAACATAGTTAGGAAATATTCTATTGATATTATCAAAAAATTATTATAATAGAAAAAAGTGTTTTAATACCATTTTCTAATATTTTACGAACTCTTTCACTCCATAAGAACATATGTATATAAACATCTCTATTTCATAAACACCATCATATCTTTTTTTGTGACTTGAACTATTTCTACTTAAATTGATAGATTATGTTGGATAATATGGTGAAGTATTACATTTAACACTAAAACATCATCCAAATATCAAATTAAACCATTTCATATAGGGTTAAAATTTCAAAAATATTATGATCAAAAAAATTTAATAATAAGTTCACATAATTTCCCAAATAAATGTACCAAACAAAATTATGTGCATCTTAATCGTCACATACTAAACACATGAATACGGTAATAACTTGTATTTCAATAAAAACTCTTTGAAAACATGAATTATTCCATACTTCTAAAGTAAAATACTAATTATCATATATATTCCTTAAATACAAAAAAGCGTTTTAAACTCCATCAATTATTTCAAAAACATCTTTTTCAATAAACCATTAATTTGTTCCAAGTTATTTGGTACTATGAATTTTAATTTATCCATATCGATCATCTATTTATTCCAAAATCATTATCTCATTATTAGAAACATATTAAGGGTTCTATTTCCCTAATCAATATTTTTTTCAAGAAGATCAATTTGTCACTAAATCATTTTTCTTATTCATAAGTATGATTTAGCATAAGCCTTCAAATCCGTAATAAAAAGGTACTATAGTACAATCCTCATATATTCTATAATTTTTATAAATAGGACAACATTGATAAAATAATAAAATTAAATAATTATTTTATCTAATAATAATAACATTAATCATTCATCTTCATCTATTGTGGTAGCATATTCTTGACCACAATCCATTAGCCTCTTTGGTGGTATATTCCTTTGATTCCTAAACTGTTTGTTTTCATAGTTTTCTTTCTCCATCCAATTGAAGAATTATATATTATAAAACTTTTTATTACACATTAAATCACAAGAATGGTTGAATTTATATCCAAACCTATATAAAACATAGATTCCTTTTAAGAAAGTACTAGGGTATTTCTTTCCACAATTATCACATGTGGGAAAATAATATTTTCCCTATTCTATTCATCCAAATTTCCCCAGTTTTCCTCTTGTTCTAGTGTTTCCCTTTGAACCCATAATACTTGGAGAATTAATTACCAATACCAGTAACAAATGATATTATTTCCTCTAATGGTGATAATTCTAGGGGACTATTTCCCATTGGAATATTGGCATAAAATCATAAATGATATAATTATTCTTTCACTTTGGATCATATTCATTAGTTAAGATTAAATTCTTTCTTCTAGTTTCTATTTCAAAATGACAACATAAACTATACTATATATTATCATGTATAATCCAAAAAGTAGTTTAAGACATAACATAAATATAAAAAATTATGCATACCCAATCTCATAATCATTAACATGGATTCTTTGGTATTTTTTTGTATATGTATCCTCAAAGTATATTGTAGGGTTATGTTATCTAATCTATGTTTTCCTAAATGTAATTTATATGGTTTCTACAAAAATTTCACTGATAAAAACTATATAAACCCTACCCCATAAGCTCGAAGGTGGTGTCTACTACAATTACATTAGCATGATTACAGGGAATAAAATATTGATGGACCAATCCATTTAGTATTTTTGGAAAAAATTATTACATACATGATACTAATTTTATATTAGTGACATAAAATAAAATACAATACATAAAAAAATATAAATTTAACTCCTTGAAAATACTTTCAAGAATTCATCTTCGTATAATGGGGAATGGAAGCAAAATAATGGTGGTCTCAGATTCTTAGTAAGGTTTATGTATAGTGGAAGAAATAATGAATCAATGAGTCTAATTAACATGGGAATGTAAATAAATAATACAGATGACATATAATCAATCACTATAGAATGAAATGTAACTATTGATAATCAAAATAAGATAAGAATCACATTGAATAAAAAATTGAATTTTTAGTGATGAAATGCATAATGATTGATATCTAAAATATACCATCGAGGCTTCATACCAAGAATCCAATACTCTCAAGGCTTCATCCCAATAATATAATAAATGGGTGAGGCCTCATCCAAAACCATATCTAGTTTTTCTTATGGAACCTCTTGATGATTCAAGGGGATATAGTGGGACCCACCCATCACTTAAAAAATACAACACATTCCTCATGTATCAAATATTCAATTTAAAATCTAAACAATGTTACATATAAAATAAATGTATTGTGTAAAAGAGGTGTATGTTTCAATATTTCCCCAATAAATAATATAGCATTCAAATTATGCACCATATGTAAAAATGAAAAATTGTTTAGTAAGTAATAATATCCATGAGAAATAATGTGTATATTTAGGGGAAATTAATGTTAAATGACCAAGGGAATGTGAATAACTCAAGGGAAAGTTAATGACTATGAAAAAAATTCAACGTTGTGAATTTCAATACTACCTTTGGTCAAAATAACCATAAGCCATATAGAGGGAGAATAAGGATGGTATCAACAAATAATTTCACCATTAGTGGATAAATAACAATATGATTTATTGGCATTGATGAATGTAAATACCATTAAAATATAATTAAAATCACTCTTGAAAAAAATAACCATTAAATATTCCAAAGTGTCCCACAACACTATGAAACATTTGAATTCTAAGTCCCATGGTTGAATAAAATTAAATTAATTTTTTAAATACTATGAACAAAAAATAATTCATGATAGGATATATCAAAATGGAAATTATATACCCTACAAAAAATAAGTATATGGTGAAGATGACATTTATCTCACAGATGTAAAAAGTGAGATAAAAATCCCTTACATTAAGTCTGAATCGTCACATGTGTCTTTATATTCCTAAATAATAAACATATGTTAATTTTTTAAATGATTGATTTTTTTAATTTTTTCAATCTCATTTCCATTATTACAATGTTTTGCACAACTACTTAAACAATTTGGTTTACTTCGGGTGTTTTGAAAAAATTGGTTCATGTGTCCAAGACAACTTTGGTAGGTCGACTACGGTCAAAGAGGTCATTATATAAACATATAAATCATATAAATCATGAAATTATTATCATATTTATACATAAATTATTATTTTGAAATCGATCATGAGATATGGTTATGAAAAATATGCAAACATTACAATCACATAAAAGATAGATTGCACGTAAACATTAGTAATGTTTCAATTTTTAAATGATCATTATAGAAATAGATTAAGTGATTTTTATCTTTCCATAATAATTATTATGTCAAAAATACCATTTAATTTAGTCATATATAGTTATATAATTAATTATTACGATTTAAAAGGAATCAAACCCTATCGAGGAGGAGGTAGTCCACACATCGAGGAACAACGTTGTAACTTTTTGTAATGTGTGAAAAAGGTAATAAAGAAATTTTTGTAATATATTTAAAAAATAATAATTGCATAATTAGTATAATATATATTTTTTAGGTCACATATGTTTAATTAAACCCATGCTTAATACATTCTATGTAATGTGTGAATGTATCATATCGCTTTGGGGAGGCAGTAGTCCCCACTTCCATGAATGATGTTATTGTATTTACACAAAATGGAATGCATGAATGTATGTGTTTTATAAAAATTAAATAATTATTAATAAAAAATAAATATCATATATATATTATAACAAGAATGTTTCCCTATTAATTCCAAACTGTGATAGGTGGTAAATGAAAAACAAAGGATATCGTTTTGTGAGGGAGTAGTCCAGTATACACATGAACAATAATTTTCTTACCCATTTTACGGAAGTGTGTATAGGTTTATGTTAAAACACTAACATAAAAAAGTAAAATTATTTTCAGGATAATTATTTTAATATATATATTTTTAATAATAATAATTAAATGGTTTGAGAAATAAATAAAACAAAAGTGATTTTTGTAGAGTATTACCTATTTTTGGGGTAACTTCTTTTGGTTTCCACAAATGAAATTCCATGGAATTATTTATTCCCATATTTAGGATTTTATTAACTGCTTAGAGATTTTTTAAGATCATTTAATAAGGGGTTTGATGAGACAAGGTGTCTTGAGAGGTGTGAGGAAGCGGAATTATGAATCCATTTTTATAGTAGTGAAAGAGTGGCATTCTTGTAAATACGAAAAGGTAAAAATTATTGGGAGGTCTCCCTTATCCCATATCATTAAAAGATGATAAATGGATTATATGGTAGGTATGATATATAAATATTTACACCACACAAAAATAAAATAATTTTTATTATTTTATTCCTTATTGTTTTAGTTTCTTTATTTTGTTCTTTTTTGTTTTTATTAAGGTAACTAGTTTTCTAACACAATAATTATATTGGTTAAGACTAAAAATGAAATGAAATTTATTATTAAATTTATACCCAATTATTATAAAATATCATAAATAGTTTATAAGATAAAATCCCATATGTTTTAGAAATTAATTCAATATAAATGTTTTTAACGCGCAAAAAACGCTGCTTTAACCTTATATGTGCTAGAAATGTTTTATCTATTTGGGGGCCAATATGGTTGTTATAAAATATAAATGGGTCAATAAAGGACCATATTTTATATTGTTTTATCCTTTAAAAATAAATAGGAAGATGATATTATTTTTTAGTAATTCTAATTATTTTAATAAACTATTATTTATTATAAAATAACATTGTTATAAATCTTAACATTATTTACATAGTTTAAAATTAAAAATATAAATACAATGATGGGATTAAAATATATTAAGTTAAATGGTTTTAAACATGATATATGTAACTATTAAAATAATGTAACACAAAATTTAATTAAATTTAGTTCCATTTTAATGTTTTTAGCATCATTTATTTTATTTAATTATTATCTAAATAGTCCATGTGTTAGTATTTTTTAAGGGTTTAATGCAAATAATTTATCAATATCAATTCATTATATATATTTATGATAAAAATAAATAATTAATATTTTAAAAGAATATGTATTACCCAAAATATAATTTTTTCTATATCTCAAAGCTTTATAATTGTTAATGGCAAGGAAGATTTATTTTTTCCTTTTTCCTTAAATAAATGATTATATATGTCGGATTCTGGGAATATTATGCAATTAACTCGTGAAATTAGAACAAAAATTAGATATGGTTTAAATATGGTCTGAAAATGGATTTTTGAAAAGTATCTATGTCATTTTTTCCATTATGATTAAAGTTGAACCACTAAGTAAACTAATTTTATCCTTAATCACTTAAATTAAATTAAATTTCTTTCATTAATATTGTTGGTAAAAAACTAATTTTACAATATTATAATATCAAAAATATAATTATTAAAAGAATTTATATTCATTTTTTCAAATTCAATTCGCAGAAGTGGAATAATGGAATTTAATGCTAATCCCACAAACATGGCAAGAAAGTAGGTTTTTAAAGTGAAAGTATTCAAAAGTTTATTTCTTTTTTTATATCTAAATTAAATACAAAAAATATCCAAATGAACTAAACTGGATTAATATATATATATATATTATATTTGTTTTTTACTTTAAAATAAATTTAAAATATAATTTATCATTAATAATTATTTAAACAAAAAGTCCGTTTTAAACCAAAGTGCAGTATTTTTCACTATTCATCAAAAAACTAAACTTCTTGGAAAACATAAAAACATTAATCATAAGATAATTTTGAAAATAAAAATTATAAAATGAAGTTTATTTCAAAATATAAAATTTTTAAAAGTTTGAAAATTTTGTTTGAAAATAGGTTCACCATTAAAAGGCTTTAAAAGTATCTTTTGAAAAATGAATATCTTTTACAAAAACTTGATTTTTTTCCTTAAAATATGGATATAAAAATGTTGGATGAATTTAAACACATTATATGCAATATATATATATATATTCATAAATTAGTTAATTCTATCCAAAAACATTAATATAACGACTAGGACATAAATATAAAATTAACAATATTAATGGTAAAACATTGTCTTACATGTAAATAAAGTTTACTCAGTGTTGTATATAGCATAATAATAACATGGTGTTTCATATAATTAAATCTAGAAACAAAATTAAATTTTTTATTAATGTAATTTATTTAGACATATAGGGTGTTACATGAAAATTCAAAAAAAAAATTCAATGTCATTCGAAATGACATTATAAGAACATTTGAAATGTTTTTTAGGGACATACAAACCTAAAAATACTTAAAAAATATTTATGTAATAGAAAACTAGTATATCATGGTAACTAAGATTTAAAAGTCATATGATGACTTTGTTTTATCTTTACTAATTTCTATATTTTTGTAAAAAAAGTATTATTAAAAAAACTAAATTGATGTTTACATAGAAGTTATAATCATGTTTAAACTCATGTGGTTTACAATGGATGTATTCTTACTCTTCAATTCACATATGCATATATAATAAACCATATGGTTTAATTAATCCTTTTATAAAATTAATTCTTATATATTTTATGATTATGGAAAATTGACCCTTATGGGATTTTCAAGATTATTGAAAAATGAACCTTTTTGGATTTCATTCTTATAATATTATCATTCATATGATATAATAATCTTTACACAAAATCAAAATCATTCTTATATTAAATTTAAATTATGTTTACAAAAAGTTAAATGATTACTACATGGTTTAATTTGATTAAAAATTATTTCCAACATAATATTTTTCAATTAGATTGATTTATTTAAATTCATGAAACATTATATTATTTATTGAAACTATTTTATTAAATTTTAAAATAAATATATATTCTAAAAATTATATTCAAAGTCAATATAATTTTTTTTATAAAGTAAAAATGACTGAATAACTATAAAAATCATTCATGAAGTGTTTATATATAGATAATAATATTTCCAAGATTATATTATCTAGAATAGTGCAAAGATGTGATTTTTTTTCTCAAGAAGCCCGTATTATAATGATGATCAAGGATTTTCTGGAATAAAATTAATTTTTGTCATTTTGATCTTGGGAAGTCAGTAAAAATTAAAAATACCGATAATATTTAAGTACAATACAAACATTTTCATATGATATCTGATGATTCTAAAAATTATTTTCCTATACATCCATTCATTCTAAGATCACAAGGGATATTCAACATTTGATACTTTCCTAATAAAGTGATTAAAGTAAAATCAAGCTAATTCATATATATATTCTAATTCCTAATTTCTTTTGTGTTTTAAACATTTAATGTTTTATATTTTCATTTTATCCAATAGTAAATGGTTTATTGTTTTATCATTCCCAAATCCCATTGTTGTTCTTAGTAATACCTCAAAAAAATAATTATGTCATATTAGGTTGTGAATACTAAACCAAATTCAACTCTTATTGTTTATTCATTTCATTATAAAAGATATATTTGTATGTTTAAGAATGTTTAAGAAAAATTTTATTGTAATAATAATTGTCATATTAAATTAAAATACCCAAAACAAAAGCACATGATAAATAACATAACCTATAAAATGAGTAAAAAATATGAAATGAATTCCTAGTGTCGTTTCACTTAAGAATCATTTTTTACTATTGATATTGAAATTTAATGCTAATTTTATTATATTTTATTGATGGATACAAAAATAAATGATTTTAGAATCAATTTTATTTCTTGTTCCAAATATATTTTGTATTTTTAAAATTCTATTTTTATAAATATATATGATGAGAGTAGACAATTATATAATGTTTTTCTATGTGTTGTAAAATTATATACAAAATTAAAATGTTAAAATAATAAAATATATAAATAAACTAAGAAATTGAATCAGGATAATGTGAATCTTATTATCATAAAATCATTTTATAATGTGGATTTTTTTAATCATTCTCAAAGTTTAATCTAAAAAAATAAAATGATAATTTCATAATAAATAATTTGAAATATATTGATAAAAATGAGAGGATTATTATCTTTCTATGAACAATGTATTTGGATAATGTAATTTTATTAATATATTGGATGATATTCCTTATTTATAGAAATAATGTAAAATGATTAATGAGGAAAATGAATTAGGATAAATATATCTTCTTTCCCAAATGATTTGATTTATACTGATTTATAGAGTTAGTAAATACAAAATATGAAATTAAAAAAAATTATTAGTTTGAAGTAAAACTTATATACTTTTATTCAATGAAAAGATAAGAATGATAAAATGATATGAATTATGAAAAAAATAAAAAAATAATTTTTATGATAAAAAATTACACCGGATGATTTTTTTTTAAATTTTGTAAAGTTAATGTATCTATATTTATTTTTTTAAATTTTTTATATAAGGTAATTATTTTAAAGAATTTACTTTTATATTAATTAAAATAATAGTTCATTTAAAATAGTATATTTCAAATAATATATATTATAATTTAAAAATAAAAATATATTTAGATGATCTTTTGGTTTCAATGAATAATATTACTAATCCGATTACAGTTGAGATAATATAGGTTCCAACATTAATTTCGAAATGATTTATTTGAGAAAATATAAATTAAGAGTTTAATGTAATAAATAGTACATGGAAAAGGTATTATCTAGACACTTGACTGTTGATCCTTCCAATGAATTTTCATTTTTACAATGTGATGGGGAATCCATCACATTCAATGGAAAGAGAAATGACATGATTATATTATTCAAAGATGTAGGTATAATTGATATGATTTTAATTTATTTCTATCTATATATTTAAAGGTTGAAAAACAAATACATATATATTTCATAATTATTTGGGGATGGAGTGGATCTCATGTTTTATGTAATTAAATGTTTACTTTTTAAGAATAATATTTTTTTATGAGAACATAATAGAAAATACATTTTCATTTAATTTTTTAAACATACTAATTCTAATATTAGGAGTCGTGATGTTATTGAAATATATAATATCTTTTGTAATAAGAGGTTTTGGCATGAATTATTTAATAAAATTAGAAACTATTAACAAATAGATAATATCAAAAATTTCTTAATATTTAAACGAGTAAATAATTTTTCAATTATTCACATTTAAAATTTAAACAACAAATAGAGGCATTAAGATATTTTAATGAAGATAAAAATATAAAGATACTTCATATTATTTACCAGTTTCAAAATAGCTAGTTTAAGAGGTTTGAAGTTCATTTCTGAAATTTTTGATGATTTCCTACGGTTATATTAGACTAACTTATTAATTCATAAAAGTTAAACTCTAGCTATGTTTACTAGATTATATTGATTATTAAGAAATAAAAAGTGTATCTTAATTATATCAATAAGATTTTACAGATTATTTTGATGTTCTTACTTTTTTTATTGGATGTATTTCCTTTTAATAGGATATAATGTGATGCAACACTTGATGTAAATTATGAATTAAATAATAAGACTCACTCAGAAGCATGTTTTGGTATCCTTAAAAATGGTAATGTGTGAAGATTAATCTTTCCAATAAACTATGTGAATTTATTTTTGATATTTTTATATGGGGAAAATACTCGTTAATAATCCTGTAAGTTTATCTCTTTCTACCAAATAATTATCTTAGATAGTCATTTAGAATAGTTAAATAATTTATTCTAGTAGTTTTATTTTTTAAGAATATCCATCCAGGAGAAGTTCAAAGGTAACATATTAAGTTTTGGAAGAATAGTACTTAAACCATGAAGATTTTCAAACTCTTCATATAGCTCAAAGACATTTTCAAATGGAATTTAAGGAAAAAAATTATTTTTTCACTACATAGACCATGAAATTTTCTACATTTTCATGAGTATTTTTATGTAGATCATGAAAATATTAATGGTCATGAAGAAATACACATTGGTTGTTAATTTATTTTAATGAAACTG
This sequence comes from Viscum album, assembly GCA_963277665.1. NCBI lineage: Eukaryota > Viridiplantae > Streptophyta > Magnoliopsida > Santalales > Viscaceae > Viscum > Viscum album. The sequence continues at coordinate 1,387,889,516 of OY728133.1, read as the reverse complement.
AAAAAATATTTTTTTATTATGACTTGTTGAGAATATTATTTGGGAAATAAGGCCATGAAAAAATAATTTCTTTACCTATGATTCATATTTTACTATTTGAAATTGATATTATCATTATTAATTGATCAACTATTTAAGAAAATATAATCCAAAAAATTGACCAAACCATGGAAATCCAATGAACCACATTAACCTCTCATGTGGGACAAAGGTATCAACTACATGGGGTAAGGTTGACCTATCCTGTCACAGGTGGAAGCTATGTGTTTGAGGGTGTGATAAACACCTATATGGAGTGCATGGATGAGTTCATGGGAAGACCATTGGATGAGGTGGTGTGTCCTTTATAGGGAATTTGTGTAGTATTTCTGGGAACTGATCCTAGTACATTAATGGGTTTTTAGTGAAACCTGTATTATTAATAATTGGTCCAAGTGAAGAAATAACATTAATGAAAGATCCTATGGGGTGCATAATATGTATCTTATTAAAAAACCCATAAAACAATATTCATTCGATCGTTTCAATCTACACAAAATGGTTAGGAAATCAATCATCTTCCACATTTATCCTTCAATGGGATATGCACATTATCTCATACCAAAAAGAGATCAACACAATATTGATCGTCTCAAGTACAAAAAACACAATTTTTATCTTGTATTCATGTGTTAATTCAAATAATGTGTTCAAAAAAAAATAAAGCATCAAATGATTGATGAGGATTATATAAATCCATAATGTATCTTAGTGGAATAACATGAATTTTTTTTTTCAAAATTATCTTATCATGGAAAACCTCTATAGCTTGATCATGTGTTTGTAGATGCATCATGAAAGGGTTTTGGGATTAAGAGTGAAATTAGATATAATTATGAAGTCATTTCTAAATATGAAATATTTTAATATCTTTAACTGATCATGTGAAGTCATTTATTAGTATGACATTTTTTGCAGCCACATGATACATGGAACACCATGGTCATTAGAGATATTAATATCAAGATTCACTCGGTCTAAAACTATAAGGATTGTCCATGGTTAATCCTCTATTAATATGGTGCCTCTATGCTATGAGTGATCTATTATTTGAATATCTGAGAGCATTCATTTTCCTTGAAGGAAACCTAGTCTTTTGTAGTTACCCTAATCTCATTAATGAAGTTACCACATGGTTTTTTCATGTGATAGAGGAAATATAACTTGAACCTCTTTTTATATATGAAAAATAATTGAAAGATATTTTGTTTTGATATCACATGATGAAAAATAATGTCGAAGCCATAAAATGGATTTCATAAAACCATTAGAAGATTACACATGATTTTTTCATGTAAATTAAAAGGATATCATGATACTTACCTTGTAACAGGATAGATTTTAGGTTATTACACATAGTTCTTTTGAGTTAGTGGATTTTATAAAGAAAACTAGAAGCCAATATTTCTTATGAGAGCTTTCATGAATGAAAGAAAATTATTCATAAACCATAGATGTAATAAATAATTATGAAAAATATATTTTTTTTACATGTCATTCATGTGAAATTGTAAGGGATTTGTGAAGCTTATGTGAAGGGAGTGTATGCATCCTTACAGTAAATAATTTTTTCATGAATATGAAATAACAATTGCATGTGAAGATGAATTGAGTTGTTTAACATCATTCATGAGTAATATAATATTCAAATATCAATGTGATTTAGTTTTAGGAATATTTATTACACCAATAACTATAGAGGATGACTAATACATTTTTAATAATTGTTATTATGTAATGAGGAAAGATAAAAATGACACTACTACTTGATTGTATACTATTTCAGTTAATTAAGAGAAGAAGAAGAAAACATGGGAGATGAACACTTCTTGGTTTCAATATATACGAGACTAAATTTTTTTTTATTCATGGTACCCATTTTGATATATATGTTTAGAGTATGTTTTTTATATCCATTGGATTCCAGATAAGAAGACTTGTGCTACACTACAGATCAGTTTAAGAGGAGAAGTCCAACATCCTACACTTTTGCTATACATAATATATTTCATTGTTCCTAGTGTGTACCAGTAAAATGATTTCTAATCCAAAAACCTTCTTGTGAATTTTTTAAAATAAAATCAAATAAATGTAAATATGGGATAATAACCATTGTAAACTATAGATGTAGCCACCCACATTAGAGATAAACCTTATTAAAATTCATAATATAATTCATGATTTAGTGTTTTCTATGAATTAATGGTAACTATAGGTAATGTTAATAATAGGTCCATATATAACATAATAATTAAGGGTAAGGAAAGGGATAAAAGATTAAATTGGTAAAAATTTATCCCACATTAATTAAATTCCCATCCCCTCTCAACGCGGTTATCCCAAAGTTATCATAAATAATTGTATCATTCCTAGTCACACCTCTAATTAGATGATTTGAAGATCCTCAGGGATTATAAATCTCTTTATAATTATATTTTTAAGTGTAGACTTGTTGGAGTATTATCAATAGAATACATGAATTCAATTCTATTTGGGTCACAAAAATTTATCGAATCCACTCTTGGAAGATTTTTATCTACTAAAAATCATAATTTTATCATATATAATTCTATGATGAATAAAATGAATAAATAATCGAGAACAATTAAAAGGTTATATATTTTTGTTAAAGAGAAAAAAATATCATTCTACCCATGTCATAATATAATAAAATATAAGTCTAACATGGAAACAAGATATCCGGTAGATTATTATACTACTAAAGTGAAGGTCAACAATTCTAACTCATCCAATGCTTCTTTCATACATAATGTGGATGGAAAAAAATATATTGTCAAAATTTCCCATAATAAGAACAAAGTACTAGTAATTGTGATCATATATCTAAGTAGTTTACTGAAGAATTATTTTCAAATTTGAAATATATTATATATGAAATTCCATTAGAGGAATCCACTTTTATCTATTTGTCATTCAAAGGAATGCTGGAGGAGATCACAAATATTGAATAATGTTTTGAGAATATCGAAAAAAATTAAAGAAAAAATATAAAGAAATATCAAGACCTCTAATGAAACATTATCCAAAGATGTATAGAGTGTTCAACATGAGGAAATATATTCATGTTTTGAAAATCAATGGCCAAATAAAATTCATGAAAAGGAAAATGAAAATAATGAATTTTAATATATGTATGATGTAATAGAATAAAAACAAAAGGATATCATTGGGGATAACTGATTCCAATTATAGATAAAAGTAAAAACGTTCAAGGATCATTACATCTTATTATAATATAAGAAATAAATTCATGATGACAAAATTAAATATATCTATAAATAAGATGAAAAATGACTTAAATTAGTATAGGATGATAAATTTATCCTAAATATAAGATGTCTTGTAAAATTAGATAATATTAAACAAAATCAATACAATTCATCAAAAATACCAGAATGACGATTTATAATTATAGGTGACAATGCCATATGAAATTTAATGTGAATTATAACCATAAAAACATATATATTTTATAATTAAAAAGTTAATTTAATTTAATGTACTTTCTCATGTAGTCTATATGTTGAAGGTACAATTGAATTCAAATAATGTTATTTTTTATATACTTGGTTTTAACAAAAAAAATTCAAAATCAAAACTTACGAAAAATTGGATTGTGAAGGGAAATGAAGAGATTAAAAATACATTTGTGGCGAATAAATATAAGGTTATAATTAGTTGTTCCCCTAGAAACGGAAAAATAAAGAAGGAAGAAAAAAAACTAATAAGAATTCCAATCATGAAAGACATTAACAGAAAATAATAGATTCATATTTGTTATCAATTATTTGGGTTGTGACTGATTTTTTTCACAAAATCTATGTTTTTTAGTATAAAAGGACAATATCTAGATAATAAAGGAATTTAATAAAAACAGGTACAAAATAAGTGATGAATAAACAAAAATATTTTAAATTGAATTTATAGAGAACTAGTTTTTTTCTTTTAATACTTTCAAATATTTTTATATATACTTATAGAGTTAGGTTTAGAGACTTTGTGCGATTCTGAGGCCCGGTGTGTTCGGAATTAATTTAATAAATATATTAAATATATTTTATAATGAGTGCACATGGTTTTTAAAAAAATGGGATACCTATGAAAATTAATTTGGGATATAAAATATGAGACCACTTTCGAGTATGAATCAAGTATTTTACCCTAAGATAAACCTAAAATAGATCAGTGTGGGGCATCTGGACACCGCACTCTTCGGTAGTACATTATGTGGAATAATTCATTCCTTCATTCATTAATTTTAACACAACAAATTTCTATATATAGACATCCATGGATAATTATCAAGGGTTATTCACAAAAACCCTTGGATAATTGTAGATCTTATACTTCCTCCTTCATTGGGGAATCACCTCAGATGATGATGTAAAACCATATTAGAACAGATTGGGATAGATTGAACACAATTAATTCCATTTATCATGAGAAGGAATTTTCTTCGATGATGAACAATCCAATATCCAGGTATGACTTATGACTTTTTTACACCCTTTTTGTTTAAATCTACTGATTAGATCAACTTCTTATATTGATCTGTGCCAATTTTGGCCTAAGAATGAACATACGTGCTAGATTTTTTTGGATTATTTTAATTTTTTCTAAAGAAAAAAATCCCCATTACTTATTTTTGGATACGAACTCTTGTACAATAATTATTAATCCTTTTTAATTATTCACCCCCCCTCATTTTATTTTTATTCTTCACATGTAGGACCCCTCAGTCCCAGTTCAACATAGACGGGTGGTACTGAGCCCGATCAGACCCCCGAAATCATAATGAAATAGAAAATAAGGCATAGATCATTGAATCTGTCACAGATCTAGGTTGATTATGGGTTATAGTTGATAGTTTTAATGATTAGAGAACGAGCATAAATGAAAGAGGGTATGGTATGTTTAGTGTTGTATGGGTTCTGTTGAATGCAATCGGAGATTGATATCCAACTAAATAATTGATGGAAACAATAGATCTAGACCAGATATGATGTTCACATACAGAATCATAGACGAAGTAAAAGGAAGAGATCAGATCTATAGCATGGATCATGGATTTGTGAACATGTGAAAAAACCAAATAGATGTCATGTACAGGGATGATCACGGGGTGTGTATCCCATCTTGCATTGAATAGGGTTTTTGAGAATCTATAACTATGGGATAATGTGTAACCCTCCTACCAGAAGTGTACATCATCCAGGGATAGACATGAAATGTGATGAATCACATGATTAGGACTCTGTGCAATAGTGCATGACTAGGAACATATTCGGTTACCAATGTACAATGAAAAAGACAATTCACATGGACTGCACCCTATGTGAAACAACATTCCATGAATCAAAGTACACAAACACAAGGTCATTTACTCGTACATGGCAAGAAGGACACAACTCATTCCTCGTTAGTCTGGACAAACCATGCGGTCCAACTACACAGCATATACCGTTACATGGGTTTGGAGCTGTTTTATAGAAAATGGAAATGCAAGGCGGTGGAGAGGGACCACATGTTATGTGGGTCCCATCACTTGTCATGTACCCTTTTTCCCTTTTTATGAAACATTTATCTGCCATAACTCCCCATTTGAGTTCATATTTTCCCCATGGAAATCCAATCTTGAGTGTTTTTCTACGTAGAACGTGATGATAACATTCTTTTTGGGTTTATAGATATGATGTGGAATCTTACAGGAATAGTTTCCTTTTGAGGTGATGCTCTATGATAAAAATTATTAAGTGGGATCACTAGAGACTTATAACTAAGTGGAACCCTTTTATTGTATATGGTGTAGTTCCTTGATGACTAGAGTGGAACCCCATGTCACACCAGGGTATGGGTCCTAACCTAGAGAGTGTAAAACCCTACTTTGATGGATAATTGTCCTCTACCTACCAATTGGAACACCCCTATCAGATAGTGCATGGATTTTCATGACACAATAGTGGACTCCCCCCCCCATCATCATGGGAATAGGTCCTCTACCTACCGAGTGGAATCCCCTATGGGATATTGTGTTGGTTTTATTAACAACGGAGTGGAACCCCCACTAACTAGGGTGTGGTTTCTCTATAGAAACATATAGAGTGGCACCCCTCCCCCCTAACTCACTAGGGTGTGGGTTATCTACATTGTGTTTGTTCCCCCTTAACTGTGTGTCATAATGAAAAGTAGTTGATGGACATGAGAGGTTACTTACGAAAAGCCACGTAAGCTGATGGGAATCATTGATGAACTTTTGGAACTATTTTCTACTATTATTCCTAGGATGATTTGGGAGATGGATATCCCATTACTATCATAATTGGGATTCATTGACTGAGCAAGTCTAAATCTATATATTTGTATCAAAACCTCAAATTTGGTTACTCTCTTTCCATGGGATGTGAAGAAATGTGGGGTATGACACTGGATTTCATTGTTTAGTTTCTCATAATTGAATGATTTTACTCTCCTACTAGGGGTGGAGATGACTCAACATTTAATTCATATACTAAACATGTCAATCCCCCTATTCGGGAATGAGGTAAATATTTATATTTATTTGGGTTAAGATGCCCTTGATTACTAATATACCTTCTTTCCTTTCCTCTTTTCTCTCTTAATGTTCCCCCTTCATCTTTCTTGGAATCGTACTGTGTATGTATATACTCACCCATTCATGGGGTTTTCCTACAGATGTCATGGATTTTCTAGACAATGAATAGGATGATGATGACTTCAAGGATATTAGTGATACATGATTATTTGGACCATGAATAGTTGTAGTATATTAGAGATTAGGTGTTGGGATCTCTTAGTAGTTTTCTTTTCTAGTTTTTTCATTTTGTGACATATTTCTGGATGGGCATGTTTTTTCCTTCTAATTTTCTATTTTCACAATCGTACACCTTTACAACCTAGATGTTTTAAATTCTTTGTATAATTTATTATTATTTAATATATTTCTTATTATTCCTATTCACTTTTACATCGATATGGTTTGGTGTATACATACATGTACTTTGGAAAATGAGCCCCATTTAGGTTATGCCTTTCGGTGCATTTATCAAACCGTAGACTATAGAGGTGGGCTTAGGGTATTTCTGGATCGGGGCCAAGCATGGCTTGGGTCATGAAATATTTGTATCAAAGAAGTTAATTCCTTGGGACATTGTATGGATTAGTCCCCTTATGAGGATTTGGTTTTTATAAGGGAAACAATGTCCAAGTGTCTTGAGTGTGCCAATTAGTCTAGAGAATTTAGTGATTGTGTGGGTGAAAAATGCATCCAATCAATGGGACCTGGAATACCTGATTTTAAACTCGACATGTCGAAATATTGGTTATAGGGATCAATAGTACATGAATAATATAATATTGAGTCTTTGACTAACCTTTTTGAGTCATATTTCTATTTTTGTTATATATATATACATGCTCATTTGATAATGGTACGTCCTGATAAATCATTGGATTCATTCCTCATGAAAGGAAAATAAGATACTAGTTCTGGATCGTGATGAAGATTTGATGATGGACGAGGCATCTTTTTGGTGTATATCTCATGATATTCTCCCTCCATGTGGGTAGGTAGCAACACCTCTACCTATAAATCAGAAGATCATATTGACAAAGCACGTTGTTGATCCACATAGGCTTAGAACACTCCAAGAGTTCCATAACAAGATACTAATGAGGTTTTGTAGTGATACAGATCCTCAAGAAATAGAGTATTGACTAGATTCAGTGGTCAATATCTTCAGGCTTGTACAAAACCTGATGAATCAGGTGGTTGCACTAGAAGAAATCCCCATCCATAGAGTAGTTGTTATCTGGTAAAGCATTGTTATCTAGATTCTCAATGAGTAGATAGTCTCATGGCCTAACATCCATCAGTTGTACAATGATGATTACTAACCCTCCAGCTAGTGATCATTCCATATTCATGAGATTTTGGTGCCGCAACATAGAGGGATGATGGTGTATGAGTTTGTAGAGAGTTTTAAAGACCTTACATGGTACTCCCTTAACATTATCTAGGATGGATACTTCTCAACATGAAATTTTTTCAAGGGACTCTACAGAGAGATCCATTCTAGTGTGGTACCCTTATTCATACCCACCTATTATGGGGTGATGGAGTTGGAACTAGTTATAGAGATATTTTTATAAGAGGGACACGAGAGAGATAGAGATGGTAGTGAGAGTCATATAGGTGAGTCATCTGCGACAACTATCAGACTCCATGTTCTAGGGTATCAATTCAAGACACCTCATTGTGTTTAGACTTAGTCATGTGGTCAACGGAAGTGTGTAGGACCTTGGTTATGTGGATAGAGGTCGTGATTTTCTTTTTATGGGTGGGACCCCATGGTGTATGACTGCCTAACCATACATGATGAGGAGTGTAGGTCGATAGGTGACAACATTCCGTGGTAGAGGTAGCGTCATGATCAGGGATCTACCAGGTTAGGAAATTGTGTTTCACTTGGATGAAAATCTGGAAGAGGATAATTAGGAGATTTGGGTCATGGAAAAAACTCATAGATCCTTCAACCACCGCAACCAGGTATCCCACATCAGGATCAACGAGCTGGCTATTGGGGATGCAGACCGCTTCATAATTTGGAGGTTTATGATCACACAATGAATGAGGTGATTAAAGGTGTGATCTATGTATTTTATACTCTTTCTTCTATACTATTTGACACAAGTTGTATTAATTCATTTATCTATCTACTCTTGGTGTGAGAACTGGTGCTCCTAGTAAAGGAGTTATCCTAACAACATCATCTTAAGGATCCTTTAAGGAGCACTTCTTCTCTATATTCTATCATCTGGTAGTGAACATTATCACTTGGTGGATAGAGGTTCATGTGGGACCATTTATTTACCACGATGGAACCCTATAAAATCATCTTTGGTATGGATTTTGTGTCCACAGTATAATCCCAGATTAACTATCATTTTAGATGAGTCATATTCCTATTCATTGATGAGACGATATGCTCCTTTGTTGGTGATAGAGATCTCATTGAAGGGTGAGTAGGTTATATGAGAATATGGGGTTTTCTCACCACCCATTAGGTAGAGAGTGTATCCAATGGTACATTATGCACTTCAAGAATTTGGATTCCTTTAGTTATGGATGATTACATGGATGTATTCCCAAGAGAAACTCTAGGAATAACTATGAGGCACAAGATGGAGTTTTTCATCAACTTACATCCCAAAAATTCTTTTATATCTTATTTAACATATTATATGATCCCTACCAAGCTTTGGGAGCTATAGTAGTTATTGGAGGACCTTTTAGTTAGGGGTTCCACCAACCCCAATGTTTCCACCAGGGTAGATCTGGTGTCATTCATGAAAAAAGTGGATGCAATCTTGTAGTTTTGTGTGGATTATTGATTCTTGAACCTAGAAACAATAAAGAACAAGTAACCATTTTCAAGTATTGACTACCTATTTAACCAGTTGTGAGGCATGGGATGATTCTTGAAGATTAACCACATGTTCAGATTTCACTAGTTGATGGCTTGTGAGGTTGGTATTCCAAAGTTGGAATTTTGATGTCACCATGGACACAATAAGTTCCTAGTGATTTTCTCTGGGGTGGTGAATTCCCACTTTGTGTTTATTGATTTGATAAACCAAGTTCTCCAGACATACATGGTCTAGTTTCTTTTTATCTTCATCAATGACATACTCATCTACTCTGCATTGATGAAGGAGCATGCATATCACTTGAGTATGGTCCTATATTCTCTACGAGAGAACAAGATATCTGGGAAGATCTTGAAGTTCAAATTTTGGGTACACTAGGATAAAATCCTAGGGCATGCCATTTTTTAGAATAGTTTATCCATAGATGATGAAAATATCGATACATGATTTCTTGGGATCCACCCCAGAGCGTGTTAGAGGTGCAAATATTTCTTGGAATAGCGGGGTACAGAAGGTGGTTTATGGAAGACTTCTCCATGATCATAGCCCCTTTGACCGCTCTGACATGGAATGGGAATTCATTTATCTCGACCAATTAGTTCCATAAGGCCTTCAAGGTTTTGTGGGTGAGGCTGATAAATTTTCTAGTGATTAGAGTACCAAAGGATGGCTTGGCGTATGCAGTGTATTCCAATGCCTCGAGATATGGGCTTGGTTTCAGGTTGATGTAGAGGGATGTGGTTATCGTGTATGGGTTGAGGTAGTTGAGACCCCAGGAGAATAACTATGTGACTCACGACCTAGATATGGATGTTTTAGGCTTCACTCTAGAGATGTGAAGGGACTACCTTCTAGTAGAGTGCTTTAATGTTTACTTAGACCATTAGAGTCTTAGAGACATCATCATGTAGAGAGACCTAGACCTGAGGTTATGGAACTAGTTAGAGTTATTAATAGAATATGACTTTGAGATAGTCTATTATCTAGGGATGGGAAATATATTAGAATATTTATTTTGTAAGAAGTCCTAACCTCACTTAGTGTAGGAGGATTTATAGTGGTTGACATCTCTACAACTGATCCAAGATGAGTAGTAGGGTACATATTTTTTTGTAGTTGATGCAGTTGAATCCTCTACTTATTGAGCATGTGAGAGAGTCAAAGCTAGGATACATCTATTGTGGGGTCATTTGTGATCAAATATCTATAGTCAACTCACCAAATGGATATTATGAAGAAGTAAAACATGACATCTTTTTTTAGTGATGGATGATGGATATAGTCGTGATACATGATGAGTTTATGAATGTGTTTCAATTTTATCCCCTAGATATAAACCTTGGTGCGGGGAATATGTACAAAAAAATCATTCGTAGTTTTGGTGGTCTAGCATGAGATGATGTGTAGCTGAGTTAATCTCTTGGTGCCTCACATGTGAAGAGGTGAAGGGTGAGAACCAGGTCCTAGTAGGTTCTTTTCATCCTCTTGAGATCCTGAAGTGGAAGAGGGATGAAATATCCATGGAATATTTGATAGGGGTCCATGCATAATGAAGCTCTATGATTCCATCTAGCTGACAGTTTAATGACTCACAATGTCAGCACACATCCTTTCTATTAGGGAGTAGAGTTCGATAAAGTGTTTGGGAATATTTTACATACTGGATATTGTTCACCTTCATAGGGTTCCCTTTATGATTTTATCCAATATTGATGCATAGTTTATGTAATTATTATAAAGAGGTATGTATAGGGAATTTGGGACTTAAATGAGAATGAGTACAATCATTCACCACCAGATCGATGGGCAGATCGAGGGCACTATCCAAGTGTTTGAGGATATGTGTATGAATCATATTTTAGAATTTTTTTGGAGCTATAAGGGCCAATTTCCCTTAGTAAAGTGTTTGAACAACAACATATACCACTCTACTATCGTAATGAAACCTTTTGGGGCCTTGTACGGGGGACCATGCAGGTCACTATGGAACTAGACAGAGATCGGTGAGACACATCTTATAGGCCTAGAGATGGTGAAGGTTAAAAAAGAGAAGTTCCACATCGTATGTGAGTTGATACTGATGACCCAGATAAGATAAGAATCTTATGAAGATCACCATCATAGGACATTGGAGTAAGATTAGGAAGAGACATTTTATGAGAGTCTTCCCATGATGAGGATTGTGAATCTTCAGATGGGGAATCATGTTTTCCATGGGGTTTATCGTGTAATTAGAGATCATGAAGAGGGTTGTAGAGTTTTCTAACTAAATTTATATACTCCCATAGCTAGAGAGAATGTATGCCATCTTCAACAGTTCACAACTGAGGAGATACATGCCTGACGCCACACACATCTTCGACTTTGGTGAGCTAGACATCGAGGATAGAGCCACCTTTTCATAGAACCTACCGGTGATCAAGGATCAATAGGAAAATTCACTATGTGTATGGACCATCCCCTTAGTTCACATGTTGTGGTAGCACATACATGTGCGCTATAGTTCCAAGGAGTAGGATAGTAATGTGCGAGATCAATTTCCCAAGTTTTTTGTTTTGTTTTTTTTAGAAAAAAAATATTGAAGGATTGAATGATGTAGAGACCAGGTTTTTTTACTCGTATGACTCTGAAATACTTCAATATATATTTATTGAGATTTTCAATAAGACGTTGTGAAATTTCGAGGCCCGATGTTCCCTGAAATAATTTTATAGAAATATTTTATATATTTTATATTTCACACACATGGTTATTAAATTAAAATGGGATAACTATCAAATGAAATCTATGTTCATAAATCTGATACCAAGGATGATCTAGAACATACATTTTACCATAGCTGTGTCCTAAAATTTTTCTGTCTTGGGAGTTGGGGCAGCTTTCTCATGGGTGGTACATTAACTGCATTAATTAATTAATTAATTATTTCATTCATTCATTTTAACAAAATGAAAATTATTTATATTGACCGCTATGGATAATTCTCTAAGGTAACTTACAAAAACTCCGGGATAATTATATGGCTTCTCATTCCTTCTTCATTATAGAATCTCCTCGATGAAAATGACATGCTGAATCAGAGCAGATCAAGATGCAACGAATTTAACACCTTCCATCGTTCATTTGGGAGTGATTTATTCAATGATGAATAACCCAATCTTCATATATAAGTCATTAATTGGTGTTTGAAAACCTTTTTTATTAAATTTATTAAGTAGATCAACTTATTTAATTGATCTTCACTAATTTTCTCCTATATATAAACCTATATACATGATTATTTTGGATTATTTCAATTGTTTCTATCCCAAAAATCCCCATTCTTGATCTTTGGAAATTAATTCTTGAACAAATCTTCAGAAACGTTTTTCTGTATTCTTTTCTCCCTCAATTTCATCGTATTCCTCACTCAAATGACCCCACGTTCTCAGTTCCACAGTTTTGGTTGGTACCAAGCCCGATTTGACCCTCGAATTCATGATGAAATGGAAAATTAGGAGCATATTGATGAATCTAGTTTATATTTGGGATGCTTATGGGTGGTGTATGATTTTTTCATCTATTAAAGTCCCTATCTTCATAGATGGAGGGTTTGAGACATACAATGACATATGGGCTTAAACAAACTCTATCAAAGATGTATTTCTAGGCACTGGAGGGTCAGAAAAGATCAATCCAGACTATCAATTATTATTACAGGTGGAATCAAGGTTGAAATAAAATGGGAAGATAAAATATGGAGTGAGGATCATAGATCTGAGAATCTATGAGAAATTTACTTCAAACCATGTACAAGGATGAACACATAATGTCTACCCCTCATAAAAAAACTTGGTTTTTTAGAATCTATAAGGATGAAATTTCATGTACCCTTCTTACACGATGTGTGCCTCATCCATGGGTGGATGGTATATGTCATGAATCAAATAGTCCAGAAACATTGTGGGTGTATAAAGCTACAAATTGATCTACACATACATGTCCATGTCACACGGGTGACACCCCTTATGAAGTATCATGTCATGTACGGAAGTACACATGCATAGGTTCATTGACCTGGACATGTCCAGATGGACATAGCCCACTCATGTTTGGTTTGGAAAAACTGTGTAGTTGACCTATACAACTTATACTACTACATGGGTTGGGAGCTATGTTCTGTCAAGGGACACAACTATGCAGTTGAGTGGGACCGCACACCATGTGGGTCCCCTCACATGTCATGTTCCGATGGATTCCTTTCTAGGAAAGTTCATACATTTGTACAACCTTAATTTGACGTCTGATTTTGGAAAATGAGAAGCCTATCTTGAATGTTTTTCTATGTAGTACATAATGATTCTATCTATTGTTGTATTTGAGACATGATGTGTAATGTTTCAGGAATGGTACCCTTTTCAGGTGATTCCTAATGATGGTGGTGATCAGGCGGGATCACCAGAGAATTATTACTAAGTTGAACACACTAATGGATAGGGAAATAGTCCTTGTTGACTGGAGTGGAACACCACTATCACACCAGGGTGTGGTTCTCAACCTATAGAGTGGAACTCCCCATCAGTATAGGTGTAGGTACTCTAACTAATGATTGGAACCCCCTATCATATTGGGCATGGGGCCTTATGACACTAGAGTGGAACTCTCCATCAACATGGGTGTGGGCCCTCTACCTATCGAGTGGAACCCCCTTATCAAACATGGAATAAGTCCCTGTGAAACTAGAGTGGAAACCCCTTCAACTTGGTTGTAGTTCCTCTATGGATATAAAATTATTGTAACCCCCCCCCCCCCCCGAGGCACTAGGGTGTTAGTCCTATACTTATATTTTATGCCCCTTGATTGAGCGTCACAGTGATGAGGTGTGGTTGGACTTGAGAAGTTAGATATGGCCAGAGGTGTGAGATGTTGGGAATTTTTGATAGACATTTGGAATAGTTGGATACTATTATTCTTAGGAAGAGATATGATATGGTGATCCCCTTACTCTATCATTTGGGATTCGTTGAATGAGAACACACACACACACAAAGATATATATATATATCTGTGTGTGTGTGTGTGTGTGTGTGTTTCCACAATATATGTTTCCTTACTCTCTTTCCATGAGAGGAAAAAGTTTTTATTATATTCAAGATTATTTCTATATTTAGATTCTTGTGGTATGATGATTTTACTCTTCTACTGGGGGTGGAAAATTATCTACGTGTAGTTCATCTACTCAACGTATTGATTCCATATTCTTAAAAGAGGTTACTGTTTCTCATTATATTGGTTTAGGTACAGCTGTTTACTAATCTACCATCTTCCCATTCTTGTTTTATCTATTACTACACCCCCTTTAGCTTTTGAAGCATCCTACTAAGTATGTATAATCTCACTATTGCATGGAATTTTCCCGATTGTGTCATGTATTTTGAAGATGGCAGACATGTTAGCATGGACTTCAGAGGAGATTGGGGATACTAGGTTATTTAGACCGCCTAAGGTGGTCCTAACATTGAGATCTAGTGGTAGGATCTAACATCATATTAATGTCCCAGGCTTTTCAGGATCAGACATAAATCTGTTTGGGATAATATTTTTTACTTTACTTTTTAGTTAACATTGTCGCACTCTTATACTCCATAGTGGTTTTTCATGCTGGGTTTACTTTATTGATATTTCATCTTTTGGTTATTATTCCAATAAAATTATACATCAATATGGTTTGGTGTGGGTGTACAAGTACATAGTCAAAGGACTCCCATTTAGGTTATACATTTTGGTGCTTGTCTCCACCCCTAGACAATGGAGGAATTTTTGGGGAAGTCGCAACTTGAACCCTAGATTGGGTTATATCATGATAGAAGTGTCTTTCTATTATAAAATATTCTCAATGCTATAGGAACATTTTTTTCATTTTCATGGAAGTTTTCTCCGTAAATAGGATTGAAAGTATATATCATTTAATAATAATAATAAAGCCTATCCAATTAAAATACAATTAGAACTAATGAATGCATAGAATTATTCCTTGGAATAAAAAAAAGAACAATAGTAATAAAAAATAACCATAAAGATCAAAAAATGTTAATACACTAGAGAGAATAATTTTCTCAATTATGGGAAAATAATGTGACACCGTGTATCAGTATATGAAAACCAAGGACATCCAAATTCATAGAGAAAATTGTAAATAAATAAGAAATAAAGGGTTCTTGACACCCAACAAATGAGCATAAAAAATTCACAAACGAAAGAATAATTGAATATATGTATTATTTTTCCCACAAGATCAAGGAAAGAGAAATGTGGCCAAGATTTTTGGATGGAATGATCCATCTAGGGACTCACAATCATGTGGCCATTATAATGTCACACAAATACTCGACATGCAGAACATAACCTATAGTCGATCCTGTGGAGGACCTTTCAAAAGATCTTTATACTTTTGAAAAGGTTCTCTAGAAAACATGTGGTTATGTGATAGTAGCTGCATAAGCTCTCTAAGGGCACTTGTATTATTGGTAGCAAGAACCTAATAATTTAACCTGATAATCCTTTGAAAATAGGAGGAATGATGTCCAAAAGGTAAAGACCCCTAGTGGTTTTAATGTTCAAGAGACTCATCACCAATTAAAAGGGTAATTATTGTTGAAAACATCCAATAAATATCACATGACCCTTAACCTTGGTAGGAAGTAAAAAATTGAGATAAATGGGGGTGGTAGGAGCTACTCGTAGTTTCTAAAAATCATGTGAAGAAGCCCTGACAATCTGTGAGACACCACAAGTCCCCAAATACATGTTCATCTCATCTCATGAGATCCCATCAACTGTTCGGCCTCATCACATGGAAATCCTTAGTACCTTTATCGATCATGATATACATCACCAAAAAATAGAGTAATTATCCTTGACAGTAATGATGCAGTACCACATGACTCCCAACCTTTGTCACATAAAAAAAGGAAATAAAAGGGAAGGAGGTGGAAGCACTGACCATCATAAAACCCATGTGATGCACCAAGTATTATCATGATATGGTCTTGAGAGACTCTTTTAAATTTCACCTTGGATCACATGAATCCATTTCATCCAGTATCCTGATCACACAAAGGCCACTAGACATGTCAATATGACAATATAGAAGCCATTTGGCATACCCACGTGATTCAATGAGTCCCTGTAAATTTGAAATAATCCAATTAATGGTGCATTGACATAGGTACTTGCAGTCACAAAAAATCTAGTGATGCCCTTAGAAGCAGTCCATGGTGGACACTCACCAAGAGGTGTTGTGTTAGAGCCATTCACTGACTCAATCCTAGAATCACAATAAATTCACTTCACAAATAACCGATCAAATAGGGTGTCAATGCCTATAAATTCCCCAAACCAAAATGAAAAAATATTTGGCTATTGACCTTTATAGTCTTGTACAGAAGGTATTATGACATTCATAGGAACCAACACTAGGGAATAATTCTTGGAGGGATGCTATCATGACCATAAAATCTTCCATCATGTAATATACTAGTGAACATTTGGAAAAATTGTGCAAAATACTTGAGGCACTTTTCATGATCATTCATAAATTACATGAAGGGCTTATAAAAAGATGTGAAAAGAACATATCCAATTTCTACTAGATCATGTGAGACTCAAAAGAAACTGACACTAAATAAACATAACAAATTCACAATATAATGGCCACAACAAAGATTAAAAGTGGAATACTTAAGAGAAAAATAGGTTTTTTGGCCCTCATTTACATAAAAAGAGTCATCCAAAACACGTGATAGTTCCAGGAAATGTCATCTAGTTCTCACGATGCTCTTTCATTATGCCACCCAAATCATGAAAAGTCTTCCAGACTTGTTAGGGATTGTCAAATGGATCCCCTTTGCATTCCACTTTTGTCTCCAAAATACCTCTTGGCATGTCTCTCAAACCTTGGTAAGCCCTTCAGATACATATCCAGACACATATAATGATGCCTACTCATGTTAGTCAAGTCTTGTGGCTTCATCTAGGAATGTAAACTAAGATCTCATGACACCCATTGGGTAATTCAGTCGAGACTCGTGATGCACTTCAGACATGACAGCCAGGTCCCACGATTTCCTCTAAGGATGTTTTCCAAGACATGAATCATCCTCTGAGTCATATCATATTCAATCTCATAAAACCCTCTATATGTTTCAATTAAACTCTTATGAATGACACTAGGGAATGTTTGTTGGATCATGAAACACCCATGGACAATCCAGTTAGGTTTTGTGATGGCTTCTGGGACAAGTAATCTAGATCTTGCGATGTCCTATAGACAAGTCAATTGGGTTATGTGACACCCTCTAGAAAAGAATGACTTGCCTCCAAGGCATTAGAAGACTTAATAACATTGACTGTCCTTGGTGTGTAATCCCTAATAAATTAAGAACCCATTGATTGTAATCCATGATCAATAGGGTAGCCTCAGTGTGTATGCCCTGATATAAGAGAACTATGACAACACTGATTCCTTCCATATTCTGGATACATAGGCTTCCTCCCCATGTGGTTTGAGTACCATAAAAATCACCAAATTAGATCCTAAAATTTAAGTCTCTTATGAAAATAAATGAAATTTATTAGTTTCTATCCCTTGTTTCTCACAATGAGTTTGGATCAATTAGGCTAGTTGAGTTGTAATGATCAAAACATCTACACAATAAACCTACACAAAGGTAAGGGGAGCCTCAATTTTTAAGCCTCTATAAATTTAACCTCAAGAACTAGGATTCTGGAATAATCCATGATATATAGGATTCCATCCTAGGGTATGATCTCAAATGAAAACCCATTTCAGTGTAAGTCTCTTTTATGACTCTCACATCTTAGCCATCGGGAAATAATTATTCACATGAGCTAAACACCCTACCTCAACTTCCAATAAAATAAGAAATAAATTGAACATTGATGGATCTGATTCCTTCCATAAATAGGATATGTAGGATTCCAATATGTGTCCCATTCTCCATAATAAGTCAACTCATGGAATCCTGGTCACATATGTCATATATCATGAGCAATGAAATTTATCATTTTTATCCCTTTTTTCTCACACTGAGAACAGTACAAGTGGGCCTGAGAAATTGCAATAATAATGTGTTTTACACCATGAGCCTCTATAATTCCTAGGGTAACATTAATATATAAGCCCGAAAAAATGAACTATGGATACACTAATTCCCTCCGTACAAAAGATACATAGGAAATCCCTCTAGGACTAAAGCTTGAATACTTAGTTTCCCAAAGACCCCATATAAGTCCATTCCCCATGATATAAAACTACAAAGGTCCAAAAAACTATGTGGGTATTGATCCTTTAAATAAAAAGGATATGTAGGATGCCTCATAATGGATTAATCCCCTCCACATAACATTAACTACCTCGTTTCAAAGTGCTTGGTTATAAATATTTAGCACATAAGTACCCAACATTTTTATAAAAATGATGGAGAACCTCAGATACATATGGAAAGATCCACTAAAGAGATACCAATGTTTTTTACATGAAATAGAACTAAACTATAGTCATTTTTATAGGGTAACTAGTCTCATACTAGGATTAGGAAGTGATTCAGAAACATATTTTAAATCTACAATAGAGTCCTGATGTAGGTACAATTCCCCCCAATAGGGTGGGATGAGTCCGACCTCCCATAATATCAACTAATGTGGGAACCCAAGAGTCATTGGGCCTAGAAAACAAGGTGACCACCTTCCTTTAAAAAGAATACATGTACCCAGTAATAGAGAAGGGAACCATTGAGAGTTTCTAGAAAGAATAATAATGGTACCTCAATAGTCATTATTGTGTACAATATAAACCTCCCACAATCAAACCATCAGGAGGATCCCATCCACACCATGAATTGAAATAGAAAAAAATGGAGAACACAATATGAATATCTATAATAAAAAAAATATTGTGTTATAATCTATCCAGCCATATTTCCTTCCCACCATATCAAAATAAGGGTGGATAATCTGATGTGAATCTCTCAAATCAAAGAATAATCATTTTTCAGGATAATTTGTTTTTCACTACATATACAAACAAAGAGATAAGACTAACATTATCAAATAGATGATCCTCTATAACTAGGTTTTCTATAATTCCACCCCTGTATTTACAGGTCTACATGTGTAGAATAGTAGGACCAGGAAAATAAGACAATCGTGTTTACCATGAATATATTATAGAGGACACCATGCCTACAGTATTTCACTAATCAGTAATCTTGTTCAATATTGTTTGCATGATTATAGATATTATCATTATCAACAACTTCCCAACCGAAGATAGTTTCATCGTCATCTAGAATTCTCTCAAATAAATCATCTGCATCTGTGAACCCCACGGGATAGAAAATGATTTCACATGCTTGATAACTCCAACAATAGGTGGAAAACATGATGTTATAAAAGTACCATCAAAACACTATAATCCCAAACATTGAGGCTTATCATGATTCTCTTTAATCATGATAACTAGTGAGTCTGCATAATCTCTTAAAGGCTTCAACTAAGCCAGTATACTTCATCAATACAACCTACCACTTCAAGAGATTATCCCTAGAGCATGAGAACTGCTAACTTCATTATCTGATATAGGTGTATCTGAAAGCCAAATATGGATACCTTTCAGATTAGGTGACACTGAGGAGGGAAGACATCAACCATCATCGCCAGCATCTTCCCGCTGGTACCCACCAGTCACCTATTGATGGTACCACATGACACTTTACCTCTTCTGATGACCATTCAAAAGAAAAAAAAGGAAGGCTCGTTAGAGGATGAAGGAACTTGATATCCAAGATAGGTCTCATATCCCCAATCATGTTGATGATTCAACCAGAACATTCTAGATGGAACTAATAAGAAGGATCATATCCTAATGAATCAGAACAAGTCTATGGGCACATTCCCACAACAATCATGGGGGAGGCGCATCTCCCTACCCCTATACGTGAATCCCGTCAACATATTCTGATGGAACTAGGAGAAAAAAGTTGGCGCATAACTCTGTTTCAATATAAGACATATTACAGTGTATAATGAGGTTAAAAAATGTGTAGGATTATATCCCTGAACATACTTTTCTAAAATTACAATATATTTTCGCAACATTTAAAGAACTCTATCATCATATTTCAGTACTATCATAGATAAAGGGATCAATGAAAAATTCCCTTCCGACATCCAGGGAAACATAACACTCTCATCATCAAGAAAAATTTTTTGTACTAGAGTGAGCACAAATTCTTTCTTTTTTATTGGTGTATTATGAACATATTATGATAAAGGATGAGGCATCGGATCGGGATCATACTCTGGTTTCAACCAGGGATTAACAGGTGAGAGAAGGATATGCCTTGGGATATGGTAAAATTCCTATCAAAAATTTTAATAATATTTTCCAAAGGCCCAAGATCAGACTTATATCCCAGTTCTGGTTGGAGATCACCATGTGAGTGGGGTACATGCCTTGGGAGAGGCATATAATTTGGTCAAAGAAGTCCACCGACATACTCCAATGGCCCAATATATGGCACATATGCTCGTTAGGTTTGGGGTAGACCAAGTGATCATTACACAAGCCTCATGATATGCTCATATTCCTATCAGGGAATTTACATGGCATATTCTAATAGATCACAGAAGTGAGAAACGTTTTCCTACTTCCACCAATGAACAATTCTGCCAACATCACTCCAAGGAGATACATGAGGTGGATCATATTTCTTCTATAATTCTAGAGGTTCGTAAGAATATTCCATTGGGAATGCATGTCCAATCCATGCCCATATTCATGTTCCAACTAGATATCACCATGTGAGAGTGGGACACACCTCAGTTTTGGATCACACATCTTTCAAGAAAGACCAGCGACATATCCCAAATGATCATGATCGGGCTCATACACCTGTCTTGACTGAGGGTCACCAAGTAATAATGTCACATGCCTTAGTACATGGTAATATTCTTGTTAATGATGAGACAAATTATTAAAATATTACAATATCATCTCAGCAACATGCGTGAATTCTCGCTACACTATATGATTATATACAAGTTTCAAAACCCATTAGATGACAAACTCATATCCTCGCAAAAACTAAAAAGGGAGGTCAACATATTCTGACCACTATGTTAGACGTAGCCCATATTCCTAATATGCTCAATGTTAGTTTCCTTGAGGTTTTTTGATATACATTCTCAACACTATGAGGGTCCATAGACTCATCTATCAAAGCAGAAACAGAATACATTCATTACTATGATAGTCCTCCTTATGGTGGTGTGGAGCTGAATAGTAGGGAATATAATATTAACAACCACCATGGTCAACCTCCCCATAATAATATCTCCCAAAGATAAGTAAATCATCCCATTTCCCATAAACCTCCATATAGAGAGGTGTTCAAAACTCTGACACCATCGTATAGAGAGGTGCTCCAAACATTAGTGCCAAATGTATATAGTTCCCCCAAAAAATTCTTGCAGAACTCCACTATTGTATGCAGAAGTCCATCAAAGACATATTGTATTGTCTGGCTAGATGGAGGCCAGTATTTTTTATGATGATGAGGATAACATTGATATATGGATAGATTTAACTGAAACTACCTCCCAATCTTTGTTCTTCCCCCTCACTACTTCTAACTAGAAAATCCCAGATGATCTATAAAAAGAGTGCATTCCTTTTTAATTCAAAAATATGTCCACTAATCATTAGTGAATAAAGGTTAAATATCTCACTTATCTAGTATATGAGTGTAACCCTCAGAAAATAAAGATACTCTATTTCCAAATTGACCTAGCTTCTTTCTCCATGGTCATGGTTCCAAAACTGGAAAATCATAGTGCAAATCCGTGACATGCTTTACAACACTGCATCGTGACACTTAGACAGTGGATCACTGAAGCCATGAAATCCATCCCTATTCAAGGATAGGGATAGTATCGAGTAGTACACTTTTCTTCCCCCCCCCCTATAATAAGAGAACCACTTATATTTGGTATCCTGTAATATTATAGCCTCTAGAAAAATCAGGGGACCAGGTAATGCCTGGTCTTGTTGGTCACTACGATGGAATACCCCTACTTCAATGATTCCTAAATATCATGAATTTTGAGAGATTATGTGAAACATGACATCAATATAGGATCCATGAATAAATTAGAATGCATTTTAGACACATAGAACGATATTGAGACCATCCGGACAAATTCTCGTGAAGAATAATGTTCATCATGGGATGCCATCGCAACCAAATACCATGTGAGCATAGTTGTTCCACATCAAACAAACCAGAATATAATCTACCATAGTAACCATACAGGATTGGACATGCTTCCCAGTCAAGGAGAATATCTACCAACACCTCCACCCCACAAATCATTAATCTCCGGGAGGATTGAGGACTTGTCCTCCGAAGCTACAAGTGAACCCCATCATGCTGGGCTGGGGGAATTTATATCGCAATCACCATATCTAGGTTCATCGTCCACTGAGATGGTACAAGAAGAATCATTGGTGATAAAATATCACCCCCATCCAACTTGTATTGAGGAATTTATATCTTCATGTCTGTCTCGGGAATCCTCAATTCCCTAACTGATGTCCCTGGATCCTCAACAAAAAGACCAATCAGTGCCTATTGTGGCCCTGAATGACCTATTACCCCCGCATAAGGCAGGGGGAATTTCAATAATCATTATCACCATAGGTATAATCATTATTTTCAATTTATGGAGTAAAAAATCAATAGTCAGCATGCCAATAGTTCATCCCACCAAAAGACGTACCTCTGTTTTTCAGGGTCCGCTCGACAATCACAACTAAAAACTACCTCAGTGTAACTATTCATACAATGAGATGGGAGTAGAATATACAAATGGAAATTAGACCCCATTTGGGTCACAATCCAAAATAGCCCAATATGGTGAAGGGTTCAAATAATTACTCTGATTAAGGAAGTGCCAAATCAGCCTGTTGCGTTGAAAGTAGTGGCATAATAACCATTTCGGGATATGCCTATGTGAATTTAATCACTATCAACATGGAAGACATTGATCAAGATAAAAATTAAGATGGATTAAAAATGGAAAATATACCCCATGATGATGGTGATAATGACACACCAAATGGGGTTTCATTCACCCAGAATCAAAGAATACTTCAAAATATGGCACCCTCTAATTACAAGTTTCCACCTACTTAAAGGAATGATGCAAATGAAAAATGGAATGGTACAACCACATCCCAAACACCACCAATATTTACTAATGTTACATCTCTAGAGGGAGAGTTTTTACATTATGATAGTGAAATACGAGTTGTCCAGCAACTCCACAAGGAGCTACATAGGGATAACATTCCCTCTTGGTATCATCTTCATCTAGAGATAAATAGTCTACCTCGTATAGTTGATCCTCCATCAAGAATGGTCTCTGAGCATGATATTGAATCCAAATCATAAAAAATCATTCCCCATAAATGAGGAAGTCAAAAATGATTGTGGATCCCCTCTATTATGGTTACCACCTCTCCCTTATCAGTGAAATCATTACATCATAGGAAGAATTAAAAATTAGTTGGATATGAAGGTAGGACCACCTCATCATCCCATGACCTCTCCTTGGGGATGAGAGATATCTTAGACTGTAGTGTCCCCTAAGTTACTTAACAACATCTAGTCCCTGGCTACTCAAATAGAAGCTATGGAAGGGCAACACGCACTTGTGTAGCCTGAAAGGAATCCATATCCTGAATGGGTGGATGTTAATCAACTTCCACCAAACTTATTTAATCCTATATTCTCTACCTTTGATAGTGTATGAGACCCTAAAAATAATTTCACACACTACATATCCCAATTTGGGTCGATGAATGGCCTTCAAGATCAATAAGAGATAACAAATCTGAGGTGTTTCATACAAACTCTGATAGGAACAACCTTTGTTCGGTATAAAAGCCTACCAGAAGGATCTATTATAATATGTTAAGGCCTTTTTCATCAGTTTATTGATTATATTATCTCCACAATGAGAGAAATTATGATCATCAACTTGAAAGAATGGAAATAATGCATGAATGAGAGGGTGTCTAATTTTATCGCATGATGGAAAGGTTTAACCTATTCACTTAGCATCCCTCCCTCACATGAGAAACTATTGGAACTCTATAATGAAAATATCCATGATGAGTTGAAGACACATTTGATCTTAATGAAATATTAGGTGGGTTCCAAAATCTAAATAAAATAGAATGATATCTTGAGGAGGGGATTCAGTGGACTCGATACAAGTCTCGACTCATGCACATAGGATAGGAGAAAAAGATACCTAAATAAAAAGATGCATATTTCACCCTTAATCCATGAGTAATTTCCATCTATTCACCTATGAATCCTCATAACTACCAAGCACCTTCTATCGAGTGGCAATAACCACATAATCTCCCTATCCTAAAATCATAGAGAAATCAGGTCATCCCATATTTGAGGAATATATGGAAAACATGTACTCCTTTCAAAATTAATAATTCCTCGGTTAGTTATTGGTATCCCAATAAAATAACCTTCTCAATATTCCATATTTAAGAAAGCCTGATGGGGTCAACCACACCGACCATCCAGAATACATCCCTTACCTTAGAAGGAGGGGTTATAATATTTAGGATTGCATCTTATTTAAAGGTGTCCTTCAAAGCATGGTTGACTCTAGATATTTGAAATTAGAAAACTCCACAGATTAGGTGGATTGCAGAACCCTCATCTGGACAAAAGAATAGGATTGTTGGAATAATGTTCTAACTAGACATGAAAAGATGTTTGAAAACTAGATTACTTGAAAAACAGTTGATTAAGATTACACCACCCTAAAATCATAATTTCTCAAACATACAATATCTCTACCACCCATGAAGGATACATTAGATGTGTCTCCCTAATGGGGGTATCAAAACCATAATTAGGAAGAAATAGGAGTAAGATTCATATTGTTCTACAAAATAAGATCTAACATTTGCAGTTTTCTTCCTCGAAACATCTGTAGCAAGGGTACCACCCTGAACAATAATATCCTCATGAGACAAAGAGCTCATATTTGGTTCTGTCAATGTGGTACATTTATAATAACCCTTCTTATGATGATGAAGATTCCCATGGATATAGTTTTCTCACACATAACTGGGGAATGAGAGGCCACATGCACCAGAATAAATAATATAGGGGACAACACGGGTGAGATCAGATCCGATATCCTAGTCATATCCTCATAGAGGACACATCTGAAGCTAAGACTCATGGGAAATAACTCTAGTATACTCAAAAAGATACATGAAGGTGTCCTAGAATCCTCCAGTGTCTATCCACAACCAGTTTTCTTGTATGATCACCTAGTGGGGGTTCTCTAATCTGATCAACTCAGAAAAAGGAGAAGGCTAGAAAGATCATCACTGCTGGTAAAAGATTATCCTACTACATCTTTAAAAGAACCAGGATAGTCCACCTCAAATAACTCATATCCTAAAACACATTACCATGATAATCCCCATATCAGGATGTGAGGACCTTTCATATAAAAGTACAACATTCTAAAATAGCATGCTATAGTCCCATCCAAAAAATCAATGCCTGATGCACTCTATATTTCAAAAGAACTCAAAGAGGTGATTTTTGAATCCCACTAGATCGAACAATAGATCGAGATATAAGTAAATGAATCTATTCTTTATCGATTGTAGACTATGTCCCTAAAATTTTATGTCGCCATATCATTCACTAACCAAAATTTTGAAGAGGACATCCAAGTGAACATCCTGCCCCTATATGTTTTAGGAAGACTCAATAATTTTAATTTCAAAATAGTTTTGATTGATAATGAATCTGGGAGCAATATCACCCCACTTCAAACTCAATAACATTTGGGATATAGTGAAGGAGACTTGTCTCCCAAAAATATGTCTATGTAAGTGTATGATATATGAGAGAAAAGACCTCTCGGGGAGATAAAAATTGAATCCCAATTTGGTTAAATCACATATGATGCTGATTTCATGGTTATCCAGTAGAACACACCATATAATGTTCTTCTGGTGAGGCCATAGCTCTATAGACACTTGGAATTACTGTCAACATTCCATCAATGTTGATGTACCCCATCAACATAATCGTTGGCATAC
The DNA here is from genome assembly GCA_963277665.1 of Viscum album. Taxonomy (NCBI): domain Eukaryota; kingdom Viridiplantae; phylum Streptophyta; class Magnoliopsida; order Santalales; family Viscaceae; genus Viscum; species Viscum album. The sequence continues at coordinate 1,387,862,791 of OY728133.1, read as the reverse complement.
TACATGATGACAACATCCCCTTTGAAACATGAGGAGCCACATATGCTGAAGCATAATTGTACAATAATGGAGGAATGAAACCAATTGAAGATGATGATATATAAGTTAAAACTCCTAATGGATTGGTAACCACCGATATAAATCCTTGGAGTATTCTCGACAGAGACTATGTACACCTAATAAATCTGGTCACAGTAATAGATCTGACCGCATATATCCAAACTCCTCCTGTTCCTAGTGATTGTATAAAAGAAAATCATATCCATCATGTCTCTGTGATGAATTATATAGCAAGGGATGATGGTGTCTCTTCTAATATCGTACCTCCCCATGATAGTTATGGAGAATTCCCTTGATTTCCATATTCAACTAAAAATGATTCTACATACACAGAAATGGAAGAGGATGAGGATGACCTCAATTCCCCCCCCCCCCCCGCATTTGAGGAAGGTGTATCCACCAACATTGATGAGATTAGGAAAATAAATATAATGATAGAAGAATAACCATGACCATCTTTGATTAGTGTTGTTGTGCCACTCGAAGAGAAAGACATGAACATTTCATTTATAATTCTTCATTGATATGTGTTGTCCTGGAACTATACAAAAATTCCCAAACTAAATCCCGACATGACTATGCACCATACAAGACTATGATATGAATTCTAGATCAAATATCCTAAGGGCGGTGTATCAGGGTATGGCAGATTAAAACAACTACACCTTATGATCTTTTTTCATTGTTAAACAAAACCTTCTTCTCTATCTTTCCCATATAAAAGTATGAATATAAATTAAAGCAAGCACAAGACACAACATTTTTTTACTTTCTTCACCCACACTATGCTATGTACTAGGAGAATACAAGAGAAATGTGCTATTATACCAAATACTCTAAAATTGGACCACTATTTAAAAAGTTTTAATTGGACTCACTATACCTCCAGGTTTAAAACCAATCTCAATTTAAAATCTCACTACTCTCTCAAATGATGTGTGCTCACATCTTCTTCAGAAGATCCACTCACCATCTATAGACTTATAGGTCCCATTATTATCTCAATTAAATTCATCCCCAACTGTATGTAGATTCATTATTTATGTCCCACTTTCATCCACTAATGAATACCCTTTTACCACAGATGTACTGGGAAACTGAAAATCCTTTGTGAAACCCTTACTGCACCTTATGCGCAGTCATGAGGATGCACCCCTCTCATTCCACCAATGTAGTGGTGGAAGTTGAAAAGTTGATCATATCCAACTTTTTCTAAAAAGTTAAATACCTAAGATAGATTGACAAAGTCATCCCCATAATGAAAAATAATGGGTAGATTTGGGTTAGTATTGACTATAGAAAGCTCAATTAGCATTTAAACAATCATGATGTCACATTAACGAATATAGAACTCTTGATCGATGTAACTGCTAGCTTCCAAGCCCTTTTCATCATAGGTAGGTACTCAGGGTAAAATCAGATCAAGATGACCCCTATAAAAGAAGAGACCACCACATTCAGTGAACATCATGAGATATTATGTTATCAAGTTATGCCATTTGGATTAAAGAATGATGGTGCAACATACCAGCGCCATGCATCACATATTTAAGCCATTCTTAAGAAGGATAACTGAGTGTTGTGTCAAAGACTAGGTTGTTAAATCTGGATAGTGATGTGACCACTTCATGTATCTCTATATAATCTTCTTTAAGCTGCAAAAAACATAGTTTAAAGATGAATACACTAAAATGTTCTTTTATGTAAACATTAAGAAACTTCCTTGGCTTTGTGGTGAGCCACCACAACATTGAGGTTGATTCAGAGAAGGGTAGTTCTATTTTTTCAATGTTGCACCCAAAAGACTCAAATAAATGATGGAATTCTAAGGGCACCTCTCCTACATTCATCAGTTCATAGCAAACCTATCCAAAAAAATATATCCCCCCTCGCTAGGATAATGAATAATTGAATCAAATACCAATGTAATGATTACTGTCAAATATCCTCTGAATGTCACAATAAGTACTCAATAAACCCACTAATTTTGATTCATCTAGTGGAAGGGAGGGAACTCATTATATATGTGGCTACTATGGAGTTCTCACTAGGAACCCTCCTCCCAAAAAAATGATGCGGTAAATGAGAAAAGACTCTACTACCTCATTCAGATGATTATAGGCATTCATACTAGATATTATGATGTCAAGAAGAACTATCATTCACTCATATTTATACTGAAAAATATAGGCCATTACTTAATGAACCACAAGTCCATCTGGCATCTCATATTGATCTACTCAAGTTCAGCCTTGGTCATCCAATATTGATTGGGTCCTTGGCTCAAGGGGTGGTAATTCTAAGGAAATATGACATTCAGTTCATATCACATAAGGCAGTGAAAGGGAAATCCCTATCTAGATTATTCACAGAAAATACTACACCAAAAAATTCATTAAAATACCCCTAGCTCCTAGATGAAGAGGCCTTCTATGCCTATGAAACTCCCCAGACATGGGATATGTACTTTAGAGACACCTCTTAGAGCCATGTCAACACAAGGATAGAAAATCCGAAGCTCAATCGTGTTGGTATATGGATTATATTTGTCTCTCCAGGTAAAGTGGTATGTCCCTATTCTTTCCCACTATCTGAGGGTTGGATGAATAATGATGTAGAATACCAATCCCTCAACGCCAGATTGGAACTAGTCCTATAGCCACCCATATCCTACCTAAATATAAAAGGGGACTCAAAATTGGTGGTAAAGCAGATCAATGTCAAATATTACATTAAAAAGGGAAGAACTCCCCCATACTGGCTATGTCAAGGGATTGATGGAAGAATTCCCTTCTGATCCCACATTACATCATGTTCCCTGATCACAGAGTGCTCACTCTGACACAATGGATAATGAAACCACCATCCTAGATGACACTTATCAGGAGGAATAAATCCTCTATATCACATATCTAAAAATGGTATCTTCAGTCATCTTATGTGATGTGGAAGAAACCAATTAGTTAAAAACTACCCCAGAGAATGACGACCTAGTAATGGAACAGATTCGGCCTGGGGTAGAAAATTTCACTATAAATGATAGTCCAACTGAGAAAAAATCATCTATAAATGTGGAATTGATGGAATCCTCCTCAAGTTCCGAGAAGAATTGGAGATTCCCACCATAATGGTAGAAGTCCATGAAAGCTCCTACGATTCCCTTCAATCCAGAACCATCCTCTCACACCAAATTAATAGGTTGGGATATTACTAGGAAACTACGATAAAAACAAGATGGAATTAACCAATAAATATCATTCATAATAGATTCATGTAAACCCTATCCATCAAACCTTAGATTTTATACATACAACTAAATATTCCTAGACATTTTATATATTGGGAATTAATTTAATGGGTCCATATCCCCCAACCACAACTAAGTAGTTCAAGTAAATCCTTACTATTACTGACTTTTTTTCCAAATGGGATGAGGTAATATCCCTAAATGAAATTAGGATGAAAAAAATTATCAAATTCATGAAGTCTCTTATCATTACTAGGTTTGGGGTCCCTCACACAATATTTACAAAAAATACCTCTAATTTATATTCCATGAAGTTGAATAATATATATAAGGAGTACAATATCAAGTCCAATAATTCATATTGCTAGCATGCAGTGAAAAAATGGACCGTTCCAGAAGATGGTGAACAAGGATAAGAAGTCTTGGACAGAAATAATCCTCCATGATTTATGGGGCAACCATACAACCACACATACTACCACCGAGGAAACAACAAACTCATTGGTGTATTGGACTGAGGTTGTGTTACCCATAGAGGCTGAGATACCTTCACATAGAATATATATTTTTGTAAAGGTATTAGATGATGAAAAACCTCAAAATTTGATGGATAAAATATAATGGATAGATGAGAATAAATTTTTCATATTTCACTTTCTATAGGTCCATAAAAATTGTATAGCATGGGTGCTTTATAAAAAGGTTTTCCTTCATTCATACCCTTAAGGAGAACCAGTTCTAGTTCTCAAAACCCCAATGATACCAAGAAAGAATCCATAAAAAATTAGAAGCCATGTGGGAATGGAATTATGTAATACATAAGGTTTATTATAATAGAACCTAATAATTGGATACCCAGGATAAGGAGAGTGTCACACCACCCACCAACGCAATATTTCTCAAGAAATACATTGCATAAGTTGTCATCATCATGGGAATCCACATCAGAGTAAGCATTATCATTCATCATTTCTTTATAACATGACACATCATGGTTTCCTAAGAACTACATATGTCTTGATTACTATTATCACATGATATGTAGTGATGCTCGAACCACTATTCCTAGTCCCAGCCGTTGTATTACATTACTTTCAACTCAAGTGACCAATATCCTTACAACAGGATGTTAAAATACATAATTAACTTCCTCTCTGTGTGACATAAAACTCCATGGACCATCTAGAACTACGTACGGATTTATTTTCATCATTCTATGAGATAATTATGGATTCCATGATCTTATATCTTTGTAAAATGAAAACTTGATAAAGAATACACCTGTTGTTACTCCAACTTCCTTTATATTGTGACAGTGACCCTTGATACTCTTTTTTTTCCACACCAATCATAGCTCACATTATATTTGGAATTACAATAAGGGATCTTCCACAAGTACAAGGCATGAAGGTACATGACAGGTCCATCATGATCCAAAATGAAAGACCATAAAAGGTAGATCATGATTCATTTAAGCATTACATTAAAATTCACGGTCAACGTCTTTACCGAATGACATAAAACTACAGAGATCCATAAGATCAATATTTTTTCATAGGAAATTTTCTCAATACTCACTACACAATTTTAAACTGCACATCTCTTCAGTATCACATGTTTCTTGATTCTCATTTTAATGAGATACATTGTGATTCCCAAAATTTTATACAAGGGATCTGCAACAACATTAACACTTTTTTCACGTCGGTCAATCTTACTCATTTCCTCATGAAATTAAAATGAATGGTTCCTTTAGAACAATGTGTGGATTGATTCATTTCATCATAGGATATGTAGTGAAATCAAGATCTTCAATCCTTATCTCAACTATAATAATCAAAATATGAAATTCCCACTTCTTCGTATGGGCCAGACCTGGGATGAGGGAGTTTCTCATTCAAGAGTTACATGTAACTTGATTCCTATCTTTTCAGGATACGTAGTGACATCCATATTTCTGACACCAGACCCATTCATAACAAATAAATATAAATGTTCCCCCTCTCATTGTGTATGGTCCATACCATCATAGGGAACATCATTCAAAACTACGTGTGGTTTCATTATTATTCTCATGAGATGCTTAGTGATGCTAAGGATTCCCCCCTTGGGTGTAATTGTATAATTTCAATCCATTCACATTGGTATATCCTATTGCTTAGCACCTTCTTTTAAAATTCATGGGAATACATCCTTACTAAATGAAATTAAATTGCATGAGATTATCACATTACCCCATGATGATAAATTTCATAGAAAATATATTTACCACATGATGTTAAATTGCATGGAAAACATCCTCAGTACATTATGATAAATTGTGCATGCCATCACCCATCACCATACCTTATAAATAGAACACACAAGACTTATCCTAGTCAACAAGAGTACATGGTTCATCTTCAATATTTTAAATTAAGCTCAATCTATATTACACACTTCATGTCTTGAACATGTCAATATTCCATAAACCATCCAAGTCCATGAGAAAGGATATCTAACTTCAAGGGACCATTTTATTAACTATTCATGTACGCCTACTGATCATGCATATGTGCCTATGGCCATCAACAATGTGAGACACTCAGCAAAAATGAAATTTCATTCCTTATGAGCCCTGACATCACTACGGTAGAAATAAAAACCTCAGTGTGTCCGAACTACTCTTGTTATGACTATCCTATATCGTTAATCACGAACTGAGATACATGATCTATGATTTGAAACACTTCCATACCCTGTTTGGGAATATGATGGGGTACTATTGAACCGAGGTTTCCTAATTAATATCTTTTATAACATCTCTACTATTAAGTCCATGTGATTGATGACCTCAATCTTTCGGTACTTTGGTAAAATATATAAAACCTTAAACTCAATCATATAATTGTAAAAATTCTATGACCTCAAACTAATAGAGAAAATACATAAAACATGTTAGGTTGAAAACCTGAAAAAAGTTACCTAAGCAAAAGTCAAGTCTCCACCCACTAAACTCTTCATCTGAAGATATTACACAAAAAATAGGGTGCACAGACATAAGATATAAATCACATAGGGTCTAATTTGTAGCCCTAAGAAAACCCAAGATATTCTCACAGGACCCAATTTTCTAGAAAAAAGTTTGACTAATGATTTTCCAAATCTAATCACCACGAGAATATGTTCTCAAGGCGGTGACAGAACATTTGGGGTGTTCAAACCCTTATTAGATATTACAATTTATGATAATCACCTTTCATTATTTGGGTGCATCAAATCACCATAAACTTTCATGGTCAGTGGAAAATATATTCATCTTCAAGGGACGATTTTCTTGACTATTCATGAATGCCTATGGCTTGTGAATATGAACCAACAGATGTAAACCAAATGTGTCACTCTGTAAAAAGGGAATTCATATCCTTATGATCCCTAACATAATTGTGGTAGCACTCAAAACGTTAATGTGTCTAAAAAAACTACAATTTTTACTGTACCATATCATCCAACTGATCTGAGTAGTTTGGATCATGATATACATTCACCTGACCAAACTATCAAAGAAGATCAACATCCTCGACATTACATCCCCAAATTTCTTACACTTTCTCATGGATTGAATGTGACACTCCATTCCCTAACCTTTTTTGGACCACGCCTCATGATTTGTAATAATATGGAGTAGGGGTCGAGCTCTATAATCACACGATAAGATGCCCAAGGGTTCTTGAACACTTCCGGGATAGCCTTCTTTTCATACCCTACATCATCACCTAGATGTTTGGGTATTCACAAATATTTCTTAGCTCTCATATAGAAGTGGTGATTAGATTTTCTTAGCCACTCTATTGATTCATAAGGGATTAAACCCACCAAATAATGTAATTTCTTCTTTGCAGGAGAGTACATTCAATACATGAGACCCCCTGCAACATCGATGTGAAACCACACAACTTAGAGTATTATGGGACATACCTGACATGTCTACTCCATACTATATCCATAGACTCAAAATTTTAGGTTATGATTTGCATCATTCATAATCCAACTATCTAGTTGGACCTAGAATCCCTATCATTTCACCCTAAACCAATATTACCTCTATTTAACTTTCACAGACACTATAAAAGATACCTATAGATCCCCTTTTCTTGACTATGAATGCATGCCTATGGCTCTAGCATATATACCTATGGCCATTGACTAAATGCATCACTCTGAAAATATGGTTTTCTGGTACTTGTGATCCTTAGCAACACCACGATAAAAAAAGACCTTAGAGTGTTTTAGGTCATTCCTAGCCTATCCTCACTATACCCCATGATCATATATTTGTCTTGAGCTAAATGAACCAAAAATAAAGTGATATCACGTCTGATCTAGAAGACCATAAACATAAACAACATCAGGTATGAGATAAAAGTTACTAAACTAAAGTGATGTCAAGTCCAAGAAAACAAGATTTGAAGTATATTATCATCAGGTCTAAGTGAAAGGACATTTAACTAAAGTGGCCTCAGGTCTGAGCTAAAAACCCTAAAATTAAGTGACCTCAGATCTGACCTAATGGAACATAAACTAATATGATCTCATGTCTAATATAAAATAACTTAACTATAGAAACGGTAGGCCTAATCTAAAAGGGCCTCAACTAATGTGATATCTGGTCTGAGCTAAAAGATCCTAAAATAATGCGCGTGACAATTAGTTAGACTAGAAAATATTTAAAGGGACACTACATGGCCTTAGAAAAATCATGTTTCTCTGTCCAAGCCTATCATATTTTTAGAAATACAAAACACTCCCCCTTAATGGAATATTTCCTACCCAAATATTCCTTTTTTAATTATAGTGATTTTAAGATAGATGGAAAAAATTATCAAAGAAGAATCTCATATCGGTCGGAATTCATGAGAATATCTCTAAAGGAATCTATTATAATTTAAACATTCAATTCAAGGTGTTCATGTTAGTTATATATAAATCAAGTGATGGGTATCGTTGGTAATTCACAAAATATTTGAATGAAATAATTTCATGTATATCATTAGTAAAATAAAAACTAGATAACAAATATAAAGTTTAGTAAAGTATATTCATTGGAAACAAAACATGAAAAAGAGGAATTTCCACAGAAAAAAGTCTCTCCCACAGAGATACAAACCTAAGAGATATTTAATGTTTAGGATTATATCACATAATTATCATAGTAGATTCATTAAGCTATAAAATTATCTGCTCTAGGGAAGCTACATATTGTCATAGGTGATCAAAAGATTCAGTTTCTGCCTCTACAACCTATTACAACCCGCCTTCTCTAGAAATGGATTCAATTTTCCTCTTCTCTTCCATGTCTTGTAGTCGCTTCTTCTATAGAATTGCTTTATATGATGTTTTGTGCCTATGTTAAAATTTGGATAACAGTACTTGAATACATCTAATCTCGAGTTGGAGATTCCCAATTTCTAATTGAAATCATCTGATTTCTACCTCCCATCATTTAGTACACCCTAGTGAGTGGATACCTTTATTTCATGATGGGGGGGGGGCTTCCTCAAAAACCTCATCTCAATCCTTCTTCATCGAAGAGGATGACTCAATTGCTTCACCCTCAATTCGAGGGCTCTCTTTTGTTATCTCAAGGAGATGGATTCTTTTACCTAGGACTCAGTGGTAGAATAATAGAAACCCTTATAACCAATGGTAGGAAATGTAAATTGAAGGTGACCCAACTTATCCTTCAACTCCACCAAGGGGTTTTCTGAAACTAAGGCACATACCTCTTTTGACAAGTGTTTCCTCACTGACTGATATAATTATATTATACCAAGGCCTTTATCTAAACCCATTTTGGGAACTAGAATGTATATTGGGACTAGATCACTCATGGAATGAGTTAAAATCATATTCTTCTAGGAATAAGGAAGAGAGATAGCCAATGTATTGGTAGATCTGGTTGGAGGAACCCCTACGGGAGTAGGCACTATAGCCCCCAAATTTCATTGTGAATACACTACCATAAAGGTAACACATGATCATTAGTTTCAAGATGAATAATGTGGTATCACTAGGTAATCATCAAATATTACTGAGGATAGAACCATAACTTTCTCAGCCACATCATTGGAGACATCCACTACCCCACACCATTCTTTGGATAAGAAAAAATTCCTTCTTTTGATGAGTGGATTTTCGACCCTTCTAGTTCATTTTCATAAGAAACATTGCACTTACCACCTATAAGGACTGCATGAACAAAATAATAATATCAAGAGATATGAAACAAAGAAATAAATATTCAAGTCTAAAATAATTACTCATCTTCTTCAAAACTCACTCCCATTGAGGATAACATGGTAGTAAAATAGCTACCTATATTGGAATTCTCCATAATTGAACCCACATGTTCTTGATCAAATAGTACGATCATTGAATCATTCATAGAAGGAAATTGGAATGATCGAGCAGAAACCTCATCCACCTCTACTTCTTGAAAATTTAGACTTGATAGTGATGGGTTTTCTGGAGAAACCAAATGCTCTCCTGCATCCCGAGAAGCGAAAACCTGATTTTTAAGTGAATCTATCAAGGACATACATATTTTCCCCAAATCAAACTGTACTTATAGAACAATCTAAGTTAAAATAAAATTGAAATGCCACATTTACTTGAGTATTATAAAGGATAATGATCCAACGGTACATATCATTTCATTTCTTCTTTATATTCCCTTATGAGGAAGACCCTATAGATGGCATTGAAGTTGAAAATGTTCCATTAGAAGTGTTGATTTCTACCATCATCGGTGTTTGAGGACCTGGGTACCCTTCATCATCAGTTCCATGGTCACTAACAAATTTATTTCTTTCGTTGTACTAGGGGGATTATATTTATGGGCTGAAATGACTATATTGTCCTCATTTTCCACCCATAGTGTCAGCATATATAAAGGAAGTCAATAAAGTTTCAAGAGAACTAGGAAACCATAAGAACCAAAGTAAGCATGGAGTTACCACTTATTTTTTTTGAAAGGCTAACCCTGTTCGTTTACAGAAATAAGAAGTGTACCTCTGAAAACTAATTGGTGGACTAGTAGGAAGAAAAATGGCAGACCCTTGATGCTTAAAAAGGCCATATCATGTTCTCTAAGAAATGTATTGACCTCCTCAAAATGATCTTTAATATTGATACCATGAGGTGCAGGGATATAAGAGAAACCTCTAAAACACACCTCTCAATACTCATATAAACTTCACTTTTCATCTCATGAACACTACGCCTTCAAATCTACCCACTATTGAGATTTGATTGGAACAAATTACTATGGTTCAACCTCACCCCCTAATTTTACATTCATTGTAACTGTTGTACCCGGTGCCTCTTCCGGAAATGGTAACAACATGACATCCTTATAATGTTCCTTTGAGGATACTATCCTTTTAAAAGCTAATTATTTCATAGTTCTAGGATTATTCTCTACAACCGATGGTTAGAAATCATCCCTTGTGGGTTTGGATAACATTTCACTATGATTTAAGTGAACAGATATCACCATATATTCACGAGATAAAATGATTATTTCATTATGAAGAGGAAGTTTTATCCTACCAAAAGTATCCTCCCTAGTGAGAAATTAAAAAAATTGGAATGATACCATTGAATTCTCCTCATATTGAACATATATTGAGTGGGGACTTCTTAATTGAACATAAAATAACTGGTGTCTGAACTGGTAGTGTGAATACCCCTTGTAGATATGTTCCCCGTCAATACAGGTTGAAAGAAATCCTTTACAAAGTGACACCACATAAGCTCATGCATCAAGAAGAGACTCAACAGTGTCAACAATTTCACATATCAGTACCAACATGAGTGATATATAAGTGAAACAACCATATAAACTTATATAATCTCTGACATCATGAACGTTAAATGGGATGGGTCTCACCCTTCAAATGCACTACAAGTATGTTTCGAAAGGAGTGTTGATAATATCATGAATTTTCAGTTATTCATAACGACCCATGAGAGCTCATATAAAACCCCATAATACTTGGAAGGGACCCAGGATCTTATAAGGGTAATTATCTTTATAAATATTGTGCATAAGGTGATAGAGTTTGGCCAACACAGGGAAAACATGCCCAATATGCTCCCCATACCATGGAGTTCTCCACAAGGAATGTACAAACTCTAAATCCTCCTTTTTCATTGAAAGGAAATAAGTACCCACTCAAGTATATTGAAGGAAAAACCAACAAGTAGAATGACTCAGTAGATATTAGGGAAAACCAACCATCCCCATTATTCAAACTTTTTATCCTCATCTATGGTCCTATAAGAACCTGATGAAGCACTTGAATCCTTTATAAGACATTATTTTATCATTTGTGTTTCTATATCCGAACCAGTCTTCTATATATGGAATTAATACCATGTATTGAAAGGGATATTTTCTCCAAGAATCACTCCGTATAGAAGGGCCTTCTAGTCCAACTTAATTAGTTCCCATGTCCAAGGAGGGGTCCTCGTTGCAACGCCCCAAGAGGATTGTGGCAAAAAAAAAACTCATCATAAATGCCACCCCATATTGGTGAACCATAGATCTAACCCACATCCCAAAGACTAATGCCCACTTCTCCATGCGTAACGTAGAAAGTGTTTATATCTGAGCTCCAAAAACTGAACTAATCAATCATCAGACCCTTTTTTCAATAGGTGGAAACCTAGGTCATCTAAAAAGACTCATACATTCCAATATCATTCAACTCCATAGAGAATTAAGAAGGAATATACTAGACCTATAAAGTCTTCCTCTAGTCCATACCACAACTACCTCCTGTTTGAAAGTCCCATATGGTATTCCACTCAACCATCGGATTGGGAGTATATTTCTTCATTATTGAGGTATACATATGCGAATCATCATTAGGTGCGAAATCAGTCCCATAAATGTCTATGGCCATAAATGTTAGTATTTTATCATCATTATGGTCTCCTAGAGAGATGATGTAACCCCTAGGAGGTCTATTACTGAAATGTGTTATGGGTCATCTAAATCCATGAAGAAGGTATAAATGATGACTTTGGCAGGGGAATCGAAGCATATTCAATATAGCAAAATCCGTAAAAAGAAATAAATTATGAGAGAAGATATTTTGAGAATATTAATCCCATCAATTCTATCAAACTCTTTTGGACTGACCGAAAAAAATGTTAGCAAGAAGTATCAACATTATCCACTATAGCATCATGACATGATATCGTCGAACTTGATTCCATTTTCGAGGGCTTACGAAAAGATGGATGAGAACCAAAACCCATAAAAAATAAGAATGTGGCACATGTCAAACACATATAATAGAATATTATCAAAAATAAACGAATGGATGTTTGGGTATAATTATGAACATCACATGATTCAATAAGACATCTAATAATTATCCTAAAGGTTTTTCAAATCACCTAATCTTTAATGGACTCATGGGTTGCATAAACCCTACAGGGAATCATGAAATCGCACGACCATTTTAGAGAATAGTGATAACATGAATGGGACATAGTCACATGAATCACATAATAATCAGTCAATCAAATGATTGAGCCATCATAGCCTATGAAACCCTAACGAAAATCACAATCCTCATGGATGAATTTCAAATAGTTACGGAGATATAGTTTCCATATAGTTCGAACAAACCCTTAAGCATAAGAGATCATAGAGGGTAGATATAGTGATGATGTTATGCGATTATGTATTGTGATTAAGACTCGTAGAACAACCTAGAGATCTTGGAATGTGATGGAGGAAAAAATGGAGCGCTATCAAGAAATAGAATTTTTTTTAAATGAATGGTTATCCACCCCTCTATATATAGGTTTTCCCGCAGAATACCAATCATTACCTGATAGACCAAACATCACCCAATACATAGATTCATGAAACCTCTAAAGACTCTAGTGGGCATTTACTTTTACCATAATTGATCACTTGTCCAATCATAAATTTCTCTTGGGGGGATTTATTGATGCCCACCAAATGAGAATCAACAAATTTACAAAGTAATGAAAACCTGAATATGAGTATTATTTTCCCCACAAAATAATAGGAATAAGAAGATGGATGTGACATATGGATCACATGATCCCTCAGGGGACTCATGATCTTGTGGCCATCAAAAGGTAACATAAAGACTCCACACTCAACATATAACCTGTAGTGGATATCAATGAGCTCCTATCAAGAAATCCCTTATCTTTTACGAAGGTTCATTAGACAACCAATGGCTGTGAAATGGAAACTAGATAAGCTCCCATAGGGATGATTGTTGGTAGTAAGCACTTATCAATCTAACCTAAAAATATGTGGACAATCTGGGGAATTTTGTCCCAAAGGTGGAGATCCCTAGTGGTTGTAATGTTCATGGAACTCATCGCCAATGAGAAGAGTCATTATGGTTGAAAACATCCAATTAATATTGTAGGAACCTTAAACTTTGTATAAAAAAAAGAGATAAAAAGGGGGAGGCAGGATAAACTCAAGGTCACTGAGCATCATCCGATGCACCTCTAATTATCCAGAAGACATTGTGAGTCCCTTGCAGAATGTTCTCATCATCTTGCGAAAGTTCATTGATTTTTTAGCTTTGTCACATGGAAATTCTTTGGTCCTTTATTGGTCACGCGATGCATCCCCAAAAGATAGATTAGTTTTCCTTGACATTACATAGTCAATACTGCATGACCCCAAACACTGTCACATAAAAAATGGAAATAAATGTAAAGAATGTGAAAAAACTCACAGTTGTAAAACCCATGTGACACGCCAAGGTTGTCTGTGATACGATCTCCTAAGACTCTTGGGAAATTTACCATGGATCATGATAATCCCTTTCAATATGAATCCATATCTTGTGACTACACATGGTCATGTGAATATGACAATATGGAAGTCTTTTAGAATACCCGTATGATTTAATGTGTATCTATTAATTTGAAATAACCCAATGAAGGGTGTGTTTATGGAGGGACTCACAGTTGCTAAAAGTTAGGTGGCACCCTCAGAAGCTTTCCATGACAGAGACTCACAAAGACACATGTCACAAAATCCCTTCCCAAACCCTAGACTAGATTCACATTAGATATACTACACAAATCAATGAACAACTGGGGTAGTGATTCCTAGAAATTTCCTACCCCAAAATGAAAAAATGTTGGACTCTTGACGTCTAGACTCTCAGACAAAAAATATTTCTAACATTCAGATGCAACCACACTAAAAAAACATTTTTTTAGTGGAAGATATCATGATCGAAAAGACTTCCATCCGGTAATATACTAGCAAACATTCAGAGAAATCATGCACCATACATAAAGAACTTCACATAATCATTCAAAAATCTTGCAAACGACATTTTGAAATAAGTGCAAAGAACATACCACATGTCATACATATCACACGAGAGTCAAAAGAAACTAATACTAAATAAACATAAGGCACTAACAATACAAAGGGTTGAACGAAGATTAAAAGGGGAAGACACAAAGCAAAAAATATGTTCATTGGCCCTCATGCGCTTCACATGAGTCATCCACAACACACCATAACACACCAAAAAACCATGAAATGTCGCATTTTTCTTGTGACGCTCCTTCAGAATACCACTAGGATCATGAAATGTTTTCCAAATATGTCAGGGTAGGTCACATGGCTTCCCATGGGCATGCCACTTTAGTCTCACGAATCCCTCTTTTCCTATCACCCGGGCCATGTGATGTCCTTTAGATACATTGCCTGATTTATAAAATGGTTCCATATCATATATGTAAAATCTCATGGATGCATCTAGGAATTTATACTAAGATCTAATGTCACCATATGGGAAAGTTAGTCGATACCTGTGATTCCCTCTAGACAAGTTAGTCAGGTCCCACGATGTCCACCGTGGATGTCAGCAAAGACATGTGACATCTTCTGAGCCATGTCATATTGACTCTCGCAACACCCTCCACATATTTAAAGACAAATCTTGTGAATAACATTATGGAAATTAAACTGGATCATGTGACAGAATTTGGACATTCTAGTAGGGTCACATGATGGATTCCACGAAAAATCATCTAGATCTTGGGATGTCCTCTTGAAAACTCAACTGGGTCATACGACACCCTCTAGAAAAGTAGTCCAAGTCACTAGGGAATCCCAGAACATGATAACATTTTCCTTCCTCCATGTTTAAGCCCCAATAAATTGGGAAACCTCATAGTGTAAGAACCAATCAACAGGGAAACCTCATTGTGTGGGCCTGATATAAGGGGACTACGACGACTCTAATTTCTACCATATTTAGGATACATAGGCCCCCTTTCCATGAGGTTTGAGCACCACAGTAATCACCTGGGGTGATATCTGTATTTAAATCCCTTATTAACAGAAATTAAATTGATTACTTGATACCCCTTGTTTCTCACGATGAGCATGGATCACATGGGCTAAGGGAGTGGGAATTCTCATAACAAATGCACTATTAGCTTCTACAATTTTAAGGGCAGCCTCAATGTATAAGCCTGAATAAATTGAACTATGAGAACACTAAAAACTACAATAACCAGGATATGTAGGATTCCTTCCTAAGCCTGATCTCAAATAAACACTCCTTTTGGTGTAAGTCCTATTTATCAATCTGACATCTCAGCCATCGGGACCCAATTATTCTCATGAGGTGATCACACTACCTCATCCATTAGCGAATAGAAAAATCAATTCAACTATGATGAGTCTAATTTCTTCCATAACCAGTATATGTAGGACACCTTTCTGAGTCTCAGTATACAAAATAAATCATCTCATTGTAGACCTAATGTATAAGTCCCATGTCATGATCAATAAAAATGATCATTTTCCATCTGTTGTTTCTCACACTGAGCATAGTTCACTAGAGATTAGGGAATTACAAAAATCATGTGTATCTATAATGATAGGGGTAACCTCATTATATATTCCCAGAACCAATGAAATATGAAAATTATGATTCTCACAATAATCGAGATATGTAGGATAACCCTCCAGGACTCGAGCATGAATACTTTGTGTCAAGAGCACCCATATAAGTCCTTTAGTCGTGACGTTCAACTACTCAGGCCCAACAAACTAAATGGGTTTTGATTCCTCTAATAACCAGGATACATATGATTCCTCATAATGTCTCAATACCATCATTATAACATTAACTACCTCATTGAAACGTTCATGGTTATAAGTCATTATAACTCAATCTTCCACTAATTTGTAGAAATCAATGGTTAACCATGGGTACATATAGAAAAATTCAATAAAGAGACCCTAGTCTTTTTCACATGAAATATAATTAATCTATATTCCTTTTGTTAGGGTTACGAGTCCCCTACCAGGATTATGAAGAGATTCAAAAACATATAATAATTCTATAAAAGAGTCTTGTAGTAGGCAAAAATTCCCTCCCAAAAAGGTGTGATGAGCCCAACCAACCATCCTATAGAGCAATGAAAGCCCCCAATAGTATTTGGTTCAGATAACACAGGTGACTGCTTACCTTTGGAAGGTGTATTTGTAGCCAGTTATGGATGCGGGAACTGTTGGTAGTTTCTAGTTAAAGC
The DNA here is from genome assembly GCA_963277665.1 of Viscum album. Classification (NCBI taxonomy): domain Eukaryota; kingdom Viridiplantae; phylum Streptophyta; class Magnoliopsida; order Santalales; family Viscaceae; genus Viscum; species Viscum album. Next base: position 1,387,845,867 of record OY728133.1, on the reverse strand, counting down.
GATAATTCTTGCCTAGTGTTCATGATTTTTTACAATACCCACCCCCAACTATAAAAACATTTGGTAATTCCCATCCACAACTCCAATACCAATGGAATAATATTCCAAAAGAAAAATAAAAGTGATATAACACTAAATATAACACTTAATAATCCATATGGAACTACCCATCAGGAGGTGGATATTCAAATTGACATACCTATAATTTTTTCAGATGATTTGCGGAGAGACATGAAATTTAATGATACACGGACAAAGGAAGATGCTAAATTGAAGCTGAAGTTTCAAAATGATGATGGTTAATTTCATAAGTGGTTTTCAATAAATGATAACTGCATAATTATTGATGATCTCTATGTAAGGTCAATGGGGGTGGATATATCTCTGATTATTATTATTTTATAACAAAATATAATAAGAATCACAAAATAAGAATTATAAATCCCTAGATAATGTTTTTTTACATGACGATTAGTGTGAAGAAGTGTGTACCACAATAGTAATATATTGAAAGGAAAGATACCATGCTTCCCAAAATGTTTAATAAATCTAGAAAAGTCAGTATGAAGTGTTCAACCACACATAGACTAGAAAATGAATTATTCTTATGGTGGAAAAGTAATTCTGATCCTCATATCTCTCAATGATGAGGAAATCAAATTCATCCTTATTACAAAATAATTAATTTATCATTATTTTAAGGGAATTAAATGTGGCTTACATATTCATGGGGAGAACATAAATGATGATTATATAGTTATATTGAGAAGATGGAATAATTATTAAAAAAATTATAGATTTTTTCTTCATGGTTTGATTTATCGACTAGTATCGTTAAAATTATTTATTAAAAAAGAACAAAGATCAACCTTGATGTAGAAAATTAATCCACTATAGATGATCAAAAATTTTAAATTCACCATATAAGATGAAATCATGAAAAATTTTATAATCATTAATTCGAATTCAGAAGAATATGTAATGAATAGATCGATGTTAATGATATGAAACTAGATATTCTTATTTGAGGAGGAGTATCAAAAGATATTCATGATGTATTATATGTCATTAAAAAGAGATATCTCTACATGGTACATGACTAATAAATTATGGAAAAAGTTTATAGAAATACACCCATATCCTTATTTACCAAAAATGAAATGAATTCTAATATTAAAAGGGGAATACATAAATGAATAAATAAAATTAAAAAATCATAAATATGTTTTCTGACTGACTTCATGAATATCATTGTCATATTATTATCGAATCTATTTTATATATATTATTAGATGAGGGTATGAATTTTGGGTTGAATGTTTTATGAAAATTTCTTTTGAATATTTTTCATAAAAGTTCCATTTTAATTCTATAAATTGGATTATATTATATATTACCAACCTAAAAATGTTGAATAGTAACTTATAAAGGATACATGTAGTGTTATATCAGTTTGTAACATATTATGAATTGAAAATGAAAAATGTGTCTAAATTAGATCCTCTAGTTTTCTACATATAATTTTAGTCAATTAGACATAAAGTGGAATAATTAGTGAAACAATTATTAAGAAAAAAATTATACCATTCACTGTTAAGTGGTTTTAATTTGTTATCAATATGGGTAGAGATAAATATTACAAATATATATAGGAAATAAAGAAAAAATATTGATATCGTATTTTATATATATTTTTTGAAAAAAACGGGTAGATTGATGATCCTACTTTGTTCACGTGTTGTATTTATTATCAATAAGATAGTCAGTCATGAATCTACTAATGGATTTATTAATTTAAGAATTATAATAGTTCAAATGTCTACTTTAGTGTACCCAATCCTAGGATTGTGTGAATATTTTTGTTCCCAATTATTTATGTGCATTGCAATATGGATTTTTTATGAGGATCAATGTTTTATTAAGAAACCCAAAAGTATATTTTTTTTATTTTAAAATACTATAAGTAGGTATTCATTTATAAATGGAAAATAAATTTTTTAAGTAATTTAATATTTTATGAAGATTTATCCATGAGATGTTTAAATTCACAAATTATATTTTGGATGAAGTAAATTTGAACTATGATGATTGATGATTTGGTCTTAAATATCAATGTCATGTACAAATAGAATTTGAAGAATTGAACATTGTTTTATTCTGGGAGTGAGATCTTGAAATATTATATAATTCATGATTTTTTTATAAAGACCATGAAAATATTGTATTTCATGAAGAAATAAACATTATTTATGGATTTATATTGATACCATGAAAAAAATGATAAATAGTTTAGAATATAATTTTTCAAAATTAGGCCATGTGAATATAATTGATTTGGTCATGATGAATTTTTGAGTATTTGACTGTGATATTATGATGAAGAATTGAAAACATAGGTTATAAGGGTTGTCCAAAAAAATGGATTGGCCCATGGCTAGACAATGATCCACCTCAACCATGCATGTGAGACTAAAGTATCAACCATGTGGTAGGCATGTCATACTGGCCTCCCATGGGTAGGAGGTGTGAGAATGAGGGAATTCATATTTTCCATAGGGAGCGCATGAGTTAGGTCATGGGTGAACCATTCAATTAGTTGGCATGACCATTGTAGAGAATGTGTTTAGCTTTTTCATTTATTGAACCTGTTGTTGGATCGAGTGGTTATTGAATCCAATCTTATTATTAAGTTGTCTAAGCATAAAGACAAAATCTATGGGGGAACCCGTTGGGATCTTAGTGTTCACCCAATTTAGAATATATGTATATACACGGGGCTATCTGATAATGGTAACCTACACCATTTGATTGAGGCTTCAATCATAATTATTCGTCATCTTTCAAAAGGATCTGCATGAGATATCCCAAGGAATAATGATTGACACTATCTCAATTGACAAAATCCCATGCTCAAAATCAATATATTGAATTCATATGATGATTAAACGAATGAATTAAAAGACATTAAATTGAAGCATGCCTCATATAATCATCCATGATCATATGAAGCCATCATGTTTCCCTACAAAAATTCATGATGAACAGCATATGAAGAATGATTTCTACCAGGATCACCATTATTTAATGATCATGTTTCTTGTGAGGCATCGCATGATGATGCTAGGATAATTCGAAAGCTAAAGCCTAGTGTAATGAACGTTGAAATATTTGAAACTGATCACTTGAATTTATTTATGGAGACACCATATTTTTTTGAGTCTCATGATGTATAAAATGACAAGATCGTCAGAGGATTAAAAATTATTCTAGATTTGCAATGAATCTAAGATGAATTTCTTTGGATCCTACTCTATTTAACCTATTCTCTATATTAAGAAGGATATTCCCTTCAAATAAATGTGAGATCTGATTTTTAATAAATAAAATAGATCATCTATGAGCTACCCAAAACCTGAAAAGTAGAATACTCTTATATTCTTTTCTGCGAATTTACATAGAATAAAGAAAATACTGAATGAATTTTTCAAAAAGAGGAGGATCGTGAAATCCTTATCATGACTTGAAAAGGAGACCTTAATATTTCACATAGTGCTGGAAAGGTATTAGATTTTGTAAAGAGAAATAAGAAACAACTCATGCATATGATGACATTCATGAATGAAATATACTATGTGAGACACATTGGGTTTTATAAAGACGTTAAAAAAATAGTTTTGGATATATAGTTCACATGAAATTATAATATTTTTTTGTACCAAACATTAATATAGTGTGAGTGTTTTATAAAAAATAATATTTTTCATTCACTAGAAATAAAATTTTATGTGAAACTACATTTAGTTTTTCATTATAATTCTTAAATATAATAATATTGATTATGTTGTGTAATTAAGTTTCAAAAATATTTGATTCTATAAGAAGAATAGAGGAGAACCGATATAACTACAATTTTTTATATTTTGTATCATGTAAAGAGATAATAAGGCATCATTACTCTATATTATTTTGTTTGGGTGGAATATATGAAGTATAAAAATAAGAGGAATACAATTAAGATAAATAAGTAACAATGAAAACTTTCTTGATTGATGCATATCTAAAAAACCAATTAATTTATTTATTCAAGGAAACACTTTTAAATGTTCATTTTGAAGAACATGATTAGATTCATTAGAGTATATTTAATAAAACTTGTTCTATGCTTTTGATCAATATAATAGGACCAAGATGACATCCTACACTTGTGATACAAATAATATCATGTATTTTACCTGATCAAAATCTGAAAAAAGTCCCATGTCATACCCTTTCTCAATAATTTCTTAATAAAAAGAAGTTATGTGTGAGTGATATAATAACCACAATACATCGATGATGTGGTCATCCCCATTTGATGGGAACTTAATTAAAAACCATGGATTAATTTTTTTAATTTATTTTTAATGATCGGTAATTCTATATATAGGTGAACTAATGAAAAGATTTATCTACAAAATAAGTGTTAGATGTAAGGAAAAGCAAAAAATTTAAACACTGTAAAAATTCACACATAACTGATTCACCCACTATACCAGTGAGGTCATGAAATATATTCCAAAATGTGGTGGTTTTTAATCTTTATTTCAGAATATTCTTTAAATATAAGGGATAATTATATTTTTTCTCTCAGAAAGAAAAAAAATGTTATTGTAAAATGGGAAGATATAATCATTTTCTTTATTTTTTGAACATTTATAAATGAATATAATTTACCAAATAATTCTTTATTTGAATCATCCAAATTAGAATATCTTACATTAAACATGTTTTTCAATAAACATTTTTAAATAAAAATTCTTACATATTGTAGAATGGAAATAAACAAAAGAAATCCCTTTTAGAGTGTTTGGGTAAAAAAAATTTCTTTTAAAAACTAAAGATAAATTTGATAAATTTGATTATAAAATTAAGGAAAGAATATTTCTAGGACATTAATATTATATTCATTCTTCGAAACTATATAATAAGAGAAATATAACAATGTAAAAAACTGTAAATGTAAAATTTTATGAATATGGTTTCAAAATTTCAAATATTGATATAGATAAATAAGAAGAATAATTTGAAAATATTAACTTTAGAAAAGATCCAAATAAAAATAAAAATTTATCATTATCGGAGGATCATATCTTTTATCCATATTATTTTAAAAAATTTATTTGTTTTAATTAAAATAAAATTAAAAAATTATTTGTAAATACTTATTTTAGATTTCATACTTGAATATCTACATTGAATTGTAATGTCAATTCATTTTTTTATTTTGTATCTAATTATAATGAATAAGAATTACAATTTTAAAATATGATTATTTTTATAATTGGAAAACATAATAAATTTTCGTGATATAATGTTTGGAATCAATTAAAATTTCCCAAATTAAAAAAAATTTCTAGGGAAAAATTTATTTTCATAAATAGAATTAGTTGATCGAAAAATATAGGTATGAATAACTGTAGATTGTTTTATCAATTATTTTTTCATGAAGAAGGAATTTATTTTGATAAATCTTATCCTTGATTATCTAGGATTGAATCTATTAGGTTTTTATTTTATTTTTATTCTTTCAGTCATCTAAATTGTTTCTAACAGATTTTAAATTTGAATTTATATAATGTTTTATTTTGTGTTAATTTATTTAAATCATCCCCTATTTTTTTCAAATGAAAAATTTTCAAATCATGTTTTTTGAATTTTAGAATATCTATATGATATTATGGAATCTCCAAGATCATGATATGATTTAATATATTTGGGGTTATTTAATTATTATTTCGATAAAAGAAGTTTTATACATCATTGTTTATTATGAAATTTTATAAAGATATTTTATCCATGAATTTATGTGATGAAAAGATTTTGTTTTCTTCCTCTTGTGGGTTTTCATGTTGTGAATTTTCTTATATGATGTAAAGTGGATTTTATTTGTGCTTAATGAGTGAATTTAAAAAAAAATTTGGATTAAAAATTTTCCATTAAAGTTATGAAATATTTTTCAATCATAATAAATATGTTTATGATCTAATTAAATAATTTAAACTTGAGTCTAATTTTTTTTAAAACTCCAATGGGTACTAATTCAAAATTACATTTTGATGAATATGGGTAAATAATATAAATTAAAATGTATATAGGAATGATATGAATCATTCATTATTCGATAATATATAAACCTGATATTATATTCATTGTTTTATAGTGTTTTATGTTTCAATTTAATCCAAAATATTTTTATTTATGGGATATTAAAGGAATTACTAGATATATCAAAGAAACTATTAATAATTATTTATTTTAATATAATCATTACTCTTTTGATTTTATATCATTTTTTGATTCTTATTTGAGAGGTTATAGCCTTGGTTGAAAGTGTAATTCAGGTATAACTCATTTACATAGTAAAATATCCATTTCATTGAGCCTTAAAAATTAATTTAAAGGCAGTTTTTCCATATATGAGCTCGAGTATATTACAGTTTTTAATTGTTGTTAAAAATTGATTAGATAAAGAAAACAGTTAATTGATTTCATTTTTTATTTTAATAAGATATATTTATATTGTGATAATAATTATACTATTTCAATATTAAATAATTATTTACATCATTAAATAAAAATACATAATATTGTTAAATTTCATTTTATAATAGAACAAGATAACAATGGTTATATAAATTTTGAGACCAACCATAAATTATTTGATTTTAAAATGTTTATTATTATTTTTAAATGTCAATAGATCTTCAATAGAGATTTAGTTTGAATCTATTTTTTAGAAAACAATTTTATGTATTTGATCATACTTCTTTATTTTCTATTGAATATTTAAAATTGCATAGTTTTTATAACTATAATTATGTGTATTATGTGTTTTAATGATTATTTTATTTACCATTTCTTACTATTTTTATGTCATGACGTAATTTGTATTCTGAAAAAACAAGTTGAGTTTAGGGATATTTTTATCATCGTTAATGAATTTTAAAAGTTTAATTCATATTTATTAATGGGTGTATGAATTTTATTATAATATCAATATTTTTAGTATTATATGTTTACCATTGTAATGAAAATAAGAAATAAATTGAAAATTATTTATATATTTAAAAGTTTTACATATTTCAGTTTTCTATATCATTTCTTATGGAAATTGTGTTTTATAGATTTTTGTTCATAAATATTTAGAAGGAAGATATTTTTTGCAATTTAAAAATTACACGCTACGTTTTGTATTACCACAAATTAAGAAATTTGTATTTCTAACACTATTCTAGAACAACGTTTGACCGATGGAGATAGTATTAGTATTGGAGTTGTGGTTACAAATGGATATTTATAAATTTTTAGAGCTTTTTAATAATTTTTTTTATTATTTAAAGGTTGATTTCAAGGGAATATCATTTACCTCACTTTGATATAACATTTTCAATGTGATATGAAAATTTCAAATCTATACGAAATTTGAGAATTCATAAAAATTGTGTCTTCAATGTCAATAGAAATTTTCAGTGTTAAATTATATTTGGAAAGTTAAACGACAAGTGTTTTTAATGAATTTTTAAATGTTTAATGGATACATGAAAACATAAGAAGGATTATAAAATTTATAACTCTTATGAAATGAAAAAAATTTACGTGATGTGATTTAAATTCTTATAATGTCATTATCTCATATTTACAATATTATGTTTTTTATCAAAATATAAATTTATAGTTGGAAAATCTAAATTAATGTCTTCACAAAATCTGGATTATTTATTAGGTTGGTGATGGTTATGTTGGTTTGGATCTAATAGTTCAATTCATTATTTTGATTGTATTGATACTTATGGAGGAATTTATCAGTATAGAAATTTTAAACTTACAAATCCCATACTTATGGAAAAATAAACATCATAGAATTTAAATGCTTAAAAAAAATCATGAAATTTTATGATTAAAGGGTAATCAAGCTCATAATTATCTCAAACTTATCAAGTTTGTATGAGTTAATTTCTTCCATTAAACATGTTTTTTTAATAAAATTTAATCATTTTTAGATTTTGGGGAATTCTAGTTGGTTTCTGAGATTTTTAGATGTCGTGTTGGAGGTGCATGGTTAGAGTATATAATTTCCAAACTGAAAAGATCCTCCTCCAAACAATGTAGAAAATGGTAGAATAACCTGGTTTGGTACATGGTTAAGGTTTATAGTTTATCAAACATTACACCATCCTATGTAAATTAGTACTACATGATCTCGTGTCTAAAATAATTTTTGTCATATAGTTTCAAAAAAGAATGATACTAAGTCATTCATGTACCCATGAGTGGTTGAAATCCTTTCAAGGTTAGCACATGGTTTTCCAAACCCCATGACAAAACTATGTGCATATGAAATAATTATTCAAAAAAATATTATTTTAGGGCCATAGCTCCTCCTTATAAAGTCATTCTCCTATCTAATTAAAACCCACCCAAACATAGAAACGCTATTTCCCTCCCTCTAGGAATTAATTCCCATTAATTATTGATAAAGGTATAGTAAATGGTGTTTATGGTTAGTAATTAAGGTATGATACCTACAAATATTGTGTAACAGTCTGATATTTTTGAATTTTATTTGAATTAATTTATTTCTTTTGACATTTTCCTTCTCACACAACACAAAATATAGATTGTGTTATATGAAATCACTATGTTTGGATTTAATTTCATGCCACACAAAGATAATATTCAACAACATGAAATAAATTGATTATATTAACGTACACACAACACTATGTTTTTATTTTGTTACACAAAATGTTGAATTCCTTTGATAACTTGTGTTGTAAGAAAGAATTAGTTTTACCAAACAATAATTTGTTATTAATAATAATATTAATATATTTTTATAGAAACCACATATCCATTTGAATGGAAGTTATGAATTAGATTAACTAAAGTGTGAAAATATTATTTACACATGTATATAAAATGTGTTTTTTGGTTATCTGTTAGTTATAAATTAAAGTAATAACTATTTAAAATAATTCCTTTTTAAGAAAAATAATTTCTACGTATAAATATGATTTATCGCAACAAATTAACCACAAAATTATGATACAAGTTTTCAATGATATATATATATATATATATAATTAATCAATATTTTAGACACCCATATAATATATTTAATAGGAATAATGTAATAATAAATCCAATTACATGAATAGAAAGAGGTATTTTTATAAAATGTAATTATACCACATTTTCTTTTTAACACATTTGAAATATTGTTTTTGAAATGTTAATAATTATTGTTTGATTAAATAAAATTCATTTTTGAAATAAAAATATTAAAATTTACTTTGGGTAATTTTTTTGGTATTTTTATGAGAACATTCATATTTTGATGAGAAGTAAATAATACTGAATATTAGTTCAAGATTGAATTTTTTTCGAATTTATTTATATAGTAAAAAAATAAATGTTTTTTATTATAAATAGATAAATTTTATATCATTTAAACAAATTTATGTCATTTTAAATAATGTCACATTAAATTTACATATGAATACATATCGTAATTTTGAATTTTTTTCTTTTAAATCCATCTTGGACTTCCCGTCTACAAGATTGAATTTAAATTAATTTCTACCACTTCTGTGATTATAATTTGGAAAAATTGGATTTTTTAATCATAATAATTCATAATTTATAAAATTTCCAATATATTTATTTACCCAAATATATTATTGAATGTTATTAAAATTTATTATAGCGATTAAGGTAAAAACAACATTACTTAATGGTTAATCTTTAATAATAATTGGCCAAATGACCTAGAAATGTGTCTAAAATTTATTTCATGGAAATATAGTTACCATTTAAACTAATTTTTTAATGTTTTAACAATTTTTTGAGGCATGTGATCTAGGTTATACATATAAAAAGTTTTTACTTTTTCTAATTTACAATATTGATCCTCCTCCTCTATAAAAGGGCATCCCCCATCTTCCTTACAACATTCAAGCCACATTGGCTCAGACCACCCCTTCCCCAATATCCTACCAAAATCCCTCTCTTAGACCAATAAGGTTCTATTTTTGTAGAAACCTAACCAAGGAAGCCCTTTGGTGCATACTAAGAGGAGTTACCCAAAGAAAAGGTAACATCCTTCCTCAAGATCCTTTATTTTATTTCCATTCTTCCCAAAAACAAACATTATTATTCCATGATTATAAAAGAACCTCTGTATAAATAAATATACTAATATTTTATTAATATAAGGGTTCTACCAATAATTATATTCAATTCCATCTAATGGGTTACGAACTTATCATTCTTGTGTGCTACAAACTACCGCCTTAGGGAACGATTTTGTTCATTTTTTATTTACCACCTCTCATGGTTAGGAATTATGATGGAAAATATATATTTTATAATATGTATATATATATATGACATTTAGGTTTTATTTATTATTATTTAATCTTTATGTAATACATACCATCATCGTCTCTATTTTATGCAAACATGAAAACTTTGTTTCTGGATGTGTGGACTACGACATCCTCAAAGCGATGCGATTCATTCGCACATTACATGGAAAGTATTAATGATATGTTTAGTGAAATTATTTGATATATATGAAATATTAATGTAATTTTAATAATTTTACACACACACACACACACACACATATTTTTCATTTATTTTCTTTTTTCGAATATGATAATAAAACTGAAACAAGGTTCATGCATATGTACGACCTACTGTCTCCTTGAACAATGTATTTCATTCCATATTTATATATTTATAGATGATTATATATATATATATACTGAAAATATATGATATTTATATAATGTTTTACATTTTTTAAATATTTAAATCAGGATCTAAATATGAAGGTCAAAAATAATAAGTCAAAACATGTTTGAAAAACAAAGCAGGTATTACATAAAAGGTAACATTAACATAGAATCATTAATAAATGTGTGTTATAAAGTCCTTATAAAATAATATATGGTATTATATATAATATTATTATTATGTGGTATATTTATAATAAAATTATATTTATTATATAGGAGTTTTGAACATGTACGAAGAATGTCAAGACTTAAGGTAAGAGTTTTCTCATCTCACCTTTTATATCCGTGAGATACATGTCATGTTCACCACTAATTTTTTTGGTGTAGATATAATACCCATGAATTTATTTTATTATGATTTATTAATTTTTTTGGGTATTTACATATCCATTTCATAATCACTCATTCATGGGGTTTACGTTTCAAAAGTTTCCAAATCGGCAAGGTAGTTTTGTCTCAATTTTCCTTCATTATCACACATGTTTTTCTATAAACCTATATTCATTTAAGAAGTGTATATATTTTCCATTTGACATGTTTTATCATGAATATTATTTTATTAATGATATTATGAGCTTCATTTAATTTTATTCATTCATGTAGATTTTGATTCAAAGTTACCAATGTGGTAATAGTTTATCGTTACAACATCATCAATTATCAAGATTTCTTATGATTATACTTACATTGATCTAATATTATGATCAATATCCCAAGAAATATATTAAATTTTATTATCCTATGGTTATTCCTGATATATTCATCTACTGGTACCATTTCCACTCTTTTTAAATTAAGATATTTATGAAAAATGTTTTAGGAAGATCTGACTTTTTTTCTCCTTTAAGTTGGAAATCTTTGTTCCTTCGAAACTATGTTTTAAAAAAATGTATTAAAAAATATCATAATATTATCCAATTATTTATAAATAAAAATTTAACCATTGTTTTAAAATATTACAAAATATTTTTAAAAGGAATATTATTTTCATTTTCATATCATGGTTGTTTTATGAACCTTTTTAATGTGAAAAAGGTATTATCGGCATGTATAGACTTACCCACCATCGTGACAGTCATTTCCTTGAACCTTACATTGTATGTTAACATGGGTATTTTTAATGAATGTTTTTTTATATTATTTTGGAATTTTTTTGATTTTAAAGTGGCTTTCAAAGAAAAATGTTTTTAAAAATATTTTATTCCTGAAGAGTGTTTTAACTGATTTTTAAAGATATATATATGTTTTCAAAAGGTTATTTTCAAAAACAAGGGTTATCAAATTAATTTTGACAATTATTTTTTTTCAGATTATTCTAATGGAAAAATGTTTTCATGATTTTTTCACGATTTCTATGTGGGTTTTCACGGTGTTTTAGAAGAAAAAAAGGTTTTCAAAAGGTTTTTTATATTCCATTATGATTTTTTATGGCGTTTTCAAAGAAAAAGGTTTTCATATTTCATTATGAGTTTTTATAGGCTGAGGGGGGGGGGGGGGTTAATGTAACATCCCAAGTAAGTAATGAATAATAGATATTTTTATCTATGTCTATTAATGATTAAGATAGTGTTTTAGAGGCTTAAAATGAAAATAAATACAATCTTATGCATGGAATACATGAATATTCTTAAAAGATTGTTTTACTTCCTTATGATGGAAAACCCTTTTTAAATCTATATTTTGACAATTTTATAAACTATGTTTGTCAAAATAAACTTATTCGTTATGATTGGGACATCAAAATTTACTTTGTGTGAATTTTTGGTATTTTTCTGACAATGTTCATTTTTTAATGAATAGTGAAAAATAATGCATTTTACATCAAAACTGCTTTTTAATCTAATTTATTTATATGATTAGATTATCTTTTGAATTGGTTTTGAAGTTAAATTAAAATATATTTTTACCATTTAATCCAATGGTGGTCATTGGAATCAATTTCACTTTGAAATTGGACTTAAACTGGTGTCAATCTTTTGGTACTTATTGTTTCATAAAAACACGCTATTTTCTCTAACAGCGGGAATTAATTATTAAATTAATTAATTTGACTTATATGTATTGAATTTTTTAAAATAGAATTCATTTTTGAATTCGGAATATCAAATATAGCTTAGGGTGAATTTTTGGTAATTTTCTGAAAAACATCAATTTTTGATGAATAGTGAAACCACTAAGTGGTAGTTAAAGAAACTTATTTTTCGTTTAAATGAAACTTTTCCACTTTTGTGTTTTGAATTTAAAAAATCCTACATTCATTGTTGTCATTAATAAGTAAAATGTGGTTCAATGGGATTAAAATAATTTTTTTGGTGAAGAGTAACTTATTACGTTTTTAATCGCGATTAGTGGTAATTAGGGTAGTTTAAGGTATAAATAATGCTTTAATAATATGAAATGACCTAGAAACATGTCCCAACCTTATTGGTTGTGTCGTGGCCAACCAAGACAAGCCATGGGTCAACTTGGGGACCCCATGGAGACACTTTGGTTGGGAAATGACATAAATAACTTTTTATTAAATGTTAAAGTAAAATTGACACAAACAAGAGATGTTTTACTAAAACAATTTTTACATGGGGTTATAAAGATCAGATTTTTGATTATAAATAGTAATTGGAATGCTAAAAAGATTTCCTACATCATAGTATTTTTTTTATAATATGTAGACTTTAAATAAATTAAATTATTTATGACATCATGATGATGCGACGATGACCTCATTATTTTACGATTTAAATTAAATGGAAAGATAATGAATACTCTAAAACCTACACATGGCCAAAACCAATTGGATGAGTGGATTTCGAACCCTTATCAACATATCCACGAATTATATCAATGTGGGACCTTTTAAAACCGAAACACATTTTCAAATAAAGTAATATTTTCTTACTTTCCAAAAGTGCCCCTCCTCTCCTCTTATAAAAGGCCCCCACCTCTAAATCATTTCACACACTCCTCAAGCCTTTGGCTCGGCCAAACCCTGACCATTTACTCTCTCCACATCCCTCTCCTCATCCTAGAGGATTAACTTTGGGCATAATCCTTTCAAAGGAAGCCTTTAGGATCAAATCAAAAGGAGTTACACTTTTAAAGGTAATTCATTCTCTCATGTTCATTTGTTTTATTTTGCTTCTCCAACCCCCTAAACTCTTTTTATTTACTTCTTTTGTAACAACAACAGTATCTTCAATATACTAGGAGGTTGTTATAATATTTATGTGAGCCACACTCTCACACAACTACATCAAATGGTTAAAGAACATACGGTTTCCGTGGATGGCGAAATTCTGCCTCCCGAAACGATGATTGTTCAATACTCATTTAACACCTTAAAAGGTGGCCATTATGATGTCACTATTATTATATATGATATATAATATGTTTATGTTTTCCTTAAGCTTCTGTTTTTTTTAATTTTGGGCATACCTTTATGGTTTCCATTATGGGTAAACACGATATCTTCATTTTAGGAAGTGCGGACTACCGCCCCCTGAAAGTGATTTGATTCGTTAATACCATATGTGGGTTTTGTAAAGGATAAAGTTAATGATATTATATATGTTATTATACTGGAATTATAATATACTCTTATATCATTATGATTCCATTCCAGAAAATACGAAACAGAAATGGAAGTAGCGTTCATGCGTACGTACGGCTTACCGTCTCCATGAACGGTGCATTTCATTTCTTACCTCTAAATGTGATGTAATATTATAAATACATGTATATGATGAATATATATGATATATATGTTATCCAAATCATTAATATCATTCTGTATATAATGAACCTTTGACCAAATTAACAACATGTAAGTGTAAGAAGTCTGTTTTTGACTTAAGAACAAAATACCGACAAAATGAACACTATTAACTTAAATGATTACATGATGTTAATAACATGGTATAAAAGGAATAATGAACTTTAAAAAGGTTCATAAGAAAGTAGAGATTAACTCAAGTTTATTATTCAGGAGATTAAAGAACGGTCGGGTCAAGTCGGATACGAGGTATGGGACTTCGTCTCAATCTCCTTTCATTGAGGCATATTTTGTTTTATACACAACCTTCTTTTATACGGTGTATAAACCCCTTTGACTTTTACGTTTATTCAAAAGGAATCTTTATTATACGAAGCGTTTACTAAACTAAAAAAGGGAATGTTTTTTTCGTACGTATGCGGCGACAACGACTTCTCCGTCGTCGTGACCGTTATTTGAGTTTTGGCTTCCTCTACAAGCCATACCTTTTTTTTAAACGAAAAAATAAATACCATGTTTTAATTTGGAATTGAAAATGGTTTTCATAATGTTTTTATTATATCAATGTGTTGTATTGATATCTCGTGATTGAAATGTGGAAATGTTATGTTTCCTTTATGCATGTTTTATGTGATATGATTATGTTATGGTTCTTGGGCATTATTATGAAGACGGGTGGTTCTGTGATAAACTAAGGGCGGGTGAGCCCGTTATAGCTCCCCAATGCATTGGGTAACGCGAAGGAGTGAAACGTTACAGTTTCTCCGAAGAGATTTAGGGAATATATTGTGATGGGTATTCCAAATGTAACCAAGAGGGTTACTCCCTACGTAAGAATGTTATGAATGCCTCAAGTTACCTTTATGTCTTATGATTTCAACGATTTACTAATGATTTGATGAGGTATGTTAATGTGCTTATGTTTTATGGGTAAAGTATGATTTCACTCTTATGTATATATGTACCCATGTTTCCTTTCCATGTTTTTATAACCCATATTGAGCTTCTTATGCTCATCCCAAGTTTTTTTGAAATGTTTTTCACAGGTCAAGGGAAAGGTACATGATATGATGATAGTGTCAAGGAAGTGTCAAGAAATAATCCATGTTTTATTTTAAATATGTTTCCATTGATGGGAATGAAGAATACTGTCTTTATGTAACCACTTTGTTTATATGTGGAATGTAATGCAAGTTTTATGATCTAATTCTCTAAAACTCTAAACCCGAAAAGATCCTCAATGTGTAATCTTGTAATAACTCCAGATTAAGTAAGGTTTAAGGCTGGGGCCTTATAGTTGGTATCAGAGGTCGGTTTAGATAACTTTAGGAGTTAGAATTCTATTAAATGATTATCCAAAAATATTTTTTTTTGAAATGATATAGCATTTAATGATTACCATGTTGCTTCATCTAAGACATGTTTGTTCAGAAAGGTTTTCCGCAGAGGAAACAGGGAAGCAGTGCTAGGAAGGCATACAGAAGGAAATAACCTTCTGAATCAGCATCCCGAGATGGTCGAAATTGGAACTGAACAGTTTGTTGCAGTAATGGCGCAGTTGACTCAAGCGATAAATGGTGGTGGTATCCATGCACGAGATCAGCCAGATCAACCGCAGAGGAACATGTCAGTGGTGGAACATTTCATGAGGAAACATCCACCATCATTTAGAGGATCATCTGACCATGTGCTAGCTGAAGGGTGGATTAAAGCACTGGAGAATATTTTTGATGTCATGGGGTGTTCAGACAATCAAAAGGTTAGTCTTGTTATTTACAGTTTGGAGGGTAAAGCAGATCAGTGGTGGTCTATGGTTAAAAATATCAGGGACGCCGATGAGATTGATGCTCTTGACTGGGATGAATTTAAAGGTATGTTTCTTGAGAAGTATTTTCCTAAGGCTGTTCGACTTAGGATGGAAAAACAATTCTTGGAATTGAGGCAAGAGGAAGACTCAGTGGCTGCCTATGAAGAAAGGTTCACTCGATTGGCAAGGTATGCTCCAAATTTTATCCGAGACCTTGATAGTAAAATCAATCGTTTTTACTCAGGATTAAAGCCAAAATATCGAAGGGCATTAGCTTCTCGTGAGTTTAAAAGTTATGAAAATCTTGTTCGATGTGTTGAGAAGGTGGAAATGGAGTTTGCCGATGACCAAGTGTTCTATAACAACCAGCAGAAGAAGAGACCGAGGTGGCAGGAGAAAGGTAAGAATTCTTCCAAAAAGTCTGATGGTAAGAAAACTAAGTTTCCAGTTTGTGATAAATGTGGCAAAAGGCATGCTAGGGAATGTCTTCTGAATTATAGAAAGTGCTACCGATGTGGTAATATGGGACATAAGGCTCGTGATTGCACTGAAAAGGATCAAGGTGAAGGTAAGAACAAATTTGATTTACAGTTATTGAAATGTTATAAGTGCAATGAGATGGGTCACTATGCAAACGAGTGTCCGACAAAGAGCTTGAGTGATGGGAATCAGTTAGACTACAAGCAGAAAGGGGTGGTGAAATCCTTTGCAACTACTTCAGCAGATGTTGGGCCACCAAATGAAGTTGTATTAGGTAATTTGTTTGTTTTTTCAGATTATGCCAGTGTGTTGTTTGATTCGGGGTCTACACATTCTTTCATCTCTGAAACCTTTTCTAGTAAAATGGGAATACCATCTCAATAAATGACTCCTGAACTTTTGGTAAAAACACATGGGGGAATGTTGAGGCAAAAAGAATTTATAAGAATATTCCTATCCTTATCTGTGGAAAGAACCTACTTGAAAACCTTATTGTTCTACCTCTAGTAGAGTTTGATGTTATCCTGGGTATGGATTGGCTCTATATTTACCATGCTAAGATTGACTGTAGAGCTAAAGAAGTATCTTTTCAGAAAGACTTTCAGTTTGTTTACAAGAATGAACCCTTACTTTTGATAACATATCAAGAGGCCGAGAAACTTGTAAAATATAGAAATGAATGTTACCTTGCACACGTCATTGAAAATAAAGGAACTGTTCAGATTAATGATGTGCCAGTGGTAAATGAGTATCCTGATGTTTTTCCTGATGAGTTGCCTGGAATAATACCAGATCGGGAAGTTGAGTTTACTGTTGACTTAGTTCCTGATGCTAAGCTAATTTCAAAACCCCCTTATCGAATGGCACAAATTGAACTTTTAGAGTTGAAGGAGCAATTGCACAATTTATTAGAGTAAGGTTTCATTAGACCTAGCACATCACCATGGGGTGCTCCTGTTTTATTTTTTAAAAAGAAAGATGGTTCTATGAGACTTTGCATTGATTATAGAGCCTTGAATAACATCACTGTTAAGAACAAATATCCTTTGCCTCATATCGATGATTTCTTTGATCAGCTCCAGGGAACTCAGTTTTTTTCAAAGATTGACTTGAGATCGGGGTACCATCAACTGGAGGTAAAGGAAGCAGATATTCCGAAGACCGCGTTCCGTACGAGATATGGCCATTATGAATTTGTAGTAATGCCTTTTGGGCTAACCAATGCACCTGCTGTATTTATGGACTTAATGAATAGAATTTTCCATGAGTTCTTGGATAAGTTTGTGGTGGTTTTCATTGATGATATTTTGGTGTTTTCTAAAAGTAAAGAGGAGCATGAAAAACATTTAAGGGTTATCTTGCAAACCTTAAAAGAAAAAAAAACGGTATGGGAAATTCAGCAAGTGTGATTTTTGGTTGCAACAAATTTCTTTCCTTTGCCACATTGTTTCTAAAGATGGAATAACTTTTGATCCTGCAAAAACAAAAGTTGTGGAAGAATGGCCAAGACCCACAAATGTAACCGAGATTCGTAGCTTCCTTGGTTTGGCGGGCTATTTCCAAAGGTTTGTTAGAAATTTTTCATGGTTATCCAGTCCAATGACTAAGCTAACTCGGAAGGGTGTTAAGTTTATCTGGACAAAAGAATGTGATGATTGTTTTCAGGAATTGAAAAGAAGATTGGTGAATGCTCTAGTTTTGGCACTACCTTCCAGGAATGGTGAGTTTGTTATATACAGTGATGCTTCATTGAAAGGACTTGGTTGTGTCCTAATACAGAATGATCAGGTAATTGCTTATGCTTCACGACAGTTGAAAACTCATGAGGTAAATTACCCTACACATGATTTGGAATTAGCTGCTGTTGTTTTTGCTTTAAAAATTTGGAGGCATCATTTGTATGGAGTAAAGTGTGAAATATATACCGATCAAAAAAGTTTAAAGTATATATTCACTCATAAAGAGTTAAACACGAGACAAAGGAGATGTCTAGAATTAATCAAGGATTATGATTGTACAATTCATTACCATCCGGGAAAAGAAAATAAAGTGGATGATTCTTTGAGTCGAAAAAGTAATGCTTCATTAACAATGTTGTGGTTGGAACATGATCCTTTGGTTAATGATTTGATGAACTTTGGCATAGAAGTTGTTGGTGTAGGAAGTCCTTCTGTTTTGTTTCAGGTATCAATGAGATCTTCTCTATCAGAAAGCACAAAAGCAAGACAGTGAGTAGCAGAAAAAGGTAGAGCTGGTTCAGAAAGGTAAGTTTCCTGAATTCAACATTGATAATGATTGTGTTTTGAGATTTGGGAAGAGATTGTGTGTGCCTTGTGATTCACAGTTGAAGAGAGAGTTGTTATGTGAAGCTCATAGTTCTCCGTTTTCAGTTCATCCGGGCAATACTAAGATGTATAGAGATCTGCGGGAGTATTACTGGTGGGATGGAATGAAAAGAGATATTGCTGATTTTACTGTGATGTGTTTGACTTGCCAGCAGGTTAAAGCAGAGCGACAGTTACCAAAAGGGATGCTTCAGCCTTTACCAGTTCCAGAGTGGAAATGGGAGAATATATCCATGGACTTTGTTGTTGGATTACCGAAGACATCTCGAGGTAATAATGCAATCTGGGTTATTGTTGATCGCTTGACCAAATCTGCTCATTTCCTTTCTATACGAGATACTTTCTCTCTTGATCAACTTTCCCATTTGTATCTTAAAGAGATAGTCAGGTTACATGGAGTTCCTCTCTCCATTGTATCGGATCGTGATCCTAGGATTACATATAACTTTTGGAAAGGCCTTCAGAAGTCGTTGGGTACTGAATTTAATTTTAGTACAGCTTTTCATCCTCAATCAGATGGGCAGTCAGAACGAACAATTCGGACATTGGAGGATATGCTACGAGCTTGTTCTATGGATTATCAGGGAAGTTGGGACCAACATCATTCTTTGGTTGAATTTTCATATAATAACAGTTTTCATTCCAGTATACAGATGGCTCCATTTGAGGCATTATATGGGAAGCGGTGTCGAACTCCATCTTTCTGGGATGAAGTGGGTGAAAGGGAGTTGATGGGACCAGAATTGGTAGAAGAGATGGCAGAAAAAGTTCAGCTGATTCAGAAGCACATGAGAACAGCTCAGAGTAGGCAGAAGAGTTATGCGGATAACCGTAGGAAGGATCTATCTTTCGAGGTAGGTGATCATGTTTTTCTCAAGGTTTCTCCCTGGAAAAGTGTGATGAGATTTGGTAAGAAAGGGAAGCCGAGTCCAATGTTTATTGGACCATATGAAATTCTGGAGAAAGTTGGATCAGTTGCATACCGAGTGGATTTACCTCCGAGTTTATCTCAGGTACACAATGTTTTTCACGTTTCGATGTTGAGAAAGTATATGCCAGATCCATATCATGTTTTGAGTCCAGAGGTAGTTCAGCTGGAAGAGAACATATCTTATGAGGAACAACCGGTCCAGATTCTTGACCATAGGGAGAAAGTTTTACGGAATAAGGTGATTCACCAGGTAAAGGTTTTGTGTAAAAACCACATGATTGAAGAGGCAACATGGGAATCTGAAAATGCAATGAGGGATAAGTACCCCCATTTATTCGATTAGTAAATAAATTGCAGGGACACAATTTTCTAAAGGGGGGAAGGATGTAACATCCCAAGTAAGTAATGAATAATAGATATTTTTATCTATGTCTATTAATGATTAAGATAGTGTTTTAGAGGCTTAAAATGAAAATAAATAAATCTTATGCATGGAATACACTAATATTCTTAAAAGATTATTTTACTTCTTTATGATGGAAACCCCTTTTTAAATCTATCTTTTGACAATTTTATAAACTATGTTTGTCAAAATAAACTTATTCGTTATTATTGGGACATCAAAATTTACTTTGTGTGAATTTTTGGTATTTTTCTAACAATGTTCATTTTTTAATGAATAGTGAAAAATACTGTATTTCACATCAAAACTGCTTTTTAATCTAATTTATTTATATGATTAGATTATCTTCTGAATTGGTTTTGAAGTGAAATTAGAATATATTTTTACCATTTAATCCAATGGTGGTCATTGGAATCAATTTCACTTTGAAATTGGACTTAAACTGGTGTCAATCTTTTGATACTTATTGTTCCATAAAAACACGCTATTTGCTCTGACAGTGGGAATTAATTATTAAATTAATTAATTTGACTTATATGTATTGAATTTTTTAAAACAGACTTCATTTTTTAATTCGGAATATCAAATATAGCTTAGGGTGAATTTTTGGTAATTTTCTGAAAAACTTCAATTTTTGATGAATAGTGAAACCACTAAGTGGTAGTTAAAGAAACTGATTTTTCGTTTAAATGAAACTTTGCCACTTTTGTGTTTTGAATTTCAAAATTCCGACATTCATGGTTGTCATTAAGAAGTAAAATGTGGTTCAATGGGATTAAAATAATTTTTTTTGGTGAATAGTAACTTATTAAGTTTTTAATCGCGATTAGTGGTAATTAGGGTAGTTTAAGGTATAAATATTGCTTTAATAATATGAAATGACCTAGACACATGTCCCAACCTTATTGGTTGTGTCATGGCCGACCGAGACAAGCCATGGGTCAACTTGGGGACCCCATGGAGACACTTTGGTTGGGAAATGACATAAATAACTTTTTATTAACTGTTAAAGTAAAATTGACACAAACAAGAGATGTTTAACTAAAACGATTTTTACATGGGGTTATAAAGATCCGATTTTTGATTATAAATAGTAATTGGAAAGCTAAAAATATTTCCTACATCATAGTATTTTTTTATAATATTGATACTTTAAATAAATTAAATTATTAATGACATCATGATGATGCGGCGATGACCACATTATTTAACGATTTAAATAAAATGGAAAGATAATGAAAACTCTAAAACCTACACATGGCCAAAACCAATTGGATGAGTGGATTTTGAACCCTTATCACCTTATCCACGAATTATATCAATGTGGGACCTTTTAAAACCGAAACACATTTTCATATAAAGTAATATTTCCTTACTTTCCAAAAGTGCCCCTCCTCTCCTCTTATAAAAGGCCCCCACCGCTACCTCATTTCACACACTCCTCAAGCCTTTGGCTCGGCAAAACCCTGCCCATTTACTCTCTCCACATCCCTCTCCTCATCCTAGAGGATTACCTTTGGGTAGAATCCTTTAAAATGATGCCTTTAGGCTCAAATCAAAAGGAGTTACACTTTTAAAGGTAATTCATTCTCTCATGTTCATTTGTTTTATTTTGCTTCTCCAACCCCCTAAACTCTTTTTATTTACTTCTTTTGTAACAAAACCAGTATCTTCAATATACTAGGATGTTGTTATAATATTTATTTGAGCTACACTCTCACACAACTGCATCAAATGGTTAAAAAACATACGGTTTCCGTGGATGGCGAAATTCTGCCTCCCGAAACGATGATTGTTCAATACTCATTTAACACCTTCAAAGGTGGCCATTATGATGTCACTATTATTATATATGATATATAATATGTTTATGTTTTCCTTAAGATTCTGTTTCTTTTTCATTTTGGGCATACCTTTATGGTTTCCATTATCGGTAAACAAGATATCTTCATTTTAGGAAGTGCGGACTACCACCCCCTGAAAGTGATTTGATTCGTTAATACCATATGTGGGTTTTGTAAAGGATAAAGTTAATGATATTATATATGTTATTATACTGGAATTATTATATACTCTTATATCATTATGATTCCATTCCAGAAAATACGAAATAGAAATGGAAGTAGCGTTCATGCGTACGTACGGCTTACCGTCTCCATGAACGGTGCATTTCATTTCTTACCTCTAAATGTGATGTAATATTATAAATACATGTATATGATGAATATATATGATATATATGTCATCCAAATCATTAATATCATTCTGGATATAACAAACCTTTGACCAAATTAACAACATGTAAGTGTAAGAAGTCTGTTTTTGACTTAAGAACAAAATACCGACAAAATGAACACTATTAACTTAAATGATTACATGATGTTAATAACATGGTATAAAAGTAATAATGAACTTTAAAAAGGTACATAAGAAAGTATAGATTAACTCAAGTTTATTATTCAGGAGATTAAAGAACGGTCGGGTCAAGTCGGATTCGAGGTATGGGACTTCGTCTCAATCTCCTTTCATTGAGGAATATATTGTTTTATACACAACCTTCTTTTATATGGTGTATAAACCCCTTTGACTTTTACATTTATTCAAAAGGAATCTTTTTTATACGAAGCGTTTACTAAACGACAAAAGGGAATGTTTTTGTCGTACGTATGCGGTGACAACGACTTCTCCGCCGTCGTGACCGTTATTTGAGTTTCGGCTTCCTCTACAAGCCATACCTTTTTTTTAAACAAAAAAATAAATACCATGTTTTACATTGGTATTGAAAATGGTTTTCATAATGTTTTTATTATATCAATGTGTTGTATTTATATCTCGTGATTGAAATGTTGAAATGTTATGTTTCATTTATGCATGTTTTATGTGATATGATTATGTTATGGTTCTTGGGCATTATTATGAAGACGGGTGGTTCCATGATAAACTAAGGGCAGGTGAGCCTGTTATAGCTCTCCAATGCATTGGGTAACTCGAAGGAGTGAAACGTTAAGGTTTCTCCGAAGAGATTTAGGGAATATATTGTGATGGGTATTCCAAATGTAACCAAGAGGGTTACTCCCTACGTAAGAATGTTATGAATGCCTCAAGTTACCTTTATGTCTTATGATTTCAATGATTTACTAATTATTTGATGAGGTATGTTAATGTGCTTATGTTTTATGGGTAAAGTATGATTTCACTCTTATGTATATATGTACCCATGTTTCCTTTCCATGTTTTTATAACCCATACTGAGCTTCTTATGCTCATCCCAAGTTTTTTTGAAATGTTTTTCATAGGTCAAGGGAAAGGTACATGATATGATGATAGTGTCAAGGAAGTGTCAAGAAATAATCCATGTTTTATTTTAAATATGTTTCCATTGATGGAAATGAAGAATACTATCTTTATGTAACCACTTTGTTTATATGTGGAATGTAATGCAAGTTTTATAATCTAATTCTCAAAAACTCTAAACCAGAAAAGATCCTCAATGTGTAATCTTGTAATAACTCAAGATTAAGTAAGGTTTAAGGCTGGGGCCTTATAGTTAAGGCCTCACTCAATCGATTGCATCAAAATTTCCATTTGTTTCATCTTTCCTGGAAACTCTCAATAGTGCCATGTTCCATAGCTCGGTATGGACCTTCTTTCCAAAGGAAGACAACCATCTAAGTTTTCCATCCCAATGACTATGGGGGACTCACATTGTTTGAGAGGATAAGAGTTCAGGATCATCATACTCTTATAGAGGGAATTATTTCCTATTCTAGGATTGCCTTATATATTTATGATATGTTAATGAAATCCTTCCAAGACCCAAATATGACACTAGTTACCCCCATGTCAATGAATTGATTTCCAACATGAATTCATAAGAACAATTGAGTGCATTTCATGTGTTCCCTATCGCCCTCTTATTTAATTGTTATACTTTGGTCTATGTCCATGTTCGAGCACTCTAGAGTTTATTTTTGTAGAAGGATGTGGTTGGTGTCTTTGATGTGGGATAGAACCTCTATGAGTTATCATAAATATCCTGTAAAAAGATAGAATTAGTACCCATGTAGTTCATTTGACCCGTGCATTTTAACGTCTTGCAGAAAGGACTCATATACATGTTCTTAGACACCAAATATTCAAACTCAATCCCTAGAGGGATGTCCTATGTATCTCAGTATATGTAGAATCTGAGTTTTCATATTTCATTTAATCATGGATTATATATATATTAAGGATACCCTTATCATTGAAGAGACTCATGGTGTCGATGACATGATTTTTATGATTCCATATACTCATGTGAGCTATGCTCTTTGTGATAAACAAGGGATGAAAAATGATCATTTCCATTGCTCATGATATGGAGGGTTATATGATGATACATTTCATAGATTATTTATTAAGGAACTTATGCCTCCTAGAGTTGGACTACGTATCCTCAATAATGAAAGAATCAAATTCGTCATAGTTCCCATAATTTCTCGGTCTGATAATGGATGGGGTAAGGTGATTAGCTCCTAGGAATAATAGGGTTATGACTTCTAAGATGTTAGAATCATAAAGGGACTTACACCAAAATGGGTGTTTTATTTGAGATCGGTCCTTAAGAAGGAATCCTTCGAATCTTGGTTATTATAGAATTAGATTTCCCATAGTATAATTTATCAGGGCTTACACGCTAAAGCATCCCTTAACATTGTGGATGCTTATATAAATTAATCAATGTCATCACAATGATTAAGGGAATTAAATTCTGATATTTCTTTCAGTGATCAATATAGGGATCGAAACTCAGGAAGAGGTGACCTATGTATCCTGAATATGGTAGGAATCAGAGTCTTCATAGTTCCCTTATCCCTTAAACTACTATTAGGATAAAGTGTATGTTCATTCTTGCAAACATTATATATATCCTTGAGATTTTATTAATTCTAGAGGAATTATACCAAAATTGATTCCATATTGATTGAGGAAATATTATATCATGTCGATAATCGGGGCTTACGCATTGAGAATACATGTGTGACCATGGCTTACACTCTGAGGCTGAATGATTGGAATAATAATTCATTATCCTGTATTGGATTAATGAGAGTCTGTGATTAACATGAGAGTTCTATTCAAGAGATTATCATTAGATGGCTAACATGAGAGCATGGCCCTAACTCATCGGGGAAAAATACCTTCTAAAAGGAGTAAGCGACCGAAGGTTCTTGGTCAGGATCCAAATGGAAAGAGTCCAAGTAGTTCTGTTGGACGAAGTGGGAATATCATAAGGTATCTTCCTTATATGTCATGGATGTCTACTAGAAATGTCTTGATTATATTCCAGATAAGTTGGGATATCATCTTGACAAGGATGAAATATCCAAGGATGTATTCCTAATCCATTAACATGCCTTATATGCCTTCACATGGGTGAAGCAGCCATGTCTGAGATTATGTTCATAACCAAAGCAGGCATGCCTGGGGTATTTCACAGGATCAAGTAGATTTTCATAGATGTATTTTCTTCAGTGAAGAGGAAATGTCAAAGGGATTTTTATAATCAAATCAGACATGTCTATGGACCTACACATGATTGAAGTAGACATAACCACACACTATCATATGATCGACCTAACTTTTCACCGGATTGTCGCATGTCAATATGGACATGTATACGGAAAATTCCATGATCATGCCAATATGTCAATGAATCCTTATTATGATCAATGTGTGTTTCCTGGGATGTCTTCTCATGGAAAAGGTAGAAAACTACGAGGTACTTCACATGATTGGTATGACGCCATCCTAGGCTTGTCTTGGGACAATGGTGACATGTCTTTGGGCAGCCACACGATTAATCTGAATCATATGTGGTCTGTCTCATGATCAATGTTATATATCCAAAGCATCCTAGTAGCTTAAAATAGTCCCATGAAGACCCTTTTATCATGATTCCCTAAACCATTCATACAACAATGTCTCACAGATATGTTAAAGGTATCATGTTTTTTCACATATCACAAGTGCATGTCCAAAGGGATCATTCCCTAATTTTCATGGAACAAAAGACATGCCCAAATGTTTATTATGAAGAACTATACCATAGGGAATTCATGGAAAAGGTAGTTCATGTCCATAGGATCATATTCTCACCAAGAGAGTACTCTTATATTGATCCTCTGTTCATTTGATTCGCTTGGACTCAAAAGGAACTCATGAGGGAGTTTCTAAACATGTATAGAGGCTTACCAATAATACCATAAGCATTGGTAATGGTCCATGGTGCACAATATTTGGGGTTTTACCATAGGCTATTCTACATGTTGGGAGGTGTCTTTATGACACCGCATGATGTCCACAGATCCACAACCCACATAACCTTCATAAGGTATCACAATGAAATTTTCACTTGGGTGTTGGGAGGATGCATATAGAAACCAAATTTTTCATGGGAGATTCATGGATTGTGGGGAACTAATCCTCATTAACTAACCTATATGGAGTTGGTATAAATGGGGAATGTGTGCAGGCCTCATGAGTCATGAAGTCTCTTCGTGCTGAAATACCAAAATACTAGTGTGATCTCAAATTTGAGGCTGCATGGAGGAATCCCAAATGTGGACCACCTATGATGGGGACTATTTATCTTCGTTACCAAAATCGAATGGTGGAATACCACATGATTTGGGGTTTTCAAAAATTACTCACGCTATAGAGGGTTCACATGAGGTTCATACGAACATGTGATTCACATGTCTCCCAAATAGGGTCTTGTGATGGACTATGTTATCACTCCAAGGACCCAGGGGATGCATTTAGGCCAACAAAACTATATTCAAGGATACTTTTTTATCACAAAAAGACAATTATTCTTACAGTATTCTTGAGATAGGGGATAAAATATTTAATGGAACATATAAAAGGGCACCGTTATGGGTGACCTATGCAATCTAGGATAAGTGTTAACGCGTCACATGTGATTCCATAGTTCACGTGATCACATGATCTGAGGGGTAAAATTTCTAGAGATATTCTGAACATTCATGGGGGACATGCATGAAAATGAATGATCTTAAGATGATAATTCAAATAGATCTTCCAAAGACATCCCGTGGTAGACTCTCATGGGAGAGACCTATTTAATTACCTTAAGGTGATATCTAAGAACAGTCGTGACCCTTATGTTTCACTGGTGTGTATCTCCACTACTCTTTATTTTCTAGAGCTCCCTCTTCTCTACACTTATGTCTATTTTTTGAGTTTTTTTGATAGGTTTTCTGGAAAAACTAAAAATAGAAAAGGATTAAAATATGTTTAAAAATACGCCTCAAAGGCAGCATCACCGATGCCGCATTTTCCCTAAAACCATAATTGTTATTATATTTTAATTATTATTTTATATATTTAAAATTTTAAAATTTTATTATTATTATTTTATGTTTATATATATATATATAAATGATTCAATATAATTTATCTTTTATTCAAGTACATGACATTGCTAAACTATAAAATATAAACAATATGACTAATATGAATGAAATTTTAAACATTTATTAAACATATAACAAGTAGTCAAAAATAAAAATAATTTCTTAAAAAATGTTGATGAAACATAATTTGTAATTTTTCTAATCCACCTACTTGAAACATAAAAATGTTCCAACTATGTGACATTGCTAGCCTATAAAAAATAATCTATTATACCAATATGAATGATATTTTAAAAATTTCTTAAACATATAACCAGTAGTCAAAAATAAAAATAATTATTAAAAAATGTTGATGAAAAATAATTTATATGATTTCTAATCCACCTAATTGAAACATAAAAATGTTTCAAGTACGTGAATTTTCTAGCCTATAAAATATAAACTATAAGACCGATATGAATGAAATTTTATCCATTTATTAATATTTTAATAACTATTCAAAAAAAAATCTGAAAAAATGCTGATGAAAAATAATTTATAAGATTTATAATCCACGAACTTGAATCTTAATAATGTTTCAAGAACATGACTTTGCGAGCTTCTAAAATATAAACTATAAGACCGATATGAATGATATTTTAGCCATTTATTAATCACATAACAAGTAGTTAAATTTATAATTTTATTTATATGGGTCTTATAATTTATATTTTATAGGATTTCAGTGTAAAGTAGGTGGATTATGATCCTCCTCGATATTCAATCTTTTCTCTCTCACTTCTGAGTTACTTTTCTTAAATTCCTTTTATTTTAATTTTTTTTATTTTTGAAACTATTTATTTTCAACAACTTTTTAGATGTTTAGGCTATCTTTTATATTTTTTTACATTTTTATACTGTATATTTTATAAAATTTTAATGTTATCTAATTGAAATTTAATAATTATTCAAATGTTTCATATAGTTGACATTGAAAGAAATCAAATATAAACTATGCCTAAAATATAAATTAAAACTGAAATATTGGATAAACTTATAAGAAGGGCTGATAATGATAATCATATTTTAATTTCAGTAGACATAAAACATATAAATGAACATGTACAATCATTGTCTATGTCTATGGTGAGGAGATTCTATCCCACATGGTGGTCTGCGAATAAGATGTCCACTTCGATTTCATAGTGGATCTAATGACCTTGACAGGGATGATCCCCAGGAACTAGAACATCGAATCTCGCGTCCTCCATCTTTGTGTCAGTGTGAGGAGCTCTCAACTACATATTATATATCCATCCTGATTATTCTGCCACTAAATTGGTATAAGGACATGCCATCATCACAGTGGGGAACTAAGCCTGTGATGGAGCTATACCACAAGACTGCGATGGATCTGGACCCCAAGGTTGCGATGGATCTAGAACTCAATGTTGTGATGGATCTAGTCCACAAGGCCGTGAGGGATATGGATCCCAAGATAGATATAACTACGTATATCCTTTCAAGATAGATGGATCTCATTCCACCTTAGGCACATCCTGAATCGGATAAGGCTGGACTACTAGAGGGCCGACCTATGCCTATGGAATATGTGAGACCTCACGTGCAGCACGACACTGTCTATGTCATCATGCACATGGCTCCTTAGCACCAGCTACTGCTTTAGGATGTTCCATCAAGGTAGGAACCTCCTCTCTCTAAGATCGATTCTCGAAGATGCTCTTAGAAAGCACAAAAAAAAAATATGCCCTCACATCCAATTTTTCATAATGGACTACTACCCAACTTAAGACCCCCTCCTCCTCTTCATCACTCATGCGAACAACCTGCTTTGTGTGACTTCCATATAAAGAGATTCAAAATGAAATAAAAAATTGTTCAAGAAACAAACTAATATAAATTTATTGACTTACAATCCCCTACATCTCTCTGCCAGGTCAGGTAAGACACAATATGGACTTCAGTCTATACCATGGCTCAAACTCAACCTACTATAAAAAAAATAATCGATTTATAGGTACACCCTAAATAAGAAACACTATATATCTATGCCAGCTATTGATAAAGAAGGCATGTACTTGGCCCCAGACCTCATCCTACCTCCCTGTCAGCATCATCCCAAGAAGCCACTCTATCTGTCTCAGCGGCAATGGAATTGGCTGAGCACAGAAAAACTGGTGCATGAATCTATCAGGCTATTGCCACTCAATAATATGGAAGTTCCTGAGGGGAACTACATCCATAGAATCCTCAATCCCAATAGTGAAGTATGCTGGAAACTAGTCCATATTACTCTAGTATGGAAACCAGGAAATCTAAAATTACATGTTATTGTAAAAAAAGATCCTAACTAAAAACAAAAATTGATGCTATTATTAAATTTTTTAGACAATGATATATTGTATATACATACCTAGTTATGTAAGAGACAATCCAACTAATGATGATATACACCAAAATGGTGTCTTGGAACCTCGTCGAAATTGTGTCGGTGACACCACCTATAAAATACAACATCGATATAGTGGAAAATAATGGGAAATTGAAATAAAAAACTCCTAGTAGCATCAGAAACCAATATAAATGAGTGATCATACAAGTGTCCATGTGGAGCGTTATGCAACACCTTCCTCTCGATTGGTAGACCAATATGCTCTAGGTGGAATGCATGGATACACTATCATGCCCACATCTGAATAAGGATGATCAATCCCCTATGAGTTGTGTAGTCCTAGTGGGATAGCGTGTATAATGCTCTATACGTGTATTCCAAGAAGGAAGATTCCCAGTTGTAAATCCCTACCCAATAAAAGTCCTCTATTAGGGGTATATACATCATGCGCATGTGAATCATTGAGTGATCAGTACACATAGTCCCTCCAATGAGTTGTATTATATATGCACGGGCATAATGCATGACAATCTTCTTGTTAGCATCATCAGGTATATGTGGGATCTGTGCCTCTATCCCAGCCATATATATCAACACTCCATCTGTAGCCCGAACTTCGGAAAAAATATTAATGCCTAACAAGCACTGATCAAGGTCAATCTAAGATGCATGAGTGGGTCCAACAATAGGTCTCCCTTGGATTGGAAGACTGAGAAGCACTGCCGTATCCTGGAGGGTGATGGTCATATCTCCATTAGGCATGTGGAATGTGTGTGTCTCTAGTATCCACCTCTCAATGTGGGAAACAAGCAGGAGATGTTCTAAAAATGTGAAATCTGATACGTCAATGCCATATAAGCCATCAAAGAGAAATTATGGTCAAATGGGATGTGGAGGCTCCCTATATGAAAATGGTGTTCTTGACGTACCCTGATCGATTGATCTGCACCACCTTCTAACATGACTTGAAATATCTGGGCAGGCTGTTTAGTGAGTAGTATGGTATCATCCATCTTAATATAAAACAAATGAAATGAGTCGTAAGTGTAAAATGTAAAAATAACAATATGGTCAGCATAATGTTCTGACTTGTAGAATGTATGACTTTCCATTCTTATTAACACTGTTTTATGATGTTATTTTGCCCAAAAGAAATATAATTTTCCAAGTCCTTTGATTTTTTAGGAAATAACGACAACAAAAGGAAAGAATATAAAGAAATAGTTATTTGTAAAAACAACATTTAAGAATTTCCCTGCATATGATAATTGTGGAAGTAAAAAGATTGATACATTCTTTGTGGGAATTATAGTTTACTTAAGGTTTGGGGAGAATGGATGAAAATATCATGATTTTATGGGAATGAATGAATTTTCTAATGTGAAATGTTTCAACTGTAAGGTGATGAGTCACTATGAAATTGACTTCCACAACCATCAAGGGAATATATCTTAGAATAATCCAAGACACTAATGTAAATAATATGTTATTGATACTTTAAAATATCAATGATTGTTAATCTTGTGTATTTTGATTCAAGAAAAAAGTTGTGAAAAATAATTTTATTAATGAAATTATATCGGTAAGAATAATTTAATGTATAAAGTTGTTATTATAATATCATTTCTTAATGGATTTGAGAGAAAATGTTGAATTTCACCTATTACCAATAAATGTGATTTAGTGAAAATTTTAAATTATTTTTAAACACTTGATTTGGGTATAATGACCCTAAATATGTTCCTAATATTGAGAAAATAAAATATATATATATATGAGATGGTATTGGTGACCAGTAAAGTAGATAATGATTTGATGAAAACATAATTCATGATGGAGTTTATTTCATTTTTTGGATTTATGAAATAAATTATAAAATGTATGATTTTATATTTGGAATATAGAGAATGTTAATTCTTTAAAGTATGCATTTTTTTATTAAAGATTTATGATTAATAGGGTATTTATATATTAGGTATGTTTCATTAAGGTATACATTTTTGGATTAATGGTATAATAATTTTTTGAATCGTAGAGACAATATTTCTAAAATTTTTGGTCTTGAATTTGGTTAGGCATATTTAGGAGGAGATTTATGAATAACTAATTACGGATTGGATAAAGATAAAAATGGGAATCACTCTTTATTTTTAGAAATTTATCTAATTATATATATTGAATAACTTATAAAAATAATTATTGTAAAGACCCATGATTGACTTACATGGACATTAAATTTATTTTTAGGAATAATTAATACATGACACAAACAGACACCCAACGACTAAAATAGTTTAGTGTCTCTGGAATCATAGAAAATAATCTTCTAATAATTGTTAAATATCTTCAACATATCCCTTAAAGATATTTCCCTTTTATTTTCCTACCTAAAACCTTTATTTATATCATGGGGAAAATAAAACATAAATAGGGTGATCTCATATTCTCACTAAGGGTAAACATGGAAAACATAAAACAAACCATTTATATTTGAATGTAAAAACTTGAACATAATGTTTAAACATAAAAATATTGAGTCATTAAATAAATCTTGGCAGTATGTAAGGTGTGGATCATAAAAGAACATTAACCATGATAGAATATCATTGGAATAAAACATGTAAATATGGAAAACTAATAGGAACATAATATGATTTCTATATTAGCCTTGGAATTGCTTCCAAGACCATCATAGTGGACATATTCCATTACTAAAATGGTGTTTCTTATTGTTCCAGCCATGTATTAATAAACCAGATTTACTTGTCGTTCCATCCCTAAATTACTGAACAAAAACTACTTGTCATTATATTCATTCTTTTCTCAAGTGATATAAATATTTACCCAATACATTGTATGGATATATAGGTCCCACCCATACCATAATGGAACCATTCATATGTTTTCCACAAAAATATAGAAACATTGACCATAGCATAACCCATTAAATCAAATGGGTTTTTTTAAAAAATCATTCCATCATAATTGATATAAAACAAATTGATTTCCTAAATAACATTCCATCATAAACACAATCAAATCATAGTAATAATATGGATATAAACATAAAATGATGTAATCATAGATGGAAAATAATTATGATAAAACACTTGAGCTACATTCCTATGAAAAATGTCCTTTTTTGCTTCAAAAACATTTTATTTTCTCAAAATGTCATTAAAATTAAAAAAATAATTGAGTTAAAAAAACTTTTAAATGTTTAGAGGAATCTTCAAGGAAATAAGGCATTATGAGGATGTAAAAACCCATTCATGCTGTATAATCTAAAAAACATTATCCCCATACTTTTACTGGAAAAGTCAAAAAGTTCCTCATATGGTAAAATAATGATTCTTTTGAGACCATGTTTTAAAAGCCACAAAGGAGTAAAAATGAATTTAAATATACATAGAAGAATATTAAACATTATATGAAATTATTTTTAGAAAAAATGGACACGGATGATAAATATACCCCAATTAAATAATTACAAATAAACAATCTCTGATATAACAAAATTTGAAAAGTTATCCCTTACCTTAGGTACCATATGCTTCAGATGTATATGAAAATCCTGTATAATTATTTATATAATGGTACTGATTTATTCCAAAATCATAATCATTTTTATGAAAACATTTATGATCACATTTTAATCCGTTTTTAGTAACATTTCATTGTGACTCATTATTCGGGTATTAACTACTTTATGTTCTTATATATGTTTTGTCAGATAAGTTCTTATTCCTCCTTTTAGGTAATAGTTGTATTAATTAAATCATGGTATTAATATAATATATATCAAATTTATCCATTCAATTAATTTTTATAATCATGTTTTAATAATGATTATATAGAACAAATCACATCACACCGTGGAGACGATAAGCCGTACATACACACAAGTGACGATAAAATTCCCAATTTTTTTGAATGGTATTGAAGTGGATATTGTATAGTATCTAAGAATTAGTATCACATTATATTAGTCATATAGTTATTATTTCCATTATTATACCCATCCAAGTAAGCTGGTGCGGAAAAACATATTACACCACGTCGTGGAGACGGTAAGTCGTACGTACGAACGTGCGGTGATTTCATTTTTCATATGATGGATTGAAGGTGAAATATGGTTGTTTCATATATATAATAACATATCAATGTATTAGTGATATTTATGTTATTAATTAACAATGAAACAACTAAAGAATATGAATTAGAATAAGAATGAAATTTGAAAGAATCAGTCGAAGAGATTACTTATTCCTCGAGGTGCCTCCATTAAATTTATTCTTAAGGCACTAGAGATGGTCTTATGAGAATACCAGAACCTATAGAATTTAATTAGGGAAGTTGTGAAGAGAAATGGGTAGGGTTTGACCAAGATTGAATGCTCAAAATGGAGTGAAGAGGAGAGGGGGAGGTTCCCTTTTAAAATAGAGGAGAGGGGAATTTTGGGAAAGTCGTAAAATATTAATTTATTATAATTTCAATTTTGATTTAAAATGAACCAAAAATTATTTAATTCACAGATAATATTACTATGGTTCAAATAAATATCATCTAATAATTTTAATACAAGTTTAAATTTTTTTTATCCATATCTTTTTTGTTTAACCCTTATTTTACCCTTTTTATTCTTACCATGATATCATGTTATTTATATATTGTGGGTAAATGTAAATACCATATCATGTAAAACTACCCACAAAAAGTTCTTTAGGTCATATGTGGACTTATATTAACAAATTTTCTCAATATAATATTTTTATGAATTTAATATCATTGAATAAACTATTTTATGTTTGAAGATATGAATTATGTCAATTTTGGATACTAATCATACTTGAATAATTAAAAAAATTAAAAAAAACAAAATTACTTAGAAATAAAGGAATTAAAAAATCCCTAATATGTCATGGTAGTTCATAAAATTCTTGGATGGTATGAAAATATTAAATTAAATTTATTTCAATATTTATAATTTCATTTATTTCAATCTTTCATTAACAAGGTAATCATTACATCATAATTCTGTCATAAATAAATATATTTATCTAATTTACAAAAATTATAAATAAAATTCCATGATATAAGAAATATTTTAATATTTCTAATCAACATATATATACATAGATATCAGTTATATTAACCTATATTAAAATCTATTTAGTAAATGATATTGGTTTAGGTTATAATTATCTTTTCTTTAAACTAATTCTTATAAAATGTCGTTTTTCACATATAAGTGAATCCATATGGTAAAAAATCAACCCAAGGATGTCCATGGTCGTAAATGTCAAATCCAATATGATTAGGACATGTTTTAGCATAGTTTAATATTATTTTTTACCCTTATTTATCAGGTTTACTCTTTTAACCATGGTAAATAAAATAATTACTGAAGTTACTATTCATAATGTCAGAAAATAAAATGTACCTATTTACAAAATTTTTAACTTATGATTCCAAAAATGGGATCCAGTTTTCCAAATTCAAAACACAGAAGTTGCAGTAATTAATTTAAAATTAAGTCCCATTGTCTAAACCAACAAACAAGTTTTTAAGAAGTAATAACTATCAAAATATTGACACGTATTCACATCCAATTTAAAATTAAAATTACTTCCAATGATGAATATTTGATTAAATGATAAACATTTAATCCAATTACAATTTAAACCCAATTTAAAATATAATCTAAAAATATAAATAAATTAGATAAAATGTAAATTTTTAATTAAAATGCAGTTTTCTTCACCATTCATTAAAATTTTAATTTTATTAGAAAAATACCAAAAAATAAACAAAAACAATTTTTCATCCCTTTTCAAAATAAGAATCTTATTTTCTTAAATGTACTTATAAAATTGTAAAAAACTAGATTGAAAATGGGTGCTCCATCAAAAGGTGGTAAAATTTTATTTTTTGAAAAATAATTATTTTATGCAAAAAAATCATTTTATTCTCATATCATGTTAAAAAAATGTGTAAGATAAATGTTAATGTTATAAAAATTCAAAATGTTGTTAATACTATTCATAACATCATGTTTATATCCCATTAAATAATAATATTTTAATAATATATAGTTGTTTTGTAACACTCAACATTGTGTACTATGAATGCTATCAAAGAAGGTCTCTCCTACGTGTAACACAAGCAAGTAAGTGTTGTGTGTAGTGAAAACTTCCTTTAGAGTTTTGTATAATATAATCAATCCTTATTTCATTTTTACATTGAACAAAATCTATACTCAGTGTTTAATTCTATCAAAAGAACTTGAAATTTTGTCAAACAAATGCCAAGAATAGTGTTCCGTATATTTAAAGCTAATACGGTGTTGCATATAGCGCAATATAGTATTAGTGTAGTGTAAACCACAAGAAATCAAGGAAATTAAAAACTATCTATCCCATAAAATCTCAGGGTGTTACATTCTACACCCCTTAAAATGAAATTTTCCCTAGAAATTCATTGGTGTTATAAATGGTTTGGTACTTGAAATTTTCTTTTATGGAAATCCAAAACATAAAAAGGGATACTTAAACATCATTTTAAAAAAGGAAAGGTAGAAACATAACAGCGACCCAATGTAACTCATCACTGGGTTTCCACATAGGATAACAGAGGTGGGAAGTGAAAATATGGATATGGAAGAGAAATCTAACCATCATGTTTTGATGGATAGTGATAGAGAATAAGGTTTGGAGAAAGTTTACTACCAGAAAGCACTAAATCTATGATGATTTAAGGGACAATCTGATTCGTCAGATAAGAGGGTACTAGGATAACATATTAGGTTTTCAAGATCATTTCCCTAAAGTTAAATAATGATGCATGAGAATAAATACTTGATTTTGGTACCATCGTACCATTTTTCATTCCTTGAACAATTTCCATTTCATCTCTCAGTTAAATAAATGAAGTTGAATTTTTCATTCTTGAATTTTTAGTAGATTTTGTGATAAAATGATATTTCATTCCATTTGTCTCAACAGAAATGTCAGCATAGGTAATAAAATATGCTTAAGTCCACCTATAGTGAGATAATACATTAATCTAACAAACATAATACATAAAATAAATTATACTATAAATAAATGGATAACATTAAAATCATTCCAAAAAACTAAAAATAAAAAACATTAGAAAAAGGAAAACTAAGTCGACATAAAATTTGTCTCCCATATCTCATTTGGTAGTTCTTAGTTATCACATTCTGAAAATGTGAATACCTTAATCATGTACTCTCTTTTAATAATGATAATAACATAAATTTCCATAAAACCATAGTGGAAACCTGAATTCTATCCAAAGTTAACTCTTTCCACATACCAAAATCCTAACAATTCAATATATTCAAACCATGATATCACTTTGTCCTTATATCAGTAATGAGGTTATTAATATTATCAAACATCACATTATCTCATTTTCCCTTCATTATGCACATATCATGTGCTTTAAAAATATATTTCAATCACTTTTTATGGTCACTGGTACCATATAATTATTGAAAACCACAGTAAACCAATACATAGATATTCCAATATTCCATAATACTATAAATAAGATTCCACAAAACTATTTTAGAATCCCATTACATAAACACTTAATCATTCCGCCACTTCATTTTCATATTCAACATCACCAATAGTGATCTCAAGTGATTTTCCCTTACAATGAGCTATAAGTGGTTTTTGGAATTGATTATCATTAACCCTTTGTTTAGGGAATTGGTTAGCATAATTCCCCATTTCCTTTCACTTGTAGCATTGAAGTGTTGGTGGTGTGTTATATATATCCTTTTCCCAATTCACATCATTAGAAAAAATTTTCCCATTACTTCGGCTCTAAACTACTCTATGTCCTTCTTTTTGGACACTTGAAACATTTGATAGTCCCTTTAAAACAATCTATACTAGGCTTATTTCTACACTTTGATCATAAGGAAACATTTATATTCTTTTCAACATTGTTTTATGAATTTTCCTTGAACTCCATCCTTCATTTGTTGTCCAAACCATGATATGAATATTTAACTCCAAATTCCCGTTCTACCTTGATAGAACAATGCTTAATATATTCTTTTCTACTGAATTCTCTTATAGATAATGTCGTTAAATGACTTGGTTTTAAGCCCTGATGAATCGATCGACGTTACTTTCAGGTTGGATGATAAAGACAGAAGCATACCTTGCAAGCCATGTAAAAATTGACATGTAAGTACAAACATATTCCTCATGATTTTTTATATACTCAAGGAAGTCCATTTTTATCTTTTTTTTTTGACGGATACAAGGGAAGTTTTTATTTAAAAATAAGTTCTTGAACTCATCCCATTCCATGGATTAAATTTCATTTTACTGCCATGTATTCTTAATTAAATTCGACCACTTGTATGCTTCACATTCTAAATGATAGATTTACAAAACAAATTTTATATATTCCAAACAAAAAGGATGGTAAATTTCATTTCAATGGTTCTAATCAATTGTTCTGCAACAAGTGGATCAGAGGACCTAACAAATGAAGGTGGTTGTCGCCTCCTGAAGGACTCAGTTAAATGTTGTACCCTTATCTATTCATTTGGATGTCTAGAATGATTCATAGCTTCTGTATGTATAGAAATAATATTTTTCATTCCATATCTGATAACATTAGGTTGTTTAAGAGGACAATAATGGAATTTCCTAGTGCATTGATCATTAATATGGTTCCTTTGGGCTCCAACCATTGTCAAAAATCAAAAAAGAAAAGTCCGAGAGGAAAAAATCATACTAGAAAAATGCAATTATCACGGGGATTGCTTTCAATATCTAACATATTAGGTTTAATCCTATGTTATTCGTGATTATTATCAAAATTCTATAAGTATAACCTATACTTATACTAAACCTTAGGTACATCCTTAGACCCACCCTAGAAATATCTCTAGGGATCACACAAATTTTTTTGCATCCTAGTATTGACTAAACCTTTTCTTTGATACCAGCTGTAGAGAACCAAGATTGACATATATAGAAATTACATTTCTTTTTTTTAATAATTAATACATGAAACAAATAGACGCACAAAGTCTATATTAGTTTAGTGTTTTTGGAACCTCAGAACATAATCTTCTAATCATGGTAGAAGAATTTTAACATCTCCCATAAAGATTTTCCTCTTTTGTTTTCCTACCTAAAACCTTTCTTTATATCCTAAGTAAATGAAAATATAAAAAGGGTGATCTCAAATGCTCAGTATGGGTAAAAATGGAGAACATAAAACAAACTAGAAACATTTGAACATGAAAATGTGAACATGATGGTTAAACATCAAAATCTTGAGTCATGAAATAAATCTTTGTAGTATGTAAGGTGTGGGTCATAAAGAAACATTAACCATGATAGAATATCATTGGAAAAAAACATATAATTATGGAAAAATAATAAGCACCTAATATGATTTCCATAGTGGACAAGTGCCAACGAGCCCGTACCCGAGTGGTAAGGGCTCCTGCTTGGAATCCAAGAGACCCGGGTTCAAAAACCGGGTGGATGAAAAATTTCTAGGTTGTTGTAGCAGTTACTATAGCAGTTATTGTTTGGTACTGTAGTAGCTGGAACTATTCACCCGATTTGGGCCTTCGGGCCACCGGTTTGGGCCTACGGGTCTCCAGGGCCTCCGGGTCATCAAAGGCCTTCGGGCCATAGTGCCTTCGGGTCACATAGACCATGGAGTAGCCCAGTTCACATAGAATTGGCCCTAGAAGAGGATCAGAGCAATATGAGTAGCAGCCAACAGATGCAGAGCTAACCGGATTGGAAGAATGAGAGGGTATGGTAGCCACCATCGAGACCAAGCACCATGCGGCTTTGTACGGGTCAATGCTTGTCAATCAGCAATGCTAGGTGGGGTGCTAGGAGATCAATGACGCAGAAATATGGGGAGGGGCAGTTCAAGTGGGCTCGGCCTACGGGTCATGTATTGGGCATGGTATGCCTTTGGGCCTTTGGGTCATGTATTCCGAGTTTGTTGGGCCTTATTCCTTGGGCCTACATGTCATGTATAGGTTCCACTTAAACCATTAAAAGGGAGATTATCCATAATAAAAATAAAAAAAAGAAGGCCTTCGATAGTGGACATGTCATTTTTACAAAGACCAGCGTAGTGAACATAGTCTATTACTGAATCGAGTTTACTTTCCATTACACCCATGTAATAATGAACCAGATTTACCTTCCATTTCATTCCTCCATTAATGAAATAGATTTACTTGTCATTCCAGTCATGTCTATCTCATGAGATATAAATATTTACCTGATGAATTTTAGGGAGATATAGGTCCAACCATCTCATAATGAAACCATTCTTATGTGTGTCATAAAAACATAGAAACATTCACTGCATCATATCCCATGAAATAAAATATGCTACTTAAACATCATTCCATCCTAATTCATATTAAACAAATGGATTTCTTAAATAGAATTCCATAAAAAACACAATAAAATCATTGTATTTAGAGGTATAGAAACATAAACCTCTGTAATCATAGATAGAAAATAATTCTGATAAAACACTTGTGATTCATCCCTGAGGAAAATATCCTTTCTTCTTCAAAAACATTTTCTTTTCTCAAAATGTAATGAAATTTTAAAATAAAAGAATTGAGGTGAAAATACACTTGAAATATTGCAGAGGAAGCTTCCTATATATAATTAGTTATGAATATGATAGAACCCTGGCATAATGTATATGTTAAAAAACATTCTCTTACTTTTTCCAGAATATTCAATAAGTTCCTCGTATGGTAAAAAAGATTCATTAAATATAATGTAGTTAAAGATAAAAAGGGTTGAAAATGATGTTAAATATACATAGAATAGTATTAAACATTTTATTAAAACATTTTTAGAAAACATGGACATGGATGATAAATATATCACAAGTAAATACATACGAATAAACAATCTTGGATAAAAATAAGATTGGAAAAGTTTTCCCTTACCTTAGGCCTGATATGATTCGTCTGTATCCTAACCTCCTGTATAATTATTTAAATAATTATACTGATTTATTCTAGAATCATAACCATTTTTATGATCACATTTATGATCATATTTTTATCCATTTGTCAGTAACATTTCATGGTTACTCGTTATTTGGTTATTAACTACTCTATGTTCTTATGTATGTTTTGTCGGATATGTTTTTATTCATCATTTTAGGTTATAGTTATATTATTTAAAACATGGTATTATTATAATATATATCATATTTAATCATTCAATTCATTAATATAACCATAGTTTAATGAAGATTATGTAGAATGAATCACATCGCACAGTGGAGATGGTATGTCGTACGTATGCACGAGCGACAATATCGTTCCCATAATTATTGAATGGTATTCAAATGTATGGTGTATAGTATCTCAGAATTAGTATCATGTTATATTAGTCATATAGTTATTATTTACACCATTATACTCATCCATGTAAGCTGGTGGTGAAAAACAGATTACACCACGACGTAGAGACGATAAGTTGTACGTACGCACACATAATGATTTCAATTTTTATAGGATGGATAGAAGGTGAAATAGGTTTGTTTCATATTTATAATAAAATATCATTATATTAGTGATACTAATGTTATTAATTTATAATAAAAAACTAAATAAGTCGATGTAGAAGAATAAATAAATTTGAAAGAATCGGTTGAAGATATTACCCTTTCCTCAACGCGCCTCCTTTAAATTTCTTCTTAGGGCACTAGAGTTGCTCTTTTGAGAAGACCATAACCTCTAGAATGTTACTAGGGAAGTTGAGAAGAGAAATGGTTAGGGGTTGTCCGAGAATGAAAACTCAAAATGGAGTGAAGATGAGAGGGAGGCGGTTCCCTTTTATAAGAGAGGAGAGGTGAATTTTAAGAAAGTATTAAAATATTAATTTATTATAAATAATAATTTTATTTAAAATGGTCCAAAAATTATTTAATTCTAAGATAACATGTTTTTGGTTTTAATACCCACCATCCAATATTTTTTAGATAGGTTTAGTTTTTTTGTCTCCTTATCCTTTTGGTTTATCCCTTATTTTACACTTTTTAATCTTTCTGTTATATCATGTTATTTAGACATTATAGGTTAATTTAATTAACATATCATGTCCAATGACCCATAAAAAGTTATTTATATCATATTTGGACTTATATTAACTATGTTGACGAATATTAGATTTTTAGAAATTTAATATGATTTATTAAACTATTTTATATTTTAAGTTATAAATTATGTCAATTTTGGATACTAATCATACTTGTTTTTTTAAAATAATTATTGGATTTCATCAACATATTCAATTTTAATTTATTTTAATTTTTATAAATTCATTTATTTGAATCATTCATTAATGGGGTAATCACTACATTATAATTGTTTCATAAATAAATAAATTTATCTAATGTCAAAACATTATAAATAAAATAAAATGATATAGTAATTATTTTTATAATTATAATGAATGTTAATATACATAGAGATAAATTTTGCAACACTATATTAAATTCAATTAAAAAAACTTATAGGTTTTTGTTATAATAATCTTTACGTTAAACTAATTTTTGTAAAATATCATTATCACACCCAAGTGAATCCATGACATCCCAAAATCGACACAAGGATTCCCATGGTCATAAATATCTCATAAAATAGGATTTGGACATGTGTTAGGGTAGTTTAATATTATTTTTTCCCTTATTTAGTTGATTGGTCCATTTAACCATGGTAAATAAAATAATTACTAATGTTACTATTCATAATTTCTAAAAATAAAAGGTCCATATTTAAACAATTTTATCCTTCTACTTCCAAATATGGAATCCATTTTTAAAATTCAAAAGAAAAATGATGCAAAAATTATTTTAAAATTATGTCCTGTTGTCGAAACCAAAAAGCAGGTTTTTAAGATGTAGTAAATATCAAAAGATTGAGAAGTGTTTACGTCCAATTTAAAATTGAAATTACTTACAATGACCAACATTGTATTAAATGATAAAAATAAAATCCAATTTCATATTAAAAACATTTAAAAAGATAAGCTAACAATATAAATAAATTATATAAAAGTAAATTTTGAGTAAAAATTCATTATTTTTCAATATTCATTAAAATTTTAATTTTATTAGAAAAATACCAAAAAATAAACAAATAAAAATTTTATGTCCCAATTTAAAATAAGAAGTTTATTTTGTCAAATTTAACTTATAAAAGTGTAAAACACTATATTTAAAGTGGGTGCACCATCAAAAGGCGGTAAATGTAATTTTTTTGAAAAATACTTTTTTATCTGAAAAAATGATTTTGTTCTCATATCATTTTAAAAAAATATGTAAGATAAATTCTAATTGAAACACCCCAAGATTTCATAGTACATTACTTTTTAAAATTAATTCAATAACTTTTACTACACACAACACCGAGTTCAAGCACACCACGAATTACCAAAATAGCCATTCAAAAGCGGTTACGAATCGTATTAACTGAATTTTGAACTTTATATAATCTTTATAATTTTTGAATCCAAATTATGAGTTTCTTAGACATAGTTTAAGAACAAATTCATTTTTTTCAAATATGAGAAGTACATTACAAAACATGAA
Organism: Viscum album; assembly: GCA_963277665.1. NCBI lineage: Eukaryota > Viridiplantae > Streptophyta > Magnoliopsida > Santalales > Viscaceae > Viscum > Viscum album. The sequence goes on along the minus strand of OY728133.1, from coordinate 1,387,801,822 downwards.
ATTTTACCTCATTTTAATGGTTTTTTTTAAATCCAATATTTTAAACTTTTATTCAATTTGATAAATTAATTTTTTTTAGAATCGGGACCTAAGAATTTAGTTACATTGTATTTTTGGTGTTTTTATGATAACTTTCATATTTGGGTAAATAGTGAAAATACTATATTTTAACTGAAAACAACTTTTTGAATCAAAATAATTTAGAGTGTTGAATTATAAATTTTAATGGTTTGGATGTATAAATAGACTATTGTTTACAATTTAATACAATGCTAGTCATTGTAAGTAATTTCACTTTGAAATTGGAAATAAACAACTGTCAATCTTTTGATAGTTATTATTTCTTAAAAATATGCTTTTTAGTTTTGAGAACGGGAATTAATTTTAAATTAATTAATGGAACATATATGTTTTGAAATTGGTAAAATAGAATTCATTTTTGAATTCATAATATTAAAATTAGCTTAGGGTGAATTTTTGGTATTTTTCTGAAAAATTTCGATTTTTGATGAATAGTGAAAACACCACATTATTGTTTAAAACCAACTTTTTATTTAAATAATTTATTATTTTTTTAAACTTATTTCAAAAAAAAATATATACAATAAAAATATTAGTTCAATGTAATTCATTGGAATCCTTTTCATAATAAAATTAGATGATTACAATTTTATTTAACTTTTTACCGTATTTTACCCTCCATCTAGGAGCATTTGAAAATTTGAATAAAATGTAATTTTACTGCTTCTATGAGTTGAATTTCAAAAATCCAAGAGTCACAGTTAACCTCATTAAGTAAAATTTTGTTCAATAAGATGAAAATAATTTTTTTTTGAATAATAACTTTTGACTTATATTTACCACAGTTAAAAGTAAATAAGGGAATTAAGTGTAAAAATGATATTATAATTATCTAAACAGAAGTCCTAATTCTATTGAATAAGTTTAATTATACCAAAAGAAACGTTATGAATAAAATATGACCCTTTAGGTCAGATTGGATTAGATTGGGAAAATTATTATTATTTAATTTAAAGAAGAGTTAAAAGTGTTAAATTCAAGTTTTCGTAACTAAATGATTTTAATACTAGGTTATACATAAGATAAATTATACTATAAATATTCATTAGAAATATAAAACTATTTAATACATAATTGTATTTTATTCATAATTTTTATACATCAAATATTTTAATTTATTTATGACACAATGATGATGCAGTAATTACGTTATTAATGAAAGAATAAAATGATTGATATTTAAATATAGAAATAAATATAATTTGATACTTTTTTCGAATTACACTCATTTTATAGGTTAATGAGACATGTTAGGGTTGATTAGATAAATTTTGTTTGAAGTGATAAGGTTTTTATGACTTTCACAAAAACAAAATACCAAATAGTGTCAAACATGACATAAATAAAATTTTAAAAGAAATACTATATTAATGGTTGATATAATATTCCTAAAAATCAATGGTTCTACCAAAGGTCTTAAATAATATTATATATGTCATTAATTTACCAATTGAGGTACTTTTGGATGTTTATAGTAATTTTATAAACCATATATTGTAAGAATACAAGAAGACACGGTAAAAGTTAAATTATTTAACTTAGAGTTAAATATAAAAGATAAGGTTAAAATGGTACTCTAAACTTGTCTAAAACATATTGTTTGAGAGGATTTCAACCCATCCCCACTTTATATTCGAAATAAAATAGTATTTATCCATTATTAACTGAATATGATTTTATTATAAAATAATGTCTCAATCTTTTCCTCAAGTGCCCCTCACCCGTCTTATAAAAGGTCACTCCCCATTCTCTCAAATTCACACCATCAAATCTATTTGTCTCGGCCATACCCTAACCAAATATCCTATAAATTGTCCTACCTTAATCCTAGAGTCCTTACTTTAGTCATAAATTCAACCTATAGTTCCCTTTTGATCAAATAAAAAGGAATAACCCGAAGAAGAGGTAAATATTTCATCACCTCTTTCAAGTTCTTTTCTTAGTCCACTTCTTATTTCCTTGTGGTTTCCATTATAAAATAATAAATCACATATATTCTATATTCTGTGATGTTATTATAAATATGGTACAACCATATTCATTATTCTATCCATCCTTTAATGACATGTCACCATACGTGCATACGTATGGCTTACTGTCTCCACATCGTGGTGTAGTTGTTATTCAATACATTATTATTTGGATGGGTATAATAATGATGTATAATTGATGTAAATAAAAAATATAACATGATAATGATTTTTTATATATGATATACTATCCAATTATATAAAATTTTTATATCAAAAGAATGATGTTGTCGCTCGTGCATACGTACAGATTACCGTCTCCACGAACGCGATGAGATTCATTCCCCATCGTAACCATTCAAGACTAATTTTCACTGGACGATTAAAAATAATTTTTAAAGACTTTATATCAATATTTTTATGAATAATAAAAATCCCATCCATAACAAACTTGACTCATGTAACAAATAATATAATGGAAAATGAATCAGTTAACACCCAAAATGACGATAATACAAAAATAGCATTAACAAAGCAATATTAGAATATCATATATGATTTCATAATTATGTGTATGGTTATTTTATAATTTAATAACCATTATGTATCTATTATATACGAGGTTAACGTACCCTTGACCAAGGAAAAGTACATGGTAAAGGTTAATTTCACAATCTCTTTATTATCCAAGGTTGTTTTTAGGTAAGTATCTACTGGGACCTCTTTATCATCCACATCTGTGTTTTCTTAAAAATGTATTTCAAAACATTTTTACAATTTACTAGACCATGTGATAAAGTCACTTATACCCTTATTTGAATTTTTATAATATGTTTATAAAGGAATCTTTTCATTGTTTTCCAAACAAGGTACTTTATGACCTTTTCGAAAAAAATTAAATTAAGAATGTTTTTTAACTTATATGCCAGGTGAGACTATTTTTTGTTGTTATAACATCATAGAATCTTCCCTTACAAGCTTATAAGAATATTTTCAAAATAAATTGTTTCTTTATAATTATGTGAATCTTAAATTATTTCAAAATAGAAAGAAATATTTATCTCAAATAGTTTTGATTTCATCGATGTCAACATCCTTTGAAAAAATTTACACTTGTTATAAGTTGATTTATTATGGTACAAATCTCCCATATTGTATTTAAGGTTTTGTGATATTTTTGACTGTGGATGTGTTATTTTTAGGCCATTCATGGTTTAAGGTTAAAGTATTGACATTTCATATTCTAGTTTTAATATGAATGTTTATGTTATATTTCAACCATTTCTTAAGATGGATGTATTGGACTACTATGTTCCGGGTTGGGGACCTATAAAAGTAATCCCTCTGGGTTGGGGTCTGGTTATAGAAAACCCTCCGGGTTGGAGTCTAGTTACAAAAGCTCTCCGGGTTGGATTCCGGTTACAGAGTCTCTCCAGGTTGGGGTCTGGGTACATCAGAACCTCAGGGTGGGAGTCCGGTTACAGAGGCTCTCCGAGTTGGAGTCCGATTACAGAGGCTCTCCGGGTTGGGGTCCAGTTACAGTTATCCCCTAGGTCCTGGCACAAGGCCTTGACATAGAAATTAAAGTCTGGTACTATATATATCCTCATTATGAAATTAGTTTTTACATGTGATTGTTCAAATAGTAGAATATCAATGTTCATGTTTACATGTAAATGTTCGATTTATTTTTGTCATATTATGTTCAAGTTTATACATAAAAGGATATTGTTTTATTTAAACATCTTTCCTCCAAAGTTTATAGTTTCTACTAAATTGTTTACCCTTACTAACCATCTGAGATCACCCCTTTCTTATGTTTTATTTTCCCAGGATTCCAAGAAGTGTTTTATTTTTAATATGTAGGGCTAAGCTAAGGGAACAATGGAATTCTCAAAGGATTATGTTTTTTGTGTTGTATGTTAGAAATTGTAATGTTACGTTCATGTATGTAATCTATTTTCCAAGACTGCTAAACTAATCGGTCTTTCAGGACTTGATTCCTTGTATTCATGCCAATGTATTAAAATAATGCACCAACTCTGGGAATCTAGGTTCTTGGCATTACATTTGGTATAAGAGGAAATTTAGAAATAACCCTGGAAACTAGATTTAGATAAACTCTGATAAGATCACATTACCCTAAGATAGACTATGAGGATTAATATAGAAGAACTATTTAGAAATTTGGTTACGTAGAGATTTGGTGAGTTTTCCAAGAATATACATCCCTATCCAGAAACGAGAAGGTAGAGGAGGCTCTAACACAGATGTAACTAGATGTAAAACCTGAAAACAATACTTTGATCTAGACTCGAATGGGAATTAGTGCATGACAATGGGCCTTTCGTCACTCTTTGTTAGGACAATCTCGGGAGATATGCTTCGGATAATTCTCATTTTCTTTACAAATCCTTATGAAGGATTTATGAGTATATACCTCCTCAAAGAAAATATTTTTATGATTATGGATTATATCCAAAAACAGTTCAATTTATGTTAGTTATTTTAAATTTTTGGAATTATTTATTGTGATTCATAAACTGACCTAGTGTATGTCATTGTATAGAAATGAAACCTAGTATAAGGAATGAGAACTCCAGCAAAACGTATGATCTAAAGAGTAAGAAGGATCATGTCATTCATGGTATTAAGCCATCATTTAGATGGTAAATAGCCTCCCATGTAATCTCAACACATGAAGAAATAATACCATGTGTTAATAAGACAAGTCAATAATTCTCTGAGTCATATGGCTTTTATGGGAAGTAAGAAAATAAAAGGATAGTAGAGAGAAAGATGGATAAAGGGGAGAGGGGAAAGAATAATTTTCCCATTTATGATAAATGTGGAAAGAATAACCTTTGTAAATGCTTGAAGAAAATGATATTTTGTTATAATTGTGGGGAAAAAGGACCCCAAGTACATGATTACAAGGGTACGAAAAAGGTTTCAAATGTAAAATGTTGCATTTGGAAGGCATTGGGACACTACGTGAATCAATTTACCAATCATCAGAGTATACTACAAATAATGCTATTGGATAATAATCAAGTTATGATACTACCTCAGATAAAGAGGAATGACTAGTGTTCTTATGTTGATATTATAGAATTATTTAATTTTAGTGTTTTATCAACAATATACTTGTTATATGAATTATGGAGATAAATAAGGATTGTATTGCAGTACTATTTTATTGAGGAGTTTAGATAATATGATTCTAAGGAATGTGACTTAATAGTAAGATACAATTTTTAGAAAATACATGTTTGAAGGAAATGTAATCCTTAATATGGTTCTGATAATGAGGTTGTGATTTTGGAATAAGTGATTGTTGATTTGGATAAAAGATATTTGATTTTCTTGACTTCCTTGGAACTGATTAATAGTTTGTTTATTTCATCATTGTTGGAATATTCAAAAAATTTGGATATAATAAATATATCCAGTATTCTATAAATAATAAGGGGGAATGAATGTAATCAATAAGGTTTTATGGTAATTCAGGGTGTTGCCATGTTTTGAAAAAGATTACATGATGAAGGTGTTCACATGTTATTACATGGTGAAAATGGTCTTCATTGTGTTTAACTTCCTTATAAATTTTGGACTGTGTGTTCGGATAGAAGTATTTTTTATAATTCTAAAGGTTGGAATGGATTATGTTTGAAATTGGACACTATTGTTAAGGTTATTTTTGGATTGTTATAAAAAGGACAACCCAGAGGTCGGGCAACCACCAGTCACATCCGGAAAGGCCACGAGACTTGAACCCGTAACAGAAGGCCGACAATGGTGCATCACCTACAACTGGCCTACATGATTTCCTGGATTGTATAATGTTGTTTTTTAAAAGGTATGATAGGTGAATTATAAATTCTTTATTTTTGGAACCATGTATGATTAGGATAAATAAAATATTTTTTTGAAATCTTTTGGAGTGAAAGATGAGTTTGTGGTTGGAATTTGTTGAAGGATGGAATTATACTTATCATGTGTAAATATATATATATATATTCCTCTTATTCTATGGATAAATTAATTCCAAAACATTAGATAAGGGATCTTAAAACCAAAAATGTGTTATCCTAATACCTTATGTTTTGTTGAACTGATGGTATTTTAAATCATCATAGATGGATGGATTTGCGGCCCTAAATTTTACACTTGTCTGTGATTGATAACCTCAGTCACTCCATATAAATATTTATGTTTTTTCTCCAATTACCTGTTTAACTGCCACCAATGTTCTCCTAATCGAGATCATAATTTGGTGGTGACCATTTCATTTCCCTTTTCCACTTATTAAGTCTAAATGTTATTAACCCAATTTCTGATGTGGGTTTTCCCACAAAGGTATTTTCTATTTTAATCCTTTTATCTTCAAAAAACAATTTAAAATTTTGAGGACAAAATTTATTAAAAGAGGGAAGAATGTAACATGTCAAGATTTCATAGTACATTATTTCTTCAAAGTAATTTAATAACCTGCACTACACGCAACACCGAGTTCAAGAGGACCACAACTTACCGAACTAGCTATTCAAAAGCGGTTATGAGTAGTATTAACTAAATTTTCAACGTTATATAATCGTTATAATTTTAGAATCTATATTTTGAGTTTCTTAGACATAATTTAAGAACAAAATTATTTTTTCAGATAAAAGAAGTATATTTCAAAAAATGAAATTTTACCGCCTTTTAATGGTGAACCCTTTTTAAATCCAATATTTGAATCTTTTATTAAACTTGAAAAAAAACTTCTTCTTTATAATCAAGACATAAAAACTTATTTTGAATAAAGTTTTGGTGTTTTTCTGATATCTTTTATATTGAGGGGAATAGTGTAAAGAACTATATTTTAACTGATTTTTTTAATCAAAATAATTTATAGTGTTAAATTAAAAATTTTAATGGTGTAGAAGTATAAATAGATTATATTTTTACCATTTAATCCAATACTAGTCATTGTATGTAATTTCACTTTGAAATTGGACATAAACAAGTGTAAATATTTTTATAGTTATTATTTCATAAAAATAGGCCTGTTGGTTTTGACAAAGGGAATTAATTTTAAATTAATTAATGAAACTTCTATGTTTTTAAATTGGTAAAATAGCTTTATTTTTTTAATTTATAATATCAAAATTATCTTAGGGTGTTTTTTTTGGTATTTTTCTGATTACATTCAATTTTTGATGAATAGTGAAAAACAATACGTCATTGTTTAAAACCCACTTTTTATTTAAATAATTAATTATTTTTTTAAATTTATTTTAAGTAAAAATAGATACATAATAATATTATTATTTCAATGTAATTCATTGGAATCTTTTTTATAATAAAATTACATGTATAGAAATTTATTGAAATTTTTACCATCTTTTACCCTCCTTCTAGGAGCATTTGAAAATTTGTATAAAACTTAATTTTACTGCTTCTGTGAGATGAATTTCAAAAATCTGAGAGACAAGGTTAACCTCAGTAAGTAAAATGTGGTTAAATAAGCTGAAATTAATTTTTTGTAAATAGTAACTTTTGACTTTTATTTACCATAGTTAAAAGTAAACAAGGTAATTAAGAGTAAAAATGATATTATAATTATCTTAACACATGTCCCAATTCTATAAGATAAGTTTAATTAGACTAAAAAAACCTTAGGAATAAAATATTACCCATTAAATCCACTTGGAATAGATTAGAACATTTTTTATTATTTAATTTAAAGAAGAGTTAAAAGTGTTAAATTCATGTTTTCATAACTAAAACATTTTAATATAGGGTTATACATAAGATAAATTCGACTATAAATGTTAATTAGATATATAAAAATATTTCCTACATAATGGAATTTTATTTATAATTTTTAGTCATTAAATAATTGAATTTATTTATGACACAATGATGATGCAGAAATTACCTTATTAATGAAATATTAAAATAATTGATATTATAAATATCCAAATAAATATAATTTGAGACTTTTGATTAATTTCACTAATTTTATAGGTTAATAAGACATGTTAGGGTTTATTAGATAAATTTTTTCCAAGTGATAAGGTTGTTATGTATTTCAAAAAAAATACAAAATAGTGTCAAAAGTCACATAAATTAATTTTTAAAACAAATACTATATTATTGGTTGATATAATATTCCTAAAAATATAGATATCTTCCAATGGTCTTAAAAAATATTATATATGTCATTAATTAACCAATTGAGGTTATTTTTGTATGTTTATAATATGTTTATAAACCATGTAGTGTAAGAATACAAGAAGACACGGTAAAACTTAAATTATTTAACTTAGAGTTAAATCTAAAAGATAAGGTTACAATGGAAACCTAAACTTGTCTAAAACCTATTGGTTGAGAGAATTTAGACCCATCCCCACTTTATCTTCTAAATAAATCAATTTGAATCCATTATAAACATAATATGATCTTATTATAAAATAATATCTCAATCTTTTCCTAAGGTGCCCCTCACCCCTCTTATAAAAGGGCACTCCACCTTCACTCAAATTCACACCTTCAAAGCCATTTGTATTGGCCAACCCCTACCCAAATATCCTTTAAAATTTCCTCCCTTCATCTTAGAGTCCATCCTTTAGTCATAAAGTCATCCTAATGATCCCTTCAGATCAAATCAAAAGGAAGAACCCAAAGAAGAGGTAAATATTTCATCACCTCTTTCAAGTTATTTTATTCTTCCACTTCTTATTTCCTTGTTGTTTCCCTTATAAAATAATAAATCCACTATATTATATATATTTTAATGTTATTATAAATATGGTACAACCATATTCATTATTCTATCCATTCATTGAATGACATGTCACCATACGTTCGTATGTACGGCTTACCGTCTCCACGTCGCGGTGCAGTTGTTATTCAATACATTATTATTTGGATGGGTATAATAATGATGTATAATTGATGTAAATAATAAATATAACATGATAATGAGTCTGTATATATGATATAAAATCCAATTATATACGATTTTAATATCAAAAAAATGATATTGTCGCTTGTGCATACGTACGGATTACCGTCTCCACGAACTCGATGAGATTAATTCTCCATCGTAACCATTCAAAACTAATTTTTTTTAGGTTTAAAAATAATATTTAAAGACTTTATATAATTATTGATATGAATAATAAACATCCCATCCATAATAATTATGTCTCACATAACAAATAATGTAAATCAAAACAAATCAATTAACACGTGAAACGACGATTATACTAAAATACCATTAACGAACCATTATTAGATGATCATATATGATATCATAATTATGTATACAGTTATTGTATTATTTAATAACAATTATTTAAATATTATATACGATGTTATCATACCCTCGACCAAGGAAAAGTACAATGTAAAGGTAAATTTCACGATCTCTTTATTATCCAAAGATGTTTTTACTTAATTATCTACTGTGACCTCTTTATCATACACATCCATATTTTCTTAAAAATGTATTTCAAAACATTTTTAAAATTTACATGACTATGGGATAAAGTCACCTATACCCTTGTTTGACTTTTTATAAGATATTTATAGATAAATCTTTCATTCATTTTCCAAACATGGTACTTTATGACCTTTTCGACAAAATTAAGGTACGAAGGTTTTTTTAACTTATACGGCGGGTGCAGCTATTTTCCACCTTTATAACATCGTAGAGTATTCCCCTACAAGCTTATAAAAATATTTTCAAAATAAATGTTTTCAATATTATTACGTGACTATTAAATGATTTCAAAATAGGAAGATATTTTTCTCTCAACTAGTTTTGATTTCATCTATGTCAACATCCTTTGATAAATTTTACACTTGTTAGAAGTTGATTTATTATGAGAAAAATATCCCATATTGTATTTAAGGTTTTTCAAAATGTTTGACTATAGATGAGTTTTTTTAGGCCATTCATGGTTTATGGTTAAATTATTGACATTTTGTATGCTAGTTATAATACTAATTTTTATGTTATATTTCAACATTTTCATAAGATGAATGTATTAGACTGTTATGTTCCGGGTTGGGGACTGGTAAAAGTCTGCCCTTCGGGTTGGGGTTCGATTACAGAAGACCTTACGGGTTAGAGTTCGGTTATAGAGGCTCTCTAGGTTGGAGTTCGTTTAAATATGCTCTTCGGGTTGGGATCTGGTTACAGAAGATCCTCTGGGTTGGAGTCTAGTTACAGAGGCTCTCTAGGTTGGAGTCCAGTTACAGAGGCTCTCCAGGTTGAGGTCAAGTTATAGTTAGCCCCTAGGTCCTGGCACGAGGCCTTGAGACAAAAATTAATGTCCAGTACTATACATTCCCTCATTATGAAATTCGTTATTACATGCAATTATTCGACTAGTAGAATATCCACGGTCATTTTTATAGGGTAATGGTCGATTTATTTTTTCCATATTATGTTCAAGATTATGATTAAATGGATATTGTTTTATTTACACATCTTGCATCAAAAGTTTATAGTTTCGACTAAATTATTTACCCTTACTTAGAATCTGAGCTCACCAGTTTCTTAAGTTTTATTTTCCTATGATCCCAAGAAGTGTTTTATATTTGAGATACAAGGTAAAGCTAAGGGAACAATGGCATGTCAAAAGATTTTTTTTTGTTGTATGTTATAAAGTGTAATGTAATGTTCATGTATGTAATCTATTTTCATGAGTTCTAAACTAATCAGTCTTTCGGTGCTTGATTCCATTTAATCATTCCAATTTATTAATATAATGCACCAACTATAGGAATATAGGGTCGGGTCGTCACATAAATTTTATAAAAAAATTCAAAATATTGTAAATATTATTGATAACGGTTGGTTTATAACCCATTAAATAATAATATTTCAATAATATATAGTTTTTTAATGAAACTCATTATCATGTAAAATAAAATCTATCGAGGAAGGTCACTCTTGCGTGTGACACAAGCCTAGTCAGTGTTGCGTATATTGGAAGATGCCTTTGGTGTTTCATATAACACAATCCAAACATGGATCATTTTTATATTTAACAAAATAAATAATCAGTGTTGAATTCTATCAAAATAAATTGAAATTGTGTGTAACACTATCCAATAATAGTGTTGTGTGTACTATAAGATAATATGGGGTTGCGTATATCCCAATATAGTCTGGGTAAAGCAAACACCACACTACATCAAAAAAATTAAAAATAGTATATCTCGTACAAATTTGTGGTGTTACAATTATGATACTATTATTTCGTTAAATAAAAGATTATTAAAATATCAGAGACAAAATTTTATAAAATACCATGGTAAAGGGAACATATTTTTGGGTTTACAATTCATCTTTTCGGTTTTTGGATTTAGATATTAGGGTTTCAGATATTTAGATTTGGGTCTATGTTTTTGGATTTTGTTTAAGGTTTTAGTATTTAGGATTATGAATTTTGGGTTAGGGTATTTGTTTTAAGGTTTAGTGTTTAGAATATATATATATATATATATATATATATATTATGGTTTAGGAAAGATTTTTTTGGGTTTACTGTTCTAATTTTGGGTTTTGGAGTTCAGAAAACATTGAATAAAAGAAGAGATATCAACATATAATTTACAATATGAGAATATCACAATGATGACAATACGTCATTTTGGATGAGAGTGTGTACTCAACCCGAGAATATTAGGGAATCATTTCCGGTTATTTCCATCTTGATGAAATATGGTGCATCTCAGACTCTACCCTTGTTCTTGATGCCAGTCCATCTCATTTTGAATCCTACTAGCCTTCGGTCTCCCATGAGGACGCAACCAATTTATGTCTGGTATCACTATCATCTGGCCTTCAAGCATTGGGATATAATGAAACTCCCCAGTAGACATCCATGGGGTAGCATAATAGCTAGAAAATGGTTCCATCCTGTATAGTATATCAACATATGATTCCCATGATAGGTTCATAGAGGCACATGATGCAATGTCATTTGTGCATGGAAACCATAAGGCGTGAAAGGTTCATCATTGACATTACCACATTTCCAGTAATACCACCATTTTCACCGATGCAATTCGTGATGGGGTCTGAATTCTCTTGAACTTCAAATCAAGAGTATTCTCATCAAAAAAATACAGATATGATAACCAGAATTTTCTTCAGTAATATCTCAGTCTCTCGTTGAAAGTGTCTTCCATACCTTAGCCCCTACTTTATTCCATCTGATGTAAGTTTTTGTCTATCAATAATGTACTTAAGGCATCGATATAATTTATCCTAAACTAGAGAGGTTATATGTAGCATGTGAAGCCCATTGAAGACACCATTGATGCACTCCTAAATGTTTGTGGTCATGTTTCCATACCTCTTCCCCCCCGTCATATTTCAATGTTCATTTTTCTTTTGGAATATGCATCATATATTCGTAAACCTCTTGATTAGCCTGGATGATTTTTTCAAAACATTCTTCAAACCTCCATTGATTCGAATCATATACTATACAGAATATATGATATTTTGCATAATTTTGTTTTATCTTTATGTTGAAATAATAAATAATAAAAAATACAATATTTACCAAGCCTCGTGATTTCTTACTTCATCATTTCATAGTATAATTTTTTATGCACATTTCTAGAAATGTGTATGATGCAGAACTGATGATGTGCATTTGGGTATCTCCATGTATCAAGATCCGTATTTATTTCCTCATTAATTTCTTGAGGGCAATCATATATCAAACAAACACCTCGAATTCTGGTGAAATGGTTGCTGAAACATGCCAGAAACCAACTCCATGATTCAAAGTTTTCATTATCTACAATGGAAAGGGAAAGTTGAAGAGGTAAACAACTTCATTCTTGGGTTGTCATAATAAAGAATACGCCCTAGTATTTTCTATATAGAAACGTTTCATCAAACTGAATGAACTATTTTCTGAAACAAAATACGGATATACAAGAGAGGAATTCCTAGAACTACCGATGAAATTGAACATGATATGGATCATGTTAGTTATCATGATACATATGTTCATTTGTAACAAGATGTAAGATAACTTGGTTATGATTCCTCAGTATGGCTAGAAAATGAGGCAAAACCCGATATGAGTCATCCTAATCACCATAGACCTTAACAATTGCCTTTTGTTTTTCCATCCATTCTTTATTTTAGGAAATATTATAAATAAATGCCTTTTGTATCCTCTCTTGCACAAGGGATATTGGAAAATATTGCCATGTCCTAATCATCTCAACAATAGTGGGTGTCCCAAATTATGCATCCAATGAGGTTTGATCTTATGTCAGGATTGGATGAACACATGTATGAACTGCCTCAATCCTTAGGATTCTCCAACCTCCAAATGCAATGTCCACAACCACCCTCAAGAAAAATATACAATCTTCCCTATACATCTCACAACTTATGACATATTTACTATGGCATGATTCATGAACTATATAGTCGCACTGCCTCTCAATGTAAAATATCTTTAGCGTGCTTTTTAATGCATATTTACTTAGAAAATTCCTTCCAACATATAAGGTTTTGTTCAACTCACTAAACCTATCTGGTACAACTCTAGGGAACTCAGTTTCCAGTGTGAGAAGATTATTTTCAAATTCACGCACACATTTTATTACTTCTGACCAAGTTGCAATGAGTGGTGGATGATTTATTATAGTTCAATGCATCTTTACATCTAATGAATTTATCAAAACATCCTCCCTAACTTCCATTGGTCCCTCCACATCAGAACTATTTTCACCATTTGTTCTATCATTACGAAACACCTCATCATATGTTGTATTAACATGTATATCTGAGAGATCATCTAGGTTTTCTTCTTCTGAATCATTTGGAATAGGCTCAATTTCAGGGGCCGGACTATCTTCAACCACTCTTGTGAGTCTACATCTTTGTACAACAAGAAATTGTTAATGTATAGTAGAAACATAAACATATAACTCCATCATGGTACCATATGACCATTGAGAAAATAAATTAATTTCTTTGACCCACTTCACATCAGCAAGCAATGGAAAAGCTAGATGCCAAAGTTTCACCTGGAATTGCAAATGTTTATAGCTCATAGACATGATCTCTTGATCGGGTCCCAAGTTTAAGGAACCATGATTTATCTCATAATGGTTATTTAGGGTTTCACAATAAGTTTTACTAACCACTTTTTTTGGTTGTGCGCTGTTAGAATCTCAATTCTTAGTTTGAATAACCTCCCATAACAGTACACACAGAAAAACATGACTACCTATGTCCAAAATGTTTCTTTCCTAAAAATTATGATAGTGTACCAAATATTAACAATGATGGTTGACCGTATAATATTTATTAGAATGTAATTTTAGGTTTCCTTTTTATACCCGAAAATATTATAGTAATATTTCATTACATAAAAGTTTATTAGGATATAAGTCACAAAACTTTTTGGAAACTGAGGATAAAAGAAAAGGAAATATCAAATCAGTTTAGTTATCATTTAGAAAATAACAATTATGATCATATAAAGTGAAATGAATAAGAAAAAATTCATTAAATAACATAGTAATTGTTTATAACATACAATAAATTCATTAACATTTTTCAATAGAATGTGGTTTGGATGAGATGAGTCTCACTTCAGATGAGATAAAATAAAAATTGTTTTAATTGATAGATTAATAAAATCTTATAAAGATATGTACTTAACTTTAGAATTTTAAAAATCTTTCATCCTTCTAATAACATATTATAGATGATATCTTATATGTCATTATGTGGTCGATCTTTTTTCAAAATTCCATACTTATGTACATAATCTTCGAAGATATTATTAATATGTCAATTAAAAATAAGCTGATTTTTACTTCAAGTACGAAGTGAGACTCATATCATCCTAACCTAATTATATTGAAAATTTTCAATTCAATTATTGTACATCATAAAGCATTCATGTGTTACTTAATTCATATTTCTTCTTTATTTCACTTTAAACGATCAAAAGTATCATTAGCTAATCATTGTATGGATTCATTTTTTAATCCTAATTTATTTATTTATTATTTTGTAATTAATCATTGAAAATAATAACTACTTATTCTAAACTATATAATCTTTACTATGCTAACATTTTAAAACATTTTATTATATCCTCAACAATGATACAAATGATTCTTATTACAGTTTTTACTAAGTTAATCATTATTTAATCATTGGTTCATCATTAATACGTTAATAATTAGTTAATCATTATTCAATAAATATATAATACAGAATAAAAAACACCAAAAATAAGACATGAACGTTTTACAACATACAAGAAATACCAATATTTTTCAACAAAACATGGTTTCGATGAAATAAGCCTAACTTCAGAAGTGAGGTAACACCCAATCAATTTTTATTTGACAGCTTAATAAAATATTCTATAAGTATGTACTAACTTATTATTATGTATATATCTTTAGATGATGTTATTAATCTACCAAATAAAAATAAATTGGATTTTATCTCACTTCTAAAGTCATGCTCATCTTATCCAAACCTTGTTTAATTAAAAAATGTCATCATATTTCTTGTATGTTGTAAAAAATGAATATGTAATTTAATGTGTTTGTTCTTATCCATTTAATTTTATATAATCATAATTTTTATTTTATCAACAGATTTTCTTAGTATTGTTTTTAACTAATCAATCGTTATTTAATCACTAGTTAATCATTATTAAGTTATTTTTTAATTAATTATTCTTTAATCATTAATCATATTATATTCATTAGTTAATTATAATTAAATAATCATATGTATTCATTTTTAATCCTATGTTATAATTAATTAATCTATAATTAATCATTAATAATAATAAGTATTATATATAAATTATATATAACTAATTAAACTACTTAAAAAACAACAACTTTAAAAAATTGACAAAAAATAAATCAATTACTAATAATAAATTCCATTATTTAATGCCTTTATCCATGTCCATTTAATTCTATAACATCATAATTATCATTTTATAATTGATAAATATACTGATTTGTTTTTTATTTTCTAAGGTATTTTAGTAGTTTATAAAGAAAATATGAATCATCTTAAGAATATCCATAGGGAGTGTCTAACTAGGATTCAATCAAGGCCTATTGTCATGCACCATTCCCTATTTGATTCAAGCTCAAAGAGGTGTTTTGGGTTTTACCCCTAGGTACATATTTTCCAGAGCCACATCCACTTGTTTGTATCCAGAAATGGATTGGATTGCTTAGATAACCTCATAATCTTTATGCTACCAAAATTTCACAATACTTAATCCTAATTTAGTCTATACTTAACCTATAAATAATATATTATTAAACTCTAATTAATCATTATTAATAAAAATTATTATTCCAAAATATATATAACAAATTAAGCAACCTAATATAATAAATATTTAGAACTAACTAAACTACTAAAAAAATGAAATATTTAGAACCAAAAAATAAATCAGTTAAATAAATCAAAAACATTAAATTGAATAAAAAGATAACTCTAAACACTACTGGAAAATGGACCTATCCCCACGGTTTTCCCCCAAAACCATGGGGATAGGTACCCCTATACCCACGGTTTTGGAAAACCGTGGGTATAGGTGACTTTTCAAGACCTTACCCACGGTTTTCCAAAAATGTGGGTATAGGGGGGGGGGGGGGTCTATTCAAACGGTTTTGGAAAACCGTGGGGATAGGTCCTGAAAAGTGACCTATACCCACGGTTTCCCAAAACCGTGGGTATAAGGGCACCTATCCCCACGATTTTCGGGAAAAACATGGGGATAGGTCTGGGCTAAAATTCTTATACCCACGGTTATGAAAAACTGTTGGTATAGGTCACTTTTGTGTGCGCGGGAATTTTTTTTTCGCGGGAAGTAATTTTTTTTTGGCGGGAACCCTATACCCACAGTTCTTCCCTCTATACCCACTATTTTTATAAATATATTTATCTAAATATATATATATACATATATATACATATTGGTGATGTTAGGGTAGTGGTTAGACGCGGTGATTGTAGCGAAGAGGTCACGAGATCGAAACTTGGCGCCTGCATTATTTTAGGACCTATACCCACAGTTTTGAAACCGTGGGTAAAAGCTGTTGATGCCATGGAAATTGGCTATGTTTCAGTGACATTGTGGCTGGACACCTATACCCACGGTTTTAGAAAACCGTGGGTATAGGCTAGGGACCTATACCGACTCTGTTCCAGCCCACGGTTCCCAAAACTGTGGGTATAGGATATACCCACGGTTTTGGGGGCTATACCCATGGTTTTGAACCATGGGTGTAGGCCATTTTTCTAGTAGTGAAATGATGCTTCACAAAAAACCACCTTCTTTTGGACCACTGAATCCACCACACAGAAAAGGAATTTTTTAGAGAGAAAATAGTGGATTTAGGATAGATGGGGGGAAATAGTGTGAGGATACTAGGGGGATGCCCTTTTATAGAGAGCAGAGGCAAAGGCGGAACACGCTGCCACCTTTTCCCTGAAATCGATCTGGGAAAAAGGTGGCACGGGGGATGGAAGGAGGCATCACTAATGCCTCCTCTGAGGCACATTTTTAAAATATTTTAAACCTATTCTATTTTTAAAACAAATCTGAAAACATATTAAAAAAACTCCTATTTTTCTTTATAAGAGTATAATATTATAGTTTGTGGGAGGTAGAAGGTTGCCTCGTTTTGTACTACGTGGAGGCTACAATGCATCAACGAGGTAGTGAAAGATTCATCGAATGATCATGCGATATTTCTATTTTCTTTTTATGGTATCGTATGATCCCTAAAAAATACATTATAAATCGGATGAAAATATGTCGAAGGAGGAAGGGTTCATGGTTGTTTAACTTCCCATGATACCTTCAATTCTTTCCATTGGTTCAATCGCATGATCATAGGTTGATCATGTGATAGATTCTCAATTGATGGTGGGGGATACTACAGAAAGTTAGTAATGTTCATGATTTGAGCTCGCATCAACTCGAGTTCTTCAAAGAAATTAGAATGAAAGCACATATCTTACTGTAATTTTTTACAAGCCTTGTCTTGATGGCCTCGTGATGGATGACTTGTCCCGAGATTTGATGGACAAGCTTTCATCAGGAGGAATACGATGATAGGTTCAATTTTATAATAATGGTATCTTCTCGTTTCATGATTGAGATGCATCAGATCAGTATGATTTGAACTCATGAGGCACTGGATTGAAGTAGGAATCTATGATTTTTGGGAGGTGTGATTGGATGGTCCAAATCTGATTTCTATGAAAAAACGTCATCCCACATAGTATTATCATTGCACCTCCCCAATGATATATAATCCATTCCAAGGATTTCACTCAAATGATTCGGCAATGGGGTTGGCACCTATAACATACACATCACCTCCACCATAGGCCTTCTACCACAAAGCTCATTTCTTGGGCTATGTGCACCTTTTAGATCGCAAATTAGGGGCCCTATAAATATACCCACCTGCATGTTGGGCGAGCTATGCTCTCTTAGATTAGAGCTGACTTCTCATGATAATTCTCATTGTGCCTAGTTGACCATATTCCCACACAATCTATAGTTGGTGGCTGGCCTTATCATTTTGGCTAAGGGTGTTAATAAAATTCATCACTACATTGAATAAAATTATAAGTGTAATGATAGGATCCAATGTGTATCTCCTCTATATACAATCCTAATCTTCAAGGATTACATGAAAACCACATTATTTTTCTATATAATCATCAATTTTCAGAAATTTTCAATGGAAAAGTGTATGATGCACAAATATGGGTTACAAAAGAGTGCCCCCCATAGAATGAGATTCATAAAAATGAAAAAAATATCATTCTATAGTAAAAGTAGATCACTTTTCTGCATATCTTAATATCTGAAAATCAATGATATTAAACATTCTAATAGGATATTCCATGAGTTTGTATGAGGAACTCTCAAGTATTAGGAAGATTATATATCTAGCCACAAATTCATAGATGAATCGAATATAAGAAGTAGCTTTGAATTGGGACATGGATACACTAAAATTGGAATATATATGAATTCTAATATGGAATAGGGATTGGGTAGAATAGAACTTGTGGTTGTATCAAGAGTAAGGAACTTGGTTTTCCCTACATATCCTATTAGGATGGGAATCAAGTTGTATATAGTTATGAAATATACCCCATGGAAGATCAAACTCATGCCCAAGGAGAATAGCTTCATAGATTAATTAATCTATGATGAATAAACTTTCTTGAATCCATCACATACATAAGAATGTAAAATCACTATTTTGATATGAAATGCTCAGTAAAGATCCATGTTTAAGTGGAGACGTTTCATGGATCAACCATGATTCTCATCCTTTGTGTGAAATACAGAATAGATCCAATTGATTGGATTTGAGTGGTTGGCTTTCAAATGGTTTCTCTTTAAGAAATGTTCGTAAATACCCACTAATAAGAATTTTTTTCATTGATGTGCCTATTCCATTAGTCTTGAGATCATCCGATTTATAAGGACAATTTTGACATGGTCTCTTTCCCAAATTCTCTAACTTCTACCTATGCCAAGGGACTTAGAGAGCATAAATTTATTTTTTCTAAGGCCATATGAGGGGACCCACGTGATTAGGATATTTTTGTTCACATTTTCCCAATATTTTCCAAAGATTCACATGGAGGAGGACTTAGCAGGCATGGACCTGGATTTTGATCTTTGCACCTTATTAAAGGTTTTCATTTTAATATTTTATATTCATATTTTATTTTATAGATTCTTAATATTTCCATGATCACACAATGTTCTTGTCCTATGAATTGGGACTCGAATTTTCCCAGGATTCCCTTATCAGGATTTCATCTTGGCCATTAACACGGCTCCTATTGTTTTTTATTCTGGTAAGATAGACCTTCGTTGTTTTTTAGTTTAGGGTATTTTAGCTTGGATATTTTATTGTACTATAGTATAATATATTATAGCTATGTCCTTTGAGATTTCATTTAGTTCATTATCATATATCTTGGAAATATATGGAATATGGGGATAGAAATCCAAGGATGACTCAAAACACTCTGGGGTGATGAGTTCAACCATGCTGCTTCTAGAGCTAAAAAGGATTGGTGTTCCGTTCTTGAAAAGAGGATATGGCTTTATTTAAGGGACTAAACCCCTTATGCATAGTTATTATGGATAATAAAAGCGGATAAACAATCATTTCCAGGGGATATGTAATATTTATGGAAGGAAATATTGATGAGGGTGAAATACTAGGAATACTAGGCATGCCTGGATAGTTAGAGTGTAGGTGATATAAATCATCACCCAAAAGCTTGATTCTGTTAATATGGGATGGGGTAGAAATACCTGGTATGTCCCCTAACACTTTAAGATGTTATGTTATTTCATGGTGTTGTTGTGGATCGCAAGGATTAGAATATCCTCTCTTGAAAGAAGTATATTGCTTTAGTTGGCATGTTAAATCCATTATGGATTGATTCCATGGATAGGAAAAGATGATATCCACTTCTTTACAGGGGTTATAAAATATTTGAGAAGACTCAAATGTCTATATGATGAAGTTGGGAATGGAAGGAAGGCTAATCTGGATGGGCTCTAGGGACCATAGGAAAATCCAAATCAAATCTTATGAAGCCGGATCCCTACACCATTTGGTTTCAAATCATCATGTGTGTTCCATAAAAGGTTCGGGAATGAAGTGTAATATTCTATCCTTGAGATATTGTACAAAAAATTATGATGAAATGTTGAGGATTTTGAATCAACTTTAATATTTTGGTATATAGATTGTAAATCATAGTATAATGTTTTTAGGCCATGAAGAAGGTATGAGATAGTCACTTTGAGGATATCATAAGACACTATCTAGTGTTATGTTCCACCGTGAGGACTCTAGGCTCACAAGAATTAGAAATCCATTTATATCGGAACAATATGTATCTGATTGGTGGGTCTAAGCCCTTCTGTATCAGTAATATGGTCAAGTAGAGATATTTATTTTATATTTTATAGGAACAGAAAGTTTCGTGAGGAACCTATAGGATCTAAATCATGAAGTGTAATTTATAGAAAAAATAACATCCAAAAAGGGATCTAGCGCCCAAAAATTTTCACCACCACCTAGAACGTATATTCTTATGGTGAGGAAATGTGAAGAATCCTTTCTATAACTTTTTCTTAGAGTTGGGGTCCAACGAGCATAGCATGGCTTTTATTAGGGACACTAAGTGAACCCTATGATATTTATTCCTTATTTATTTGCACCCAAATTTATTCCTAAATTATAGAGATGAAGTGTTTTGAGAGGAAAGAATTATATTCTTTTCGAAGTCACATTTTGAGGGTTGTAAACCTAACTAGTTTTTTGTATCTTTTACTAGCAGTTTCACGTTTTGTGATTTGGACCATTATAGGCTAGAGTTTATGTTCATACTTCTTTGACCAAAGTGAAGTAAGTTTAAATTCATCACACACATTGAATTAATATTGGACTTGTTACAATAGATACCAATTAGATTAATCATGTTCAAGACCAGTCCAACATTCTTCTGATAGGGAGATAGGAATTTCATAAATCATGACTCGTGTTTCTCGGGTCTTGAGAAATTATATGGGACATTTATACTGAGTATTTACCATAACACTCTATGATGTTCATTTCCTCCTTGGTGACATCATCTCACAAGAATTGGTAATAATGTTATATTTGGAAAAGTTGCATCTGGTTGGTGAATCTAAGCCTCTATATACTCATAGAATGTTCAAACAAAGAGTTATCTTTTCTTTTTATGATTTATATGAATGTTTTTTTGGCAATCTTAGGTACTCAACATTTGAAGTGTGGTACATGGATTGGGGAGATTTTAGTATATTTTAGAAGCACTATGTACTATGGTTAACTAGGGTAAGGATCTAATTGACCGTTGATAAGGAGTGATTATGGTTGCTGACATCTGTGTAGTTTAACATCATGTGAAAATACCATTTTCCATGAAGTTTACCATAATGCAGTAAATATGCATTATTTGCATAGTTTTAGTATTGGGTTACCAATAAATCTTCCTTTCAGTTTAACATCATATGGTAAGAAAGTATTTCCATGCAGTTTATCATCATGCGGTAAGGGTCTGTGAATCGATGTGAATAGATGAATATGTTATGGTTAGGACCAAGGGTGGAACACTGGGCACCACTACATATCTCAAGAATATGAGAATAAAAAAACATGTATTTCATCAAATCCATGATGTTTATCATCCTGAATTGAGGATGTGGATCCTCCAACATGAATGGAAGTAAGGTATTTTGGCCCATGGATGGAATAATGGGGGTCACTATGTATCCCATTGTGTTGGGGATCAAGGCACACGATGTTCACGATGAATCTCCATGTGTAGGTCAGACGCATACACAATGAAGGGGTTATATTTATATTTATGTTTTGTGAATGGAACTATTATTGGAAATTAGGGCATATCTACGTCCCTTGCGGGGAAAAGAATCAAGTCACACGTAGTTATTAACTGGGAAACTCTCTGTTCGTAGGTATGGCCCAAACATAGAGGTGGGATTGTTTCCATTTATTATTATATCCAGTCTCATGATTGATGTTCCATGTGTCTCTACATATCCCATGGTGATGGGAATCAATATACATGTAGTTCTTAAAGAACCATGTAGTTTAATGTCATCTGGAAAGGATGATGATGGACTCATATGGAAAAGTGGTGATGTTGTGGTTGGGACTTAGTATGGACATATGGGTGTTTCTATGTATCTCATAAAAATCAGAATCAAGAAAAATATTGTTCTTGAAGGACCATGAATCTTAACATCATGCGGAATAGACTCATGGTATGCATTTTATGGTCTTGTATTTGGGACTGAGAAGGTTCTGTCATGTCCTTCCATGCCTTACTCATGAGGGGAAGCCCTTACTACCATTTCTAGGCTCATATGAGCCATGATCATGTGATAAACAAAAAATATAAAGGACTCCTCTCACAATGCATAGGCAATCAAGTTTACAACAGGGGATGTTTTTACCATGTTGTGGATGGACCAAGATATGTGATCGAGGAGGCCCTATGTATTTCATTGGAAATGAGAATCAATAAATATGTATTTCTTGAATAAATGTGAAGTTTAACGTGATATGGAAATGATGTGGATGAATCATCATGGACAAAGATGGATTTTATGGATCTCCTCAGTTTTATGTCATGTAGTAAGGACAATGGGCCACCCGTTGTGAACAGGGATGTTCTGGATCTATGTAGTTTTTTTTTCATGTGATGAGGAAGTAGTTTACTATGTAGCTTAATGTATTCTTATTAAGAAATGGGTTTATAGTTTAATTTCATGTATACATGATGAATTCAATGTGGGATCAAAAGAAAACCCTACCATTAGTCCCCTGATATAGATAGTGGGGGGGGGGAATTCATTATTTTTAAAGTAATATTAACCATTGATCTACTTTATCCCCAATTCTAAGTGAACATTGATATTCAGGTTGGTTGTGTGAAACATTAGGTCCAGTACCAATCTAGTGATAGGGGATTTTTATTCTACCTCATTCTTCAGGAAGCCTTCATATAGTGTGAATGAGTTGGAAAAAAAATACTTTGTCCGGAGAGACAAATACAATCCCTAGACCAGCCCAATTGAGCTTTGGGTTTTCCGTCCTTGTGCCGATAGGACTCTGGGAGGCACAAAAAGGTACATATCCCATGTTCAAGGAGTTTCATTGTCATAAAATACCTATTCATCTGGATGGTTGGTGTCTTTAAGTGTGTTTTTCAGTGCATGATATGTTGTGAGGAAATCAACCAGGGCTTGTCCTTTCAAAAGCTTCTAAGAGGATCCACATGATAGGCTAGATAAACATCATTGTGATAAAATCATCCAAATGAGTTAGTAAATACTATTTATTCTCCACACATATATTTTTTTTGTTTCAGGAGGGTGTCTAGTGAGCATTCCATGATGGCAACATATATGATAGCAGGGCTTCATTTTTCTGGAGGAATCAAAACGGGTGGGTGAAATTGGTACTTCTTGAGATATTCGAAGGATTTTTGGAATGAGAGGGGCGAATCCTCATGTATTCTTATTTAAATCCTCTATGCTAATTGGGTAGGCCGAGATGGTGTGTATCCACATCTGGATTCAGTCTAATAAATTCTATGTAGATCATGGAAAATATATGTTTCTTTAGAAATTTAATATATATAACTTTCTCTTCAAGGGGAATGGTGTCACCAATAAGAGTAGGCTATAGGTATTCTCCTTTTCATATAGTTATTTTCCTGATCATAGTTATTCTGGTGAAGACACTTTCCTTGAATGAGGGAGTGGATTTCCTGAGGTTATCTTCATCCTCTTCCAATTCTGAATTTGTGGATATATTTTTAGGAGAACATTGAAATTTGGGGGCTTCTCCATAACTATTTGAATGAGGTTGGCCGTTAGAAGAGACCCTATCTTCCTTTAATATCTAGTTTTCCACAGATAGATGTTAGATTTTATTTCCCTCTACCCTATCATTGAGGATAAGAGGGTCTTGGACCTCTAGGATTAGATATGATACCTCAACCAGATTTATGGGGAGCACATAGTCATTGTTTGGCATACTCTAGGGATTTATGGGGGTTGTTTCCAAGACATTGGGAGTTAGCACATGTATATCATCACCCACCATTGGTTTCTTACCTCAATTCCTATATAAAACTACTTCAGCATATATATCTCTACAATTCTCTAGGGGGTCATTTTCACCATGTAGTATGTTGAAATTCTCTTGTCGATGATGTCTCCCAGAGATTGAGATACCACATAATTTATTATCTTATGACCAGGACTTATTCCATGAAATTATTCATTATGTGATTTAGATGTGAATATAGGTGGCTGGGAAATGATATAGAATCCATGCATCCATACATATTTAATTAGGCTGATAATCAAGATGTATGTAGTTCTAGAATGTAGATGTGGTAGGAGACCAAGACTAGCAAAAGTATCCCACTCGAGCGAGGTCCATTTGAACATATAGTTTTATGTTGTGTAAGGGATATCAATGGTGAATTTTATTGTCATGCGGTACGGACTTATGTAATGGATTTTATCTTCTTTTATTTAGGACTATAATGAGGCTATCTTTAGCTTCCACACCCTATTTTATGTGGGTAAACCCTTACTAGAAATAATATGCTCATGTGATCTATGCTCGGTGTGAGAAACAATTAATGGCAGGGGTTCCTATCACCATGTAGAGAAAATAGATGATATGATATGAGTATTCTAAATTGTGTGGTCACTAGAGCAAGATATAAGATCAAGGCATCCATATATATCAAATTTAAAATTAGAATGAAGCCACACATAGTTCTATAAGAACCATGCAGTTTTACTTCATGTGGAAAATATGTGAGCCATGCAATTTAAAGTCATGCAATAAGAATAATATCTATGTAGTTTAATTCCTTGTGGTAAGGATAAGACCCAAGTAGTTTAATTTATTACATTAAGTAAATTAGATTAGTTGTTTAATGTCATTTAGTAAGTACAATATCTAGAGAGTATAATGTCTTGCGGTAAGAACATTAGTTGTGAAGTTTAATGTCATGTGGTAAGGAAAAATTTTAGTAGCCTACATGAATAGTGTATCATATGAAGGATCATGGAAGAGTATTATGTTTTTTAGGAGTTTTGGTATCCTTAAACTCTATCAATCCTTCACTTACTTGTCCCTCCAACCAGTCTTTGATGAATTAAAGCTCCCAATTTAGTGATTGTGATGTCATTGGTAGGGGAAGTGATAGTCATGTCTTGTTAATCCTACCTTTTTCGACTTCTTGATTATGTTAAGTTCCACCAATCTATTTTCCATGGCACAATCAAAATACTTGGAGAAATTCTTTGTTTGGAAAGAATATATTTTGTTCAATCTTGATTTGAAAGATGGTTGCTTATTATTGGGAGGTATATGGCTCATGAAACTCTGCACAATTGGTGTGGCCTATCTAGAGTGGTCATATAACTGGAGTAGGGATTAAGGTGTTGGTGTTTGAAATATCACAATCCTTCAAATCAAGATTGAACAAAATATATTCTTTCCAAACAGAGAATATCTCCAAGTATTTTTATTGTGCCATGGAAAATAGTTTGGTGGAACTTACCATAATCAAGAAGTCGAAAAAGGATGGATTAACAAGCCATGACTGTCACTTCCCCTACCAATGACATCTCAGGCACTAAATTGAGAGCTTTTTTTTATTAGAGACTAGTTGGAGGGACAAGTAAGTGAAGGATTGAAGCCGGTAATTAAAGACTAGAGTAGGGATTAAGGTGTTGGTGTTTGCAATATCCCCATGTCCATCTGCACTTGAAGCCGGTAATTAAAGGAAAAGTAACCTTCTATAGTGTTTCTAATACTTCCATGGTAGGGGAATTAATTGTTGTGGCCTATCAAACCTACTTCACTCAAATTTCTCACCATTTGGATCTCTGTATAACCATTCTCTATAGAATTATTGAAATATCCCAGAAATTTTTTGCCTTTGAAAGAATATCATTTTAACTACCTATCATCAAGAGATGGGAAACCACGACACTTATCTTACGTGTTATTTATACCTCCATTTGTGTGGGTGTATGGATGATTCTAGAGTATGGGGTATAGAGTCCTGGTCTTTATTGATCCATATGTAGGTGCTAATGAATTGGGGGTCTTGGGTAACATATACACTATCCATTGAAAAAAATATCCCGAATCTTCTATAATATTTTTGGAAACATCTGAAGGTATATGGTTTTTAAAATATCCTTGATGAGGAGGTTAAAAATATGGAAATTTCCCATGTCCTATGGGATGGAGGTCTTTGGAATATAAAAATTACCCCCAGTCTTGTAGTTTGGGGTGAGGTGGAACAATGTTACGATTTCTCTCAATGAGGGGATAACAAATTTGAAAATTCCCTTGGCCTTGTGGGATGGGGAACTTCACTACAAGGCAAGATTTCATAAGTAGAATATGGCATATCATCCCGATCAAGTGGTCTTAGGAGAATTCCGATGATTATTTCATAGGGACCCATATTCTAATGTTCGAGTTGAGATATCCTTTATTCTTTATAAATTTCCTTTCCATCCTCAAGGCGATGGCTGGTAGGATCCATAAAAATTCCCATTTCTCATTCAGTGTTAGGGTGAGTAGATGATGATGGGAGTTCTGAAATGGAACAAAAATACTGAATCCAATACTTCTAATGTCCATATTCTCCATTATTATTACCCTGTGAAATACAAACATGGTTGGTAACTCCTTCTATAGTTTCTTGAATGATACTGCTGATCCTTTCTTCCCTTGTGCTAGTAGAAGAAGGTAGACCAAACTATTGTGGCTAAGATCAATGTAGGAGGGTATGATTATACCCTTCAAGATCATGCTAATCCAGATTCGATGAGGGGTTTGGGATCTGATAGATATTATACTGACTGAGACATAAGAAGGCTGGTGGTACCCCTCGACAGAGTATCTAGTATGGTAGGTGGGTGCCCATGATATAGTTTAAGGGGTCATTTCCCGTGGTATTGTTTGAGAGGTTGGTGTCCATGGTACCATTTGAGGTGTCATTTTCCATTTTTTGAAATATCACTGGATGAAATATGGTAAAAATACCCCCATACCTATGGGTTGGGGTGTTCCTTGGGATTATATAGTCACCAAGGATAGTTGTGATGAATTTAGGGGCTCATAGCTAGTGGTTATGAGGGATTGATTCTCATAAACTATTAGGATACACCGGTGGATCTTAAACAGATTGGTGATATAAGGGATATAATCCTGGTATAAAGCTACATCATTTGGATACCCCATGAGGGCTGTCCTATTATGTTCTGCAATATGGTCAGTCGGTGTAGGCATAACTTGTCTAGAAGATCCTTATGGTATCATGGTCATATAGAAGTTAAAATGATTAGAATAAATAGGATTCCTAGAAATCTTGTAGTTTATTGATTTTTCATGATGACTATCCTCATCCATATCCTTACGGTAGATACGGTATGTGTTGATAATCTTTATTGGTAGACTCGTAGAGCAGTTGAGTGTAGTGAGAAGGGCCACTTCCTCTCATGTGGCATGTCATTGGAAAGATGATGCGTGGGAGATCAACCTCCAAAGGATTTCATGGAAAGATTCTATATTTAAGGAAAGGATATTGATTTGGTAAACCAAGAGAAACAAGTTTACCAATCAATATTAGAGGTGGTGTATTGGTGAAAACATATTTCGGGGCCTCAGGGACAAAGCAGATTTTATAGCGATATTGGAATTCACTGAAACATTAGATGATGTCATTTTGATTGTATGGATCTTGGAATGTATTGAAATTGAAAAATACAACATATTCATGCAATATGATATATATGAATATAGTTTTTATTAATAAATTTCAAAATTAAAGGTTAAATAAGAAGTCTCTTCTTCATACACATTCCCTTTTGACCAGTCAAAGGGATGACACAATTACAAGATTTCCCGTTGGGTTCACCATTTTATTTCATTGGGTTTTATGGTGTGGAATGGGTTTCGCTTGATGATTTTGTTGATGGGCGACTTAAGGACTC
The DNA here is from genome assembly GCA_963277665.1 of Viscum album. Lineage (NCBI taxonomy): Eukaryota > Viridiplantae > Streptophyta > Magnoliopsida > Santalales > Viscaceae > Viscum > Viscum album. The sequence continues at coordinate 1,387,773,087 of OY728133.1, read as the reverse complement.
TCTCAATATCTTTCAACATGTTTTCCATTTTTTTGTATTTCCCAAAAACACCCAATGGTTCCCTAATCCGTAGCTAGGTATAGACCTACTTTCCAAAGGCCAGTAGTCATATGGGTTTTTTATGCCCAAAGACTCTTTCCGAATCACATTGGTTGAGAGTATGGGATGTAAGGATCATCAAACCCTTTTGAGGTTAATTATTTCTCACTTCAAGAAACTCATATATATTTATGATATTATTTTTAAATCCTTCCTAGAACGAAAAGAGGACTAGCTACCCCCATGTCAATGACTTGATTACAAACATGCATTGATAGAAAGAATTGTGTGCATATCATGGGTTCACTGTTGATATCTTATTTAATTATGGTGCTAGGGTCTATTGAAATATTTGATCACTATGGAGTTTATTGTCGTAAAGGGAGGTGGTTGGTGTCTTGGAGGTGGTATTGAACTTCTGTTAGGCATCCAACATATAATATGAAAACTAGGGATAAAAAACATGTTGTTCATTTGACTTGTACAATATAATTTCATGTGGGGAAGACTCATATGGGTATTCTGGGACACCAAATATTCAAGATTGATCCCCATAAGGATTTCCTACATATCCTGAGTATATCAAGAATTAGAGTTGTCATAGTTCATTTTTTAGGGATTTTATATATTATTTCCACACTTGTCCTTGTAGAGACTCATGGGGAATATGAAATGATTATTGTGATTCCATATTCTCATGTGATCTATGCTCAGTGTGAGAAATAAGGTACAAAAATGAAAATTTTCTTTGCTCAGGTTACATGGGATTATAAGCTGAGACTTCATAGAGATGATTTATTATAGAACTCAGGCCTCAAAGAGGTGGCCCATGTATCCTGAATATGGAAGGAATAAATGTTTTTGTAGTTCCATTAATTTATCATTTCACTAATGGACGAGGTTGGGTGATCATCCCATGGGAATAATTGGGGTCCAATGGATGAGATATCAGATTCATAAAAGGACATACCCTGATAGGGGTTTTTATTTGAGGTATGTACTTAGGAAGGCATCCTATGTATCCTGGTTATTATAGGAATATACATTCCCATAGTTATATTTATCAAGGCTTACATGATTAATCCACCCTTACCATTGTGGATGTTTATAGTTACGATATTAAGATCATTGTAACTCTATAATACCACATGATCAATTCTCATTGTGAGAAATAATTGATGGTAAGTAATCAATGTCATTTCCTTGAATACGGGACATAAATTCTGAGATTTCATTGAGTGATCAATATGGATGTTGATCCTTAGGGAGTGGTGGCCTATATATCCAGAATATAGATGGAATCAGAGTCGTCATACATTTCTTATCCCTTAACCCTCTGATAGTCTAAGATAGATGATCATCCTTAGAGACATTATTGTTATCCTTGAGATTTTAGGAATTCTAGGGTCTTATACCAAAATAAATTCCCTATTGTTCAAAGGCATATTATGTCATGTTATTAATCGAGGCCTACACAATGAGACTACATGCTTGGTTGGGGCTTACACTCTAAGGATGCTTGATTGGTACAGTCATTATTTATCCCCTGATGGATTAAGGAGACTTGGTGATGACCACAGGAGGTCTATCCAAGAGAATGTCATTGGTAGGGTCACCTGAGTTCATGGACCTACCTCATAAAAGACACTTCCCTTGTAAATGGAGTATGTAGTCAAAGGTAATTGGTCAGGATCCACATGGAATGAGTTCAAGTAGATCTACCAGACAAAGTGAGCATGTCATAAGAGATCACCCTGACATGTCTTCGATGTCTTCTAGACACGTCTTCATCATCTTTAAAATATGTTGGTGAATCATATTAACAAAGAATACATGTCGATGGATGTCTTCCTAATCAATTAACATGCATTGGATTCCTTTACATGGGAAAACTAGAAATTTCTAGGATGCTTTGTATCAAAAATTAATGAACGCCTAGTGTCTTGTGCATGATCAACTGGATTGTCTCGTATTTCTTTTTTTGGTGAAGTAGAAATGTGGATGTGATTTTTATTATCAAGGAATAGAAGTATGGGGTCCAAAACATGATCAAAGTGGACATAACTACACACTATTGTATTATCAACCTGACTTGTATTTGGAATATTGGATGTCAGTATGGACATGTATATGGAAAATTGAATGATCTTTCTAACACATCAAGGACATATTTGCATGATTAATGTGAATTATCTTAGATGTATTCATATTACTAGGGTAGAAAACTCTGAGGTACTTCACATGATTGGTATTACTTTTTCCTAGAATTATCTCATGATAATAGGGACATGTCAATGGGCTCCCATGATATTAATATGACTCATATGAGGTTTATATCATGATCAATGTAACATGTCCAAAGCTACCTAGTGATGTTGTGAGTCCCATGAGGACTCCTGCTACCAAATCCCTTAAACCATTCTTGCAGTGATGCCTCACAGATATGTTTAAGGTCTCGTGTTTGTTCACATATCACAGGGGAATATCTAAAATAATCACTCCCTATGTTTAATGGGAAAACCACAAGACAAAATGTGCATGTTAAAGGTTTACATCATAGGGATTTGATTTCAAAGGTAGTTCATGTCCATAGGATCATATACTCTACAAAAGGGTACTCATATGATGATCCTTTTTCATGAGATTCACATAAAATCAAAAGGTATTCGAGAGGGAGTCTATAAACATATATCGAGACTTCCTAAAAATTCCATAATCCTAGGAAAGGTTTCATGGGGCACACTACCCTAGGTTTTTCCATTGTATAAACTGCATGTCAGTAGGTGACTTTTTGTAACTACATGACTCTCGCACATCCAAGACAAACATAACCTGCATGAGGTCTCACAATGAGCGTTGAACTTATGGGTAAGGATGCTTCATATCAAAACCCATGCATGCATGGGAGATTCATGACCTATGGGGTGCTATTACTTATTTATTACCCTACATGGAGGAGTTATCCATAGGGAATTCATGTAGGAATTGTGAGTCATGAAGGCTCTTCAAACCGCAAGACCAAAGTACCAGTGTGATCACATGTTTGAGGTCTCATTGAGGAATTTAATATGTGGAGAACCTATGTTGGGTACTATCTGTATTATTTATTGAAATAAAAGGGTGTTATCCTGCATGATTACATGTTTTTGGAAATGACTCTCACTATAGAGGATTTTCATGAGGTTCATTCGTACATGTGATTCGCATGTCTCCAAAATTGGTTCTCTTAGTGGTCTCTTCTATCATGCCAAGGACGCATGGTGTGTTCTTATTAGATAAGGAAACAATGTATAGGGTTGTATATGATCATATAAAGACAAGGATTCTCATGGTATTCATGAGATCTGGTTTAAGATGTTCACTGGCATATATTCACAGGCACCCATATGGGTTCCACATGCATTCTGTGACTTGTGTTAATGCATCACATGAGGTTCCATAGCTCATGTGATCATGTGATCTGAGTAGAGGCTCTACTAAAGATCTTGTGATCATTCCCAAGGGACTTTTATGCATGTTTTTTATCATATAATGTTCTCACAATGTGCTCTTCAATCAAAATCCCATTGAATACTCTTGCGGGAGAGACCGATATAATTAATAGGTAGTGATCTCTGGGAATAGCCACCAACCTATCTGATTCTCTAGTGTATGTATCAACTTCTCCTCCTTTTCTAGTTCTCCCTATACACTCTCCTAGAATATATTTTTGATGATATGAGTAGTTTTCTATAGGCTGTGGGAGGCCAAAGTTTGCGCCAATTTTTACAGGATGGATGTTGTGTTGCACTAGTGTGGCAGTGGAGGCTTTATCGCATGATCATTTCATTCGATATGATGATGAATCTATTTTATATCTATGGAATCATATGTTCTGGGAAAATTCAATTTAAATTAGATGAAAATATTTCAATGGGGGGAGGAGTCGCAGTCACTGAACTTCTCATGACATATTTAGTTCTTGTCTTTGGTTCATCACATGATCAAAGGATGATCATACGACAACTTCCAAGCACTGGTTGGTGCTCCAGTGGCATGTCAGAATCATTCTAGAGTTCATATCATGGAGTACATAGTTCATAATAGACATTAGAAAAAAGGTTAATGTATTATTGTGATTTTATTTGGGCCACGTCTTGATGGCCTTGCAATTGATAGATTATATTGAGGTGAGATGGGAAGTATGTCATCAGCAGGAAGATAATGAATGGTCCAATTTTCAATGTGTAGGATCAACTCATTTCAAGTTTTCATCATGCGGTATCAGCCTGATTTCAACTTTCGAGGTGTTGGATTGATGTGGATGGCTGAGATTGATTGAAGGCATGATTGGATGGTGAAAATCTAATTTACATGAAAAAAATTTAATCCCACATCAAATACACATTGCGACCCCTGATATATAATCCATTATGTGATTTTCAATCAAATCAGTTGACAGTGGGTTTGACACCAATACCATTTGTATTACCTCCACCATGGGCTTTATCCCACCGAGGTTATTGCATGGGCTATGTGAGCCTGTGGGATCACGAACCAGGGGCCCTATATATAATCCCCCTACATATTTCAGGATCTATATTTCATTTTCTTTGAATTGGATAGACCATGCTAATTCACATTCTTAGTGGTTGAATATTATCCCACATGAGCCTATAGTTGAGTTGGCAAGGCTAGTTTGTGGCTAGCCTAATTTTTTTTGGCTAAGGGTGGTAATAAAAATCTTAACTACTTAAAATTAAATTATAAGTAAAATGAAAGCATTAAATGTTTATCTCATCTATATCAAATCCCATTATTCAATTATTCTATAAAAACCACATTTTATTTCCAAATAATCATAAAACTTCTGAAATATTCAATGAAAAAGTGTATGATACACAAATATGGGTTCCAACAATGGGTTATGATCTTATTGTTTATGATCTTGTGGAACACATATATATGATGTAATTATAAGATTGTTGGGACCTCAATATCTCTCCAATGAATTATATAATGATTTATATCTCCTGATATAATGATGTGATACAAGTTGACGGACTTGATCCATAATGGGAAACAGGTGTGTCTTGATCCAAAATGGTTAACATGTGTGTTTAGGTCCACCATCAGAAGATGAAAAAAACGAATCCACTATCGGAGTATACAAAAACTTGATCCCTTATAAATAAAGTACCATTATTGGGGATGGTAGTGTGTCAATGCTAGTTGGTGTAGTCCCCATGAAGTGCCTTAACAAGTTTTGGTGACGAGTCTTGACTTATAGGGAATGTTTTCATAGGCTTATGTGAATTCAAAGAGTCTATGTATTACGACTGTGATTTCATCATAGGGTTCAAGTTATTGATTATCTTTTGATTCATGTCTTATGAAAATAATAATCTTTAGTCCACATATCGTGATTATGTACATTTATATTTATGGTTTATCTTCAAATTTTGTAATCAAGTTCTCATACATTTATTTTCAAGATATATTTAAGGATTCCATTTATTTACCCTTACTGATCGTTCGAGATCACCCATTTCTTATGTTTCCTTTCCCTAGGTTATGTTGAATGTTTTTCAAGTAGATGTACTAATTGGGATGTTCTTTTTGGGAAACAATTAATATTTCCTCCTGATTTATATTATTTTTTCCATTTTTCTAATAGAACTTAACTAATACGGTCTTTGGGTGTTTCTTTTTGTAATGTAATAAGTATTCCTCTTAAATTATATTATGTTAATGTATGTTAAGCTTGGGTCATTATAGTTGGCAACAGAAAAAAAATTTAGTTAACCATTTTAATTAGGATGAGAAAATTTTAGTGAGATCCCAATGAATATTTCAATGGATATGTCTAGGGATTTCTCTAAGATGAAGTTTAAGGTTATGAAAAAACATAGAAAAATATCATGGAATTTTGGTAAAGGATATAACATGATGTTTCCAAGAATTAAATAACTATATATATATACTAAAAGTGGATGTTGATATGGAACATATGTACATAGGGATAACAACCCCGAAAACAACGTATTGAGGTAGAGTTGACCGGGGAATAGTGCATGGCAATGGGCCTTTCTGTAAACCTAGTTTGAAACTCATGGGGGATATTATTTATTAGTTAAAAAAATTCGTACAAGTCATTTTTCTTAATTATGTGGTTTTTCACAATGATAATTGTTCATCACACTATGATTTTTTATTTTAGTCAATGTAGGGACCTAGAAGGAATTGGGTTAACATTGAATTCCCAATTAGTTTTAACGAAACATAAGTAACAATTTGTACCTTAAGCCACTCTATGACTAACAAAAGAAGAGATGGAAAGGGTTCACTAAGAGTTTAAGTAATTAGTGCCATAAATGAAATACGATTCATATTCCAACATTTCATGAATCTAGGAAGAAATACCCAAGTTAATGTCTCAAAGGAATAAGAAGTTATTTTAAAAATGGAAAAAAACAAAGAAAGTAACTATAAATGGAAAAATGAAAAGATTAGTTAATGCATTGGATGAAAATATTAACCTACATATGTTATTATGATGTTATTAATGTATTAAATTTGGAATGTATGTGAATTATGAAAATCTATGTCTCATGTGGAAGGCTCGTGAATAGAATCATCAAGGTGTTACAAGCCATGGTTTTACTGATGATGATGATGAGACCACGAATGAAATATAAAATGTTTGGGTTGTTCTAAGTGTATTGTTGTAAACATGATTAAATTGTGTTTTATAAATGTTAATACCTGATTCATATTTTATATTATAGGAAATAGGTGTTATGTAATAAGGTGATGAAGTATGGGTAATGGTTTAAGAATTAAGATGAATGATTGAAGTGTATATGTTTTTTAAATCGAAGTTTATTTCATATAAATCATGAAATATATATATGTATTTTTAGTAACAGAATTTCATAAAGGATTGAAAATGATATGTTTAATGGTGATGAAGACTTATAAAAATGAAATATTGATTAAGGTAAGGTAACCCTTCAGTTATTAAAGAAGTTGAGAAATTTGTGTCTAGCTTGTATAAAGAGATTATTATTTTAGATAATGTAGATTGGATAGTATCAATGACCTAAGAACTAATTAATGATTTTTTGAAAATTTTTCTTTATTAAAATGGATGATGTTTAAAAAATATTCTATATTGAAAGAATATATTCAAAAATCCTTGTAATAAGAATGAATTCATAATTTCAATAATGTTTTGTTGTAATTCAGGTAATTACTAGGTTTCAAGAGAATATACGATGATGGTATTCATACATCTTGAATGTGAAAAGCGAGAGATAACATATGATATCTGGGGGATCAATTTTATGCTGATTCAGAGAAATTCATTCTAATGTATTGGATTTTAATCTTACATAAGGGTTAAAATGTGTTCTATTTATGGAATGGTTTATGTCAAAATTCATATGAGGTTCTGTAGATAAAATTATTATCTATCCATATAAGGATTTATGAATATTGGATAACATATTTTAATATTTTTATGGCGATGTTAAATAACTATATATAGAATGAACTATCATTATATTTGTTGATATCATGATCTATTATTATTTCTGTAATGATGAATGCACCTTCATTTATTAGAATTAGATAATAAGTGTATATTGATAAAGGAAAAAATGGTGAGATTGTGCTGACATTGAGTAAGAATATATCACTTTTAAAATTATTAAAAATTTGGAGAAGAAATTGTAATAAAATATTTTCTTGTTATCATTATTTATGATGATATTAAAGAACTTTTCCTAATCCAATTTAGGTTATGTATTTGATTTTTCTCTTTATCTTAACCATATTTTCTATCACTCTCCATCAAAACCTGGTAGCAGTATTTCTCTTCATTTTCCATGTTTTCAACTTCCCCCAATATAATATTTTGTGGAAACCTAGTAATGAATTACTTAGGGTGACTGTTATAGATCTATGTTTACATTTTTAAATGAATTTTTAGTAGTCATTTTTATGATGTGGGTGTTTATGAAAGGTACTATTAAATATTAAAACATATATAAGCTAGAAAATTTTGGAGGGAGAAATTCATTTTAAGGGGGGGAAAAATGTTGCACCCAAAGTTTTGTTGATTTTTTTGAATTAATTTAATATTTTTTATATTTTCCATTTAACAAAACACTAAATATAGCTTCTACTATATGGAAGATCTATGTTTCGAATGCTTTTCAAAGAAAAACAAGTTAATCTCACACTACACACAATGCCTATATTATCATTTGATATATGTAACCCTATGTTTTTCATGTGTTACAGATAATGTCGAGTTCCTTCAAAAGAATTTATTGCATGTAATACTTATTTTTACCAAACTGTAATGGGATATTAATATTTTTATTTAAATATTATTATAGCTACGACTTAGCTATTGGAATGGAAGTTATGAATTCAATTATCTAATGTGGGAACATATTATTTGCACATGTCTATATTATGAGTCCTTTTCTTATCAATTTGTTGTAAATTAATGTAAAAACTATTTGAAAATAATCACATTGCTAATAAAACTATTTTTCCATATACAAAAACATTTTCTCTCAATAAATTAAATAAACCCCTATTAAAATAAGTTTTATTGAAATATAAATATGAAATATATATTGAAAAAATATTTTTTACACCCATCCAAAATATTTTATAGTCATAATATAAGAATAAATCCAATTATATGATTAAAAAGAGGTATTTTTATACAAGGTAATTTTATCACCTTTTAATGGTAAACCCATTTTAAATATTATTTTAAACATTTATAATGTATATCTGAATAATTAATCTTCATTTTTTTAACCTAATATCAATCTTTACTTTTAGGGAATTTTTTTTAGAGATATTTCATATTTTTATGAATAGTGAATAATACTAAATTTTATTTCAAAACTATGTTTTTGTCCAATTTATTTATATTTATAAATAATTTTTTTTATTTGGTTTAAATATAATTAGATAATTTTTATATAATTTAAACATATTTAGGTCATCATAAATGACTTCACCATAATTTTACTTAAAAAAATTTGCAAATTGTTGAACATTTTTTCCTTAAAAACCTGCTATGATGTCCCGTTTGCAGGATTAGAATTAAATTAATTTATACCAATTATATGATTAGAATTTGATAAAATAGATTCCATATTTTGAATTAGAAGAATTTAAAAGGTATAATACTGTCAAATAATTTTTTTACCTAGGTTCAAAACATAGCAAGCCCCTTGGGGGATTTACATTCCAGGTGGCGATCCAGACATGACACGGGCATGTGAGGATGCAAGCATGATACGAGAAGGCAATAAAATAGCCATGACTTAATCTTGGTGACACATATAGGAAAATATAAATATGTAACTAAACTAGGCCTTTGTTCCATGTTTATGGTCCACTTTTCCTTGGGCCTATGGGCTATTTAGTGGGACTCTCTCTACATAGATATAAAGATGTATTTTATTTCAGAATAGAAATTGGTTTTAGCCCCAACATAACATAAATTTTACCCAATGGTTGAAATTTAATCATAATATTCCAAATGACCTAGACACATATCCAAAATCCAGTAAATGTACATATTTTAACCATGTCCCCTCTTGGAAATTTTTTTGATAATTTTTGGAAGCACGTAATGTAAGGGATACCTCTCAATAGTGTTTAAATTTTTATATTTAAAAGAATGACCCTTATACTATTATATAAAAGGGAACTCACCCAACTCAATTCATTTTATCTATAAAGTTATTTTGGCTTATCCAACCCTTTCCAAAATATTCTCCCAACATCCAATAATATTAACAAAGTGAAGAGATCATTATATGACATCTCACTATCTTTAGCCTCTTATATAGAATTATATCATTAATTTCCCTCAAAAAACCAGTATTCAAATGTTTAACATAAAATATATTAAAAATAATTCACTAAAACTTGACCTTCTTCCATGAAACCAAACATGAATGTTTCCTTACTCATGCTTATTTTAAAATGAATCTTGATCACATACTATACAAAACATTAATGTCCCAAGGTACTACGGGTTATTTCTTAACATATGTCTGGATCTCCTTCTAATCCTATGAATTCAATGACCTTATAAAGATATATTAGAATACGATGTTCAAATATTATAACTCATTATACCCTTTGGATTTTCAATTATATTCTTAGTTATATTCTCTATTTATTTTAATCTTATTAATAATATTAAAATCTCTCACATTTAATTATCTTAAACCCCTATCACTCGCATGATGACCCCTATTATATATAGATTCAAACTCTAATAAATTTAAATAACAAGTGGGTTTAAATTTGAAACCCCAAACAATTATTTAGTCGACCACATTAAAAATCTTCTATGAAGGTTGCTTTTTGACTAAGTTAATACTCCTAAAATGTATGATGTCAATGATAAAAAAACCAAAAAACTCATCTTGAATCACGAACATACCATTATAAATTTTATCTTTTTATTTTTATCACTGCATTATCACACAAAACATTACATCAAAATTTTTATGTAAAGACACATGACATCTTTTAGACAACTCAATTCCATAGGCCATAGTAATTATATCAGGTAATTAATTCTTTAATTCGTATGGTTTTTCCTCTTCTTATACTAAAATTAATAGTTTATTTCCTTCACTAAATTGAGTAAATATGGTGTGGGTCATTTTATTCTTGTAGTATTAATCCATTTCACTTATATTGTTCTCACACATTGGCCTAAATTTCCATCATATGATTAACTAATCCTATAACATCTAATTTCTAGATACCATGCATCTAGGATTTCTTATTTTCATTCATTGGATAAGTAAGTTGTTCCTCTATCCCATTGGCACAACATCCTTTCATCACTCAAGTTTATCAATTTTTATATAATACTGAGTGCTGGTGAGTTTTATTTTTGGTTGATATTATAACCTCCAAAACAATACCACAACATCATTTTCCTTCGGAATCAACTAATCATTTGGTGCCTTTACATTGGTTTCATCCTAATTTTATATAATATCTGATGATACCATAGATATAATAGATATCGTTTTTCTAGAACCTCCAACATTTTCATTTTTATATCATTTCTTACAATAAAAAAACATTTGATAAAGAAAATTGGGATCATATTTGGTCTTTTGAAAATGTGATGATTTATCCATTTTACAAAAAATACATAAAATTATTTGGTAATATTCAAGGGTTGAAGTAATCTTGGAAATATCAACTCTCATTGAAGAATTATCATCTTTATTTCTTCCAACATATTTACTTTCAACATATCATCTAATGAACCATATTATGTATATTTCGATTGGACTATACTACATTACATTACATTTTTTATTTCATTTTTATAAACAATCTTCCTAAAGATATTTCTACCATACATTATTTAGTAGTCAATCAAAGGGACATTAGTAATTCTCTAGTGTTGATTTCCCTTTTGATCATCCTTTATTATTCCTCCATTACAAAAAAACATCCTGTTATCTCAAATTTCCATCATCTTTATTCATAGCCTCTAAGAAAATATTCTTTCTCTAGAGGTACATTGTATTATATATGGTTATTTTATTTTAGATTCCTTTGAAAAATATCATTAATCTCCCCATATAATGTCTTATTAATTTAATGTAAACTTTTCAATCATTGAGTTGCACTTCAACTCTTGATGACCATAACACAAAACTTTTTTATTACTTGTCATAAAATATTGGAATTGTTTAATAATCATCAGATGATATGTTTCTTTGATAAATAATAAAAAATTATATTTCAACTCAATATGTAGTGTAAAATTATACCTAATTTTTTTATCATTATTCATTAATATATAAAATATTAATTACGTAATCTTCTATTATACATGCCTGATTATAGATAAATTAATGACTCTGTTAAGTCTATTATATATGTCAAAATCACAAAATAAAAATCACTTTTATAATTCTAAATAACTCATTCATACCTTTTGTAGTTTCATCATCCAATTTAAGAACCTACATCTATAATGTTCATGTATATGGTGGTTCCACCTTTTAGAGTGGGAACATCTAAAAGAATTACTTCTAGAACATCTATTATAATCTTATCATTCATCTTATATTAATATAATTTACTACAATTGAAAATTCATTCATATAAAATTTTGTAATTCATAATTATCATCTTATAGGGTCTTCACCCCATTGATTTTTTTGATACCAATTCTTTAACTAGTTTAATGATTTCGTCTCTCGCTTATTGATAATAGATTTAATACCTCATATATCTTCTCCATATGAGAACATTGTCTGAGAGACCACCATATTGTACATTCTTATCCCATATCCTCATTTATGGTAAATGTAGTTCTTGAATTCCTTGTGATAAATATAGAATCACATCCTAGATGAAAAAATCCATGAATCAATAAAACCTGGGTCAATATGTTCCAGGATTGATATAGAAAACGTGAATAATTAAAATAAAAATTAAATCAATCTATAATGAATTGAAAATATGATACCAGTTTAGAGAATATAATTAACGGGTAAACTCAATGGATATTCATAAAACATGTTTCCTATAACAATTTTAACCGAATGATCAAAATATTCAACCCAAGAATAAGGTTTATTCCCCTTATCAAAATTTCATTCACTTTTACATCAAATGATAATGTTCAACTCCTAAACAATGGAATATACTTTTATAAAATTATGGGAAATATTACTGACATACCTAAGAATTGAAAAATGCTAAAATCCCTGGATTTTTAATCATCTTGAACTTATTCATCACACGGTGGGTTTACCTTCAGGTTCTTCACATTTTCAATTCATGGGATTTTCAACATCAAAATTCTTTAATTAATTTTCAAATATACTTTTTCATTTAAATTTTAATTATATTATTTCTCTATGACTTATAACTTCATATGTCCTACCATTAAAATATTGAAATATATATTCTCTTTTCATCATAGATGGTACTAACATGATATATGGTCTCTTTGAAGGATAACATTATTTGTGCTATAATATTCACATTGTACACTTTGATCTAGTTCACTCCCAATATTTCATCACATATAATTAATTTTTATAATGAAAACATTAATATTATATGATAAAAAAATATTGATGATGAATTTTCATCATTTTGATCAATAATATAGAGAGATGTTTCTCAATATTTATACCCCATTCATTTCAATATTTCTTTCCATAATGGTTTAACACATCATTTTTAGAACACAATAATTTTTGGGATGCATGGAATTATTACATTCACTTACATCTTCATGTTACAGTTTATTTTCCATAACCTCATTTAAGTCTCTTAGGCTCATTTTTCTTTTTTCTCCAACTCTCATACTCTTGATGTTTTGGACATACTATCATTTAGACCTTTAGAATAGTTTCAAAAATATTCATTGTGATGGGATTTTATTAACACAACACACTTTTTAATTTTTGATTCATTCACTATTATATTCCCAATCATTTTCTGTCACTGTATGTATTTTCATTCTATTCTCATGAGTGTGGATAAATTTACGGTTACATCCAGAAAAAATCATTCATTTCAAAATGTTTCCCTATAGTATTAATATAGATTTATATTCAACTTATTCATGATATATATCTTCTAATAAAAAATCTTTTAATGTATTCTTATTCTGATTCAATTTTTCTATTTTAGTTCAATTCTGTTAACTTTTTCATTCATGGATTTATTTCAATTTTCCATGAAGATTCTATATATTAAAAAGTATAATAATATTTTTTTCCATCTTGATATCTTCCTTGTATTTACACTTGGATGTAATTTCCTTGGTAAATTACTTTTCATTTTTCCATAAGGATAAAATACATTTTATCTCCATTTAACTCTTCATTATCAGTTGTGACATTATTCTATTGGATGTAGCTATATTTTTATTTTTGGATCTAACCTGACACTCATTATCACTATAAAAATTTATTCTATTTTTTGAAAATTTTAATATAAAAAATAATTTTTATATACAATTTTTTTGATTTTTAGAGAGGGCTAGTTATACAAAGAATAATATTTTTTTTCTTCTACATTACTCCCCATTTCTACAGGCCTAATCTATTTCATTGTGGTCAAAATGTAATTCCAACATTCTATGGACCTCTATTCAAATATTTAACAAAAATTATGGTATATAATAAGTTTACTCTTTGTAGTGCATACTTGCTACTAAATAGTTCGTCTAGTTTCTAGATTTTGGATTCATTCTTCGAAAAACCATGAGTGAAACTCCAAACATTTGTCTTTTATTCCACCTTTAAAATTTTAGTATGATTATAATCAAATATATTAATTCACATTTCCTCAAAACATGTTTTTAGCCCCTATTTTTATAATTATCAATGTTAAATCTGAAGTATAACTTACATAATTATTATATCCCTTTAGATAAAAATTCATCACAAATCACAGTTATACATTCCCAATAATTGTAATGGTATAGTGTATTTGGATACAAGATATACAAATGACTATTTCCATGAAATGAATTCAAATTATCCTACAAAATTCTTCTATAATTGTATAATTCAAAGGCATAGTCTACATAAAACATGTATTTATACTCTAGGGAAATGAAATAAAAGAGGTGATCTTTGATGATTAGTAATGGTTAAAATAAGAGGTGTCAATAAATGATTATAAATGTGCCTAAAATAAGCATAAGGGTATGTCAAGATGATTATAACATAAATAATTCATAAAAAATTAGTAAACTTTAATTAATTATTAATTATAGAATATGGATTTCTCATAACATAAGATCTAGGTAATAAAATTGATAAATATTAAATATTCAATAATGATCCATCAAATCATAACATAAGAATAAGACATAGGTTTTTGGAATACACATGAACATAGAATATAATTTCCCTAGTTGAGGTTCACTCCCATTTATATGATTATCGACAAATTCCTATAATAGAAATGCATGCCTGGTCATTTACAACATTTTCTTATAAGTAACTATAGCAACCCTTGGTTTCCATACAATGAAATTGAATCTTTTTAGATGAATATTAGAAAAATTTCAGAAGTACATGCTGATATACCTAAATATTTTGGTGACTTTGGAAACATGGAACACAATCCACTATTCAGATGAATAATGTTCAATGATTCCCCCAAAGATAATCCAATTTAGTACTACTGATCAACATACCATATATATTAACTTTATTCATAACTCGGGGAATAGAAATGTAAGAATGGGTGAACATAGATGCAGTATAAGGTTAAACAAAAAAGATATGTAATAATAACACGAACTTAAGTGTATGAGAACATGACTATAATATTTGAAACCCATAAACTATATATTAAGGATAATAATTTTCAGTCATGCAATAAAGATTTGCATTTCATAATACTTTAATGATATAATAATCAAATAACATGGTCCATGAGATCCTAACATTTCCACAATACATATATTAGTGGCATACAATTAATCATATAAAATCATTCCAAATATGTTAAGGCTCATTTACAAAACTTATTAGGGAAATTCATGGGGGATACAACTACTATGAAGGACACACCAATAACCCCAGTGGAATCCCTTTCCATATAATGGAATTGGTTCACTCCCCAAAACATCATAATGGACAAATCCCCTTTCTATACTAGGTTCTCTCCCCATTCCATTAATTTCTATCTCAGAGATATATAAATCATTAACCAATTCAATGGAGGGAGATATTGGTATCACCCTTAATATAATAAAACCCATATTTATGTGTTCCAAAAGATCCTAAAAATTCATCATATCATAACCCATGAAATGAAATGGGTGTCATAAAAACTTCATCATATCATATCCTATGGAAAACAGATAAGTATCATAATCATTTCATCATAGCATGACCAGTGAAAAGAACCAGGTTTCAAAATATTTTTATTATTGTATAACCTGTGGAAGAAAAATGGGGTTCAAAAATATATTTTCCTTATAAACATAAAATATTTAGATAATTTATATGAATTGTATCGTTGGATCATATCCCCAATTGTAACATCCCAAACTGACTGACTATCGATCTAATGGATGAAACTATCACCAATGACCCTAAGCATGCTTCTATGTATTCCATAGGTAGCTAACAAGAAGTGAGGGTCTAATGGTGGTACGTTTGAGGAGAATTTTCCCTCATGATCTAAGTAGTACAAGAGTACAAGATATGACAGATCAATAGAAAATAGTGGAAGTAGTGTAAAAAAATACTGAGTAGCAGAAGATAAAGATAATAATTGAATGAAAGTAGATACACTAATATACTACAATTCATACATGTCTGTGAGATGCTATAAAAATAAAATAGGAAACACACAACAAGCAGTAAAATACAATACAAAAAATTAGAGATATATCGAAATCACCAAGGGTGGTCTCCATGATAATCATGACTACATGATCTGTATTGTGCGCTTATATCCTAGGTACATTCATGAAAACACAAGAAATAAACCAAGTAACCTTATCTTACAACTACAGTGGTACGTTTGGGTACCCTACTGCAATGGAATCTCAAAAAGGGTGTCATATAAACCCAGTAAGCCCCCACCAATAGTGACTGAAGCATAATTCAGATTAGGCATTTAGAACAAACAGTGTTAATTTATATCAAAATTAAAGAAGCAATGTGAATAAATAAATAAATAAGTCATAATTTGGTTGTTTAATAACAATTGGTATACCATAATATCTTTTTCCTAATCCATAAATGTCTGACCTATAGTCAACATACACAAGGTATATACAGGTTATGTGATGAATAGACAACATTAAATATGTATCATATTATGTATTGAACCCAAGCATGTAATTTTTTCTATTATATACATCCAATAGATAATAAATTTACCCCAACAACATTTATTATGAAATTAAGTACCACAAGTAAATAAAAACATCATAGGCCCGTCTAAGGTGTACCTTAACAAGGAACCCATTTACCACACAAGGAATGCCATGAATTCTCATTTTCATCATAGTCCATCGAATATAATCCCTGAAGGTCCTTTTATGTATCACTCCTAACCTATTGTGAGACAATACCTATGATCCTGTACCTAATATCTCACATAGGGGACTGTGTCTCACCCATTACATGGTGTAACCATCTACCAACTGAGCCGATATGAGGTGTCTCCCCTGGGGATCTTATGAATCTCTTTCTATGGTAAGAAAGAAATGTGGTGAGCCCATCCTGACACACGAGTTTCACCCTTTACATAAACACAATCCATTATCCAAATATAATCACATGCACGATGGTCCTGTCCTTGGAATTCCATGTAAGGGAACCTCTGTATTTCTCACATTGTTCATAATTACATTAATTAATTTAAATTAAACAATACAAAAGGCCATGTAATTGATAATTCCATAATATAAAACAAGGATGTAATAATATGGACATGCCCATTTTCTATCCCATTAGAATTAAAAAGAGGTCACATTGATTAGAAAGTCACACCAAATAGTGAAAACATAAATAAATCCATGGAAACACCCCTAGGAAAAATCCATATAAGGAATAACACATATAACACTTTTTCCAATTGAATAAAACACACCTCGTCAATGGGTTTTATTATAAAACACAACATTGTTATTCAAACAATTCATTTAGTTCGTTTTTGGGTAATCCAAATTCATTACATGGCATAAGTAACCCACCTAAATGGTAATTTTAAAATAAGCGAGCATGAAAATTTAGTATATGATTTAAAATATCACACAATGGGTTAGATAACAAAGGAATAAAATGAATAAAAATGAAGATTGAAGGAACCTACAATAATGGGGTAGCTAGGGTTGGTGTCATGACCTATAAACATACTATTTAGGGTCTATAAACGTCATAAGGAAATCTAACCAACATAATTAAAATCATTTTTTTATTTTGAAGAGATGATGGGTATGTCTGGCAGGAAGCACAATAGTGAAATTTTTTAAAGCAGTTAAACATGGGGAAAAATATATTGACCACCTACATCATTCGTAAGATAACAAAAACATAAAATATCATGGATTTAACCGATTTGGTTTTAAATAAAGTGATGAAACGAATGAATCCCATGAAAATAGGGAGAATTATCTCTCACTAATATAGTGTAATAAATAGAGAAAGAACACAATTATTTGTAAGAGGAGTCTTGTACTAACTAGGGGGAATCTAACACACTTGAAATCAATGGAATCACAGGCCGAATGTGGGAGATAAAACCATACCAATAGGAGTAAGGGAGGAGCTTGATGAGAGAGGTGATACATGTGCGTGACAGGAGAAAGAATAGAGGAATAAAGAATTAAAGATGAAGGAGAAAATGAGAAATTCGCCACCTTAATGAGGCTCGTAGTTTTATTGCCTGGTTGTCCAAACTGTGTGCCAACCATGAATGGGATTCATCTGAAGGGATGGTATTTCATAGTTCATGGGCATGGTTTGATAAACAGTATAGAAACCATGTACTTATCCTCTTTCAAAAACTAACACCAAATAACACGACCATGTGGACCCTCTCAGATGGTTAGACCAATCCATGTGAGGCCTCAAGTACCACTGGATCTTCTGTATGGTATCTTTTAGGTGGTCACACCAGTTCAAACAAACTATGTGCCCCAATTAGCCTTATCCATTCTTTGTTTCCTAAGATCCAATTCTTATAAAACACAACAGACCACCTAATCGACCACACGGTACCTAAGACTTGCCTAAAAAACAAACCATTTAAATGTTCAAATTATTGGATTTACATTTAAAATATTGTTTTAAATAATGGAAAATACACCAAACAATAAAATTTAAAAAACATTGAATTTATCCGTTCAAAAAAAAACTGGATACTACAAAATCCCCAACTTAGAACTTCTCATCCTCGATAAACATTGGGGAAAAATGAAAACATCATATGACATACTAGGGATATGGTTTTCATCCAAATAGTCTTGTTTTATTTCCAATGACCACCCACCTCCAATCATCAATTAATAATAGGGAACATAAGCTATATGAATTTGAGTCAATTATTGATTTCTAAACATTATCCTCAACAGGATTCTTACCTGATATCGTCTATCATGAGACATAATCAATTCACTATCTCTTTATCTACTAATCCTATGGATGTCCCCACCATTGGTTCTGGAATATAAGGGAGAATTATGAGTCATGATATCTCCACCATCATAATTTTCCAATTCAACATGACCTTAGTTCTCTAAGGACTCTCTTGGAAATATATCCAAATTGACAAAATAGTTTATTCCCCATTGACCTCATTTATCTTAGTCAATCAAACCCTTACTTGAAAAGGCCTTAGCTAGAACTTTTATCAAACATGATTCATCCAAACAGTGTTCAAAAAATAGTTCTTTACTAACCATATTAATCATAATAGGAAATGTATAAGTCGAAAAACATTTAATCGACACTAAACAAAATTATCAGATTAGATGGACAACGTAACACAAACCAAAAAATGACACCTTCCTTCCATGAACATCCCGTTTTTCCTAAACATGGCCATTAATGCATGTAACTAGGTTCTGGTGACACCACAATCCAAACATCCATTTCATTTGTATATACTGGTACAAACATGGCTTTAAGGTGCTCATTCAAGGAGTTTCATACACTTTCATTTACACACGATACATCTATACAAGGACAAACATCAATGTACTAAAAACACCAGTTTACCCCAAAATATAATCCTCCGGGTGATCATATCAAGGAAGTAGCTGGTGTCCATGATTCCTTGAAAGGAGTTCGTACATGGTAACCCATGAATCACTCAGGACTAACCATGCCTCTATGAACAACCATGCTTCTGGAACTCAAATCTGATTGAGACATGTTAAAAATTACATATGATTTTAAATATAGTGTGGTGTATAAATTAAACTCTCTTAATATACCCTAATGATGTCATTGTAGTGGAAATTATCTTATATACCATGATAGTACAGTAATAGGATTTTAACAATTTTGTAAAGGACTCAGAACACTTCAAATAAAACAGAGAATAAGTGCTCGGTAAGGCTCTGAAACTTTCATAACCAACACCGCAAGGATAAGGAAATTCTAACCACCATAGGTTGAATTCCTTATAAGAGCTCATATACATCTTCTGATGCATCACCATCACTCATCCATGATGATTCTACCACCCAGGTTATCCTATTCATGCTCAAACATAACTATAGAAGTCTATCACTGACTTACGATGTTTACATAGGATGCATTCACCACCAAATATTCATCATTATGCTACCCCACAGGAATTGAAATGACTCAATACATACTGAAATGATAGTAATTCATAAAAAGGATGGCCATTTACAGATAGTAATCCTTGGATTTGTTCTTTCTATATGGAAGGACAAATATTACTCAGATTGACATGATTCTCTTTTCCATAGGAGTGTCCTTACCATATGATTTACTAAAAAAGAGAAATAATCACATGAAATGTGATCCATTGAACACTAATTGTTGATCCTAGACATAGATAACATTATTTTACCAAGCATTAACCTAAAAAGAGAAAGAAACTAGTCACTTAACTTTATGATTGAATATATTTTCCCTAGTTGTGTGGGTGATTTTCCTCCTAGCTAGCCTCCCATATATTTTGGTATTAGGAATATAATATAGAAAAATAACAAGTGTTTCAAAACACCCAATCTTCTTTAAAACATCATCCTAAGAATTGTGATGAGTTTGGATCATTAACACTTAGGTTACCTTTCCTAGAAGATGACCTGTAGTCAAAGTGTAGCAGATCAATATCAAAGGATCAATACTAAAATCAAATGTCCTTATGTACCATTTAGTAACTCTATGATACTGCTCATATAAAATTATATACACTAAGATCTCATGAGAATATAGAACACCACTTAAACTATCCATAGGCCAATCAGACTTATGCATCCCAGTATATAATATCCCATTAAAGAACTACACAGGAGTCACGTTATCTCGTATGACTGAAAAATAGGAAGATGATCTTGTGGGTCATCCAACACTGTAAAGGAATAATAATCAAGGTCACATGACTTAAAAAGCGGTTGACCATGACCTAGGTATTTATAACATTCTGGAACTAATAATTACATGATGATATCACCCATATCAAGGTTCAAAACATCAAGAAATGTCTTATCTAGACAAAGGATAATATTTTTATAAGACTAAGTGTCCTACAAGGGAAAACGACACTCGAACGATGCCTCATATTTGAAAATACTCATAAATATCTAGTAAGGGATTTAAGGATATTTGAGGACTCCCTACAACGGCCCATACCCTTATTGAGAAAAAACATAAAGTCCATAATTGATGTCACTCCTAAAAAACGTTACTAGGCATAAAGGCCAATTATTTATTTTCAGACTAATAAAGTAGAAGACAATAAAAAATGCTCACATTCCTTTTCAAGGAAGAACCCATAAATACATTTTAACTCCACTTAGACATGGTTTAAGGCCAAGAAATCCTAATAAGGTATCATTTTATGTCATTAAACCTAAATAAATCAAATTCATTAATCATTTTGAGGTTTTTGTTTGAAAAAATAACCTATCATAAGGAAAGAATCTATCCCTTTGTATGGATTTTTTTCACAAGGGAGAAAGACAAGTTATATTTAACTTCTTTCTAAACATTAATTATTAAGTTGGATTCAAATCCTAATTTGGTCATTGGTTTCAAAAAACAACCCATTTTAAAGATTATTTATTTATTTATAAGGTATCACAATTGTCTTAGTTAATGGAAATATCGATTTCTATCTATAGATGAAAGCACCCTTTAGGTTTCTTTGGGAAGTTTAATTTACTAATGCCCCATATAAGTATAACTAAAAAACAAATAAATGTCCATTATTAATAAAAAGGTACTAATAAAGAAATATTACATATTTCACTTATATATAAAACTATTTTAATGATTAAAGGCACTTTAATTAACCATCATCGCGTAAAAAAATATACCCCCATGGGGTTAAGAACTAAGAAATATCTAAGAAAATGAGACCTACTAGGGTTTTGTTAAGAAATTTTAAGTTCATCAAATAGAATCCTGAAAATTTTATACATTGTGATTTAAAACATCCATTATGGTTCATTTCATTAACACCATGCACCAACTGACCTACTTGGATCTAGTTATGCATTTTGAAATATAGACACATAGTTCATTAATCCCAAATAATAGAGGTATTTTAAATAATAAGCAAAAAAACTCATTGAAGGCGAATAATCATTTTATTTTACTCAACAAACTCTACTTATATAGGCCTCCAAAAGATGGTTCGGTTATATGGGTCGCCAATTCTCAATTTGTAATGTTCCCATACACTTTATAGATTTATGTAAGGATTCCATGTAACCAATACAAATTTATTTAGCTTTAATGAAATATTTAATAGTTTTTATATTTATACAATAGTATTTAAGAATATAATGTGAATATACTATGGTTTGTATGTATGGGTTACTAATTTTGAATTTATAAAGCGATTATACACTTTATAACTTTAAAATTAGACCCTATTTAACATAAATCAATACGTTTCATCACTCTCATCCAATGGTTCTTGGCACAAACAATTAAAGTTTGGTCTGTTAAATTAGATTTCTCCACCAATCTATATTGGGAAAGAACCACTTGGATTAATGTAGGAATTTATTTGACCCACCTTTATATTACAATTTTCGAGGCATGTTACCACATTAACAGAATTAAAGTAAACATATTGAATAACCACTAATGCCTAACAAGAGAATATTTAAGCTGAAGAAAATACCAAAACAAGGAATTTAAGTAAAATAATATTAATTAAAACCCCAATATGATACGTAGATAAAAATTATAAATAAATTACAATGTATGATAAATAAGTATGGATGACTACTATATAATAAGGACACACTCAACTAAGGAATAATAGAAAATCATTATAATTAGAAAAGAGAAGCATGCTTTCCTGGAAAAAGTTCTAAATTAAGAACCAATCATATTGTATATACAAGTATGATAAAATATACCTAGTCAGACCTAAATCTAAAAATCTATCTAATAATATGTAACATGGTATATAATAGAAAAGAAATCAAAACACAAGGAGACTCAAAAATTTCAAATATCAAAATAATGCGACCTACATGGAATAGAATATGAATTACATTTGAATCCATATCTTCTAATAATGATGCATGTAACATTATCCCCATTCAATACTAGGCCAGCGGTAAAATACTAGAATTTCATAAATCTGTAATCAATAGATGTTACACTATTTATTTAATTGGATATCATAATAAAATATAATAGAAAACAACATCAATAAAAATTACATCCCCGTACCCCTGGACATTTCCTCATGTGTGGGCTCATTACTCCCATGCATGGATATTTACCATGTGTCAACATGTTCCAGTGTCTTGTCTTCTAATCCGAAAACAGAAAGACAAAGGAAAAAAAGTTCTGATACCACTTTGGAACATCCAAACCAAACTGACTATTAAAAAAATATATAGACTTATCACCACATAGCCTTAAGTTTGCTTCCCCATATGCAAGAGGATGTCAACAAGAAGCAAGGATTTAATGGAAGAACGTTGGGGAGAATATGACCTCGTGATCAGAGAAGAAATGAGGTACAAGATATGATAAATCAATATAAAACATTGGATGAAATGTAATAAAATAAGAGAAAGTAGTGTAAGATAATGATAATAACTGAATAAAAGTATCCAACACCAAAATACTACAATGCATGCATTTCCATGAGATTATATGAAAATAAAATAAAATGGATACTAAAATAAGTGTAGTATTATTAAAAAATAAGAGATAAACCAAAATATCTATGGGTGATATCCATGAGAATCTTGAGTACTATCTCAATATTGTTCACCTAAATCCCTAGTAAAAGCATGACAGAAAAATAAATTAACTAAATAACATGATCTTGTAACCATATAGGTCTTTTCAGGTACCCCAGTGCAATGACAGACCGAACAGGGTGTCAGATTAACTTAGTAGGCCACCACCAACAATGTATAAAGTATAATTTATTTCATTATTATAAAATTTGTAGTAAACATGTATATCAAAATAAAAGTAGAAATGAGAATAAATAAATACCAAGTTCTGCTCATGTTCCTCAAGAACACCTACCCCGATCATACCTACTTCATCCTTCACAAAAAATGTTTGGCCCATAGTCATCTTGCATAAGGTAAATATATGGTAAGTGATGAATTAATGTCCTAAAATAAGTATCATGAGATAGACCAAAACCAAATGTTTGATTTGTCTTGGAAACCTCAGCCCTTGGATAATAAATATACCACAACAGCCGTTATTACAAATGTAATTACCATAAATAAATAATATAATCCTAGGCCTATTTGAGGTAAACATTGAAAAAAAACTCATGTACCACAATAGGAGCACCATGAATTTACACTATAACTGGTGTTTTTCCAATGTGATCCATGAAATCCTCACATGTATCACTCCTTGCCTATTGTGATACAATACCTCTGATCCTGTACATGGTATCTCATTAGAGGGTAAACATGGACCCACCAATCATAGGTCTATAACGGAACCACCTGTCATTGGTTTATCATGTAGCCACCTATCAAATTTCCAAATACCATTGTAAAAAAATAACACATGAAATATTGCTTAAAATCATTGGATATACCAATAACGACATAATTGACCCATGGAAAAGAAACAAATTCAATAATAATCTATTTGAAAAATGATTAACCCATGAAAAAGAAATGGGTTTCCTAAAAACCGCTTTGAAACATGAATAACCCATGGAAAGGAATTGAGTTACATAATAATCTTTTTCAAACATCAATAAACCATGGAAGGGAAATGGGATCCATAAAAATCTCCTTGAAACATTAATAACCCATTGAAAATAATCATTTTTTCGAAGGTAATGTTGCGGTCAAAGACGACGACACAATTTATTGAGAAGCAAGAAAGGAACAAAAAGAGTCTAAAAGATGGGATCTTATAAAAATCTTTTTCATAAATAGGGAGAATATCAACAAAAGTATCATTACTTCACATAATACTATGGTTGATTCCTTTATTGGCAATACCATTAGCAACCATGTTCGCCTCAGGATATGCATGAGTGATATGTATCTGATCCCTAGAAGAGAATCAAGGAAATTTGACCAATGTGTGGTAAGCGGCCAGGCTAGTTGAACAACCCCATTACAAATAACTTTCACAATAGTTGTATAATCAATCTTAATAGAAATTTTGTTCTGGACCATTTTCTTAACAAAGTCAAAAACATGAATCATAGCTATCGTTTCCACTTTTAGAAAGAGGCGATACCACATCTTCGAAAGAAACAACCATGACAATGAACAAGAATGTCTCTGAATATATAACCATGGCCCATAGGTCCCAAATTTCCTTTTTTAAGCTCCCTAAACATTAATTTTGATCCATCCCAGATGAGGGGCTTTCCAGAACACCATAAAGTATTGCCTCGGGTGTATCTAGAGACCTTCAATCCTAAGACGATGATGGATCACAAAGTCTCTCAATATGGGTTCCATAAAAATCTCATTAAAACATTAATATCCATAAAAAAGAATTGGTTTTAATGAAAATATATTTTAAACATGATTAACCCATGGAAAAGAATTTTTTTCAATAAATATCTCTTTGAAACCTGATTAACCCTTGGAAAATAAATGTGTTTTATAATATCCCTTTTGAAAAATGAATAACCCATGGAAAGGTAATGGGTTCCATAAAAATATCATTGAAAAAATGTTAATACATATAGAAAATAATAAGGATGATATTAATAACAAATATCCCTAGGGGAAGGTAAGTATCACCATGATTAAATATGAATTTAAATTCCTATAAAGGGTAATTAAAATAATTTATTAGGAAAATAATCTTTAAACATTTCAAAGGGTCTCATACCACTTTCACAATTTTGAATCATAATATTAAGGAATGAATAAAATTAAATAAAACATAGATTATAATGATAATAGAGATATTAATGATATATAATGTCAAAGAAGAGGTATATACACCTCATAAAAGAAGATATTTGTATGACATAACAAATGTCACAATGAAGGCTGATTTTGACAAAAAAACTATTACTGTTTTGGTAACTTTGAAAAAGTAAACCCTATGAAAGAGATATCATTAAAAGGATATGTAAAACTCCACAAGTTTATGGATAATAATTATAAAATACATTCAAGTTAATTATATACACCACAAAACAAAAATAAGTGGTGAACATGGAATAAGTCTCATAGAAATAAAAGTGAGACTAGATATCCCCTTATAAATGTAGTAACATCTGAATCAAAAACCCAAAAATTAATTATCATAAAATTTAATATTAATATACAATTAATATATAATAATTTATGATATAATATATCATATTTGGGATTATATACAACACATTAAATAAATAAGTGTTTGTTATGACATATTCCACGTGAAAGTAAAAGTGAGACAAGAATCCCTTACATTGAGTCTGATTTGTCATGATTTTCTTATATCTTCCTGAATAATAAACTTATGTTAATTATTTATTTTATTCAATAACATTTACAGTTTTATTACCACTTTTTAGTGATTTATAAAAAATTTATATACAATTATAAAATAAATATTTTTTGAGTCAGATGGTAGGACCATATTCGGCTTATGTGTCAAAACTGACATTGATATGTAGAATATTGTCAAAGTAGCCATTATATAAACATATCTAGAATAATTATCCTGAAATAATTATCATATTTATATATCAATTATACTTTAAAAAAAAATAATGAAATATGTTTATGGAAAATGAATCAACGTTACAATCACAGAGACGGTAAATTGTACGTACGTATGAGCCACATTGTCATTTTTCAATGATCATTATGAAAAGAAGATAAGTAACATTTAATGATTATATAATGATAATAATTTTTTAAATACATTTTTATTTAAAAATATATAATTAAATATATAATTCAGGTGATGTAAAATGAATCACATCGCGTCGAGGAGGCTGTAGTCCACACATCCACATATGACATTATAACTTTTTTACTGTGTGGAAAGATTTTAAAAATGAAATATCAATTATATAAAAAGGTAAATATTTCATTATTATCATATATATTTAAGTAATTTCACATATTTTTAATTTAAACCATCATTAATAAATTCCATGTAATACATGAACACATCAAATCACTTTGAGGAGGCGATAGTCCACACGCCCACAAACAATGTTATCGTGTTGACACAAAATAGAAATCATTAAGGACTATTTTATATAAAAATTATAATAGTATTAATAAGACCAATATCATATATATCATATAAATATAATTTTTCATCATAATTTCCAACCATGAGTGTTGGTAATGGAAGAACTAATGACATCATTTCATAAGGTTGGAGTCTAACGTACACAATATCAGTAATTGTTTTACCCATTTAATGGTAGTGTGTGTAAGTTTAGATATATAAAATTAACCTAAAAACATATTAGAATATTTTTGATTATATATTTATAATATAATCATGTAATAATAAGAATCTATTGGGTGGGAAAAAAAATAAAATATAAATGCATGTTAAACAATGTTACCTCTTTTTGTGTAACTCATTTTGGTATTAAGAAAAGGGATTCCTTGGTTATATTTAAGATAAAATTGAGAACTCTAGTGTAATAGGATGGATGTTGGTACTTTATTTGAGATGTTTTTGAATGATAAAAATGTTATTATAGGTACAAATAAATGGGGAGGGTGAATTCCTTTTTATAGTGGGGGAGTGTAATTATTGTAAATATAAAACGGTAAACACTATTGAGAGGTATCCCTTACATAATGGGCCTAAAATAATGATCGAAATTCTATAAAAAAGGTACATTATTGAATATATCTCATAAAATGGGTTTTGGATATGTTTATAGGTCATTTGGACCCTTCAGATTAATGTTTATCCACTAAGTAAACTCATTTCTACATTAATCATTGTAATTAATATTATCTTCATCCATGAATACATTTTATCAAGAATATAGTCAACATAATTATAAATTATAAATTATTCTAACTCAAAATATGGAATAAAATTTTCCAAATACCATTAAGAGAAGTGGATGAAATTAATTTAAAATTAATCATGTATACAGGACGACAATGAGGGTTTTTAAAGTTAATATGTCCATCAATTTGATATGTTTTTATGTATAATTTCTATATGAAATTGATTCCATTGACCTAAATCAGTTTTAAATTGTATAAAAATACCAAATTATACTTTGAAACCAATTTTTAACATATGTTATCAATATAAAAAAATTAGACAAAAATGCATGTTTAAACTAAAATTCACCATTATTCACAATTCATTAAAAAAAAGGTTATAATAAAAATAATATAAATTCAACCAAAGTAAATTTTGGTATTTTTATTTTAAAAATAATGTTTATTTTTTCAAATAAAAACTATAAATTTATTATAAATTATATTTAAAATAGGTGCTCCAATAAAATTTTGTAAAACTGCCCTTAAAAATTATACAAATTTTTATATATAATATTGGATTTATTATTATCATAACCCTATAAAAAATTTTATATGAATTTAAATCAATTTTAATAAAAATATAAAATTTAGATATCATTATTAAAATTCAATAGTAGATATATATTTAATTTACTAAGATAAAATTCATTTGTGTGTATAAAAATAATATCTCATAGAAACACATCATTTATATTCAATTAGTTTTTATTTTTATTTCTATATAATTAGTCTCAAAGGATATAGTGTATAAATATGTTTAAATCATATATTAATAATCTAGTTAATAATAATAATTCTTTCCACTCTAATTTCTAGGTGATAAATATTGTGTAAAATAAATAATATTAATGTATGTTATTGTATGGTAAGACTCAACCTTACATGTAACACTATCATCATTGAAACCTGAGGTTGAGTGTAATGAATAATAAAATATATGTTTCATGTGATTCAAACTAAACTATTTACTTTGTATAACAAAATATATTAAATAATTTTAATTATTATATTTTATAAAATCATGGGATATTACATCCTACCCCCTTAAAATGAATTTCACCCTCATAATTTTTCTTGGTTATAAATAGATTACAATTTTTAGAATTCCTTAATTGATACCCACATCACAAAAAGTATTAATATAACATCCTATTAAAAAATTAATGTAAAAAACATAAAGGTCTCTGGAGGTTACAAATTTCTAGGATTTCACCGAGGGAGGACTTAGGTGGGAATAGAAGAAAAACATAAATAAATATAGAGAGTGATTGAGGTAATTAATAAAAAAATGAATGATCAATGGGAATTAAATTTCCTAAAAAAATAAATATATGATGATAAAAAAGACATCATTTCCCCATAATTGAATGTACTTGGATAATACTTTTTTTTCAATATCCTTTTCTTAGAGTTAACGAATTCTCTTACCATCTAGACTAATAAAAAAGGAATTTACTTACATGATGAGTATAATTTCATAATCTAGTCAATTTCAACCAAAATCTTGTCTTTTTCTGCAAATTATGAGTATTGAAGATAAAATTTTAAATACCACATAACCATAAAAGGGATAAGCTATTCCAGCTCTCATTAGAAATTAACAAAACCCAAATTGGTTAGAAAATGGTAAAATAATTCCCAAAATGAGTAAACCCTAAAATTATAATTAATTCATAAAAATTAATTAGTATTACAAAAATTTCAAACTATATCATTCTATTAAAAATATCCTTAAATTTTTAAACCATTTACCTATTTGGATCAAAAACCAATGATTTGATGGATTTGATCATATATTCTTCTAAGATTAATCAACCATTACTTCTAAAATAAAAAACAATGTGTCTCTAAAATAAACCTAATATGGACTAATAAAAATAACATGTTAATAAGAACATTATTTAGGCCAATGGTAGTGTTCATAACCCTTATTTTCCTTTGATCATGGGATCAAGCCCCACTGCCAAGCTAGAAGCAACGGGTTGTCCCTCCTCATACATGTTATCCCATTTTTTATTTAATCTAGAAAAATAATTCCTCCAAAAATACACTTCATTTTGGTCCTTGGTATTTAGAATACCTCAACCAAAAACATCTCTAAAAATTTCATTAAAACCCTCAATATTTTTACTACATAAAACCCTTGAATATGGTTTCTATGACTTGGAACTTATGATCAAAATTATGGTTATAGTCCCATAATGGTATACATAATTCTTAATATAAACTCATATAAAAACATCCTAATCTCTAATGTTATCTAAACAGCCTTTGATACCAACTATAACATCCCAGAACCCACACTCCTAGATCCTATGCTGAAATATGTAACCTTAGATTTCTAGCTTTGACATCAATAATTATGACCCATGTTTTTATCTAAACCCTGAAATATCAATGGAAAAATTGTATCACATACATTCTAGAGGACCATTTATGTCTAAATATTTATAAATAAACGACACACTCTTAAAAAAAACTACTGAAATCAACATGGATTCATAACGAAATAGTTTGTAAACATGAACATCACCTCACATTAATACCATTTTTTATTATTTCACAGTAATTCTATAATATGATACTTTTAATATCTTTTATAGAAATAAATCAATTAACATAATTATTTGAAACCTAGTAAACATAATAATGGTGATCTCAAATGCTCAGTAAGGGTAAATATAAAAATTAACAATTAACTCTCATAAATTATCATAAGTGTGTATAAAGGCATGATGACATAATCAAAGTGAATGATTGAATCATAAATTCATTAATACCCATTAATACATAGAACAAAAAATATGAAAACATAGAAAATTAAAGAGACATAATAATAAATAATCTTGTTCTCTGTGATATCAAACTTGATTATTAATAAAATTTTGAATTCATATTAAGAATAGAAAACCCATTATGGTATATTAGAACATAATTATAAATTCAACTCTTATAAATTGAATAACCATGTAGTAACCTTCCATACATGTATGTTTTACAAATGGAATGTGCATACGGCTAACTTCCATAAACAATTAATTAGAGTTCTATAACGAACACACCCACCTTTGGTTTGTTAAGGAACCATTTACCAATGGTTTATTGTGTAACCATCCAAAAAATTTACATGTTGCATTAAAAAATAATACCACATGAAATATTTGACGAACTCATTGGATAAAAAATAACCCCTTAAATACCCCATGGAAAAGAAATATATTCAATAATAATCTCTTTGAAATATGATTAACCTGTGGAAATGAAATGGGTTCCATAATAATATCATTGAAAGATGAATAACCCATGCAAATGATTTGGTTTCCATGATAATCTCTTTGAAACATGAATAACTCATGGAAAAGAAATGGATTACATTATAATCTATTTTAAACATGAATAACCCATTGAAATGAATGGGTTCAGTGACAATATTTTTAAAACATGAATAAATTAGGGAAAGGAAATGGAATCATTAACAGTATCATTGAAACATATAGATAAGAAATTGGTTCGATGATAGTATCATAGAAACAAGTTTAACCCCTGAAAAAGAAAATTGGTTCAATAAAAATATCATTGAAACATGACTAACCCATGGAAAAGAAACAAATTTCATAAAAATATCTTTGGAACATGAATAACCCATGGAATGAAAATGGGTTCCATAAAAATATCTCTGAAACAATATTAATTCTTTTAGAAAAGAATGATTAAATTATAAATATAAATTATCCCCAGTGTATGATAACTAATATCTAACATTTTTTTATGTTGATGAATGGAAATTCCCTTAAAAGGTCCTTAAAATCATTCAGGTGGAAAATAATCACTAAATATTCTAAATCATCTCATCAACTTTGAAACATTTGAATTGTAATAAACATGAAGGAATAATATTAAATAAAACATAAAATATCTTATGAATAGGTAGATTAAAGATATATCATTTCAAAGGATAATTATACAGACCTAAAAATTAAGATAGGTGTACAAAATAACAAACATCTCAAAGAAGGAAAATTATGACGATAATGCATTACCTCTTTGGTAAATTTGAAAACATAAAACCATGAATGAGATATCTTCAAATATTTATGTAAAACTTTATATGTTTAAGGATATAAATCATAAAATACATTCATGGGAAATATATACACATAAAAAATATGAATAAGTGCTGAATATGGAATAAGTCTCAGAAAAATAAAATTGATTCTATAAATCCCCTTACAACTTTAGTACTATATAAATTAGAAACATTAAAAGTAATAATCAAAAGATAAAACAAATAAATACCAAAATTTTGAAACAATTAATTATATAATATATAAAAATGGGTATTAGATACACCAAAAAATTGGTTATTGTGATGTATGCCTCATGAAAGTACAAATGAGACAGGAATCTCTTTCTTTGCATCTAATTTGTCATGCATGTCTACTATATTCCTAAATAATAAATGAAATTTAATTATTTTTATACTTAATAAGATTTTTAATATTTATTATCACTTTTTTTCACATAAAATTTAGTTTTATAAAATTACATAATCCCTAATGTTTTAGTCAGAAATTTTTACAATATTCAGCCTATGTGTCAAAACTGACTTTGATAGGTCATCTAGGGTCAAAGGGGTCATTATATAAACATATATAAAATTAAAATAAGAACATATTGATAATATTAATTTCAAAACTATACTTTTTATATAAATAACGAATGATGGTTATGAAAATTGAACCAATGTTACAATCACAGAGATAGTAGTTCATACATATGCATGAATAACATTCCCATTTTTGTATGGTCATTATAGAAAGAATATAAATAAACAATAATACTTCAATAATTATAATTATATCATTAATAAAATTTTATTTAGTCATATATTCCTATATATTAATTTAATGTGATATAAAAGGAATCACATCACGTCGGGGAGGTGGTAGTCCACACGTCCACGAATGATGTTATCACTTTTTTAGTGTGTCAAATGGTGTTACTGAAAATGAAATATTATATTTACAAAAAAGGTAATTATGTCATTAATGTCATATATAATTCATATCTATAAAATATTTATAATTATACCCATATTTAATACATTCCATGTAATACATGAACATGTCACATCGATTGGATGAGTTGGTAGTCCAAACATCCTCAAAGGATGTTATTGTATTTACACAAAATGGAAAGAATGATGGTATGTGTTATATATAATTTAAATAAGTTCTCATAAAACATAAAAATACATATTTATCATGTAAAAATAGAATTTCCATCATAATTTTCAACCATGATAGGTGGTAAAGTAATAGTGAACAAACATCATTTCATATTGTATTAGTCTGTCGTACACACGAACGGTAATTTAGTAACACATTTGATGGAAGTGTGTCTCGGTTTATGCCTAAAACATAAAATAAAAACACCTCAGTATATTTATTAAACTTTTTAATTTATATAATAATAATAAAATAATAAATTTATTGTTGTATAAATAAATAAAATATAAATTCACGTTGAAGAATGTTACCTCATTTTCGATTAACTCATTTCTGTTTTCACCAAAGGAATTCTTTGGTTGGATTTATGCTAAAATATTTGACTCTAGGGGGATAGGAGGTATGTTAAGAGATTATTTATTCAGGGTTTTTAGGATACAATGGTATTGAGATGTATGATGAACTTTGTATGGTAAAAGACTTTTATAGTGGTGGGGGAGTGTCTTTGTTATAACTACAAATAGATAAACACTATTTAGGGGTCCCAATTACATGATGAGCCTCAAATAATGATACCAATTCAATATGAGAGGTGATATGTTCGATTAAATTCCATAAAATGGTTATTTGGACATATTTATAGGATATTTTATTCCTTAAGATTAATGTTTAACAACAAAGTAAACTCATATGTTCAGTAATCACCATAATTAAATTTAATTTCTTTCACTAATATTATTGGTCCTAAACTAAGTTAGACATATTAGAAATTAGAAATTATAATGATTAAAATAGTTAATCCATTTTTAAAAATTACAATCATATATATGGTTGAAATTAATTTTAAATTAATCCCACATGTAGGATGATAAAGCGGGTTTTAAAACTGAATATGTCCAAAACTCTGTTATGTTTTTATATACAATTTTATTTTAAAATTAATAAAAATATCCTAAATATGATTAATGTATATAAAATATATATAATTATAATTTATAACCAATTAAAAACATAATTTAAAAATATAAACATATCAGAAGAGAATACATTTTTGATCTAAATTTTTGTATTATTCAGTATTAATCAAAATAAGAAATCTCATAAAAATAAAAAAAAATCACCCAAATTAAATTTTGATATTTCTCATTATAAAATGACTTTTAAATATTTAAATTAAAATTATAATGGTTTCAAATGTAATATTAAGGATATGTTCTCCATTAGAAGGTGGTAAAACTGCCATTTAAAAATATTCATCTTTTTATGATTAAAATTGGATTTATTTTTATCTTAACCCAATCAAACATATTGGATGAATTTTCAAATTCTTGATTAAAAATATAAATTTTGAGTTGGGAAAAATTTTACAGAGAACCCTCATCTAGGTGGGTCTATTTTAGCCCAATGGTTGATTATGGTGGGTTCAGTTCATGCAAAATCATTAGCATTATGTCATCATTATCGTTCTTAATGGAAACTCCCAACAATTCCCCCATCTTTAAATATTTACAGTCCTGATTTCCAATGGTTGGTGGTCACCTGGGGTTTTATTCCCAATGAATCTTAGGTACTCTTAATGGGTGATAGTATTGGAGGTCGGGATTATTACACCCTTTTGAGAGGAGTTGTTGCCTACTCTGAGACCATCTTTTAGATTTAAGAAATTTTCATGAATCTCTTCCTAAAATCGATATGGGAACGATTACTGTAAAAAATATTTTTTGTTATTTCACTTTTGTGTGAAGAAGGAGGTTATCTTATTAGTGAATCAATCTATATGTAGTAGAGCTTCTTCGTCTGTTTCCTAGTAACAACCTTCTGATAATGTGATGAAGCCACATTATGAGACACATAGGAATTTGATTCCATATAGGGAGGTGGTTATTATTACAAGAGGGTATTTAACCATTAAGATCATTAAAACATATAGTGTTTATTATTGTAATCAGAACCCATGTATTTCATTAAAACCCATGTAGTTTAATTTCATACGGAAAGAAAATATGTATGTGCATTTAGGCACCACATATTTGAGCTTGGGATTTCAGGAGATGTCCAACATATCATTTTTGTAACACGAATTTGTGTTATCATAAATTAATCATTAACTTAGAATTGGACGCAGGGTAGATTTACTCTTATGGTTTAGGTTAATATCATCATGAACATCAGGGCTTACACACAAAGATTCACATGGATGGTGGAGATTCATGATGATGATGATGTCTTTATTGTGACTCTCTAAGCCCACGTGACCTATGCTCGGTGTGAGAAAAAAGTGATAGAAATTGATCAGCCCCATTTTAATATGAGTGTGGGTATTATGTATTATGATTGAATTTGGGATGTTTAATATGGTGCTCGGACCTCGGGGAGGTGTCCTACAAATCCGGGTTATGGAAGGAATCAAAGTCACTATAGTTTAGTTGAATTGGGTATTACACACTGATGTTTCCCTTATGAAGGGTATGATTACTTCCACTCCCTAACACCATGTGATCCATGCACATTGTGAGAAAAAATGTATACATATAAACACTATTATTACTTATTGATGTGGGAATTATGATATAGAGACCCTGGTTTTTCTTAAATTACTATTACATCATTTTGAAGATAAATAATATAATGGTGTTACAAAACCAGGATCCGATGGTTTAGTGTCTTGGAAAAATTAAAAAACTACATAACTTATATATAAACACTTATTTAATTCCTTATTTTCTAGCTTCTTATTAACCATTGTGCTTCCCTTTTTACATGTATTCACCTAAGGATATACATCAAAAGAAAGGCTGAGATAAAAGCCTAGTAAGAGGATAAATAAGAACACAAATCAATATAACAATGGGTGTGCATAATAATAATCATCATAAAATCATAATAGGATCATAATAATTATAATATTTATAGTAATCATTAGATAAAGTCATGTAATTTAAAAATTCATAAACATGGAACATCATGTATTAGTGGTCAAATACCACACATAGTTGTGGAAAAAACGAACATCATGTTCATGCATAACATATGTGCACAATCCTAAAATCAGAAACATTATGAACAACTATAGAATCATGTTCACACATATTTTACATTATATCATTACATTCATCACTTTACCAAATTCAATGTTGTGGTATATAATTTTGGGCCAACCCATCGCATCATAATATTAACATAATCAATCAAGGAACATAGAACGTATATCAACCATAGAGATAAAATATTCCATGGTAAAGAAATTGGTTTCCTGATAATTTCATAAGAATACAATCATGAATAAGCTTTGGGGTTACCAAAATAAAAAAGTTAATAACATTCTTGTTATAATAATCATTAACCTTGCATGAAGAATAAATAATTTCAAGAGATATAAAATATGTGTTTTTTAGAAAGAAGAGTTATTTTGGAAAAATTTAATTTGTCACAAAATTATATTGGAAGAATGTATATACTATAAAACATAAGTTAAGAATAAATAAATTATTTTTTTAATAATATTAAAATAACATTAACACTAAAATTTGGCATGGAAGAGGAATAAACCAAAGAATGGAAATTGAGTTTGAGAATCCCTTTACCTTATGTCTAAACACTTTTTTTACATTAAAGTTCAAGATAATCAAATTATATTAATTAATTAACAAATAAATAACATATTTTTCATATATTTTATTCATTTTAATTTCATTATGTTCATTTATGTCCATTTGGTGGATTTATAGGGTTTAATTTCACTACTCAGAGGTGTTGGTTTTCTTGGTTTTAATGATTGGTTAGCTTGAATACATATATGGAATTTTGTGTAAAATGATGATAATTTTCAAGAATTTATATCATATGTTATTAATTTAATTTTAAAAGTTTAAATGGTGTTATATATATATTTCCAGATAGTAATATAAATCATTAGATATAATGTTAATGATAATTGTTTAGAATTATTTTGGTGGTTTTCAATCAAAATGAACTCGTTTTGTTTTATTCTTTAATAATTTTTTTATATATTTTATTTAAAGAACATAAAAAGCACTATAAAATAAATTTTAAAATATTTTTCAACCATTATAATGTTTCTATGACCATCCTCGATGGCGGTATTGGAAAATGAGAGTGCATCATCCTTGATGGTAGTAAATCGGCACATCATAGATGTTGTCTTCCTCTTAGAATAAATGGGTGAGGAAAATGGGTTTAATGAAGGACTATTAGATTAACATAATCTAATTATATTATATTTAATATAATTAATTTTTCATGAAACTTAGATAATTTTTTATGAGGATATAATAAGAAAAGGAAATAAATTACAATGGAATTAATTAAAAAGAAAGATGATTTTACCCCTTGAATTCTCTTTCTTGAGAACTCCCTTAGAGAGATTGGTTTTGTCTTTTGTTAATAAAAACGGCTCATGAAAGTGGGGAAGGGGATTGGGAAGAGGATTGGGCCAAAGTTGGGCATGATTCAAGGATGTGGAGTTGCGAGGATAATAGGTGGAGAGGTGTGGTATTTATAGGGGAGATGAGTGTTTTCTCATTATTTTATCCATTACTTTATTATTTTGGATCAATTCTATGACTAATATAAAAATAATCACTAAATATATTAAAATAATTAATGATAGATTGAGATTTAGTTCTTACAACATCCTTACATCAACAATGACTAAAATATTCATGTATTTAGTTTTTATCGTACATTATCATATTTTATTATTCACCAAAAATTAAAGTATTTTAGAAAAATATAAAAAAATAAGTCTGAATTTATATTGATATGTAGAATTAAAAAAAAAATCTCTATTATGAAAAAAAATTCTCTAAATCAGAAATTTAATTTTTAATTTAATTCATTATTATCTTAGAAAATAACGATATTTAAATGTAACTAATTTTATAACAATTTGATAAACTCGTTAAGATCTCATAAAATTATATTATAATCAAAAGAAAATAAAATGTTAATTTATGAATATAATTTATTAAAATATAATTTCATTAAAACTATTTTATTTATTAAAAAACAAAAACAATTATGTTTTATAAAAATACCAACACTTAATTAATATTTAAAAAAAATATTTACTTTTACTATGATATAATTATATCATTTATCATTTATAAGATACTCAAATTTTATTTACTATTTCACTGGTTAAGTTACAATTATATGGGTTTCATTACTATCTATAATGGTCACATTACTATTCCAAAGTTCATGTCACTATTCCATCTGTCTAGGTTCCTTAATTTCTAGAAATACCTCTTATTTCATTCATTATTCATTTATGAAGTTAATATCGTGTTGTCAAAGTGATTTTGTTTTTATTATACTACATTAAATAGTTATAATAAGGGAATTTTAGTTGATAAAATTTTTGGGTTGTTAAATTCTTTCCCCCTTAGGAAATTTTACCCTTGAAATTTCCTTTTACATAAATAGGGGAGGGTATTTCTCCTTCATTGTTTACTTCATCTCTCATGTTTCCTCTTCATAATTATGGTTACACTATATTACTTTGATTAGGTGATTATTATTTTTGAATAGAACATTATCTCTATTGTCCATGATCGTCACTGATTACACCTCATAATAACGATCACTTTCAAACTATATCACCTTTGGATTCAGTACATGTGAGGGATTTGGTATGTACTTTCTCAAGAGGGATAGATGGAATGCATTTTTAACTTGAGGCATATTATTAGGATATTCCATTCGATAGGACAAAACTCTTACATGATCAAGAATATCTAAGGGTATTATGCACCATATACTCATCTTTCCATTCATCCCAAATCTCATAACCCTCTTCCATGGAGATACAAAGAGGATTACCATGTACTCCAACCTCAATCTAGATGTCCCATCGATTTTCTTCTGTGTAGATTTTCTGTCTACTTTGGGCTTCCCTGATGTGATGTTTTATGGTTCTCACCTTATCTTCCATTTCATTAACCATTTTAGGTTCTAACATCTAATGTTCACTGACTTCATCCCATCATGTTGGCATTCTGTACCTTTTCTCATAAAGGGATTCTTATAGAGCCATTTGGATGCTCGAGTAGAAACTATAAATGTAAGAGAACTCATCTAGAGGAAGATGTTAATCCCATTTTTCTTTTAGGTCCATATAATATTCCCTCAACATGTATTCTGGTATCTAAATAGTTCATTCATACTGGCCCTCATTTTGAGGATGATAGGTCATGTTGAAGCTCAACTCATTATTTAGAGCATGTTCGAGACTTTTTTAGAACATGGAGGTGAATCGTAGATCTCAATCAGATATAATTGATTTTTTTCTCCATGAATCCTTTCCACTTCAATTATATAAATTTGTGCAAGTTTATCTAGTGGTACGTCCTCTCAAATTACGATAAATTGAGTTGTATTGTAAGACGATCCATAATGACCCATATATTATTATTCCCTATGGTTTTCATTGGAAGTCCAATGACAATGTCTAAGGTAATATATATTCATCCTTAAAATGCTGAAAAATTGGGAACATTGATGTATATTAAATGATCTCCTTCTTCATACTGTCGCACCAATAGTGATCTCAGAGATCTCGTCACATATTTTTGTTTCCTGGATGAATAGAGAAGGTTGATCTATGTTCATCATCCAGAAGTTTCAACATTATATCTGGATTGGATAGTACACATAACTGGGACCCAAATATTAATTCTATATCATCATCATTTTTTATATCTCAGGGTTTCCCCTTTTTATAGGTTCCACCTTTATCTAAGTTTCCCTCATCATTTCTTTGAGCATCCATTATTTTCTCTATAAGGGATTCTTGAGAAATAATTTGAGAAAATATTGATGATATTACTTCTATAATGATTCCCATTTCCATCATTTTCAAGTCAAAAAATATTTCATCCTTCTCAATTATCATCATTGATAAAGAAGAAACATCCATTCTACCTAGAGCACGTGGCACCATATTTAAATTATTTGGATGGTAATGGATTGAGAAGTAATAATACTTGATGAGTTATTACCATCTTTTTTAGATTATGTTAATCTCCATCTATGTGAATATATATATTTTTATTTTATCATCAAAATGTATCTCACACTTCTCACTAAAGAGATAATGCCATCAGATTTTTAGCATGATGATCATAAGTGCCAACTTATGATCATGCATAGGATAGATTTTGTCATGCGTTTTAAACTTTTGTGAGTCTTATGGTATTACTTTATCATTTTCCATCATTTAACAGCCTAATCCGTTCTTTGATGCATCGTTGTATACCACAAAGAGTTCCCTACTTGTTAGAAGTGTGAGTACATGGACAATGTTAAGCGTCTTTTTTAACTATTTGAATAAATCTTCACATTCACCAGTAATGACAAACGTTTCCCCATTTTTAGTCAACATAGTTAATGGGTATTAAAATCATGATATATTCTTCAAAAAAATCTGTTAATACTCAGTTAGGCCTAGGAAAATGTGGATATTCATTAGAGATGTTGTCTAGGGAACTCTTTGATTGCCTTTGTCTTATATGGAACCATATATATTCCTAATCTGGTGATAACATGACCTAATAATGATACTTCCTCCATCCAGAACTATCATTTACTATAATTTACATAATATCTATCCCTTTTCAAATCCTTTGTATTTTTTTTGAAATTGTCCTCATTTTCCCCTTGCTCTTGTAGTATATCAGAATATCATCAATAAAGACTATGAAAAATTTGTCAAGGAAATCTCTAATGACTCTATTAATTAATCCCATTAATATTTATGTAGGATTAGTGAGACTTAAAGTAATCACTATGAGCTTATTGTTTCCATACCTCAATCAAATGGAAGTCATGGGAATATCTTCCAGCCTCACCATTAGTTGTTGATATCCCAAACGAATATCTGCCTTAGATTAATACTTGACCCCACACAGTTGATTGAACAATTCTTTTATCCATGGGAGGGGATACATGTTATTTATCCTGATTTTGTTAATCCCATGATTATTAGTGTAAAGGTGCATTGATCCATCCTTCTTGTTTAATAATATAACTGGTTTAACCCATGGTTTGGCACTACGTCATATAAAACCCTTGTCCAGATTATCTTCTAACTTCATCTTCAATTCCTCTAACTCAATGGTGTCCATTCTATAAGGTGTCTTCGATATAGTAGACATTCATAAATAATTTCAATTGAAAAACCAACCACTAGGTTTGGAGGAATATACAGAAATTTATTAGGTAACACATTAGGGTAGTCTTCCATAAAGAGCATGTCTCCGATCATTATTCTTTCCTTTATACCAATCATTCAAGCTAGATATTCTTGCTCATAATAGAATAATATCCACTCTTGAGGTGAATATTCTGAAATGGATTCATCTTCCTCCTTACCCTTCTACAAAATTAAAGGATTCCTTGGGGCTTCAAAAGTGATCTCTCTTTTCTGATAGTTGATGTTGTATTTGTAAAAAGATAGCCAATGTATGACCAATATAGCATCAAACACCATCGAAGGAAGTAATACTATATTTGTCGGGAGGTTCAGTCTATAAACATTAATTGTGGAGGAGTTTCATACTTTGGATTTAATAATTTCCGCATTTTCTATTCCCATAGATAACTCAACTACTATATTTTGAGGGGGTGTTTTATTAGTTGTACTAAACTTCCATGATATGATATAATGTGTAGAACTGGAAACAAATAGTAAATTTTCTATTCTTGAATGAATAACCATCATACCAATAACCACATCACTATTATGTTCTACCTTGGAAAAAGTGTTAGAATAAGTGTTCCCTTGATCCTTTGGATTTAATGGCTACTAATGATGATTACCCTTGAAGAATCGAGGTATAGTTCACTGGGTTTTATAGTTCCCTTTGTCCCTATAGTTGAATAATTTAACTATATGTTATTCTATCTATTATTCCACCACATTTTTCATCTTTATCATGTCTATTTAACATTTATGAGCTTGGTGGACTTCTCTCCCACACTTGATTCATTTCGTCATCCTTATTGAAAATTCCTATGATGCTTCTTTCTAAATTTTTGATATGTGAGTGGTTGAGTTTTCATTAAAACATTATCTTTAGATCCCCCAACATGAAACTCCATCTTTCATTTCTTATCACTATAGCCCTGTTACCACTATCCAGACTCCATATCCACTTTGGGATCGAATCAAACAATTTCTATATATATACCAAAGTATCTAATTTCAAGAGATATTCGAAAGTGTGGTTTAAAACCACCAAAGAATCTATCTACGTTCATATCATTTATGATAAAAAAACATAAGGCATACCAAGATGTAATTTTGAAATTTTATTTTCATTCCAGGAATGATTCATCATCCTTTTTCTTAAGATTTAATAATTGTCTCTCTATTTTGTTCTAATGTTTGCAAGGGAAATAATTTTTAAGAAATAGGTCATTAATGTCTTCACACTCGGTCTCTTCAATTTAATCATTTTCCTAGGTGTTCTTAATCAATACCCACCACTGATTGGCCACTACACTTAAATGATAAATGGACAGAGTCACCTTCCCTATCTTACAATAGTTTAGCACAAAAAGTTCTTTTCTGTTGAGATGACCCACTGTTATATGACTAGTGGGTGAGAATATCCACTAAATGTCATTGGTCATTGTTTGGTAAATGAATCTATATCTATTTCCCCCCTCTTGGGAGAAGTAGGATGTTCCACATTATTCAGTTTATTATTCATTGTCTAAGATAACTGGGTATGAATCACCCTGAATTTTTTTACTACACAACCAAAACCATTGGGGATGTCATTCAGTCAATCGTTATGTTATCCCAAACAAGGGTTATTGACATGGTTTCTCCTGGTTACCACTATTATTTTAAAAAAATGTATATGAATCATAATTAAACAATTAATGGATAAGTAATTTTATTCCTTTGTGAAATTAACTCTAAAGTCGTATCTTGTGGGAACCATATGTTTAGAATTTTTTGTAAAACAACGATTCTTGGGTGACTTATTATATATAGTCTCATAATAATAGTGTTCACTACGGTTCTATAATCAGAATACCAAAATTTACTAAGTAGTACTTTGATACCAACAATATGGACCCTACTTTTTCTTACATTACAATTACATCATTTTAAAGATGAAAAATATAATAGTGTTACAAAACTAGGATCTAATGGTTTAGTGTCTTGATAAAATTAGGAAAACACATAACATTTACATAATAAAACATAAACATTTATTTAATTCCTTATTCTCTAGATTCTTATTGTCCCT
This sequence comes from Viscum album, assembly GCA_963277665.1. Taxonomy (NCBI): domain Eukaryota; kingdom Viridiplantae; phylum Streptophyta; class Magnoliopsida; order Santalales; family Viscaceae; genus Viscum; species Viscum album. The sequence goes on along the minus strand of OY728133.1, from coordinate 1,387,729,336 downwards.
TTTTTTCTCCTTAGTAAAATTATTTACATGAGGATATACATCAAAAAAGTGATGAGCTAAAATCCCAGTAAGTGTATAAATAAGAACATGAATAAATAAAACATGGGGTGTGAAAAATCATAACTATAATAACATAATAATAGGATAATCATCATCATAATAATGAGAGGAATAATTATATAAAGGAATGGAAAGTGTAAATTCATAAAAATAAAACAGCATGTCTTAGTTGTTAAATACCACACATAGTTTTGAATAAAGATATCATCATGTTCACATATAACATGTGTGTATAATCATAATATAATCATCATTGTGAAAAAATATAGCATGATGATAAAGAATATTTCACATTATCTCATAAGGTATTTCACATTACCAAATGAATTGGAGCACTATATAATTCTAGGCGCACCAATCACGATATAACATTTATATAATCATGCATGACACATAGAACATATATCATATTAGACATAAAATTACTCATGGAAATGAAACGGATTTCATGATAATTTCAAAAGAATAAATTCGTGAATAAACATTTTTGGTTCCCAAACTAAAAATTCAATAACATATTTTTTATAAGAATCATAAATCTTGTTAGAAGAAGATACAATATCAAGAGAAGTAAATGATTTGTTTTTTAGAAAGAATAGTTCTTCTTGAAAATTCATTGAATTTGTCACAAATATATTAATATAATAATTTATATCCTTTTAAAGAAAATTTAAGAACAAATAAATTATATTTGAGTACTATTAAATGAACATCCGCACAAAAATTTTCACTGAAATAGGAATAACCCAAAGAAATGAAATTGGGTTTGAGAATCCCCTTACCTTATACCTGAATGATTTTTCACATTAATATCCCAGATAATCAAATAATAATAATAAATAAATAAATAAGTGATTATACATTTATTATATTCATTATAATTTTATTAAGTGTTTTATTTCCATTTTTATGAGTTATTGTTTTTAATTTCAGTGTTCGAGCATATTTGTTTTCATGGTTCCCACGATCAGTTTGCATGTGTACATGTATGGATGTTCGTGTAAATTGAGGATAATTTTAAAAAACCGAGATTATATGTTATTAATTATATTATATATTTTTCAATGGTGTTATATATATATATATATATATTTTGGATATGATTATGAATCATTTCATATAATGTTAGTGATAATCGTTTAGATTAATTTTGGCGGTTTTCGATCATAACGAACTTGTTTTGTTTTATATGTAATATTTTTTATATATGTATGTTACATAAGACAAAAAAAATTAAAAAAAAATTAAAAATATTTTTCAAATATTATAATATTTTTATGAATATCCATTAAGATATTATAGGAAAATTAAAGTGTATCTTCTACGATTTTGGTAAATAAACACATAACAAAAAATGCTTTCATATTAGAATAAAAATTTGTGAATATGGGATTTAATAATGGATTATTCCATTGAAATAATAAAATATTAGTATATTTAAGATATTGGAGTGATTATGGATCTTAGATATGGTGATATCATGATAGAATAAAAAAATTAATTAAATCGAAAAGAAATTAAAAACAAAAGAACGACGATTTTACCTCTTCAATTCTCCTCCTTGAGAACCTTGTTAAGGGGATTGGTTTTGGTGTTTTTATGAGACCAATGGATCTTGAACCTAGATAAGGGTATTGGGAATAGTATTGGAAATAAATTGGACAAGATTAAAAGGATTTTATTTGTATGGAGAAGATGTGGCGAGGGGTGGTATTTATAGGGCGGGAGAGGAGTGTTTTCTTATTATTTAATTCATTAATTTGTTTTTCTACCTCAAGACTAAGAATATTTTGAACCTTATGAATAAATATATTAAAATAATGAATTAGAGTTTGATATTTTGGGCTTACATAATCCTTAAATCAATAATGAATAAAAAATTATTGTATTTAGCATTTATCATAAATTATCATATTTTACTATTCATCAAATGTTCAACTATTTTTTAAAATATAAAAAACTCACCATAAAATTTTTTGGAAATTTATAATTCAAAAATGAATTCCATTTTTTAAAAATAATTTTCTCAATATTAAAATTTTAATTTTTAATTAAAATCATCATTTTCATAGAAAATACTGATTTAAAAATATAACACCTTTTATACCACTTTGAAAAATTAATTAAGGTATCATAAAATTCTTTCATAATCTTAAGAAAAAAATGTAAATCTAAAATCTATTTTAGGAAAATAAAATTTCTTTTAAATCATTCTAGTAATTATAATATTGAAAATAAACATGCATACTTTATAAAAATACCAACACTTAATTAATTATTTTTAAAAAAATTATTTATTTATACTATATATAATTATATAATATTTTCAATTATAATATGCCTAAATTTTATTTATAATTTATTATGTGAGGTTACTATTCTATTAGACAGATTACTATTTAAAATTGTCACATTACTATTCCAAAAGTCATGTTACTATTCCATCGATATTAGTAAATTAATTTCTAGAAATACATCTTATTTCATTAATTATATATTTATAATGTTTGTATTGTGTTTTAAAAGTGACTTTTTGTGGTTTATAATATAGGAAATAATTATAAGAATGAAATTCAAATTGATAAAATTTCAGGTTGCTACATATGTTCTTGGAAATCCCATTCTATGATCAGTATATAGCTCGATCTTTGGGGAGGATTCCTACATGTAATTCCTCTGATAAGAACCAGATTCACTATATTTCCCTTGATTAGAGATTAAAAACGGATGTTTCTCTATTTATTAGGTATTACACACAATAGAAGGATAAGGTTATCAAATCCTAGGATTCCCTATTCAACCTTACCCTCTCGAATGCCTGATATGCTTTCGTTTGCTACTTCACATTCCTTGATTATCTTCAAGGAATGTTAGAGGATGTCTGCATAGATTGTCCAACAGAAATTAAATTATCTAATTGACCTATACATGGGACATTAAAATATGTAGATGGAATATCTAAGGGGCTTTGTATGGCTAATGATGGCTTGTCCGGAGAACATCACAAGACCAAGTTGACTTATTCTAGAATCCATCACACAAACCTAGATGACATTCTTAGAGTGTGTCGCATGACCCATATGACCCATATTTGGGAAATCATTATTGCTGGATGAAATGATTTAGGGGAATCTTGATAGTTTATTCTACATGTCTTGAGGGTGACATGTGATCCTGGTCGATATTTTCAGAGGACATCGTGATACAGGGTTGGGGTGCCCGAAGGGCATCGTGAGAGTTTTTTGACATGTATGAGTGATATTGTGGAACTTATAGGACACATAATGGTGCCACCCAATGATTCAGGTGACATATAAGAATAATCTCATGATTCTTTGATGGATATCATAGAGGGATTCACGAGACTAGGGGGGTTCCCAGGGGGTACCATGCAGTTTGCATTGATATGTCTAGGGGACATTGCACGATCCAAGTAGTATACCAAAGGAGTGTCACGAGATCTGGGTGACATTTCTTGGTGATGTCACATGTATCAAGTATTTCATGTGAAGAAAATGAGGATAAAAAAATGTTCTTCACTTAAACATACCATTTTTAGGTCTTCATTCCCTTCATTTACTATGAATATTTTTAGTTTCTTCAGAATTAACATATTTTAAGTCTCATGGGATCCAGTAGATATGCGAGATATTCTCCATGTGTCCTTATGTATGTTCTTAATGTGATATATGAGTGATCATGAAAAGAATTTATAGATACTACATGATTGTTCCAACCTTTTTCTGAATTTTACAGAATGAAATACTTTTCTGTCGTGAGATCAGCTACTCTGAAAAATCCTATTTGGCATTAGTATGAGGTACTGATGGAATGTTTGTATATGCTTGAGGGGTTATGTAACATGGTTTTCTTTCACATTAAATATTTATTTTTCATGATTTGGTGGGGGATTTATAGGCCTCTCTACCTGAATAATTCTCCACTTTATATCACGTGAGTTTTAGGATCATGAGACGCTTCAGCCACCTCCCCCTTTTATATCCTTGTATTTTATTACAATGGATAGAGATTTCATGAGGTTGTATGAGTGTTGTTAAATACAATCAATCTACCTATTAGTGATGCATCGTGTGGCCAATAAATGATCCTATATAGATGCATGAACATTTCATGGATAATTCCATTTGTTTTCCCTCATAGAGCCGAAGGGAAAATGTGATGTCACATATACATACAAGACACCCATCATGTGATGGGGAGACATGTTGGTGGGATTTCATGAGATGAGGTGGATATGTCATCAGGGTCTTGTTGTGCCTTTCATATCTCCATGCGAATAACAAGTTATGTTCATGACTGTGAGAATCACCCATCTCCCTCTCCATTTATTTCCTTTGTTTTATTTTACAATGTCTAGGGATATAATTAACTTTCTTGAATGTTTTAAATGAAAATATTTCTCCCTATCAGTGATGTGTTGCATGAATTTTACAATGGTAGAAGGCTCCGATCTTTGGACTTTATTATTCAATTTTTCTATAATGTTCAGATAGTTTTTTTAGGAATTTGTTGGTAGTTATATTGCGTGGTCTTGGGGAGATTATTTGATATCCACCCCAAGACCATTGATTTTTTGGTTTCATTTTCATGAGAAGATGGACATTTAAATGGGGCTTCATGATATATTTTATAGGAAATTCTCTATGCATGGTTCCTCAACATAAACCTATGATAGTCACATGATTTCAGGTCTCATGGAGTATTATACAATCCTGGATCCTCAGTCACCTTCTTCTTCATTTTATTTTTTGGGGAAAATAATACCCTTATTCAGGTATTCTTTGATTTCTAATTTTTGGATGATCATTTAGAGGGCATCCACAGATTCCCCCCCACAGGGGTGATGTTTTTGAGGATAAGGGATTCATTCCAAGGAATGTAAATTACTTTCTAAATCTTTGTAATTTTTACAATTGGTTTCTTGTGTGATGCATAGTATTCCGAGTGATGTTTTTATTCTCTGAGATTCTATATAAATAGGAGGCATAGATTGATTCATTCACTAACTTCCATCTTCTTCTGATTGATCTCCCTTTGCTTTCATCATGTGACTTTACTTCCATACCTTCCCTCAAGACTGAAATTTGAGTTATAAACACAATATCTTCTTGTGAAAATAACATGGGAGGAAACTTTTTCCTAGGAACCATGTCGAACCAATCACAAAATTTACTTAGGTAATTGTTTTGAACCTTGGACTTGGGGATGTTCAATTGCCTTGAGGGTTTTGAGGGATCTATAGACTTGATCATATGATCCATTGACTATCATGTAGCTCATATGATAATGTCAAGGCCATATAATCATAGGTATATGAGGGTTCATTAATTTACATGATTCCAGGCTAACATGAGTGACCTATAATATCTTGGGTAGTTAGAAGATGTACAAATTACCTATGTTATTCACAAATGACTAACTGATTCATGTGATGAACTTGATTCATATGGTATATAATTTCTTTATTTTGACAAGATTTTATTTTATCTATCAGTCATTTTCCATGTACTTCTGTTCATATGGATTTTGGATATTTTAATACATTCAATAGGCCTTAGAATAGGGAGGAAAAAGTAGTGATAGACCATCAAAATGTTTTTGTGGAGGGTGTGTATCCTTCTTGTCGTCATTCTCCATGGGTCATATCACATTAAGTTGATAAATAATATGAATGTAAAACTCGGTTACTATCCCATTTAAGAATTTATACCTCTGTACAAGTTTTCTATTTCTGACAATACTCTCATTCCTCTTCCACAATCATCATTCATACCCACCTCCTAGATCCGTAAAAACCATAACACATTCCTGGTTAACATCCCTCAAGGGGGAAAATTTTTCTCCATGGGAGAGCATAAATATTGGAATAAAATGACATAAATTTATATAGACTTTGACTATAATTATCTCAAAACTAATTCAAACATTCACAAGTACCTCTTTATAATGTGTCATTCTGTCACTAACTAGAAGTTCATATGGGTTACCCACTAGGAATTTTGATCAAAAGGTAGTTATGGGATAGAATGGGGTTTTCCCTTATGGGTACAATGAATTAATTCTTAATTATCTGAGGATTCATAGAAAATTTTTATTTATGAGGCCATATATACATCGCAGATGTCTACTAACTGTAACAACGTTTTGATGATTTAGTTGTTTAGAAATTGGAGTCCGAACATGAAATCTTTTGAGATCAAGCATGTGGAGTGGTTTATCAACATTTGGTATGTTGAATAGATATGTTGTGAACCCATATTAAATGAGATGGTTGATGATTTTTTCCCTAATAGTCAACCTGGGATGACATAAAGATGACTCCTCCCTTTTCCCATGAAGTGACCAGGTTGGCCAAAAATGTCCTCCTATAGGATAAAATTCACAGAATGGGCATCCCATTCAAATCATTAGCAAGATAAATTATCAATAATACGCACTCCAATGTAGAATTTCGGAAGTTGATTGATTGTATTACAAAAGATTCCCATAGTGCATTGGGTGCCTATTAGCCCATGGTTGAAGAAGGGAAATTTAATGAATGAGGATGATAATTTGTCCCCATTATTGAATAGTGTGCTTAACTAGCCAACTTCCATTCCATGTTTCTACATTGGTAATTAATTCCAATGAATGAAAAAGGTGGAGTTAGGGTTTCCAGTTTCACGATGGAAACTAACATGTCTGGAGGGGAACATATAGGGCTTGTTTTCCCTATGTTTTCTATAATTTATCACCTTCTGCTGCATGTTAATAATAAAAAATCCCCATATAGGATTTCTTCCCCATTCCGTGTATGATGGGTTTGAATACAAACTCATCTGGGAGGCTATGATTATCTGAATAATGATGGTATCCCTAATGATAGCTTTGTACCATATTTGCAATGTATCAGTGTGGTACGAATTATTAAACTACAGTATCGGGATACCATGGCTTATGTGAGCTTCTATGATCATTTCACGTATAGAACATATGAACCTGTGATGATAGGTGATATTATTGATGCTAAGAAACCCATTCTTGAAACACAAGATTATATGACAGTGCTTCGCAAGGGAGTCCTTTATACCTATATTGATGAGGACATAATATGATTATGGTATGATCCCTTTCAGTTTAGTTTTCAATTATCATTAATTCAATCAATAAATCCATAAATATTTTATTTCTTATTTTAAGAGAATCTAATGGTGGATTTCCAATTTTCGACGAAGTTCACCAAGGAGGATACTTGGGAGATGATAATCCTCCCTCCCCGCAATGCAGTAAACAGTTTATCTCTTAGCTATGCCAAGGTCTCGATCCAGTCATATTCTATTCTGTAGTTATCTATATTGGTAATTATGGCTAGTGAAATTTTTGATCACAAACCTAGTCCAAGAATGATAGTGGATTCTTAAGATACTACAACCCCCTAATAACCTTGTAAGGAGGTAAGACATTTTATTTCTTCTTCATTACCATCAAAAGTTTCAACTGAAGCATCTACTTCAAGATCATTTCTAGAGGATGAGGCCACACCACTATAATCATTTCCTATAATGTCTTCATATTGGCCTACTTAGTGGGTGAAAAATCTATAGGATGGGCTCTAGGGTGTATTGCACCAAGCATAAGTGGTTTTGACAGGTTTTTCCTCTGTCGCTGACCCTCTAAATATCATTTTCAAAGACTTATTTGAGATGGTTAGGTACATACATTGATACCTTAACATATATTTTGATATCTTTAAGGGTTATATATTTTAATCCTCATTAGTCCACCAAATGGTTTTCTTTGGCAAACTATAAATTACTGTGTAAAAATAGGGTTATCCTGTCACTGAGTAAGTGGTAAGTCTCGGATAATTTTAACTTTTAAAGGTTCATGGTTCCACTTAAAATATATTGGTTTTTTTATATGTTGACATACTGGGAAGCTTCTAAAGGTCATCTAGTAATTTCATCCCATGAATATTCTCCCGATGGTACTGTTGTGGGAGATTCATTTGACAGTGATCAGGGGACTGATGCTGAAAGGTCCCTAGGTAAATGGGCTTATATGAAGGAAGTGATTTCTTTCTCTAGAGTAGTAGTACTTATTTAATCACATTATGGAGAGGCTTCCCAAAAATAGAATCGAAAAAAGGAAGTTTATTGACTTTTAGGGTATTATCCTCCAAAATCATCAATTAACTATGGTATTTCAATTTTCTCTTAATTTTGATTTTTCTAGAAACACATTCTGATTTTAGAAAAATGATTAGCTCCATTCCATGATTTCATAGAAGATCATGTATCCTCATTTGAAGTTGTGGGTGAGTTTTTAATTGCTTTATGAATCCCTTTATTGTTGGACCCAGCTTGTTAAGAAGCAGAGATGCATGAGGTGTCCACCCATTCTCACCCATCGTCTACTGTAGACATCATAGCAATCACACCAATTTATATGGAATGGGTGCATTAAATTTTGGATGATACATAAATGTATATAAATTTTTATACCATGTTATCCTTGATGTTAGTGAGTTTTAGAGAAGGTGAACACCTCTTCAAGACTGGAAACTTTATTTATTTGTGTCATATTGCCTAATATTTGTCTTTTGATCATTTATTGCTAAAGATTAATGAGAAAAACATGTCTTCAGGAAATGAACCAGAGGTTCCGTGAAGCCTTTCATGATAGGATGGAATTTCCTCCTCACCTAAGGATGGGTTCAGGGAAGTGGATGTATCTGTTGATGTAACCGAGAATGGTTTTGTTATCACATTGGTTGTATCCATCAATTTCATGATGACACCACACCATCAATCATGTTACTGATAATCCTTTATCCCCTTGATATAGTTTCTTTACAACAGATATCATATTATCTAATTTCTTCTCCCTTGTGGTTTCATGTGATGGGATAAACAAATGTATAGGTCGACTATCTTCCCACATCATCAAATACTATGAGAACGACCCTTTATCTTATTGACCTAGTTCTGAAATATATTCACATTCCCTAGACACATCTAGATCCAGGACCTCGATATGCATCACTTTATTAGTCGATGTTATGAGAAATGTGGAGGGAACTGTAGATTCTATTGATAGACACCCCGTTAGATAAACTGAAGGATATATTGGGCCATCCTCGATTCGTGTTTCCCACCCTTGGTTATGATGGTTTTGACTATTCCTCTATTCATGTCTGGTTGAATAAAGTGGAATATATTAGAGAGAAGAAGAGGGTCCTTGAATCAATGGTGGTAGATACTGAGGCATCATTTTTAGTGAAGTAGTACTGGGACAAGGCCATAAAATAAGCTTCCCAGTGTGTGATGGAGGTGGCTGTTCACCATGACATAGTATATGCAAGGAAGGTTGAGACCGATCATCTTTAGTTTTAAATCATCCATATTAAAGAATAACTATTCTAGTTTCAACATGCACTTGATATATTATGGAAGACTATGTTTGCATCAGGACCATAATTACATAGGGGAGAAATCTATGATTGATGTCATTGCAAGAGTGGAGGAGTTGCAGTAGGATATGGAGGTGGAATATGAATGTTCTTATATGCTTCTACAATCCATTAATTATATGGGGCATAGAATTGTGAAACTAAAGGACTCCTATGAGCATATAGTATGATGGATTTGTAATTTTTCAACCATTTTTAGATCATATTATCACAAGAGAGGCTCTGAAATGTGGATATTCCTCGCATTGTATTCCATGATCGAACAGATCTGTTGAACATTACATGTTGTTGTCTATATTTTTTTATTCATGACGTGGATGACTTTCCATTAATCTAGTGTTGTATGAATCTCCAAAAATACCCATTCGTTTCATAATCTAAGTTATACCTCAGTGTTGAGTGATAAATATTTAAATCATAACATATCCTTTTTGAGAAACTCTTATGAATTCCCACCAATATTAGGTTCTCTACTGGTAAATTTGTTCCATCTATCATGAAATTACATAATTCATAGAAGGGTCATATGAATAGAATAAATCCACCAGAGGAATATTTATCTTCATTTTTAAAAATATTATAGGATTTATGAGAATATCTTGATTTTTTACAAGGCCGTATGGCGGGCCTTACAATATTTTTCATTCATACACAGTTACTCATTATAGTGTTGTAGTTTAGGGTTTTTTATCTTAGACCTTCTATCATTGTAGTTTTGATTGTTTTAGCTCAAAACATCTATCACATTACTTTAGGGTATTTTATCTTGGAACTTCTATTTCTGTAGTTGACAGACTTTTAGTTCAGACCATATTTTTATGTAGTTTAGTGTATTTTGGATCATACCATCTATCTCTTTATTTTTGGGTTTTTTTAGACATTCTATCACTTTAGTTTAGGGTATTTTATCTCAGATCATATATCACTTTTGTTTAGGGTCTTTTAGCTCAGACCATCTACCACATAAGTTTAGGTTCTTTTTTCTTGGACCTTATATCACTGTAGTTTATGAACTTTTAGATCGAACCTTATATCACTTTAGTTTAGGGTCTTTCAGCTAAGAACTGATCAATGTTCATGGAATATGATGTAGACCTTAATGGATTAACCCAAAACACATTGAGGTTCTAAGTTCTACTGTGGTTTTCCCAGGGGTCACAAGGATCATAAATCCATTTTTACAGAGTTATGAATTTGTTTAACAACCGTAGGTGGACATGAAAGTTCCATAGGCATAAAGTCATAGTAAAGAAAAGGGTATCTTCTCCAGGGTCCACCAAAGAATAATGGGCGTAATATCATGTGGGGGGGGATTATAGGTTTTCTAGGTATTCATGGTTAGTCATAGAATTCATTATATAATTCATGACCATGAAGTTTGAGACATTGAATATGGGATGGGGAAGACATGTCAGGGATGACCCATAACTGCAAGAGGTTCCATGTTCTTCTGCGAGGTCTCTAGGGATCACAAGGATTAATTAACTTTTCTTCCAATGAGGATATAACCTTAGATAGTTAGTCAAGGAACTTATGCATCAATATCATGGTTAATTCAAATATTATCTCCAACCATTTATGATATCCCTGAAATATTTTTGAAGACTCAAACATCTAGATGATGAGGTTAGGTATGGGAGGAATGATATCCCGGAATAATTCTATCATACCAGGGAAAGTTGGAACATATATTATGAAGCATGATCCCTACACCTTGTGGTTTCAAATCACAAGTTATTGGTCATAAATGGTACAAGAATGGAGTATTTCATTCCTTCTTGGAGAAATGTACAAAAAACAACGAAGTAGCATCAAGAAAGTCGAATTCGATTGGATAGATTGGTGTGGGGACTATAAATCATGATCTAAAGCACTCAGGTTAGGAGGATGATATGGGAAAATCATACTGAGAATGATCCAAAACACACTGAGTTGTTAAGTTCTGCTGCAACGATATTCATGTTCATAAGGATCTCAAGACCCTTCGTAGAGAGAAACATCATGTTTACCACAATAGGTGTATATGAAAGAGCCATAGGAATACATTAATAGTCAATAAAAATCCCTCTTGAAGATATTTATCTTTTTTAGGGGCCATGGAAGATTGTGACGATCCGAGGAACCCAAATCATGAAGTTGGATTTGTGGAATGTTTAATACCCAAGAATGGTTTTAACACCCTAAATGTTGTTTCACCACCTATTGAACATATTCTTAGGGAAAGGAGAAGTTAAAAATAATTAATATAACTTTATACTAAACCAAAGGGTCCAAAGAAAATATCTTAGATTTTACCGTGGCTAAAAAGTAGGAACTATGGGCTATATGACTTATTTATTTGTGCCCTAATTATTTCCTAAACTCTAGAGGTGAAGAGTTTAGTGAGAAAATACATGAATTTTTCTTAGTATTACCTTTGTTAGTTTTGAAACCAATATTTTTTTTGATTGTTTCTATATAAGTGTATGGTCTTGTGATTTTGACCCTTATAGGATAGAGTTTAAGGTCATACATCTTTGATCAAAGTGCAGGAAGTTTAAGGTCATGACTCACACGGACCTAATATGAGGGATGTTACATAGAATCCTAAATCAGATACCTAGGGTCCATAGTATCCCAACATCCTTTTGAGTGTGAGATGATAATGCTGTAAATCATGGATCATGGTTATAAATATGTGAGGAATTTTTGATAATTTCATTACAGGAATGGACCAAAATACAGTGAGGTTTTAGGCTCTTCTATGGTGATGTCAAGGATCAAAAGGATCAGAAAGCCCATTTTAACTAAGTGATGCATTTTGTTGATGACCATATGTACATTTTCAAATGCTACTGGAATATATTAAAAGACCAAAAATGTCCACTTTAATCCTTTAATCCTTTCCAAGGGCTATGGAATATTTTTGGTAACTTGAGGTGCTCGAAATGTGAAGTATGATTTATGGATTAAGGTTTATAAAAGATCATGGAAGCACCCTGTACTCCAGGTGACTAGGGTAAGGCTCTCTTCATCCTTTTGATAAATTCTGAAAAATGGTTCATGGTCTACACAATTTATTTTCATGTAGTGGGGAAATATTTACATCCATCCAGTTTAACATCATGTGGTAAGGCAATGCTCCACAGAGTTTATTATAATATTGTATGGAAATGATTGTTGTAATGTTTTAAGGTCACATAACCAAGATTTCTGCCTTGAAGTCGTATGTTGTGAGGTAATGATGTGGGAACTGATGTGAAATTTTTTTTAAATACATATTACATTCACAAGAAGTTTGTTCCTAGATCTGACTCATACATAGGAGAAATTGTCTTTTATGGCTCAGCTCATATGAATTTGGGGTGCATTTGTTCTGTCAGTTGTTGTATCTAGGATCAATATTATAGATTAAGGTGTTACTATGTATCCCGTGATTATAGAAATCAGACCACATGTAGTTCTTGAATGGGAGAAACTCTATAGTGGTCTGGCCCTTGTGTAGAGGGGGTAATTATTTCTATTGGTTATTGTATATAGGCCAAGGATTGGATATCTAAGCATCACTACATAACCTATGATAAAATGAATAAATTCACACATAATTATTCAATGATTTTGTGGTAGTAGACCAGTCCCCATCTATAGTAATCATCACATGATGGTCTATAGGAATGTGTAGTTTTATGTCATGAAAAGGCATCAACTATGAAGTTTAACATCATGCAGTGAGGGATCATGGTATTACTTTTAATTTATTTCACTTAGGACCATGATGAACCTATTATGATATTTTATTCCTTATTTGTTTGGGGATTCCCATAATATAATTCCTAAGATAACCTAATCTATGCAAGGTGTGATAAAAAAGAAACAAAAAGGATTCCACTCACCATAAAGAGGAAATTAAGGATAAGACATGGGTATTTTATATCATTTGGTGCATGGACCATGATATATGATTGATGGGTCTATAAATATCTCATTGAAAATGTGAATCAAGATGTATATAGTTATTGAAACCCACATAGTTTAATGTCATGTGGTAAAGACATCAGCCTTGATGTTTTATGTCATAGGGTATGGATGTGGATCACCCAACATGAAGTAAATTGTATATTCTAACCGGGCATAATACTAGTGATCTAGGTGTCATTATGTAACCTGTGATGGAAGGAATCAAGTCACATAAAGGTCTTTAATTCAGAAATACCCTAGGTAGAGCTAACTCTCACATAGGGACAAGGGAAGTTTCATACTTTGTTAGTACAGATCTCACTCATCTCTAGTGATTCATTAGTGAGATGTCTCTTCTCATGTATTTTTAAGTCTATTGATGAGGAAGTGATATGTATAGTTCAGTGTCATGTAGTTAGGATGTGATATATTGTTTTATTTAAATTCATGCTGTAATGAAGAATCTATATATTTTATTTTCATGTGGTTAGAAATTTGTATATCAGGCAGTTTAATGTCCTTGTTTTGGACTTTACACTTGATGATAGGTATGTAAAGTATTTATTGAAAAATATCGCATTGGTGGGTGGTGTAACATGGACCCCATCCATGATGGAAAGTGAGTAAACCCCATTTTTGACCTTTTATATGATTTAATTCCCTTCCCATTTGGGGTTCATATTTGGAGGCTACTTTCCTTGTAACATTGGAGGTTCTAAGACCCAACAACAGTTCTCCTTAGAGGAATGATTAGAGGTGAACATTCTTATTAAAGGCTCATGCATTCCAATTCTGATGGACATCTTTGTTTCCTAGTGTATGGAAAATGTTCTCATCAATTAACTCCAATTCTTGAAGCATATTTTTTATTTCTCATCTTCCAAGAGTTATCCACCAATGGTTATTCGAAGTGAAGATGACTAGACTTCTTTGTGTAAAACAGCCTCAGTATTTTACACCAATGAGTATGGAATTTATTGAGTAGTGGTACACGTGGTGGTATGGTAGGCCCATAAACCATGGAGGATATTTGCCTTCCATGAATTCTTATCATTGTTTACTATCATCTATAGTATATTTGAAAGAGTCTTATTAGAGGCCTATATCTATCCATTTTATGCTTCATGATAGCGAGTAGAGTAATTGGACTCAATATTTTACTCATGGTATAGTTATTAAAATACATAAAATAGAATTTGGTGTTGTTTACCATCCATAACATGAGAGGGATTCAGAACCTTGTGGTGATATGGTACTTAATTAAGTTGATAATGCTCTTCGTCCTGACTTCTTATTGGGGTATTTCCTCAACCCATTTGGATAAAATGTTGAAAGTAGTAAGGATGTACTTGAAATTCTTCGTTTTTCAAGGAGGATATTTTCATACCACATTCATTCCTCATAAGGGAAATGGCCAGGTGTATTTAGCTATATCCAGTAATTCTAGGGGCTAATGGAGGTAGTTTTCATGGATATGGTCTGCAGAATTTGTTTGGTGAATTTCTCATAGTCTTGTATCATGGTTTTCTAGTGATATCCCAATCTCGTGATTTTTTGGGAGATCCTAGTCCCAGATTGATGTGTTCCACTGGATCTTGCATGGAATTTCTCCATTACATTGAAAATATCTCATTAGGTTATTCATATGAGGAGGATTCCATCAAATCCACGTTTATAGAGTGATTTCTTCTCATTCGGACCACTTTATAGGGAAAATTTCGATGCACATTGCCGACTATGTTCAGTGATGTCTAGTTCTATCGAAAGAGTACCCTTTTTAACATATCTGATTATTGGATCCATCCATCTAGGGGTAATCATTGGTTCATCATGCTCTGGGGTGGTATTGACCTAATTGATTTCTTACATACCACATATGATGATCGATTATACCATTATTTGATATTTGATATGGATGATTGCTTCCTCCTAATTATGGTCGGGAAAGACTATAGATGTGTTAGATAATGTGTTAGAAGAAGTATTATATGATTGGGGAATATGATGTAATTTGGGCTCCAAAAGGGAACTCTTCCGCCATTCCCCAAATGTAGAAATTCAGAGGGGACAATTATTTATTTTTTAGGAAATATTCTCCATTGATCTTCTTTATCACTAGATATGAACCTCCAATTACATTCATGTAATTTATTTTTTGCTATAGGTATTATTCCAACCATCCCATAGGGGCTTGGTATTAATCCTCATTTTGCGTCCATCATTTAGATAACTAGACAGAGTAAAGAAAATTGCAATTTCTGGAGAGACAAATACAACCTCCAAGACAATCCGATTGAGATTCACGTTTTTTTTGTCATTTTTTCAATTGAACATTGAGAGGTTCCATCGAAATACAACACTAATTTATAGGGAGTTTCATTGGAATAGAATAAATCCTCATCTAGAAGCTCAATTTCCACCGATGTATTTTTCGGGGTAGGATGTGCTATGAGGAAATAAACCAAGGATTTCCCTTTCACTAACTTCTTTGACATGAACTGAATGTCATATTAATATTGAATGACCACTTATTGGTCCTATAACCGAATAAACATAAGATGTAAAAGGAAATTCTTGAGAATATCAATATGATATAAGAAGTTGAATTTATGGTGCTCTAAGTAATTCCTCAGGTTTTTCACAGACAATATGATTGTGATGTTGTTCTTCTCGACATAAAATAATCTATTCTCAGTAGCTAGTGTTTTCCTAATGAGTTAATTGAGACTATTATCGCTCCTCATAAAATTCATCTATGTAAGGAAGGAGCCTAATTATAATTCAATAGAAGACACATACAAGACGATTTCCCTCCCTTCCACTTAAGGTATCAAAACAGGTTGGTTTAGTAAATACGTCATGAGAATTTCAAAGGCTTATTGGAATTCATCATCTCATTAATATGAGATTCCCTTCTCTATTAGTCGAGTTAAGGGGATAGATTTTTTATACAGTATGTCTATGAATCAGCAAATGTAGGTGAGTTTCCATTGGACCCCCTCAACTCATTGAGATTTCTTGGGGTGAAATTGATAAAATAGAGACATTCATTTATAGGCTGAACTCAATGTCACGATGTCACACCACAATTCCAAGGAACTTACCTGATGTTTCCCCAAAGGTTCATTTCATTTGATTGATCTACATACCATGTTATCATAGATTTTCTAAGATTGTTTCATGTTTTGTGAAATTATTAAATCAGTGTCGAGAATTTAACACCATGTCATTAACAAAGAATTAAGTTATTTTTCCTATTAAATTCTTAAATATTTGATGCATCAACTGATCATATGTAGCGCCAACATTCATTGTCCCATGATTCATGACTAAATAGTAGAAGATCCCCTAAAAAGTCTGAAAATAGTGGATTCCTCATCTTTAGGGACCATCATTATTTATTTTTATCCTAAATACCCATACATTAAGGAAAAGGATTGGAATCTAGTAGTTTCATTGATGAAGAGTTTTGTGATCAGAAATAGGAAGCTAAACCATGAGAAATACTGATTAATGTATCTAAAATTGATGAAAACCCAAATTTTCCCATTATTTTTCATTTCATTGAAGATGTTATAAATCCATATAGGAAAATTCAATTCTCAAAAAATGTTATATTTTATTAATTTGTCAAATAATACCCATAAATTAGTGGAATGATATGGGTGGATCCTCATTGATGCATTATTAAAGACTCAATTCTTATCAGGTAGGATGATATTGAGTGTAGAAACATCTAAATTCAATCTGGAAAATACCTTATAGTTACAAGGGAACATATGTCAGTGTTTCTTAAAAAATGCAATATAAATATCTTTATCATTCAGGGTCATGGTGACATTAATCAGACAATCTCATAGGTCTTCAAATATTCCAAGATTTATCTACCTAAGCTCATCGATTGTGGTGGAGACACCTTCCTCTAATGGTGGAGGGCGTTCATTAGGACATCATCATATTGTTCCATTTTTGAGTCTATGGAGACATTTATTGATAAATATGGAATTTTTGAGGCGCCTCTATCATTATTTTGGTGTGATAGGCCATAATAAGAGACATTATCATCCCCTAATTTCTATGTTGTTAAAGAGAGATGCTAAAGATGACTTTATTTTACCATGTAATTTGATATAGAAGGATATTGGACCACTGATACCAGGTCTATTATCTCAACTAGATTTATGGGGAGAAAATATTCACTATCAATCAAACTCTAGGGGTTCTAAGTGGCATTCCCCATGCCACTGGGTGATACAACCTGGATTTCATCATCTTCCATTGGTTTTGTTCCTGCTATTTTCTGGAACGATGATTTCACATATGTGGCTTCATAAGCCTCTAAGGGGGAACTATCACCATATAATATTATGACCGTTCCATCCATGAGGTATTTCAGACCTCGATTCAATGTTGAAGGAACATCCATGTTACTATAGAGCGAGGATCTTCCGAGCAAGACATTGTTTGTTGTGTGTTGCTTGATAACCATTAACTCTAGATCCTATATGAGGTTCCCAAACAGAGTTTTGTGTTTGATATTCCCAAGAGGTCATTTCTCACACATATCATACCCTTGAATGGGAAAATTTATAGGAGATAGATTCCCATCTTCATATCCAAATCAATAAATTGTTTGAACCAGGATGAGATAGATCCCATAAATATTAAAAATTATAGAACTTTGTATGTAAACATTATTCCCAAAACAAATAGTGGCATGATATTACTTTTTTTGACCTTTTCCAGATCTTGATTAGTAAAGGAGATGGTGACATGACATTTAGATGGAATGGACTCCACATGATATACCTCTACTATAGTGAATTAAATCTTGAAATCTTGTGGGATCTAGAGGGCATCAACAAGTTGATCCCAATGTTATTTTGATGGATGGAGCACCTCCAGGATTGAGAGCTTAGTTGGGGAAACCTCAAACTAATTTAGGATGTTTTAATTTTGTGCCAGATGTTGACGCTTACCAATATGGGAATCCTCTATGATAGGTGGCTCACGAATCATTGTACTTGAGGTGGACAGGATTGGATGTTGTGTGGAGTTATAGGGATCATTTTCTTCAAATGAAAAGGGTCATGTTGGCCTTCCACATTTCCTAGTATGATTAGAAAATCACACCCCCACTAGGAGGTCATGAGAGAAAAAATGGAATGGGTGACTACTGGAGGGTTCTGAGACAACTCCACACTTTTTTTTGGAATTCTGGATCAGATTATCATGGGTCTAAGATGCATATGTGTCCCCTATGGGGATGTAACTGAAATATTAGTTTCACCATGTCTGTGTTGTCCCCTATATCCTCATCTTATGTCCCTATATCCTCTTGTTCCCCATTTATATGCATATAATTCATATTTTGAGGCATAGTAGTCCTCGAAAAAGGGGTATTAGAAATGTATCTTGTCTATAGAACCAAATATGGGTTATTTTTAGGATGAGGGTTTCATTTGGTGGGGTAGCTCCTCTGCTTTGGATATTATAGGGAAGATATCTACAAGAGTTAGAGTTTGAATTAAAGAAGAATATGAATCCTTGTTTTCTATTTATTTCTGAATTAATTGGTAAAATCCACATTCAGTAGACATATATTATGTATCCTTCTTTGGTTTTGGATCTATTTAAGGTCTCCATAGTTGTGCTATTAGGGTGTTATGATCTCAATCATCTATTCTCTGAGTCATCCAATTTTTTAACTTTCACACATGCCTGGCTAGGACATTCTACATATCACCTTATTCTATTGACTATGAAATGGTTATTCAATATACCTTATCTAAGGTGTTATATAACACAACCTATCTATAATTTAACATTACATGAAGGTCATATTTGAAGAAGAATCATTTCTGGTTATTATAACCCATCCTTCTATTGAAATAGAAGTAGTTGGGACAGTCAGTAAATTTGACCTCATTGGGCTTCGTGGGTTATGGTAGATTGAGAAGTTTTATGTCTATGGATGACATGAAAAAAATAGGGAGTTGTTAATTTTATAAGGACTATTCATTATTCATGTATTACTCAAATCTCGAGAGACCCCAATTTCTCGACGCTTATTACTGAGGGATATTTTATGGATGTTTCCACTCAACAGGAGGTGCTGGGTTGTTTGGGACCTACCTTAGTGCTTGGATGGGCACCACTAATTTCTTGAGAGTGAAATATTTATTCTCTAAATTTCATAATATTATCCTATATACTGAGGGCATGAGTCATGTTTAAGATCGGGTTCATTGAATAGAGTTCTCAACATCTTGTGTTGTTTTGATGAACTCATGAAACCCACCTGGATACTTCCTTGGGTCAGAGGTGTCTACAAATAATCCCAGATATTTTCATCATATATTCATAGTAGATTATCTTGTGAGAGAGGGATGCTGAGTGAAGTGGTTAAACCATTCCATCTAGCTATGAAATCATACACACTCTCATTTTCACATTACTTCATGTTCTTCAGGTCTATGATTGTTGTTTTCCTCGGTGTGAAGGTGAACTCATAAATGAATTGGTTTCAAAGGTCTTTCCATCCTATAATGGATCCTAATGACCAACTGGTATACCAAACAAAGGTTTTCACTACCAGGATCTATAAAACAACACCTTAGATTTTGGGCCTCCTGTCTGTCTTGAGGGCCCATTATCATCCCACATTAAGATAAAAAGTGTGTGAGATGTTTTTCAGGATCATATACACTATCAAAGGTATAAAATGTAGGATTTATGAAATTGGGTTGGGGAAAAGTGTCATACACCCATTTCAGATATGGATTCCTCTTAGGTTTAATTGGTGCATGTCTCTCTTCTGTGGATTTCATTTGACTATGCAGTTACTAAATGATTTCAAGAAGCTTTGGTGGAACTGTTGTCTGAGTCACCTGGTATTTATAGAGAGGGGTGGGGTTTAATCTGGAGGCCCTTATTTTACATCCCAGTGATCCTAAATTCATCCTAAAACTGAATGACATCCCTGACTAGGGAGTGTATGTCACCAAAATAGAGTGAATTCACAATCAATTTTGACTTTTTCATTTATATGGACTTATTTTCGGGATTTGGAGTTGGTCTGATGCTCATATACCTCTTTTCTTGGTAGATAAACTCTTCTGGAAAGAGGGATATTTTTGTAAGCATAGAGAATATACCATGTGGTAATATTTCTACTGAGTAAATCCTTATTAATTCATCGAATAGTTTTTTTCACTCTCGTATTATGACAAATGTTCCTCTATGGAGGAACCTCAACTATTTTGAGTGGTGATTGGGATGTTGGAACATGTTTCCCTTTTTCATTGGATATATTCCACTATGGAGGTGGAAACTCATTATTCATAGCTTCCAGATTTTGGAGGCTTCTCTAGTTGTAGGTGATTGTATCCTCATTTAGTGTATCACGATCACTCTCATCCGAGGGTCTGTTTTCCATTTTGTGACCCTCTGAATTTTTATCTTCATCGTCAGTATCTATCATGTTGATAGTGGATACATTTATATCGGAATATCAGGAAATGGTGGTTATACCATTAATTTCAATGAAATTGGATGATTATTAGTTTCCTTTATCAAGGTTGTTCTTTAGACCCTTGTCTATATTTTTCTATTTTGGCTTCAGACCCTAGAAGGGTATGATCTCCTTTTCCACATGTTCCACTCATCCTGGTCTATAAATAGTGACCTTGAGGGTTTTCTCAGTCATGGTTATCGAACATGCCCCGAATGATATAGGTTTTTATTATGTGGTAATAATTGTTTGGATGATGACTGTTGATATTGTCCTTCTAACATGGAGAATAATTATTCCCTCCATTGTGATGATGATTGTGAAAATACCCCAAACCCATAGGGCTAGGGGTTATTTATGGACCCAATTTCCTATAATTGGTCCTATTGTTGAGGATCTGACCACGTTGTCAAGACATGTCCAATTGATTATAATTTAAGGATGAATTTATAGTCTAGGTATACCCTAGGTTATCTCTCAAAGGGAATTAATTTGTCTAGAGTGTGTAATTTTAACAAAAAGTACAAAAACATGGGATTGATTTTGAAAATATTTTTAGGAAAATAACTTAACTTAATGAGTTTAATAGTTATAAAACCATGTTTATTTTAAAAAATATGAGAAAAATGGGTTGTTTTGATTTCCCTACACCAAATTTGTGTTCATTTTTCATAGATATTCATTGTCTTTTGGAGTAATTATTTTAATCAAATTAATTGGAATCCCAATTAATTCTTAATCTTTTTTTGCAACACTTGAAGAACTATACCTTGAAATAACAATCATATTTTTGTGGTCTAGAAATTATTCATTGATTATGATCTTCTAAATAAGACATAAATATCATGATTGTGGGTAATAAAATGATTCTTGTGTTGTCCAATTGAAACAACACAAGTAACACACCCAAAACCTTACACTAATCTGTTAGAAATTAAGAGAATAAAATTTATATGAATAAAAACAAGAATTAAAATTTAAAATTGTGAAATATGAATGGAATAAAATGTTTAAGAAAACAAATTACTCTAAAACAATAGCTAATTTTTTCATCAGAAATCTCTTTCCATGTGTGTAGCTCCTACACAATGAACTCTGACGGTTTATCCTAACATTGAGAGGAGGAGGAAGCTCAGGTGGATATCTTTATCCATCCTTGATTCCCATATTAGGATTGCGGCCTCTAGAACTTCTATAATGAGGAGATGAATCCTCTAGAACTTGAAAATGTCTGTACTTCATTCCTTGGTTGAACTTGCAAAGGGGTTTCCCATGGTTTTAATTTGTAGGAAATATAAAAGGTGATTTTGGGCACCCTGATTTTGATATACCAATAGAAACATGGTTTTAGATGGACATAATGTATTATATCAGTTTTGAAAAAACTAAAAAGTTGTATCCCCACCTCCTTCATATCTTCGCTGAAAATTTTCCACCACTTGGTAATTCATAGCCAGAGATATGGATGAAACAAAGAACAACACTTTTGACTTTTAATGTATTTTCATGCTTGGAAATATCAGTTTTGATGGGAAGATTAATCGAAAAAATTGGCTTGGGTGTATTCATAAAATTTTTATCCCACAAAATATTTGATTAACCCACAAATTACTATCCTAATTGGATTTACGTATAAATAGAAGTGTGTGGTTGAGTCCACTAGTGTACTTGGATCCTGTGTAGTTTAGACCATTTTTCTAGAACATCATCATGAGCCCTCCAAATCACGTCCACCTATAATTTAAGTATAAAAAAAGTAACTTTACCATTTTTAATAGTGACAAAAACATAATTCAAAAAAATGTGAAATTTGTTATTATTTTTATAATTCTCAATGAAAAAATAGTTTAGCACATTTGTGTAATTGTGAAATAAAAAAGTGAATCACAGTGCGATCAGACCCCCACACCTAAAAATTTTCAATCCTAAGAAAATTCACATTTCAAAAAATATGCATGGATATATTTCAATCGTCATGAATATTTATAATTCAATAAATATTTAACATTCAATGAATATTAAAATCACGATAGCAATGTGACCAAAGAAAAAATCACAACAAGGAGTTATTCTCAGTGATCAAGGAAAAAGAGATCTCATAAATAGTATATAAACAAAATTATTAGCGGTTCATGTTAAAAATATGAGAAAAAAACTCATATGTTAAACTTGTCACTAATTCTACATGTTTGTGTGTGAACCATTACATGAGATTCATTCCACTTTATATCCAGTAAATATAGGTAATTTTAAAAAAATTGCTTAAATTATTTTAGCCACCGAACCTATCAAAAATACTTTACAATCAAAATTCCATACTCACTAACTTAATCATTATGGGAAGTCCAACCATAAGCTCCTAACCTGGAAATCGTTATATCTTATGCATTTCATCACTCCCTTCATTTATTATTATTGTTTTTTTTAAAAAAGTTGCACTTGAAACAAATCTCACACTCCTGTATCAGCCCTTGTTTGTTCTCCTCATGATTGTAATTATAATAATTATAACAATATCAAAATTTGAGTAATTGTGGTTTTGACAAAACCAAAATACAATCATTTTTTGTGATTTTGTTTTTTGATTTTGTTTTTTTTTTGAGGTCGTACAACAGTCAGATAATAGGTATACAGACACATTGGTCAATCTATTACAATAATGAATGATATTGGAAAATATTTGATAAGGAATGTATGTATGGAAAATTAATTTTGGGAAAGTTGATAAATATTAACCTAACACATATTTACCTTCCATTGAGTAAGAAAAATTCCCACTTCATGGTTTGGTGAAAAGATGTGAGGAGATATTTAGTGACACAATATTCCCATAAATTACTCATAAAAAGGGGTACCATTATTCACAAAGATTTCAAAATGATACAACCATTTATATAATCAAAAAACAACCTATTTTCTTGATTAATGTACACCTCAATATTAAATTCATGCTAAAACACATATTTAATCAGTGATGGTTTTTTTAAAATATTAAAACAACATGAAATAGTGAAATTTCTCATGTATTTAAATAACATTTATTATTACGTGTGCATTTTTTTCTACGAGAAAGTGGGGATAAAATATTAACTTTCTAGAACAAAAATGAGGGGGTAAATGGGATAGGTGAAGGTAACAATACTATACAACAAGCAAAAAAGTGATGAAAGAAGAGAGATGATGAAAATTACTATCTAACCAAGGAATGTACACATCCCCCACACCTTGATTTTTCAATGTCCTCACTATAAAAAAGATAATTTGGGAAGAAATGATATAACATGGTGGGTGTCATTCATAGGTTTAATCATGAACTTGGTGTTCCTTTATCGGGGACTCTAGAATAGCTTCATAAAAGCGCTTCAGCCGCTCTGCATTATCAATGAATTGATGTTTGGTTTTATCATTTTGAACTTATATAACACCAAATGGATAGACATTAGTAATAGTATATGGTCCAAACTAGAAAGAAAGAAACATACCTAGATGTAACTTTAGTGTTGAATTTTAAAGGAGGACCTTCTACTCAATTTGGAATTGACGATGAAGGATGAGTCGATCATGAGAATCCTTGGTTATATCCTTGTAGATCTAGGATTTCTCATATGAGTCTCTTCAAATTTCTTCTATCTCCATAATATGAGTCTTCCTATGCTCACCTATATTTGATAGGATCATATTACATTGTTTTACATCCCAATATTCATGATTCTCTACCTCCAAATAGAGGTGACATGCCTTTCCAAATATAATTTGATACGGTGACATTACAACTAAAGTTTTAAAATCTATATAGTATCCCATAATTCAACATCCAATCATAAAATCCAATCTTTCCTATTAGGTTGTATCAATTTTCCATTATTTTCTTAACTTCTTTATTTGAGATTTTAACTTGCCCATTAGTTTGGGGGTTATACAAAATGGATACATTGGGAATAACCTCATACTTATGGAGAATTTTTCTCATGTTGTGATTGAAAAAATGTGAACCCTAATTACTAATGACAAATCTAGGAAAACCAGACAAAATAAAAATTTGGGAACTCACAAAATCAACTAAAACTCGAGAGTCATTAGTCCTTGTAAATTTTATTTCCACCTATTTTGGAAGATAGTAAATATCCATCAATATATAAACATTTCCAAATGAATTTGGAAGAGGTACCATCATGTCAATGATCCATGCATCAATGATCTCAAGAAATAACATGGGTTGTTAGGTAATTTCATTCCACTTTAAGATATTCCCTATGAATTGACATCATCTTCATGGCTCACAAAATCAGTGAGAATCTCTCAAAAATGTTAGAAAATAATGATCTAAGTCAAGGACCTTTTGAGCTATACGTTGAGAGACAAAGTTCCCGCACATGAAAAAGTGTCTAAAACCTTATAATAGACTGAAACTCATGGTCAGTGACACACCATCAAACTACCTGATAACTACAAATCATCCACAGGTATAGATCATCCAAAATGTACCATCGTGACTAATGCCTGAGTCATTGGGTTTTTGAAGTGGTAAAATATATGGGGACCCTAGATGCTACCAAAAAGTTTATAATTTTTTACTAATTGGTATGTTTGACTACATCACAAAGGCACTCATGAGGAAATAATTCTCTTATGGGAAGGTATGACTCAACCACATTGTCCACTGGTTGGGAAATCCTACAAATGTTGTCAACCGCCACATTTTCCACTCTTATCTTATCTCGAATCTCAAGTTCAAACTTCTGGAGGTGAATTATCCAAATAATGAGGCATGTTTTAGCTTTAGGTTTCATTAGGATAAATTTAAGGGAATCATGATCCAAAAACACAATGATTTTTTACCTTATAATATATGAACGTAATTTTTTCATGGTAAACACATTTGAAAGAAGTTCTTTTTTAGTGGTTGTGTAGTTTTCCTAGGTTGGTTCAATGTTACTTGAGTCATATGTAATGACATGAAGAGGCTTCTCAACTCTTTGAGATAAAACCACCCAACTGTAAAGTTATATGAATCACACATAAGTGAAAAGGGTGAATCCCACCTTGGTGGTTGGATAATGGGATGTTACGTGAGAATCCTTTTTAATAAATTGAAATATTCCAAAAAAAATTATCAGTCACATACTCAGAGTCATTTTGTAATAATAGGGAGAAGGGAAGTGTGATCTTACTAAATTCTTTAATGAATTAAAGGTAAACACCAGTATGACCCAAGAAAGATCACACCTCATGAACAGACATTGGATATGAAAGGGAGGAAATTAATTCAATTTTTTATTTTTCCACATGAATTAACTAATTTTAAATAACATTCCCAAGAACTTTCCTCCTCTCAATCATGAAATGGAATTTCTCATAATTTAATTATAGATCTTTTTCAATGTAATAGGGGAGGACAGAACCTAGGTGAGACAAATAATGATCAAATGAAATCTCGTGAAATCATCCATAAAGCCTTCCATTCAATTATAATGTTACTCTAAAAAAATTCTCAATATAAATCACTGAAAAGTACCAGTATAATTACATAGCATAAAAGGCATTCTTAAATATAGAAATGTGTTGAATGGATAGGTAAATGTTTTCATTTCTTGATTATAATGGGCTATATAGATTTGAAAATAACCTGAATACCTATCAAGGAAACAAAAATGGGACTTACCATCTAATATTTTTAACATTTGTTCAATGAAAGGTAATAGAAATTGGTTATTATGCATGGATTGATTCAGTCGATGGAAGTAAATATAGACTCACCAACTACTTTTCACACATTTTGGAACCAATTCATTAATTTCTTTTGATGCAACCCTTATTCAATTTTTTAAGTAAATTTGTATCGGACTAACCAATTTACCATAAAAAATAGGATAAATGATCCTAGAAACAAGTAATTAAGTAACATCCTATTTTACCACTACAAGGAGAGTGGGATTTAATCGGCCTTGTACTTGCCTTATGGGCTTAGACTAATCATATAAAAGAATATGTTTTGTACAAATATATGATATAATCCTAGAAATAATAGCCAATGTTCTTCCTATTTCATAATTACACTCTCTAAAAAGGTCTTGAATTTTTTATTCTTGTGTTGGTGAGAGGTTTTTGGCAATAATGATGGGAAATTAGTCAATACCGTCAAGATATGGATATTTTAGGTTATACGAAAGTGGTTTAAATTAAAAGACAAATGGTTGTTGAATTTAGGGAGAGGATTTAGGGAGAGTGAGGTCTATGAAACTATCAATCTACTCATTTTTATTCTTAAAGGAAGTAGAATCAATAGAAATGAGATTTTCAGAATCATTGATGGTCATGGTCACCTTAGAATGAACACACCCATCAATTAAACAAAACAATTTACACATTTATCAACCCACACAACACTCAAAAAATGAATCAAAACTAAAATCATAAAATGGTGAAGAAGAGGAAAATAAATCAGATTATGGGTCTAGGATAGAGTTTTGTGCGTGTTTAACAAGATAGAACATCCATAGAATAGATAAGAAGAGTGGAGTGCTCTTCAACGAGGTGTCTCATAGAACAATGGATGTTAAAACATAATTTTTTTCCACTGAACATCATAAAAAACATACAATTGAAGACACTAATGACTATCTTTTCTGTTTTAAGGAATTTATACCTAATCATGATAGGTTAATGTCCTTGGTTTAGGGTATCTTCCATCTTCAAAATGTAGAATTCTTCCGAGAAGATGGTATTATTAACTTTTTTGAGGATTTCTTGGACCACTCTTGATGGGTGTGTTGTGATCTAGATGGATAGGTGCACTAGGATTCATGTTGGTTGATGTAATCCAACCTAAAAAAGAACTATACATAGAGTAAGGAATGACATCAATTTAATCACTTAAACTTAGCATCGAGTCTGAAAATCAAATCTCCACTTTGGTGCATGGTATCATAAAAGTTAAAAGATCCTTGAATTTGGTTGGAATTTCTAATTGAATTAAGTATTAGACATTCCTTCCAAGGTTTACACTCTTATTTCCCTTGGGACTTCATTATGGGTGAAAAGATCTTTAAGAAATTTATCATATAGTGTTTTTTTATCTGCATCTAATAAAGGATTGTTAACTTTAACCTTTTAAAATATATCCATTATTTCATTATCAATCTCATTATCAAAAATTTTATTAGGTTAAGAGAGAATTTGGGATAAAGGAAGAAGAATGTTTTTTAGGGGGATCCACAATAATAAATTTTTTATCCTTTTTTATTTGTTTTTTATTTAGAATCATTTTTGGGTAGAGAAAGAGTGTTTTCGGGTGGGGGGCATACCTGTTGTGTAGAATATATGGAAGAAGAAACTTCATTACCACTATGAATTGTTATTTCAGAAACATTACATTTGTATTTTTGAATAGAAATTGGTTAGTATTGTAGTTTTCCATAACCATGCATATTTATCTCACTGATGGCGTTTTCTAATTGTCCCACTTGTGTTCGTATGTCTTGAATAGATAGTTGTGCGGTCTTTTAGAACTGGAGGTTATGGGCTTCCATTTTCATCACCGTATCCTTGAGGTATGGTTCAGACTTTGGAGGAGGAGGGTTATTTTGATAACATAAAGGATAAGATGGTTAAATACCTTGGCCTTGTTGGTACCAGTTTTGTGCAGGGTATCTCGGGTTTCCTCCTTATTAGTATTATGGTTGTGCTTTCCACCCATGGTTTGGATTTTTCCTGATTGGTTCTTTCTTGAAGGGTTATTCTCATCAGAATGGATTCTCAAGGAATAATGCTGCACAAGAATCAGATGAATCCCAATGTTATAGGCATTGGTTAAAAAAATGAGTGTTATCATAAAAAATACCACAATATAATGCAATGGGTGTAGAGTGTGAATTACATTATTCATGAGCTAATTTTCTTATAATGGTATGCATCTCATCGTGTTTATTATCTATGTTTTATTCTAGGGATGAATGACTTACCTCATGAACTCTTTTAGTGGGTGCATTTCTCGTGTACAAAATTGTTTGGGATTTTGAGCCATTTTGGCTATTATGTCATGAGTTGTGATAGGAATTTTATCAACAAGGGTACCACTAGTTTCAAATTCTATCATACCATGATCCATGGGGATAATTCTCTCATGAAAGTATTTAATTACCAAATTTTCAGTAACCTGGTGGTGGAGGAAACTTGATAAATGTCTTTTAGTTCTCTCACGATATTCATGAAGGGACTCTCCTTGGTATTTACTAATGCCACAGATTTCTTTTCTAATTGATGTAGTTCAGGAGGCAGAAAAAAAACATCTCTATAAAGAGTCATTTAAGGTCATTCCATCCCGCAATTGTGGTAGGCAGAGAGTATAGCCAGTCTTTGGCTACACCATCAAGGGATAAAGGGAAGGGACTATAGTTAATAAGGTCCTCAGTTAAATTTTTAGGTTTCATGTTGGATCACACTATATGAAATTCCTTGAGATTCTTATGAGGGTCCTCACCTGAAAGACTATTGAATTTAGAAAGGAGGTGGGTGAGTCCCGATCTCTACTCAAAACTGGATACTCCCTTAGGGTATCAGATATATGCATGTTAGTACACCAAATCTACGGTGGTTAATTATTTTAAGGATTAGTTTTTTTTCATTCATGTAACATAGGTTAATTTTAGTTTCTATTTTTGTTCCAGTATAAGAGGGGTCCATTGGAGTCTAAATGTGTAGTTTTTCCACTTTTAAATGATCGATCACTCTGTCTTAGTGTCATTGATTGTATATCCTCTCTGGTTCCAGTTTGAAATGAGTTAGTTTAATCGAAGTAGAACATGTCATGTAAAACACCTATAGAAAAATAATATGTTATAACACCACTAATATACAAAATTTAAACAGATAAATAAAAAAATACATACAAAATACAAAAAAGTTATTAAAAACATTTGCTGAATCCAAAAGAGATCCTGAAAAATGGTGCCAAAATTTGATCATGTAGTCATGAAACATCAAATTTATTATGATTTAAATATGATTCTATAGTCTAAGTATGAACAAAGGTAGTCTCTCAAAAAAATATAATAGGTTAAAAATGTCTATTTTTAACAAAAAAGTACTAAAAGAGGGGGTGGTTTTGAAAATAGTTTTAAGAAAATAACATAACATAAATATTTTAATTGTTGAAAACCATATGGAATTGTAAAAATATGAGTGCAAAGGGTTGTTTTTATTTAAATACACACATTTCAAGTTCATTATTCTTGGATATTCAATCAGGTTTTGAGTAATTTTTTCATTGAAAGTAATTGGAATACTAATGAATTACAAAGCTTTTATATCAATGATTTAATAACAAAACCATGAAATAACAATCCTATTTAAAAGGCCCAAAAAATTTACATGGAATGAGTGATTCCAAATTAGATTTAGATATCAATAATGCGGGTATGAAAATTATTCATGTGTTATCAAATTATAACAACACAAGTCACACACTCAGAACCTCGCACTCATCAGTTAGAAATTAATATCATAAAATTCACACACATAAAAAAAGAATTCAAATATGAAATATTTTATGATACATGGATTGAAATGATTAAATCCAAAATTATTAAAAAATAGTAGCTATTTATGCATCAAAACTCCCATGACATGTGTGTATCTCCCTCACAATGAACGCCCTCCATTTAGCCTGATATTGAGAGGAGGAGGAAGCTTGGGTGGTTGTTCTTCAATATCCTTGATTACCCTATGATGATTGGGGCCTCTTGAACATATAGGATAAGGAGAATAATCTAATGGAAATACAAAATAGAGTCACTTCACTCCTTTGTTGAACTAGAAAATAGGGTGACCAAGGTCCCAATTTATAGGAAATATAGAAGGTGGTTTAAGCAACCATGACATCAAGAAACCACATGGAACATAGTTTTATATGTCCATCAAATATTATATACGTTTTTACAAAAAAAAATTTAGTTCCACCTCATTCTTATCTACACTGAAAATGTGGAACAATTTGGACAATAAAAGTTAGAGATATGGATGAGTCACAAAAAAACACTTTTTACTTCGTGCACATTCTGTGGCCAAAACAGATTTGTTCATATGGGATACTTAATAGAATATTTATTCTAGAGTGTCTGCATATTAGTTTAATACCACATAATTTCTAATTATACCACAAAATATCATCCCAACTCGATCCACTTATTTGTAGAAGTGTGTGTTGAGTCCACTTTTGTTCTTGGAAAATGTGTAGTTTTGACCAGTTTTCTTGAACCTCATCTTGAGCCCTCCAAATCACCTCCACCAAAAATGTAATTATCAAAATAAGTAACATTTCCCCTTTTTAGTAGTGAAAAAAATAGAAAAATTTAATCAAACATGACGGTAAATTTGTTATTATTTTTCTAATTTTCAATGTAGAACTAGTTTAGCACATTCGTGTAAGGGTGAAATAAATCACTGAATCATGGGGAGATCAGGATACAATGATTCTAGTGGAGGATTTAATGATTCATTATATGGATAATGAGATATAAATGCCTCTATACCAGTAGAATGAGTGTGATTTGGAGTAAATTCTTATAACCATATGGCCCTCTCACAAGGTGATTAACCTGGTGATGGTGATTTAGTTATAAAACCCCCATTCCAGAAGGTTGGGGATTGGTTGCATCTATTGATGATATGTCTGAAATACACTCAATAATTGAAAATATGAGGGGGTGGTAGATATTACCTCAGCCTGATGGGATAGTTTTTCTCTTGGATATCTTTTACATTGGAAACTATTACAACTTGTTTGATGCGGCACAATTATTCTCTTGTAGGTGTTGGTTGTGATAGAATCCCATGATCAGAACCATTCTTTACAATATGTTTTCTAGGGTACTGAAACATTGGACTCCCTATCTAAAATGAAATCTCATTTCTTGGAGGGTGGCACATTGAAGTTATGTTTCCTATCCTCTCCCTCCATTTTTGATGTATGAGCATCATTGAAGTGGGGGGAATTTCGTTTTAGTGGCCAATTGGCTCACATGTTAGACGTTCCTCTATGTTCACCAGATTTTATTACATTACAAGACACTATAACTAATGTGATCTAATATTTTTAGAACATAGTGAAGTGTAATGATCCATATTTTTTATCCCTGGATATGTATGTCTCGTGATGCTCCAGATATTATTCTGCGGAGTGATGTCACGACGCAGTGAAAAATGATTTATAGGTGATTGTCTTACTCTTCTACTCCTGGGATATATGATATGGAGAAGAGGGACCTATCCAGATGACAACATAGAGTATGGATGAGCAGAAGGTGATACTCATACCCTATACATGAGTATTTTTAGACTCAAGTCCCTGATGAGTTGGCCATATATTTTGTTGCAAATATAGCATGCAGTAATTTTCAAGCTCATGTGGGACCTTATGGTTATAAGTAGTAATGGGACATAACATTATTGTAGAGGGACCTTCATCATCCTTCGACGTTTCCTGAAAACACCTATTTTCTCCCTTCTCTGATCCAGATGTCCTTCCTACCTTCCCTTAGATCTCCCTTTTCCTAAAAGTTCTTGAGTTGTTTGATGGACTCCCAAAACATTCACTCTCATTATCAGAGTTCAATGAGGAATATTCTCTCTTGAAATTGACGCTAATTGTATGGTTCAGAAAAATCTCATGTCCATAGGTGAATTAAACTTATCTATTTTCAGATCAAGTGGGTTACAAGATTGATCTATGGTAGGTCTTCATGATAGAAATCACATCATAATACACTTAAAATGATAGGAAGACATGATTCATGAATGTTTTAGTGATCCTAAAATTTTCAATGTATCTTGATTCTTCTTATTCTGGTGAAATTATGATTTACACATGAAGCATGAATCCCTGACCATGGCCATCTTGTGTTGAATCCCTAAACATCCACCCCCCCTTTTTAAAACCAATCCATTATTCTCAATTTAGGGAACCATGTTGGATGTCATTTATGTTATGATATTTGAACCCATTCATTTATTCATCCTATTTCTCCAAAAATATGTGTCGAAATATTTGGGTCTAAGGTGTTGTCATACTTTTATTATTATTATCGGAGAATATTTCTATTATAATAAATCGATTTTATTTGAATTGTGGGTGGATTTTGTTCATTATGAAAGAAAATTGGGCATTTTATGATAGTGTTTAGGTTTGGGTGTATGAATGGCCTTTAGAAGATAGATTTTGAACAAAGAGGGTTTTCTACTCTAGGGGTAGGTCTGAAGGTTGTGGTTCTGATAGGTGATTCATGTGATCAAGGTAGGAATTTAGAGGCAGTTCCAATTGGATTAGATTTGGATGGGGAATCGATAGGGAGTGACATTAATATATGGAATTCAGGTAAAATTTGATATCCAATTTTGTAGAAAATCATGTCACCTTCTAGACGGAGGCACAATTGTTGCCTCTGAAATTGAATGTTAATGATATATTTGGAATATTGAACTTTGACCTTAAGGTTATTTTGGCTATAAGGCTAGAATATACTCAAATGAAATTATCTCCAATATTTTTCAACAATGAGGTAGGGTAATATCATGATAGTGCAAAGGAAATGATGGTGTCTCACAAATAATGTAAGTAAGAGGTAAATTCCAGTGGTTCAAGTGGAGGATATGGGGATTGGGTGAAGGCTACAGGTAGGATGATATCAAGAGGGACCGACTCAAATAAAATGGTAAGCTATCAATTTAGGAACATGTTTGTTGATGTTTTAGAAAAGGATAATGGGGATAGAATATAAACAAACATCCAAATCACAATTCCAACAATGTAACTCTTAGTAGATCATAGTTTCTGTGGAACTGGATCAGAGGAAGATATTTATAGTCAGGAATCAGTGGAAATTTTTGATGAAGGACATGAGATAGGTCTCCAATGTCCTAGGAGTAATAAAGGGATGAAATATAAAGAAGAATAGGGGGATTAATTTTTCAAAAAGGAAATAATACTAACATATTTAAGGTCAATTCTTATTTATCGAATTTGATGGAAACTTATTCTTCCAAAAAGAATAAGGACATGGATAGTGATCCCATGGATCATGTTTAGGTAGGCTAAGAGAGTTAAATTTCTTCAAATGATAAATAGATTGTTGGATGTGGTGATGTTAATGAACAAAATCATGTATAGGATAAGATCTATGATCTGATATGTGAGCACGCAAGAGATAATTCTACAACCAGAGTAACAAATGATGTGGTTTGAGAAGAAAGGGAAGCATAGAAGTTAAACCTTTATTCCAATGAAGATATGTTATAGGAAGTATTGGAGTTAAAAACACAATGGAAGAATATAAAAGGATGATATATATAATTATTTCTATAAATCGTAATAATGAATAGTGTGATTGGATTGGAAAGAAAATTATCATTTTGGATCATAGCTTCAATCAAAAGAAGATTGGTGTAGATGAATTTATCCAAAAATGGGACAATATTTCCTATAATTTTGAATATCTGATCATGGATGTCGCAAATACAGAGGGACCTTCTTTTCATTAGATTCTTTATAGAGGTAAGGGTTATAATCACCTTAAACTTGAATATAAATAATTTAGTTATTTCTTTTGTTGTCAGTTGATTGTCTATTTTTAACTGGAATGGTTTACCATATTTTCCTTAAAAAAATTATTAATATAAAATTTAGTTTTCAATGTCAATATCTTCCTTCTATTCATTTGGCATACATGCCTCCATCTGGATAGACCACAAAATATGCTCCTTATGATATCATTCTAACCTGAGTGGAGTGATTCTAAAAGTTGATGGGGAACTGTATGTGATCAACCATGATGTATCAATCATGTATCTATAATAAGGCTTATGAGTTTCAAAAACCGTTCTATATGATGTTTTCTGGGAAAGGGTATACATTATTTGTCCATGGGATATATCAGCATTGGGAGTTTTTCCATTTTGTAAGTTCGGATTAGAGTCCCTATGATTCATATCCACACTACCACAAAGAGAATATAATGGTAATGATCATCTTCATCATTGGATTAACAGTTGAAGGACCCTTGTGGTGTTTAGAATGTGTATCAAACAATCCCAAGGACATTAGAATTGAGTTGGTTAGGAAAATGGGTCTCATCATATGTCAGGGCTTGAGTATAATGATATGCCTTGGGGAATTATCAGGGATATTACCACATTGTGTGAAGGTTTCAGTAGCATGATTCTAACCATATGATACTATGAGAATATAATATCACAGTTTAGAAGCTACTCGAATATTCCAATGAGTTGTCTCTTTATTGAGAGGAAAGTGAGCCTATCCTGAGGCACATTCCTCTATAACAAGGTGGTCCTTGGTCAGAAAAAGAGTATGGGCCCTATCCTTAGCTTTTTCAATATGTTATAGGCCATTCATGGAAGGGATACGACCCTTCCCCGAGGCATGTATCACTATTACATGGTGAGACCCAGTTAGATAAAGAATATGAGACTCATCTTAATATGAATTCCCCACTAAAATAAGTCTACAGACCTTTAGATTGAAATATGGGATATGAATATCCTCATGTATTTCCTCAGAAGGATGTTGGTTCATTCGTTCATTGAAAGAAGTAGGAATATGTATGGATTCCATGATCTACTAGAATATTCCACGTAGATTCACTGATAATAATATAATCATGTCCTAAGGCATTTTCCATTTTTAAATGGTTATCCATAGCTAGAAAAAAATATTCCTAGTCATCAGCCTTTGGAGTATACCGATGGTCTTCTTTGACAAGACTATGAGAAAGTCCTGAGGTATGTTCCCCTATCATTTGGTGAGCCCTGACCATGACACGGGTTTGACCCAAATACACGTCCTTTGGAATATACTGTTTGAATTTTTTGACTAGCATGGTCCCCTATCATGAGGTATGTTCCATTTTTCCTTTGTCAGCCTCAGTTCAGATGGGAATACAAGCCCACGATAGTGCCTCATCCTTTACTAAAATATGCCAATAATCCTCATTTATAGGGGTTAGAATGTGCTCTTGCACTGAGGTATCCACTTGTTCATAATGATCTGAGTGTTGATATGTTTGGTTCATAGGGATATGAGTATGTTCCTATCCCTAAATCTATACTAGTACTAGAATATAATGGCCCAATTATTTAGATACTACTAAAATATATTGTTATTTTAGAAGAGTGTTCATAGGGATATAAACCCAAAAACATTCCATCACCACTATATACAGGAATACATCTTCAATTAAATTAGAAATATGATCCCACATTTTGACATCCATGCACCACTATAATATGTTGATGGACTTTGGGCATGGGAGTAGGGATATATTCATCCCCCATGCATTCTACTAGAATATTCCTACACACTTTTTTTGAGTGAGCGGGGATATGCGCCTACTCACTGGTTACTTCCAAAATATTCTGATAGGTATCATTATCAAGGGTTGGGGTATAATCCCACTCATGGATTTCCATCATATTCCATGCCTAAAGTTTCTTCCTTTTTTCCCATTTATGGGTGTCATAGGTGGAAGTGTGTCTTGTGGTACCCACAATAGGTGACTCATGGGTACTAGTGGGATGATGCTGGCGATTGTGGTTAACAGGCTCCCTTTTCGAAGGTTCCTGAACCAAACAAGATATATAAGGCCCCAGCCTTAAACCTTACTTAATCTTGAGTTATTACAAGATTACACATTGAGGATCTTTTCAGGTTTAGAGTTTTAGAGAATTAGATCTTGAAACTTGCATTACATTCCACCTTTAAACAAAGTGGTTACATAAAAGACATGATTCATTCTTCCCAACAACAGAAACATATTTAAAATAAAATTTGGATTCTTTATTGACACATCCTTGACTCTATCATCTTATCATGTACCTTTCCCATGACATGTGAAAAACATTTCAAAAACATGGGATGAGCATAAAAATCTCAGTAAGGGTTATAAAAATATGGAAAGGAAACATGATCTCATATATATATAAGAATGAAATCATACTTTACCCATAAAACAAAGGCACTTTCATACCTCATCAAACCATGAATAAATCATAGAAATCATAAGACAAAAAGGTAACTTGAGGCATTCATAACATTCTTACATAGGGAGTAACCCTCTTGGTTACGTTTGGAATACCCA
This sequence comes from Viscum album, assembly GCA_963277665.1. Classification (NCBI taxonomy): domain Eukaryota; kingdom Viridiplantae; phylum Streptophyta; class Magnoliopsida; order Santalales; family Viscaceae; genus Viscum; species Viscum album. The sequence continues at coordinate 1,387,692,210 of OY728133.1, read as the reverse complement.
TCACAGTATATTCCCTAAATCTCATCAGAGAAACCTTAACGTTTCACTTCTTCATGTTACCCAATGCATTGGAGAGCTATATCGGGCTCACCCGCCCTTAGTTTATCACGGAACCACCCGTTTTCATAACAATGCCCAAGAACCATTACATAAATGTATCACATAAAACATTCATAAAGGAAACATAACATTTCCACATTTCAATCACAATATAACATTTTAGTATATTGAAATAATGAATCCATTCAAAAAGAAACGATTTCCAAAAGCATTTAAAACATTTAATAAAGAGATTTTTGAATCAAAGTGTCCCATACCACCTTGAATCTTAAAATTTTAAACCATTAATACCCATATAAATAAATATTTAAAACCATTTTCAAAACATGGATATTAATAAGAACAAATGATTAAAACATTTAAAACGATATTTTGGTTAAAGGGGTTTTACCAAAATTAGAGACACTTGAATACAATAATTGAGGAATAACATTTAGTTAGAACTTTATAATATCATGAGAATAAATGGATTCATGATATAATACTCCATAGGACAGTATATACACCATATAAGAGGGAATTGGTGCATAACAACAATGAACCCTCAATAGAAATGTCAAATGTGATGAAATATCTTATAGAGAAGGTATCCTTAAATTAAGGACAAATCAATCTCAAAAACATGTGTGACAAATATAAGTACACCCAATATAAGTGGATATTAAGTGTAAAACAATAAAAGGTCATTCACACATATTCAATGGATGACATATTCAATGACTACATGTTGAACCCAAAGAAATCGAAATTGGGTTAAAAAGTTCCCTTGACAGCCTAACGGCATCACATCAAAATGAGTTGATGAGAGATAAAAAGTGTATCTCATCACTTTGACATAAGATTTACATCAATAAGGATATATGAGAACATATCCCAACATAAAAATATGTAAATTAAAAGACCCAACAAAAGAAGTCTTTTAAAAAAGAGGAGGGTGAAAGGTTCCCTTACCGACTTGGGTATCTTTCAAAACATACGACCCGTGAAAGAAGGACAATACATCATTGATGTAAATACTCATAAATGAACGAATATTACACAATGAGTAAAATAATGGTCAGTACATACACCACTAAAAAGAAAATGTGGCAAATGTTGCATAAATCTCACGGGAATAAAAGTGAGATGAAAAATCACTTATGAAGACTCGGCAGCCTAACAGTGCCACTTAAAACTTCCAAAAATGGATTGATGAGATCAAATAGGGTATCTCATCACATTAAAACAAAATTTACAGTGAGAGGAATATTAAATAACATCCCCCATCATAACAAATAGGAGCTTAAAAGAAGTGACATAAAGGGGAGTACTTAAAAAGAAAGAGAGAGGTTAGATCTCTTACGAAAATTCGGCAGCCTAACGGCGCCACTCAAAACTTCCAAAAATTGATTGATGAGAGAGGATAGGGTCTCTCATCACATGAACATAAAAATTAAAGTAAGATTAATATAAAATAACATCCCAATAACAAGAAATATGAGCTTATAAGGATTGACATAAAAGAGTGTACTTAAAAAGAAAGAGTGTAGTAAGATCCCTTACCTCGGGTCCGACTTGACTCGATCGTTCTTTAATCTCCTGAAAAATAAACTTGGGTTAATTTCTACTTCCTTAAGAACCTTTTTAATGTTCATTATTCCTTTTTTATATTACTTATTACCATGTCATAAACATTATGTAATCATTTAAGTTAATAATATTTGTTTTGCCGATATTTGGTTCTTAAGTCAAAAGTGGACTTCTTACAATTACATGTTGTTCGTGTGGCCAAATGTTTATTATATCCAGAATTTTATTCCTGATTTAGATATCATATATGTCATATATATCCAGTACATTCATGAATTTATAACATTACATAATCATTTAGAGGTAATAAATGAAATGCACCGTTCATGGAGACGGTAAGCCGTACGTACGCATGAACGCTACTTTCATTTCTATTTCGTATTTTATAGAATGGAATAATAATGATATAAAGGTATATTATAATTCCAGTATAATATCATATATAATATCATAGTTCCATACTTTATACATCCCACATATGGTATTTAACGAATCAAATCACTTTGAGGGGGCGGTAGTCCGCACTTCCTTAAATGAAGATATCGCATTTACCCATAATGGAAACCATAAAGGTATTCCCAAAATGAAAAAAAAGAAGCTTAAGGAAAACATAAACATATTATATATCATATATAAATATAGTGACATCATAATGGCCACCTTTGAAAGTGTTAAATGAGTATTGAACAATCATCATTTCGGGAGGCAGAATTTCTCCATCCACGGAAACCGTATGTTCTTTAACCATTTGATGTAGTTGTGTGAGAGTGTATCTAGAATACATCTTATAACAACATCATAGTATATTGAAGATACTGGTTTTGTTAAAAAATAAGTAAATAAAAATATTTTAGGGGGTTGGAGAAGCAAAATAAAACAAATGAACATGAGGGAATGAATTACCTTTAAAAGTGTAAGTCCTTTTGATTTGAGCCTAAAGGCTTCCTTTGAAAGGATTATGCCCAAAGGGAATCCTCTAGGATAAGTAGAGGGATGTTGAGAGAGTAAATGGGCAGGGGTTGGCCGAGCCAAGGGCTTGAGGAGTGTGTGAAATGAGGTAGAGGTGGGGGCCTTTTATAAGAGGAGAGGAGAGACACTTTTGGAAAGTAAGAAATATTACTTTATTTGAAAATGTGTTTCGGTTTTAAAAGGTCCCACATTGATATAATTCATGTATAAGGTGATAAGGGTTCGAAATCCACCCATACAATAAGTTTTTGACATGTGTAGGTCATATAGTTTACATTATCATTTCATTTTATTTAAATCGTCAGATAATGATGTCATCGCTGCATCATTATGATGTCATAAATAATTTAATTTATTTAATGTCTAAAAATTATAAAAAAATTACTATGATGTAGGAAATATTTTTAGCTTACCAATGACTATTTATAATAAAAACTCTGACTTGTATAACCCCACTTAAAAATTGTTTTAGTAAAACATATCATGTTTGTGTCATTTTTACTTTTACAATAAATAAAAATTTATTTATGTCATTTCCCTACCAAAGTGGATCCATGTGGTCCCCAAGTTGACCCATGGCTTCTCTTGGTCGGCCATTACACATCCAATGAGGTTAGGACATGTTTCAAGTTCATTTTATATTATTGAAACATTATTTTTACCTTAAACTACACTAATTACCTCTAATCGCGATTAAAAACTTAATAAGTTACTATTCACCAAAAAATTATTTTTATCCCATTGAACCACATTTTACTTCTTAATGAAAACCATGTATGTAGGATTTTTGAAATTCAAAACACAAAGATGGAAAAATTTCATTTAAACGGAAAAATCAGTTTTTATAAGTACCACTTAGTGGTGTCACTATTCATAAAAATTGATGTTTTTCAGAAAAATCTCAAAAATTCACCCTAAGATATATTTGATATTCCGAATTCAAAAATGAAGTATATTTTACAAAATTCAAAACATATAAGTCACATTAATTAATTTAATAATTAATTCCCACTGTCAGAGCAAATAGCGTGTTTTTATGAAACAATAAGTATCAAAAGATTGACACTGGTTTAAGTCTGTTTTCAAAGTGAAATTAATTCCAACGACCACTATTGGATTTAATTGTAAAAATATATTCTAATTTCCCTTTAAAAACAATTCAAAAGATAATCTAATCATATAAATAAATTAGATTAAAAAGGGGTTTTGAATTAAAATACAACATTTTACACTATTCATTAAAAAAATGAACTTTATCAGAAAGATACCAAAAATTTACACAAAGTAAATTTTGATGTCCCGATTATTAATAAGAGTATTATTTTTTCCAAAAGAATTTTTAAGATAGAACAAAACTATATTTAATGATGGTTCAACATCAAAAGGTGATAAGTGAACATTTAGTGAAAACTACGCCTAAAATTGAATTCTTTCCGTATTTTAAGCCTCTATCCTTTATTGGATAAATGTAAAAAAAAATTAAAAACATATATAATCATATTTTAGTTATTTCTATCCATTCCCACCATTACAACAGCTACATGTTAAATACCATTTTAAATAATATTATTTTATTATTAGAGTGCAACGTAAGATTCCCAAGAAACTCGTTGTTGCGTGTTGGGTACGCCATCGAGCATAACATCCCCATTAAAGTCATATTAATATTTTATTCACAAATATGGATAAATAAGAAAATTTTATATTCTTTATTTACCTGGGGTGTTACATCCTTCCCCCCTTTTGGGAATTGCGTCCTCGCAATTTTTAAAATTGAGCTTGGAAACATCCTTGAACGTCCCACATCGGAACAAGAGTCGGTAATACACTCACTTTAAAATAAAGGAAGATAAGTACAGAGGTCACCCGAGTTAACCCATTCTAGGATTCCATGTAGAAAAACATGGACATGGAAGAAAAAGCAAAGGGGCATGTTCTTGAGGGAGAGTGATAGTAAACATGTCTAGGAGAAAGTTAACAATTAGAAAATCACAAACTTGTGATGGGTTAAACGGTATTCGATTCCCCATTAGGAAAAGCTAATAGACAACATTTTTGTTTTAAGTTACTTTTTATTGAGGAATTTATTCATAAGGAAACATAATCACTTATCATGTTGACTTTCAACTTTTACTAGATTCCTTAATCAAACTCATATTTTTTCCAAAAGACGAGTATTTAGGAGGGCTTGTTCGCATTAAGAGTACTATAATCAACTTCTAGAGAATCACCTAATCCACAAAAGAGAACTATATACATCCCATGTCTTTAGGCTTTAACCAAAACCAAAACCAAAAAGGTTAGTACAAGGTCAGATAATCCAGAAAAGGATATCCCATTAAAAAGAAAATCTATTCTTAATCTCCAAAATTTGTCCAACAAAACCCAAAGTTCAACGAGGACCATCCGATAAACAATTTGTCCATAAAATTATTCAATGTAAACCAATATAATATTGAAACCCAAATATTTGAAGGATTTAGTCACATAGTCTTCCAAGTTAAATCGTAACATTTATCTCCAAACAACATCAGTTGCTCCTAAAGTCTCATATTGAAAAGTAATTAACCTAATCACATATCCTCTATGATAGGTTAATCATTTTCATAAATAACCCAAAATAAACTTACTCTGAAAAAAAAATAATAAGTCAAACTAACCAGGGACTTCACGTAGTCCAGTGGTAGGCGATAAATACCAGTTGCAATTTGATTGTGGGTTCGATTCCCACAGCTTTGTCCGACGTGACGAGTAGTCACACGGTCTACGTGTTGTCCTTTTTCCAAAACTATATAATTCTAAAATCATTCCCCAAAAAGGGATAAAATCATCAAAAATAACCATAACATAATTTAACCTCAATTTTATCTCATGCCTTTCACTTCAATCATAAAATATAGTAACCCATAATTACCTCAAAAGTAAGAATCTTATAAACCCAAATGGTTCTTTATAACTATGTCCACAAAAGAAAAGATAACTATTACTTGAATAAAATTTGCCTATATTAAACATTAGGGTTACACATAATATAAAAAGTCTTCTAATGTAACCCCATCATCAAAAGAGACTTAATACTCTTAAGAATTTCACCATAACTCTTGAAGTCCTTATATGTTGACATCTTACTCATTCAAAATTCTTCATGATCCATTATACATTCCTTTCCAACTTATTCCGAAATACCTCTTTCCTACAAACAAAATCATGAATCATATCCTAAGATTCCAAAATTGGAAAACAATAGTCATGAAATAGTACATACCTTTGATTAGTCATTGTTAGTTTCTTCATCCTCAATCGGAATGGAATTAGGTATTGGTAAACGAATATTGGTACGATCTTGGTGACCCCATGCACAAAACTTCTTCATATGACATGTGTTTGCATAATGACCATGCACACCACATTTAAAACATTCAATTGATCCCTCAGAAAGAACTTCTTTCCCTTTCCTCGAGTCAACTGGATGCTTCCTTTTTCGATGACAGGTTCTTTCTTTATGACCTTCATTTCCACATCTATAGCATATTTCTGTCCCTTTGAAACATTTTCCTTGGTGTTTCTTTCCACATCTTTGACACAGAGGTTTTTGAACACACTTACCTTTATGATTATTACCTGTACATCCGTAGGGATTTGTTTCTTGCATATATGATGCCTTAGAGAAATCTCAAAGGTTTAGGTGGTCAATAATGACTCCATATAGTTGGTTGAGGATAATCACAAGAGTTCTCATTGCATCTCCCATATCATTCAGTTGCTTGCTCCAAAAACTGTCACAGTTTCCTTCACATCCACTCTTACTTTGGTGCCTGCTAGATCCAGCCATTTACTAAAACCAAAAAGGTCAGTGTGAGTATATCAACAAAACCATCATGTACTAATGAGTAAGATAAACACTAAGATATACTTACTCATTCACTTTATCTAAAACTAGGACTCTTTCTAAAATCCTAACCATTATGGTAATGCCACGTATTCTTAAAGAATACCCTAACCTCTAACGTTATCTAAACCGACCTTTGATACCAACTATAAGGCCCCAGCCATAAACCTTACTTAATTTTGAGTTATTACAAGATTACATATTGAAGATCTTTTCAGGTTTAGAGTTTTAGAGAATTAGATCTTAAAACTTGCATTACATTCCACCTTTAAACAAAGTGGTTACATAAAAGACATGATTCATTCTTCCCAACAACGGAAACATATTTAAAATAAAATTTGGATTCTTTCTTGACACATCCTTGACTCTATAATCTTATCATGTACCTTTCCCATGACCTGTGAAAAACATTTCAAAAACATGGGATGAGCATAAAAAGCTCAGTAAGGGTTATAAAAATATGGAAAGGAAACATGAGTTCATATATACATAAGAATGAAATCATACTTTACCCATAAAACAAAGGCACTTTCATACCTCATCAAACCATGAATAAATCATAGAAATCATAAGACAAAAAGGTAACTTGAGGCATTCATAACATTCTTACATAGGGAGTAACCCTCTTGGTTATGTTTGGAATACCCATCACAGTATATTCCCTAAATCTATTTGGAGAAACCTTAACGTTTCACTCCTTCGCGTTACCCAATGCATTGGAGAGCTATATCAGGCTCACCCACCCTTAGTTTATCACGGAACCACCCGTTTTCATAACAATGCCCAAGAACCATAACATAAATGTATCACATAAAACATGCATAAAGGAAACATAACATTTCCACATTTCAATCACAATATAACATTTTAGTATATTTAAATAATGAATCCATTCAAAAAGAAACCATTTCCAAAAGCATTTAAAACATTTAATAAAGAGATTTTTGAATCAAAGTGTCCCATACCACCTTGAAGATTAAAATTTTAAACCATTAATACCCATATAAATAAATCCTTAAAACCATTTTGAAAACATTGATATTAATAAGAACAAATGATTAAAACATTTAAAAAGATATTATGGTTAAAGGGGTTTTACCAAAATTAGAGACAATTGAATACAATAATTGAGGAATAACATTTATTCAGAACTTTATAATATCATGACAATAAATGGATTCATGATATAATACTCCAGAGGACAATATATACACCATATAATAGTTAATCGGTGCATAACAACAATGAACCCTCAATAGAAATGTCAAATTTGATGAAATCTCTTATAGAGAAGGTATCCTTAAATTAAGGACAAATAAATCTCAAAAACATGTGTGAAAAATATAAGTACACCCAATATAAGTTGATATTAAGTGTAAAACAGTAAAAGGTCATTCACACATATTCAATGGATGACATATTCAATGACTACATGTTGAACCCAAAGAAATCGAAATTGGGTTAAAAAGTTCCCTTGACAGCGTAACGACATCACATCAAAATGAGTTGATGAGAGATAAAAAGTGTATCTCATCACTTGGAAATAAAATTTACATCAATAAGGATATATGATAACATATCCCAACATAAAAATATGTAAATTAAAAGTCCTAACAAAAGAAGTCTTTTAAAAAATAGGAGGGTGAAAGGTTCCCTTACCGACTTGGGTATCTTTCAAAACATACGACCCGTGAAAAAAGGAAAATACATCATTGATGTAAATACTCCTATATTAATGAATATTACACAATGAGTAAAATAATGGTCAGTACATACACCACTCAAAGGAAATTGTGGAAAATGTAGCATAAATCTCACGGGAATAAATGTGAGATGAAAAATCACTTATGAAAACTCTGCAGCCTAACGGCGCCACTTAAAACATCCAAAAATGGATTGATGAGATCAAATAGGGTATATAATCACATTAAAACAAAATTTACAGCGAGAGGAATATGAAATAACATCCCCCATCATAACAAATAGGAGCTTAAAAGAAGTGACATAAAGGGGAGTACTTAAAAAGAAAGAGAGAGGTTAGATCTCATACGAAAATTCGGCAGCCTAACGGCGCCACTCAAAACTTCCTAAAATAGATTGATGAGAGAGGATAGGGTCTCTCATCACATGAACATAAAAATTACAGTAATAGTAATATAAAATAACATCTCAATAACATGAAATATGAGCTTAGAATGATTGACATAACAGAGTGTACTTAAAAAGAAAGAGTGGAGTAGGATCCCTTACCTCGGGTCCGACTTGACTCGATCATTCTTTAATCTCCTGAATAATAAACATGAGTTAATTTCTACTTCCTTAAGAACCTTTTTCAAGTTCATTATTCCTTTTATATTACTTATTACCATGTCATAAACATTATGTAATCATTTAAGTTAATAATATTTGTTTTGCCGATATTTGGTTCTTAAGTCAAAAGTGGACTTCATACAATTACATGTTGTTCGTGTGGCCAAATGTTTATTATACCCAGAATTGTATTCATGATGTAGATATCATATATGTAATATATATCTAGTACATTCATGCATTTATAACATTACATAATCATTTAGAGGTAAGAAATGAAATGCACCGTTCATGGAGACGGTAAGCCATACGTACGCATGAACGCTACTTTCATTTCTATTTCGTATTTTATAGAATGGAATAATAATGATATAAAGGTATATTATAATTCCAGTATAATATCATATATAATATCATAGTTCCATCCTTTATACGTCTCACATATGGTATTTAACGAATCAAATCACTTTGTGGGGGCGGTAGTCCGCACTTCCTTAAATGAAGATATCGCGTTTACCCATAATGGAAACCATAAAGGTATGCCCAAAATGAAAAAAACAGATGCTTAAGGAAAACATAAACATATTATATATCATATATAAAAATAGTTACATCATAATGGCCACCTTTGAAGGTGTTAAATGAGTATTGAACAATCATCGTTTCGGGAGGCAGAATTTCGCCATCCACGGAAACCGTATGTTCTTTAACCATTTGATGTAGTTGTGTGAGAGTGTAGCTCTAATAAATCTTATAAAAACATCCTAGTATATTTTATATACTGGTTTTGTTACAAAAGAAGTAAATAATAATAGTTTAGGGGGTTGGAGAAGCAAAATAAAACATATGAACATGAAGGAATGAATTACCTTTAAAGGTGTAAGTCCTTTTGATTTGAGACTAAAGGCTTCCTTTGAAAGGATTATGCCCAAAGGGAATCCTCTAGGATGAGGAGAGGGATGTGGAGAGAGTAAATGGGCATGGTTTGGCCGAGCCAAAGGCTTGAGGAGTGTGTGAAATGAGGTAGAGGTGGGGGCCTTTTATAAGAGGAGAGGAGGGACACTTTTGGAAAGTAAGAAATATTAATTTATTTGAAAACGTGTTTCGGTTTTAAAAGGTCCCAAATTGATATAATTCATGTATAAGGTGATAAGGGTTCTAAATACACCCATCCAATAAGTTTTTGACATGTGTAGGTCATATAGTTTACATTATCTTATCATTTTATTTAAGTTGTCAGATAATGATGTCATCGCTGCATCATTATGATGTCATAAATAATTTAATTTATTTAATGTCTAAAAATAATAACAAATTTACTATGATGTAGGAAATCGTTTTAGCTTTCCAATGACTATTTATAATAAAAACTCTGACTTTTATAACCCCACTTAAAAATTGTTTTAGTAAAACATATCATGTTTGTGTCATTTTTACTTTTACATTAAATAAAAAGTTATTTATGCATTTCCCAACCAAAGTGGCTCCATGGGGTCCCCAAGTTGACCCATTTCTTGTCTTGGTCGGCCATTACACATCAAATGTGGTTAGTACATGTGTCAAGTTCATTTAATATTATTAAAACATTATTTTTACCTTAAACTACACTAATTACCTCTAATCGCGATTAAAAACTTAATAAGTTACTATTCACCAAAAAATTATTTTTATCCCATTGAACCACATTTTAATTCTTAATGAAAACCATTTATGTCGGATTTTTGAAATTCGAAACACAAAGATGGCAAAATTTCATTTAAACGGAAAAATCAGTTTTTATAAGTACCACTTAGTGGTGTCACTTTTCATAAAAAATTGATGTTTTTCAGAAAAATCCCAAAAATTTACCCTAAGCTATATTTGATATTCCGAATTCAAAAATGAAGTTTATTTTAAAAAATTCAAAACATATAAGTCACATTAAATAATTTAATAATTAATTCCCGCTGTAAGAGCAAATAGCGTGTTTTTATGAAACAATAAGTATCAAAAGATTGACACTGGTTTAAGTCTGTTTTCAAAGTGAAATTAAATCCAACGACCAATATTGGATTTAATTGTAAAAATATATTCTAATTTCACATTAAAACCTATTCAAAAGATAATCTAATCATATAAATAAATTACATTAAAAAGAGGTTTTGAATTAAAATACAACATTTTACACTATTCATTAAAAAATGAACTTTATCGGAAAGATAAAAAAAATTTACACAAAGTAAATTTTGATGTCCCGATTCTTAATAAGAGTTTTATTTGGTCCAAAATAATTTTTACGAGTGAACAAAACTATATTTAATGATGGTTCAACATCAAAAGGTGATAAGTGAACATTTAGTGAAAACTACGCATAAAATTGAATTCTTTCCGTATTTTAAGCCTCTATCCTTTATTGGATAAATGTAAAAAAATTTAAAAACATATATAATCATATTTTAGTTATTTCTATCCATTCCCGCCATTACAACGGCTACATGTTAACTACCATTTAAAATAATATTATTTTATTATTAGAGTGCAACGTAAGATTCCCAAGAAACTCGTTGTTGCGTGTTGGGTACACCATCGAGCATAGAATCCCCTTTAAAGTCATATTAATATTTTATTCACAAATATAGATAAATATGAAAATGTTATATTCGTTATTTACCTGGGGTGTTACAAGATCCATATTTGAATCCTTGGTCTATCTTCATCAGATATCAAAGGTGTTGATTTATATTCTCTGTGGATAAGATCCTAAAGTGGTGGGTTGGGGTAATGAGGGGCACTAGATTAGCTACAGATTTCCTTATATGATGTAGACTCATCGACTTCAGATCTTAGAGACCCTCATCTGCACCTTCAAGGGTCAGTATTGTACCGTTTTGATGTTACTCCTATATCATTTCGTTCACAACCAATCATTGGAGCTTTTCAGCAGGTGAGATTGTTTTTCAACCTGTAGGGGTTGAGGACACATTTGACTTTCTGAAACAATCATTGGATGGTCACATTATCTTGGATAGCCATGATGTTGATGATTTTAGTATTAATAATCATATATAAAACAAGTAACAATGTCTATAATTATTTCTATGTTCTAAGAATGGTATTATCCATTATATATCCTGGTTTAAAATGATTTTCCTTTTTGTTCTCGATATGACCATTCTATTCTCTTAGTCTTTTCAATGTGCCGATGAACATAGATATGGGAACCCTGTTTATAGAGGATTGGCTAAGTGATTTATGTCAGGATTACCCAATTTTTGTGTGTATGATATACAAAACAAAGTGGCATGACATATTATTAACCTTATCATTCTGTTATATTCGTGTTTCACATTGGGTTTACTAATTCATTTATGTACAGTGTACAAATTTTTTTAGAATTAATATTTGAATAATTTTTAATTTGAGAGATTCTTTTTGGGTTCACCATTTTTTTCATCAAGAAAGATGCGACCAAGAACCCTCATTGATGTGGATTCAATTTGACCGGATGGTTGATTATGGGGGTTCAATTCATGCACATCCATTAACACCGGGCCACCATTTTATTTCATAATGGAAACATCCAAAATCTCCCATATCTATAACTAGGTAAAAACCATCATTCCAAAGGTATGTATTCCCATGGGTTTTAGGAGCAATGAATCTTAGGGACTCACATTGGTCGATAGAATGGGAGGATAGACTCATCGCACCCTTTTGGTGGGGAATTATTTCCTACTCCACAACCCTCTTATAAATTTATGATATCATCTCAATCACTTCCTAAATCCTGATACGAGATTGTGAACCCTAACAAAAAAATTAATGGGTTAGTCTCTTTTGTGTGCAGAATAAGGAGATATTTTTAGTTAATCAATCTGTATGTATCAAAGGTTCTTCATCCATTTCTTAATAATGAACAATTGTTTATGTGATGTAGCCATATTACAAGAAAATTTGGGATTTGATGCCATGTAATGATGAAGTTAATATTAATAGGAGGGTATTTATCCATTATGAGTAATCCTACATATCCTTTTTATTTATAGAATCAAAACCAACGATGTTCATTAAAACATGTGTGGTTTAATTTCATATAGAATGGATATATGTGCGGGAATTTACGCAACAAATATTAGAGCTCTGGTCTTGAGGAGACATCATACATATAATGTTTATTGTAAGAATCATAGTTATCATAGTTTGATCACAACATTGGAAGTAGACCTAAGGTAGATTTATACATATGTTGTAGGTTTATATAATACCACAAATCAGTACTTACAAGAAAATATTTCCTTGGAGGGTAGAGATTTATGATGCCAATGTTGTGTTCATTGCGACACCCTAAGACCATGTGAGCTATACTCTATGTGACGAATAAAGGATAGAAATTTAAAATCCTCATTTGTGTATGAGGGTGTGTCTAATGTATTAGGAATGATCTTGGGATGATTAATATGGATCTTATACCTTAGGAAAGAATCCTACATATCCTTGTTATCGAAGGAATTAGAGTCATCATAGTTTATTGGGATTCAGTCTTACATAGTGACATTGTCCTAATTGATGAGTCGAATATTGAAACTACTAAATCCCACATGATTCATGTTAATTTTTAGAGACTAGGGATAAAAAATAACCCCTATCAATACTTATGGATGTGGGATAAATGCACTAGGAATACCCTTTGAGTGAATTATAAAAATCTCAAACCTCGGGGAGGTGTCCTACATATCCCGGTTATGAAAGGAATCATAGTTATCATAGTTCCTTTTATTGGGGATTACATATTGATGTATCCATTTTTATTTGAGATTACACACTAAAAGAAAACATGGTTATCATGTTCTAGGATTCCCAAGATGACTTGGATGAATTTCTTTCCTGATATGCATTGGTTGGATACTTGGCATGCCTTGATTGATTGCCTAGAATTTCATAGAATGTATTCCTAACGTGTCCAATGGAAAATTCATTATCCATCTAACCAATATAGGGTAAATCACATAATATTTAAGGATTTTCATAGGGTCATCATGTAGACAAGGATGGCATGTCTGGGGGGACATTGCATGACTTGATTAACTGACCCTAGAAGCCATCGAATAGTCTTGGCTAACATGCTCACATCGTGTTGAATGAACTAGATAACTAACCCCAGTTTCATCTCTAATGTTCATTGAAAAAAATGATTGGAATCACAAGTGTCCATGTGTTATTTTTGAAAGGTGATGTTTGATCCAAGCTGAAATGCATGGTAGAGATCATGATACCTACTTGAAATTCTTGGAAGGCATCACGAGAGTACATTGACATTCATGGGTGCTACAAAGATACATGGATAATATGTAATGACACTAACCAATGAGTTGGAAAACATGTTTTATGAAGTCCATGAGGTTTGGATGGAGAGCTAAAAGGGCTTCATCAGACCGGGGTAGTAATCCAAGGGTATCCATGAAACTTGCATTGACATGTCCAGGGAACTTTGCATGATCCAAATAGTATACCAAAGGAGTATCATGAGGTCTAGGTGAAATTTATTTGTGATTTAATGTATCTCATGTAGTTTAAATGAAGCACATATTGATTGGAATATATGTTCATTTCTTAAGTCTCCATTTTTTTGTCTTTATTCCATCCTTTTACTCTGAATGTTTTAGATTTTTTATGCATTTTCTGTTTTTATGCCTTCTCTTATCCAGGAAATGTGTGTGGTGTTATCCATGTGTCCTTAAATTTGTCTTCCATGTGGTCTATGAATGATAAACTGATGAATTTATGCATGTCTGATGATTTCTCTAGCTGCTCCCTAGATCTTACCTGACAGAAGACATTCTGATAACGAGATCTTCTACTCTGAGAAATCCACTCTAGAATAGGTGCAAGGATCAATTAGAACATCTTTATGCACCTGATGGGTAAAGTATCATGGTTTCTATTTTCATTAAAGAATAATTTTTTTATGCTAGTGTGGGGTATTTGTAGGCATCACCACCTTGATAATTCACTACATTATGTGGTGTGTATCACGTGAATCAAATATGGAGTCGGTTGTGGGACATGGAGTCTCAAAAATTTAGAGGGCCCTATCGTGGCTTACTCATGCATTCGTGTTTTTATTTCAGTGACCGAAGGATCTCCTTTCAATCAATCCATTATTTTATGAATTTGAATTAATGGATCCTCATTGAATCATGTGGTTATGTAGAGGGACATTCTTATTGTATGGATGACACATCTAATATCATTCATGAGATCAAAGTTTCAGGTGAGGGGATTTCACATGATTCTTGAAGCATTGTCAGAGATATTATACAAGAAAAAAATATATTGTTACGGTTTCTTCCATAAATATTCCTTGACTCTCAAGGTGTGTTGTGAGGCCATACCAATGGTATCTAAGGTTTTTTGTGTGAGTTTTACGACCATGAGAGGCTCCTCACACATCCCCCTTTTAATTTACTAAGATTATTTTAAAAATATTAGGTATTTCATGAGGATTTATGAATTTTATTGAAAGAAATATCTCTACCTATTACCGATGAATCACATGACAAAAAAACTATCCTATGGAGATGAGCAATCATTTCATCGATAATTAAATCCATTTTTTCTTAAGGTTTCAAAAAGAGAGAAAGTGGTCTCTTAGACATACCCAAGGTCCTTCACATGATGGGAATGACATGCGAGTGATATTTTTGTGAGATGAGGGGAACATGTCACTAGGGTCTCACAGAGTCTTGCGGATCAACATGGTTGTGTTACATGACATTTATGACCATGTTAAGATCCTTAGTAAATCTATTTTTTCCATTTTTTATATTACAAAGGATAGGGATATCATGTGTAATCTTGAATTCTATCAACGAAAATCATTCTCCCAACCATTGTTGTGTTATTTGGATTTTATGATCACACGAGGCCCCCAATATTGGAAGTATTTATCATATTTTCAAAGGTATTTAGGATAGTTTTTATTGGTTCTTCTGATTTTTCATGCAGAGTGATCTGAAGGATCTTATCAATCTACCGTCACGTGACCAACAATTTTCTATGGTGCCTTCCCCATAGAAGAAGGTCTTGTCATGGGGGATTCAAAAGATCTCGTGTTGGATATCAACTATGCAGCGTTCCTTCACATGATACAATGATGGTTACTTGATCGTGCATCTCATGGAGGTTGATGTGATTCAAGTTCCTCATATACCTATTACTTTCTTCTCTTTGTAGGAAAAATAAATCCCAAATTCAGGTATTTCTTCCTATGTTATATTAGCAATTCTCATTTGGTGGTCATCGAAAATAACATAGAAATTTCATTAATATCATTCAATAATAGTGATTAATATTATTTTTGAAGATAAAACTCCTTTTTTGGCATAGAAATATATTTTTATAGAAACACATATTTTATATCCAATTGTTTTTATTTTAAATTCTAATTAATTGGTCACCAAGGATTGATTATATAAACATGTGAAAACTATAGATTCATAATATAGTTAATAATACACAATATATCCATTATAATGGTTATATGTTAACTATTATGTTAAATAAAAAATATTACTAGAATATTTTTTCCGTGTATGACACGACATTATGTGTAACATAATTCATCAAAGGAACCCAATGTTTTTCTTGTAACAAAACATAAACTCGGTGTTGTGTCTAATGAACCATGAACTATGTATTTCATTTCATGCAATTAATTAATGAATTTAAACATAGATGTTTCATAAAATCATGGGATGTTACATGATGATCTTTTCCTTGTAATTTCGTGGATAGAAACCCAAGTATTTCTCAGGCAATTCATCATTCATTTAAAAATTTTAAATTAAACAATAAAAAATTCTATATAATATTGTATTCCATAATATAAAAAAAGATAAAATAAGATGTCATGTCCATTTTTTGTCTCATTAAAATTAAAAAAT
Source organism: Viscum album (assembly GCA_963277665.1). NCBI lineage: Eukaryota > Viridiplantae > Streptophyta > Magnoliopsida > Santalales > Viscaceae > Viscum > Viscum album. The sequence goes on along the minus strand of OY728133.1, from coordinate 1,387,675,491 downwards.
GGTAACATTCATAAGAAACACACACAAAAAAGTATGAACATAAATAAGTCCATGGAAACACCCAAAAAATAAATCCACAAATTGAATAACACATATAACAACTTTTCCAATTAAATACAATACACGCATCGAGGGTTTTTATTATAAAACATGATATTATTATTCAAATAATTTGTTTAGTTCACTTCAGGAATATAAAATTCCATCATAAGTCATAAGTAACCAATATAGAAATATGTTTTAAAACATGTGAGAATTAAAATTTATTATATAAATAAAAAGAACCCCCAATGGGATGACTCCAACAAAGGAGGACAACAAATATAAAGGGAAACTAAAGGAACCTACCCTAACGGAGTGGTTGAGGTTGATATCATAACCCATAACCACACTAAATAGGGTCTAGACACATCGCAATGAAAGCTAAAAAAATTAATTCAACGTAATATATTATTTCTATGTGACATCATATAAGTTTGATAGATAGCCCAATGGGGAAATTTTATAAAGTTGTCAAACTTGAGGGAGGAGCTATAGACCCCTCTACCCCATGCATACGATGACCCACAGATCCAATAGCGATGCTTGAATCAGTTTGGTTTGACAGGAATCGAAGAAGTGGACAAACTCCCTAAAAATAGGTTGAATTATCTCACAGTAAGATAGTGTATGAAGTAGTAAAATAAAATAAGATTATAGGGAATATGATTTTTGGACTCACTGAGGGCTATCCATATCACTTTATGTCACTCTAATGAGAGGCTAGTTGAGGGAGATACCACTAAACCTAGAGGATGAATGGAGGAGATCCATAATGGTGGCATTGCATGTGAGTGATAGGAGAATGAAAGGTGGAATAATGAAATAAAGTTAGGGAAAAATTGTAAATTCATCCCTTTAATGAAGCACACATTTTAGTTGCATGGTTGGCCAAACCATCTGCTAACTGTGTGTGGGATTCTTCTTAAAGAGGGGATCACATAGTTCATGTGCTCAGTTTGGAAAACTATGCAAAAATTGTGTGGTTCTCCACTGTGAAGAATATTCACCAATCCTCATGATCAAGTGGACCCTCTCATACAGTTAGAACAAATCATAAAAGGCATCTACCTCCATTAGATGGGCCACAAAATTTATTTTAGGGGATTGTACGGTTTTAGAAAAAACGGTGTGCGAATATAATCCTTCTCCAGTTTTGAATACCTGAGGTCCAATGCTTCTTAAAATAAACCAAACATTTGAGGCATCTCTCGGTCCCTACACCATTCCTAAATACAACCTATTTAATATTTTCAAAGATGAAATCTATATTCTAAATCATGGTTTAAAGAACAACCCATCCACCAAATGATACAATTTAATTTTTTTATATTTTATCTAGTCCTAGAACATAAGATACTACAGTAGTAAAGAAAAAGTAACCTCAGAAAATATCATCTTTGAAGGAAAATAATTTCTAAAAGCTAATTAAATCTTTTCATGAGAAAAATATACCCTTCTATTTGAAAAAATCTTTTTAAAACCTAAATTTTATTTGAAAACACTTTATTTTAAAATAACATTGAAAAAATATTAGGGAATCGTTGAAAATAATTTAAAATATATTTTAGACAAAATTTTTTTTAAATAAATTTCATTGAAAATGAACTTTGAATCTTATAAAAGAATCTTTGAAAATCATTAAAACCGTTTTTTAAACATACAAACTTTTTGAACTCCGTTTATTTGAAAATAATATATGAAAACATATAAAAGAAGCTTTAAAATCATTTTAAAAAAGTTAAAAAAAAACTTTTCCAAAAGATTTTCCTTGAAAATGATCTTCAAATATCATTAAAACACATTTCTGAAGACATTTTTTGAAATAATTGAATTGAACGAAAACTGATTTACGACCAAAGAGATAAATAGTGTCATATTTTCATAACACAATTTTCATAAAACACTCATAATTATATTAAGTACTGAATAGTGTAAAAATGGTACCAATACTTTTATATATCATGAATAAGTATAGTATAATAAATGTAATTAGAATTATTAGAGGATAATAATGATATTTTAACACCAGAGACTTAATAATACATAATCTTGATAATTGATGAGATTTTAGAATAAAATTTCTACCACTTTGGTAACATTGAATCATAACACCCATGATGGAATAACATAAAATGAAACATAAAAATTTTTGAGGATGAATAAATTAATTATATTTCACTTCCATTGGGTTTTATATACATTCCAGGAATTAATATAGTTGTATAACATAATATTCATCTCAAATAAGAAATATTTAGACAAAAATTCTTTATTGATTTTGTCACATTGAAACTGTAAGTCCATAAAAGAGAGATCCTAAAATGGATATTTAACTACCAGAATATTTATGTATAAGAATCATAATGAACATTCATGGGGATTATATACACTATAATAAATAAATAGGTGGTGAATACATCACGTGTCTCACAAAAGTAAAATGTGATACAAAAATCTCCTACTGCTTGAGTAACTTTTGAATCATAATCAACATGAAAGAATAACATCAATATGAAAATAAATTATCATTAAATGATTTATATTCATGATATATCATGTAATAGTGTATCATATTAACCACTCTAATGAAACTAGTTTTCAATATGGCATAGGTCTCTCTTAAACAAAAGTGAGACTAGAAATTTATTTACCTTAAGTATTGACTTCCACCTACTTGTTCAACCCTCTTGTATAATAAATATAATTTTAGAGGAAATATTTTAAATAATTATAAATATATGTATAATACCATTTATTATTTTATTATGGCATTTTATTACCCATTTATTAACAATTTCATTTTAACATTACATTTTATGTAATAATCACTTTGTTTTTGTTATATATTTTGACTTGTTATTTTTTGTCTTCTTACTTCGATCAAAATTTCAACCTCTCCAGAATGTAAACCATTATATAAATATCATATATTTTCAATATATATGTATTTAGATTAATCCATTATATTTATTGATAGGAAATGAAATGCACCATAAATTGAGACGGTAGTCCATACGTATGCCTGAATGCTGATTTTCATTTTCTTATTAAGTTTGACAGAAAAAAAGAAGATATATATATATATATATATATATTATAATACCAGAATCATTATCATTTCATATTAATCATATGTTTTCATTAAAATATTCTATAATACATTCCATGTAAATCATTAACTAATAACATTTATTCGCGAGGAAGTAGGTCGTCGTACACCCGAACGACATTATCGTATTCCCACAAAATGGAAATCGTGAATGTGTGTGTTATATAATAATTAAAGAATCATAATCAATTAAGTAAAATAATATATATCATATATAAACAATAAATCCATATTTGTTCCCATATGTGAAATGTTTTAACAGAAAAAGGAACGACATCGGTCCGCGAGGCGATAGTCCTCCACATACACGAATGATCATTTCGTAACCCATTTGATTGATGTGTGTGTGCTTGTTGGTGGTACCCCTAAAAAAACAAAATCTCAATATATGTAATATAATGAGTTAATTATAAAATAATTTTATAATAATAATTGATGTAGGTTGAGATATATATTAAATAAAACACTCGTTTGATGATTGTTACCTATTCTTCGGGTTTTCTACATTGGTTTGTACTAAAGCCATTCACGGTTGGATATATGCCCAAAGTAAGTATTCTAGAATTAGGGGAGGTAATTTTTTCAGTGATGTTTTCTGATATTTTTTTATCCAAATTTTATGAGTTTTGTGAAGAGTTGGGGATTGTGAGTTCCCTTTTATAGTTGAGGTGGAGTGGCATTCTTGTAAATACTCAAAAGTATTCACTATTGGGGGGGGGGTCCAAATTACATAAAGTGAATCTAAAAATAAAAAAAAAAATTTTTGTGGATAATAAGGTATATAAAGACCTAAAATAAAAATCTATACTTATGTTTTATACATTTCATTCATTAACCACTATGTTTCCTCTTTCTTACATTTTTTTCACTACGGTTACTAGTTTTCTAACCTTGGTGATTTGTCCATTAAGATTTAATTAATGGAAAATTATTAGATCGATTGAACTATAAATTTATAAATATTAAATATAATTTATTAATTATATATCCTATGTGTTTTGTAAATTAATTTTAATACAAGTGGACGTAATGTGAAAAACATTACTTTACCAGTAATCGCGATAATCGAGTTCTTACTATTTAACAGTCTATATAATAGAAAAATTGGTACGTGAATGGAAAATAGGTGATATTTATTCATATTTTAAAATAAAATTATTGAATATTTAAATTTAAGTAATTTTAAATAAATTCATAGTATTGAATTTATTATAAAATTACATTATTGTCAAATTCGACATTATTTATTAAATTGAAATTAAAAAAAATATCAAGACAATAATGGAATTATAATATATTATGTTCACAAATTTTTAATATGGTATATTCATATAAAAATTATTATAACACAATAATTAATTCAATTTACATCACATTTATTACTTTTATTATCCATTATTTTATTTTATTTTCTAATTAAATAATTACTATGTTGGCATTTTTAATCATTTCAAGAAACTATTTCATCAATAAAAATTAATGAATATTTATTAGGATAACAATAAATATTTTATATTTAAACATAATATCTATAACTCAAAAAAAATTATTTTTGCCCAAATTAAAAATCATTAAAAATACTAATAGTAAGAAAAGTATCTCGATTGTCTTTTTATCTACATGAGTTTTTATATTGGTCATATTCAATAAAAATTTAAAGGGAATTGATACATTTTATTGAAATTGATGGAAATAGTACAACTAAATTCATTAAATAAAATTAATATAGTGTTTTAGGTAATTTTCAATCATATAATTTTAGTTTAACTCATGGTTAACCTATTTTTACCCTAACCAAATTAAATAATTATTAATGCATTAACTATTCATTTTGGTCTAAAAATTAAATTGAAATTATATGAAATTATAAATTTTTAGGATTCTAAATATAGAATCATTTTTTCCAAATTCAATTAATTTAATTATAAAAAATTAATTTAATATAAATCTCATAGACGTGATGAGAAAGTAGGTTTTTAATGAAAAACTTTTCAAAAGTTTATAATTTTTTATCTAATTTCAAAATTAGATTGATTCCAATACACTAAATTGTGTTAATTGATTAAAAATTAGACTAAATTTACTTTAAACAAAATTTAAATATAATATAATTTTATTAATTATTTAAAAAAAATGTTGGTTTCAATAGAAAATTTGTATTTTTAACTGTTCATAAAAAACTGAATATTTTCTGAAAATTCCCACAAATTAATTTTAATATAAATTTGATATTATGAATTAAAAATAAATTTATTTTATAAATTCATTTTGTAAAAGTATCAAAATTTAATATTATTATATTTCTTTAATAAATAAATAAATAATGTTTCATTGTGAAAATAGCCTTTCCAAAACATATAAAGACTTCAGCGATGATGAAATATTTTTTCATCAACATGTTATATTTATGTAAAATCATTCAATTAAATATTTAAATAATATTAATTACTACTCATATCACTATGTTTGATTGATAGGTTTTAACTGTCTAGTTTAAATAACTATATTATTAATATATCATAGTTTTATTAAAACTCTGTGTTTCCTGCAATTCAAGCTAAGCCAGTGTTGTATGTAATGAAATATTTACAGGGTGTTTCCTAAAATTGAAGATTAACATAGTATTTCATGTAATGAAAACCAATCGTAGTGCTTTGTGAAATTAAAAATATAAAAGAGATTAAATTAAATTTGTAAAATCAGAAACAAATCCTGGTAAAACATTTTACCCCATATAAAATATATTTTCCTATAAAAACATTCTCCATTCATCAATAATTTATAATTTGAAATTTATGACATATAAACCTATATTTTAAAAATGAATAATATTACTTCCCCTAATAATTAATTTCAGAAACATAAGGGTCACCCAAGTAACTTGAAGATTGGTTTCTATATAAGAGACCATAGGTGGGAAGTTAAAACATGTACATGGAAGAGATAACTAGCACCCAAATACCGATAGAGAGTGGTAGTGAACATTGATCACTAGAATGTGGGTTATCTAGATAAGGTTAATAACAAAAAAATCCATAAACCAAAGAGGCGTGTAAAATTTTATTGATATCATAATAAATGATGATAACATGACAATATTTTATTTCACGATCCATTTCCTAATGTAGAATAATTTTAGTACTCTTAATAGATTATTATCTATTTTATAAACAAAATCTCACTCTTTTTTGTGACTTGGTAAATATCCACATTATCTCTTACTCTAGTTAATGATGTTGAATTTAAATTATATAATGTAATAATCAGATCACAAGAACTATGAATATAATGATAATTCATTCTATGTATCTTTATTTATTATCATAAAAAATGATTAGTTTATGTTGTCTAATATTCATAAATATTTTTATGGATAAGTAATATCCAATAACTAATAAACATTTAAACGTAAAAAATTTCTCAAATGGTTACTATTATGATTCATATAACAGATTAAATTCCAAACATTATAAATAAGGTTTCTATGTTTCAAAAATCAACTATCATTAATCCAACATACATAATAAATTTTCACTTAATTATCACAAAAAAAATTGTGAATGCAATCATCAGGTTTTCACTTAAAACATGGTAATAACCTGAATTACCATAAAACCATATAGAAAGAATACATTATTCTTAACTCCTTATATAAAATAATGATTAATGGATATAATATTTAAATCTAAATTTTCTATAAACTGCATCCATGATAGCATAAACTACTTTCTCATCAATTTCATGATTCATTATTAGGTAACTGGTATGATCCAAGGTATATTATCTATATCATTCATCTCTTTATCCCAAAATCATAATCAAAACATCAAGAACATATTAATTATTATCTTCCCTTAGTCATGAATTTTTTCATAAATTTTTACATTTCCATTAAATAACTTTTTATTCCACGATACAACATAATCTATAAAATCCTTACTAAGAAACTTTACTAAAAAATACTTAAAAATTTTCATTTTTTAACACAATCGTTGAATTCTAATACATAAATACTTCATTCAAATTCATTCTCATATCATTATCTACAATTATTCCTTAGTAAATATTTCTTTTCACATTTAATTTGTAGTTTAGTTATTGTTAGTTTTAAAACCATTACATGTACCACCTTTTTAATTTTCTAAATGATCTTTCCCATTACGACGATGATTTTCAGAATGCCTAAAATTTTCACATTTGAAAAATTTAATTGTCGATGATATCTTAGGGATACCGATATTACCATCCATTTCATAAAACAAAATAATTATTTCTTCTTTGTATTTATTTGAATTGTAATGCCCCAACCCCAGTTACCCAGAGTCAGTGCATTATTATGTATCATTGGCATGATCACAAAAGATTATGTCTCGAAAGACCGATTAGATTAGTAGCCTTTAAAGTACTAGATACATTCATAAGGTTTATATTACATCATAGAATGGAAAACTAAAACAACAATGTTTCCATATAAAACAGTGAGATCCTATAGACTATCCCAGAAGGTCAGTCAAAATATACATCTATGAATCCTAAGAAAAATAAAACATAGAAATGGGTGAGATCAGATGCTCAGTAATGATAACAATATAGTGGGAAATTTCATAAATAAGCATGAAAATTTATAGAAATGTATAAGACTAAAAGAAAAGCCTTTTAAACATTATCTTAAGCATAATATGTCAAAGATAAAATCAAATAATGTCATTTACTTATTCACATGGATATTATACTAGTCAAATAATCACATGGAATATCAATAGCCACTTTCATAATGATGTAATGCAAAATGTTAGACTTCATAAGAACATATTCAAGGTCTTGTGGCAAGAATACAAATAATATTTTGTCAAGGAATTGTGCCAAGACACTAGTTTGTCTCATGAGACCTACCGATCCATCGAGGAGCTATGGCAGGCTCCACCCGTCACTTACTCTGTTCAATGCATTCCTCATATGAAAAGGTATAAAAATAACATAACCATTCGTATTAAAAATAGAATAATAAACGTCAATACTTTATCAATAAAAAATTAATGGTCTAAAAATTACGCATCAACGGTCAAACATATCACAAAACCTTCAATACAATAATGATTTTTTGTATCATAATAAATCAACTTCAAATAAGCATAAATTCCATCGAAGGTTGTTGACATAGATGAAATAAAACCTTTTTTAAAGAAATACCTCTTTTTATTTAGAAATAATTTAAGAAAACATTTATTTTTAAAATATTATTATATGATTGTAGGGGAATCTTCGGCGATGTTATAACATCGGAAAATAGCTGCATCCACCGTATAAGTTAAAGAAACATTCTTACCTCAAATTTCTCAAAAATGTCAAAAAGTACCTTGTTTGAAGACGACAAAAAGATTCCTTTCAAACAATTTTTAAAAATTCAAACAAGAGTATAAATTACTTTAAAACATAGTCTAGTAAATAGTAAAAATGTTTGGGAATGCATTTTTAAGAAACATGTATGTGGATGATAAAAAGGTCCCAATAGATACATATGCAAAAACAACCTCGGATAATAAAGAGATTGTAAAATTAATCCATACCTTGTACTTTTCCTTGATAGAGGGTAGGTTAAACTCCTGTATAATTGTGAAGTAATTTTTATTAAATTATACCTGAATCATATACATTAATATGATATCATATATGATCTTTTAACATTGCTTTGTTAATAATATCTTAGTATTTTTGTCAGTTTGGGTGTTAACTAATTCATTTTCCTTTATATGATTTGTTACGTAAGTAATGTTTGTTATAGATACGGTTTATATAATTCATATTCAGAATGATATTAAGTATTAAGCATTATTTTTAACCATATAATGAAAATTAGTCTTCAATGGATACGATGGGGGAATGAATCTCATCACGTTCTTGGAGATGGTAATTCGTACGTACGCACGAGCGAAATTATCATTCTTTTGATATTTAAATAATATATAATTGGATGGTATATCATATATAAATAATCATTATAATGTTATATTTATTATTTACATCAATTACACATCATTATTATACCCATCCAAATAATAATGTATTGAATAATAATTACACCACGACCTGAAGACGGTATGCCTTACGTACGCACGTATGGTGACCTGTCATTCAAAAGATGGATAGAATAATGTATATAGTTATACCATATTTATAATAACATCATAGTATTTAGAAGTTAAATGATTTATTATTTTATAATGGAATAAAAAGAAATAAGAAGTGGAAGAAGAAAGGAACTTGAAAGAGGAGATGAAATATTTACCTCATCTTCAGGTTCTTCCTTTTGATTTGATCAAAACTGCTCCTTAGGTTGTCTTTATTACTAAATGAAGGACTCTAATATTAAGGGAGGAAATTTGAGAGGGTATTTGGTCAGGGGTTGGTCAAGAAAAAAGGCTTTGACGGTGTGAATTTGAGGGAAGGGGGAGTGCCCTTTTTTAAGAGGGGTGAGGGGCACTATAGTCAAAACTTAAAATATAATTTTATAAGAAAATAATTTTATCATTCTAGTTGATCAAAAATAAATTATTTAGAGGATAAGGTGGGTATGGGTCAAAATCCACACAACCAATATGTTTTAGATAGGTTTTGTTCACAAATTTACTTATATTTTAGATTTAACTCTTATTTAAATAGTTTGACATATACCATGTCTCTTTGTATTTTTAAATTATATGGTCAATAAAATTACTATAAACTTCCTAGTGAAACTCAAGTGGTTTAATAATGACATATATAATATTATTTAAGACCTTTTTTTGGACCATATATTTTTAGGAATAAAATATCAATTAATAAAATAATTTTTTTTAAAACTCTTTTATGTTAATTTTGACACTATTTGGTATTTTGTTTTTTCTAAATTCTTAATAGAATTATTACTTCAAAAAAATTCATCTAACCAACCTTAACTTGTCTTATTAACCAAAAAAATTAGTGTAATTCATAAAAAGTATCAAATTACCTTTATTTGAATATTTATAATATCAATTATTTTTACATTTCATTAATTAGGTAATTACTGCATTATTATTGTGTCATAAATAAATTCAATTATTTAATGTATAAAATTTATAAATAAAATTATATTATGTAATAAATATTTTTATCTTTATAACGAATATTTAGAGTCTAATTTATCGTATGTGTAACCCTATATTAAAAATGGTTTATTTATTAAACTTTGAATTTAACACAATTAACTCTTCTTTGAATTAAATAATAATAAATATCCTCATCTAATCCAAGTGGACCAAAGAGGTTCATATCTTATTCCTAAGGTTGTTTTTGGTCGAATAATACTAATCCAATAGAATTAGGACTCGTGTTAGGGTAGCAATAATATTATTTTTACCCTTAATTACCATATTTACTTTTAACCGTGTTAAATAAAAGTAAAAAGTTACTATTCACCAAAAATTATTTTCATCTTATTGAACTACATTTTACTTATTGATATAATCTATGTCTCTCGGATTTTTGATATTGAACTCAGAGAAGCGGTAAAATTATGTTTTATGTAAATTTGCAAATGCTCCTAGGAGGTGGGAAAAAGACGGTAAAAAGTATGTTAAATTTTTATATATCTAAAATTATTATAAACTGACTCCAATGAATTACATTGAAAATATATTTGTATTATCTATCTATTTTGACCTGCAATAAATTTAAATAAAATAAATAATTATTTAAATAAAAATTCTGTTTTAAATTATAACTCACTGTTTTTCACTATTCATAAAAAATTGAATGTTTTTAGAAAAATACAAAAAATTCACCCTAAGCTAACTTCGCTATTCCGAATCAAAAAATGAAGTCCATTTTGAATGATAAAATTTATAAAATTTCAAAAAGTGGGTACTACTATTCATAATGGTTTGTTTGATTGGTTGTGATGTGTTAGAACTCGAAGTTGCATACAACACATGCTACTGTATTATTCAAAGAGAAGCGTACCATGGAAGCTTGTGGTGTTACATTTTGCCCTCCTTAAAATAATTTCATCCTTGAAATTTCTAGAGTATTACTGCTTAAAAAGGCTCGGGTTGTTCTTCATCATATTTTCCTCGGGTTCCCTTGTTGCCTCTTCCATCTTATGGTTTCTCTATAGAACTTTTATGAAATGAGTCATCCGGTTTCTTAGCACTTGTTCTCATGTATCAAAAATCGTTACAGGCTCTTCGCAATAAGGCAGATCCAGTTCCAGCTCTAATTACTCAAAGGTGAGTACATGTGTTGTGTAATGCATGTATTTTTTCTCAACAGTGATAAGTGGAACTCATCGTGAACTTTGGAGAGTCTTGACGACATTGCTAAATAGTAAGCTATAGCCCCAATTCGTTCTAGAATTTCTAATGTTATAATGTACATGAGATTTAATTTTCCCTTCTTACCGAAACATATAACACCCTTCCATGGAGATACCTTCAAGAAAAAATGATCTCCTACCTGAAATTACAAATCCTTCCATCAGTTATCAGCATAGCTCTTCTACTTACTTTGAGCTACCTTGATGTGGTTTTGGATTACCTTCACCTTTTCCATCATTTCCTCCACAGGTTCTGGGCCTACGAGTTTTCTTTCACCAACATCATCCCAAGAGGTTGGTGTGCGACATCTCTTTCTGTATAACGCTTCCTATGGTGCCATCTGAATACATAAATAGAAGTTATTGTTATAGGAAAATTATATTAGAGGTAAATATTGATCCCACATACCTTGAATTTCAAGTGAGAAAGATATCAAAATGTCTTATATGGTTTGAATAGTCCATTCTGATTGTCCATCAGTTTGAGGGTGGTAGGAAGTGCTCAAACGATGTTCAGTATCCAGGGATTTCTGAAGACTTTTCTAGAATCTTGATGTAAAACGGGGATCGCGATTAGAAACAATCGATTGGGGTACTCCATAAAGTCTTAAAACATCATTAATATACAATCTTGATAAATTTTCATGTGGTAAATATTCTCTTATAGAAGGAAAATGTGTGGACATGGTAAGACGGTCAACAATGACCCATATTGCATCGTTCCTTGTAGGAGTCTTTGGTAGTCCCCTGACAAAGTCTATCGTAATATTATCCATTTTCCACTCTGGTATGGGAAGAGGATGCATGACTCCTCCAGGCTGTTTCCATTCATCTTTCACTTGTTGACAAATAATAAATCTTGACAAAAAATCAGCGATCCCCCACTTCATGTTGTCCCACCAAAAATGTTCCTTCAAATCTCTATACATTTTGGTGCTCCTAGGGTGTATAGAGAAATTGGAGCTATAAGCATCATCCAACAATTCTCTTTTTAGATCAGGTATATCGGGAACACAAAGTCTCTTCCCAGATTTCAAAATTCCATCTTCATATACAAAGTCACTCAGTCTCCCATTATACATAGCTTTAATCTTCTTTGGAAACTCCTCATCATCAGCCTGAGAACTTTTTATCCTTTCTAGTATAGATGGTTTGGAAACCATTTTGAAAATCTTTGATGTTTCACCTTCCATGGTTATTACCATACAGATATTTACTAGATCCATGTATATAGGATCCTTTTCAACTCTCATCTTGTTCAAAAATCCATGGTCCTTTTTAATCAAAGCATCTGACACCTTAGTTTCCTTCCCGGGTGGGAGTGTATAGTGAAATCATAATCCTTGAGTAGTTCAAGCCATCTCCTTTGCCTCATGTTGAGTTCTTTCTGTGAGAAAATATACTTCAAACTCTTGTGATCGGTATATATCTCAATTTCTCACCATAGAGAAAGTGTCACCAAATCTTCAAAGCAAAGATTGTAGCTACTATCTCAAGATCATGAGTAGGACAGTTTTTCTAATGAATTTTTAGCTTTTGTGATGCATATGCAATAACCCTATAATTCTGTATAAGAATACAACCATGTCCTTTCTTTGAAGAATCAATGTAAATAACAAACCCATCATTTCCCGATGGTAGATTCAATATAGGATCATTGACTAATCTTCCCATCGGTTCTTCAAAACATTCTTCAAACTCTTTTGTCCAAACAAATTTAACCCCTTTTCGTGTGAGCTTTGTCAATGTGTTAGCCAATAGGGAAAAATTCTGGAAGAAAAGTCTATAATAAACTCCTAAACGAATAAAATTTTGTACCTCGATTATACTCGTTGGCGATGGCCATTCTTGGATTTCCTTTGTCTTAGAATGATCTACAGAGATTCCATCCTTATAGAAAATATGACCAAGAAAAGAATTCTCCTGAAACCAGAGTTCACACTTGCTAAACTTCCCATATAATTCATGTCTTCTAAGAGACTTTAGGATAATGTGCAAGTGAATTTCATGATCTTTGTAGCTTTCGGAGTATACCAATATATCATTAATAAATACCACTACAAAATCATAAAGATATTCGTTGAAAACTCTATTGATTATATCCATGGAGACAGAGGGTGAATTAGTCAATCCAAAAGGAATTACTTTAAAGTTGTAATGGTCGTACCTAGTTCGAAATGATTTTTTCGAAATTTCTTCCTTCTTCACACACAAATGGTGATATCCAGATCAGAGGTCAATCTTTTAAAAGTATTGATCTCCATGAAGTTGGTCAAATAAATCATCAATGCGAGGTAGGGGATACTTGTTCTTTATTTTTATAGCATTGATCTCCTTGTAGTAAATGCACAACCTCATAGATCCATCTTTCTTCTTAAAAAAAATGAAAGGGGCTCCCCATGGAGAAACACTAGGGAGAATAAATCCATTATTTCTAAATTCCTCTAGTTGAATCTTTAGTTCCAATAATTCCACAGTGGCCATTCTATAAGGGGTCTCCGATATGGTCCTTGAACCAGGATTTAAATCAATAGAAAAATAAATTTCTTGTTCTAGAGGATGTCCAGGTAAATCCTCTAGAAGCACATCAACATATTCTTACACAATAGGTACATCCTCTATTTGAACCTTCCTTTCATCACCCAAAGTTATTTCATTCTGTTCTTCCCAAATAATTTAATTTAGTTGAGATACTGGGGGTGGATCTAGAAAAGAATTAGGTGATGATGTTTCTTCTCTACAGATAAGGTACTCCTTATCATCATCAAAAATTGTAACCTCATTCTTCTTACAATAAATTTTCGCATCATGTTTCGAAATCCAATCTATACCAAGGATTATATCAAATTGAATCATGGGTATAACGATGATATCATCAGATAAAAAACATTTATATTTCGTAAAGGGGACTAATTCACAAAACATTGTTGCAATGATACATCCCTTACAAGTTTTTACTGACAACTCCCTTGTTAAATAAAATTGGAAATATCTAATTTTCTTAGAAAAATAGGATGATATGAAATTATGTGATGATCCAAAATCAAATAAATCATTTTCTAAAATTGAGGAAACCATTAAATTACTTGCCATCACATATTTTAGAGCTTCAACCTCAGCAGTAGTGATAGCATAATATTGGCCTTGATCCCTTGGGCTTTTCTAAATTAAGTTCCCATGACGATTTGGACATTCATTTTCATAATGCCCCATTTATCTACAATTATATAATTCAACATCAACACCCTATTTCTTCCCCTTGCAATCATGAGATTGGTGGCCTTTTCCACCACACTTGTAATAGACTCCCATTCCCTTTAGGCAAGTACTAGGGTGTTTATTTCCACATTTACTACAGGGTGGATAATCAACTTTTCCCTTCTTCCACTTATTTCCATTTCTAGAGTGTTCGGTGGATATCTTCTTCTATTTCATTGATTTAATGTCATAATACTTAAGGAATTAATTTTCTATATTGATAGCCTGAATGGCCCGAATGCCTTATTTTTTATTTTATTAAAGATAATCCCCCTTTTAAGGGATGAAGGGGAACCCTTACATTCCCCATAGGCCTATGGAACAAGGCCCAAAATGACCCACAATACATGACCCTACGTCCCAGAGGCATAATCTACCCAACACATGACCCGTAGACCCAGCCCACAAGAACTACCCCTCCCCTGGCTTCTTCATCATTGATCACCTAGCTCCCCACCTTGCATTGATGTTCGGCTACCATTTCCCCACACAAAGCTTCACTGTGCCTAGTCCCAATGGCGGTTTCCATACCCTCTTATAATATGTGCATGCCTCGCTAGCCTTGTAAATATAGCTTTATACTTTATGACATTCTCATCATCCCTTTTCCTCATACTCAGAAATTGCCATTCCATATCATCTCGATGTCCATGAAGAAAGTATTATTCTAAGAAATTTTCTTTAAACTCACTCCATTCCATATTTTATACGTCATCATATTACATTGTGTTTTTAATCAATGACCACCATTGATCAGCATCTCCTATGAGGCGGTAAACTTCCATGACAACTTTTTCAATTTCGCTACACCCCAAGGAATGGAATATTTTATCTAAAGAATTTATCTATTGCTCCGCTACTATTGGATTTGTACCCACATTGAATGATAGTGGTTTTTGCCTCAGGAACCGATATAACACTGATCCTCCACGATGTGGATCAAGGTGCTCCATATGAGTAAAGTTATTATTCCTAACCTGAGTGAGTTGTCCCAGTATGGTGATTAGCTGATCAGCACCAGTTTCATCACTAGCTCCACTATAATTATCTTGGTTGGGAGGGAAATCCATACATGGACTGCGTGCATTGATATAGTTTCCATTCCTTCCACTAGGCACCATTTCTAAACAATTTCATAAATTAGATTAGTTTATGAATATAAATACATAAATCCAAACTTGTTAAACACTTAATATAAATTTAACAGTTTATGGATATAATCCATAATCAAAAAAATGTTTTCATTGAAGATGTATATACTCATAAACCCTTCATAATGGTTTCTAAAGAAAATGAGAATTATCCTAAGCATATCTCCCAGGAGTGTCGTAACCAAGAGTGTAGCAAGGCCCATTGTCGTGCACCAGTTCCCATTCAAGTGTAGCTCAACACGGTGTTTTCGGGTTTTACCCCTCGGTACATTTGTGCCTGAGCTGCCTCTACCTGCTCATATCCAAAGAGGGATTTAATTCTTGTAAAACTCTCAAAATATCTAAAATACCAAAATTCTAGGATGTTCTTATATAATAATACTCAAAGTATATCTTAGGGTAATGTGTTATAATCATAGTTTTTCTAAATCTAGATTCCATGGTTTGTACTAAACATCCTTTTATACCAACTGTAATCCATTGATCCTAGTAACCCAGAGTCGGTGCGTTATTACGTATCATTGGCATGATCACAAAATATGAAGTTTCGAAAGGCCGATTAGTTTAGTAGCCTTAAAAGTACTAGATACATTCATAAGGTTTACATTACATCATAAAATAGAGAACTAATACAAAATTGTTTCCATAGAAAACACTGAGATCCCATAGACTATCACTACAAGTCAGTCATAATGTACTTATTTTCATGTTGGTAAAAATAAAACATAGAAAGGGGTGAGCTCATACGCTCAGTATGTTTAAAAATATAGTGGAAACATTCATAAAAAACATAAACATTTATGGAAATGTATAAGATTAAAACAAAATCCTTTTTAATCTTGAAATTAAGCATAATATAGAAAATATAAAATAAAATAATGTCATTTACTTATTCACATTGATATTCTACGCGTCAAAAAATCACATGCAATATCAATAGCCACATTCATAATGATGGAATGCATAATGCCTGACTTCATAACCAACTAGTCAAGGTCATATGCCAAGACTACAAATAAATTTTTTTCAAGGCCTTGTTCCAAGACACTATTTTGTCTCATGAGACCTACCGATGCATCGAGGAGATATAGCGGGCTTCACCCATCACTTACTGAGTCCAATGCATTCCTTATATGATAAGGTTTAAAAATAACATTAACATTCCTATTAAAACTAGCATATTAAATGTCAATAATTTATCCATAAAACATGAATGGTGTAAAAATAACACATCCACAATCAAACATATCACAAAACCTTCAATACAATATGGAATTTTTGTATCATAATAAATCAACTTCAAATAAGCTTAAAATCTATCAAAGGATGTTGACATATATGAAATCAAAACCTTTTTTAGAGAAATATCTCTTTCTGTTTTGAAATAATTTTAGAAAAAATTTATTTCGAAAATATTTTTATAAACATGTAGGGGAATATTCAATGATGTTATAATGGTGGAAAATATCCGCACCCGCCGTATAAGTTAAAAAAACATTCTTACCTTAAATTTGTCGAAAAAGGTCAAAAATTAACTTATTTGGATTACGACGGAATGATTCATTTGAAAAGATTTTATAAAAATTCAAACAACGGTATAAATGACTTTAAACCACATTCGAGTAAATAGTAAAGAAATTTGGAATACATTTTTATGATACCTGGATGTGGATGATAAAGTGGTCCTAGTAGATACTTACATAAAAACCACCTCGGATAATAAAGAGATTGTGAAATTAATCCTTACATTGTACTTTCCTTCTTCACGGGTATGTTAAACTCTTATATAATGGTGAAATAATTGTTATTAAATTATTAAATAATCATATACCTTAATATGATATCATATATAATGTTTTAACATTTATTTGTTAATAATATCTTACTATTATTGTCGTTTCGGGTTTTAACTGATTTGTTTTCCTTTATCTGATTTGTTACGTAAGTAATTGTTGATATGGATTGGATGTATCTTATTCATGTTCAGAATGATATTAAGTCTTTAAAAATTATTTTTAATCATCTAATGAATATTATTCTTTAATGTATATGATGGGGAATGAATCTCATCGCGTTCGTGGAGACGGTAATTTGTACGTACGCACGAGCGACAATATCATTCTTTTGATATTAAAATAATATATAATTGGATGATATATCATATATACAGAAACATTATCATGTTATATATATTATTTAAATCAATTACACATAATTATTATACCTATCCAAATAATAATGTATTGAATAAAAATTACACCATGACGTGGAGATGGTAAGAATAAAGAATATGGTGACAGTAATAATATCATTATTATACCCGTCATTATTACCCATGTATGGTGACATGTCATTCAAAGGATGGATAGAATAATGAATAAGGTTGTACCATATTTATAATAACATCACATTATATATAATAAACTGGAGTTATTATTTTAGAATGGAAACAACAAATAAAGAGAAAGTGGAAGAAGAAAGGAACTTGAAAGAGGTGATGATATATTTTCTTCTTCTCTGGGTTCTTCCATTTGATTTGATGAAAATGGCTCCTTAAATTGGCTTTATGACAAAATTATGGCCTCTATGATGAATGGAGGATAGTTTAGAGGGTATTTGGCTAGGGGTTGGTCAAGAAAACAGGCTTTTAATGTGTGAATTTGATGGAAGGCGGAGTGCCCTTTTATAAGAGGGGTGAGGGTCACCTTATAAAAAACTTAAAATATTATTTTATAATAAAATCATTTTCGGTTTCTAATGGATCCAAAATGTATTATTTAAAGGATATTTTGGGGATGGGTCGCAAACCACTCAATCAATATGTTTTTGACAGGTTTTGGTCACTATATTAACTTTATCTTTTAGATTTAACTCTTAGATAAATAGTTTAACATTTACCATGTATCTTTGTATTTTTATATTATATGGTTAATAATCATACTATAAACTTACAAGAGAAACTCAAGTGGTTCATTAATGATATATATAATATTATTTAATACCTTTTGGTGGAAACATAGATTTTTAGGAATAGAATATCAATTAATAATATAATATTTGTTTTAAAAACTCTTTTATGTCAATTTAGACACTATTTGGTATTTTGTTTTTTCTAAATTAATAATTTCATTATTAATTCGAATTAAATTCATCTATCCAACCCTGACATGTCATATTAACCAATAAAATTATTTTCATTCATAAAAAGTCTCAAATTACATTTATTTTAATATTTATAATATCAATTATTTCCATATTTCATTAATTAGGTAATTACTGCATCATCATTGTGTCATTAATAAATTAAATTATTTAGTGTCTAAAAATTATAAATAAAACACCATTATGTTGGAAATAATTTTATATTTCTAATGAATATTTATATTCGAATTTATCTTATTTTTAGCCCAATATTAAAAATGTTTTAGTTATTAAACATTGAATTTAACACTTTTAACTCGTCTTTTAATTAAATAATAATAATAAATGTCTTAGTCTAATCCAAGTGGACAAAAGAGGTTCATATTTTATTCTTAATTTTGTTTTTGGTCGAAATATACTTATACAATAGAATTGGGACATGTGTTAGGTTAATAATTTTATCATTTTTACCCTTAATTACCCTATTTACTTTTAACCGTGGTAAATAAAAGTAAAAAGATACTATTCACAAAAAATTATTTTCATCTTATTGAACAAAATTTTAATTACTGATATCAACAAATTCTCTCATAATTTTGAAATTCAACTCAAATAAGTGGTAAATTTAAGTTTTATATAAATTATTAAATGCTCCTAGGAGGTGGGTAAAAGACGGTAAAAAGATTATTAAAATTTTTATATATCTAAAATTATTATAAACGAAATCTAATGAATTAAATTGAACTTATATAAGTATTATATATCAATTTTTATGTAAAATAAATTTAAATAAAATAAATAATTATTTAAATAAAAATTCGGTTTTAAACTATAACCTAGTGTTTTTCACTATTCATTAATAATTGAATGTTTTCAGAAAAATAAAAAAAATACACCGTAAGATAATTTCTATATTCCAAATCCAAAAATGATGTCCGTTTTTAAAGATAAAATTTATAAAATTTCAAAAAGTGGGTATTACAATTCTTAATGGCTAGTTTGATTGGTTGTGGTGTGTTAGAACTCGAAGTTGCGTACAACCCACGCTATTGTATTATTCAAAGAGAAGCATACCATAGATTCTTGGGTTGTTACATGAATTGATTCCATCTTCACCATAGTAAAAACATATTCTTATTCCTCTAAGACACCCACTCATGTGTTTCTTCCAAAATTCATGACACAAAGGAAATTGAGTCATCTTTCCTCCATGGTCTCCATTACCCAAAATATCACCAAAATATCTCCTTATCTTCTTTTATTAGTATAATAGTTCGATAATGTACTCATTGTTAATCATGTTCTGTGAAAATTGGTTAGGAATAATCAAAATTTCCTTCACTCTAGTGATTATCTCATCTCATTTCTCATTAAGAATTCTTATGTCATATTCGATGTTAACCTAGTTTCTTCTAGTTCTTAGCGCTAAGTAAAACCATAAAGCATATATAACATCATAGAACTAGAACTTTAAAATTCTATATCAAAGTCCATATCATAAATTTTTTTTTCTATGATAATGATAATTGGGACACACATTTTTCCATAAAAAACTTACATCCTCAAAAGTAAAAAATGGCTCACTTACATTCTGGTTGACCTTTTTGTTTTATAGTTCTAGATAATTAGGGTTAAATCCTACATAAAAAATTCACATGACTTTAAATGTTAATTTCTCCCACTTAAATTATAATCTGTTATTTTACATGGGTCATTAACATCATCATTGTAAAAAATCTTTTAGGGTCATAAGTCATTGAATCCCTTTCTTTATAACCTATGGAAAAGAAAACATAAGACGGTTGATATCAATTTCTTAGTAAGGTAAAATGTAATCATTTATAAATGAATTTCATTAGTGAACATAAGAGGTGGAATAGGGTATGATGATATAATCCAAATGAGTTTTTATAACAGATGAATATTCATACCCATCAATACTTGGATCATAATAAATGAAAAAATGTAAAAGGAAAGAGTCATTAGAATAAATAATAATGATCCATGTGATGTCAATATTGATCATGAGAAAAATTATAAAATCAAAAAATGAATAGATAAAAAAATATTGGTATGTTAGAGCATCATCTCATTAAACACTTATAGAACCAATACATAAACCTTACATATTTGAAAAACTATATGAAAAAAGTATAACATGATTATATGAAAAACACAATCATTACCTAATGCATTAGATAACTATCTGGGATCTACCATCTCATAAGATATTACAAGATCAGAAGACACTATCTGGTTGAACCCATCATTTATTATTTCTAATAACCACAACATGAATATATCATATATAGAACTCATTTTTTCATAACTCATTGAAATCCCCATTATTATTTTTAGAACATGATAAACTCTTGGGAATGAAACGAGTTCTATAATAATCTCTTTGAAACATGTTTAACCCTTGTAAAGTAAATGGGTTTAATAACAATCTCTTTGAAACATGATTAACCCATGGAAAAGAAAAGGGTTCCATAAAAATAAATTTGGAACATTATTAAACTAAAAAATTATTTCAATAACAAACTATTTGAAACCATAATAACCCTTATAAAATAAATGGGCTCCACAAAAATCGCTTCGAAACATAATTATACCATGAAATGAAACTCGTTCAATAAAAATAACTTTGAAACATGATTAAACTAGATAAAAATAATGGGTTCTATAACAATATTTTTGAATCATTTTTAATCCATAAAAATGAAATAGGTTCCTTAAAAATCTCCTTGAAACAAGATTAACCCCTGAAAAATTAATGGGTTTAATAATAATCTATTTGAAACAATATTAATCCATATACAAAAGAATAAGGATAGTATCAATAAAAAATATCCCCTATGGAGGATAATAGATAACTAGTTTTTTTATGAGTGTAAATACCATAAAAATCATTAAAAAATTCTTCAGGTAATCATCATTTTTATTTTGAAAATCAATTTTTTAAACATTAACAATTTTGAAAATAATTTTATTTTCAAATATCCTTGGAAGCTCATAAATAAATTTTTTATAATTCATTGAAATCAATTTTTAAAAAATAAATCATTTAAATAAAATTTCCTTGAAATTAATCATAAAATATCATTTAGAAATATTTTGAAAACATTTTTTCAAATTATTTTAACAAAATAGATTTTCAACCAAAAAAATTATTTTTTATTAAAACGTTATTTTGAAATATTGAGTTCATAAAGAGATGAAAATGACGAGAAATAAATTATTATCATTACATAAAAAAGATAATAAAATTCAGGATAATTATTGAGTTGTATATCAAGATATTTCAACTTTTCAGACTTAATAAAAAACAATCTTGATAAATGAAGAGATTTAAAAATACTATTACCACTTCAGTAACATTGAATTATTATCCCTCATGAAATAATATTAATAAATTTAGCACAT
The DNA here is from genome assembly GCA_963277665.1 of Viscum album. Lineage (NCBI taxonomy): Eukaryota > Viridiplantae > Streptophyta > Magnoliopsida > Santalales > Viscaceae > Viscum > Viscum album. The sequence continues at coordinate 1,387,653,032 of OY728133.1, read as the reverse complement.
AATATCATTAAAATAAGATTATTTATGATGTATCATATAAAATTACTGGTATATAATACTCATAAAATAAGATAGGTGTATAATATAGCAAAATGTCTCAATGAAGGCAAATTGTGACAAAAGTTCCAATACCTCTTTGGTAGCATTGAAAATATAAACCCCAAGAATGTGAGATTAATAAATAGATAAGTAATTACCATTAATTTGTTTTATAATAAACTTTAAAAATTCATGGGAATTATATACACCAATCAATATAAATAAGTGGTGAATATGGCATATATCTCATAGAAATACTAGTGTGATGAGAGAACCCCTTAATTATTGTGTAAATTTTGAATCCATGTATCTATGAGAGAATAACATCAATGGAAATTTTTTATATCCAGAAATAAATTTATTTAATGATGAAACATGTCTTGGGGTAGTATATACACCGTAAAAAGGAATCGTCTGGTGGGTAGGACATAAGTCTCGTAGTAATAAAAGTGAGACAATGAATCTCAATACCTTGAGTATGATTCATCAGAATTTTTTTTTATCATCCCAATTAAAAGACATATGTTTATTATTTACATTATTGATGACCTTTTAAAATTTTATCAATAAATTAATTTCACTTATAAACAAGTTATATATAATTACTCAATATATTAGGTTTGAGTTAGATATTTTGACCATATTTGACTTTTGTGTCAAAACTAACTTTGGAAAGTCAATGAAAGTCAATGAGTTTATTATTTAAACATTTAAAAAAAATTAATTATATAATCATCATATTTTTATGTCAATTTCATATTAAAAAAAATAAAAATTCAATGAAAATATCATAAATTCACCATAAGATAATTTTGACATTTCGATTTCAAAAATAATGGTTTATTTTTATATTATAACTAATAAAAGAGAAATAATTTTGTTTTATAATAGGTGTGTATTAAAAAAAATGCAAAATAACTAGTTATAAAAATACATACTTTTCTTCTTAAAATTGGATTTATTCTTATCTTAATCCTATCAAACTTATGGGATGAATTAAAAAACATTTTTTTGCATGTATAACATATACATTCCATTATTATGATTTAGTAAGGGTGATTAATTTAATATCTTAAGGAAAAATTCCATTGTGGGCCAAAAAATATATTTTCATAAAAAATATCCTTTATATTAATTTTTTTATCTTAATTTATAATTAATTGGTATCCCAAGAATTAATTTTATAAACTTATGGAACCGTATTTTCATAATTTAGTTAATAATATTGTTTATCTATATTAAAATAGATATGTAATAATTATCATATTAATTATTAATAGTATATTTTTATTCATTAAAACATAGTCTTGTGTATAACACATGTTGTCAAAGAAACAAGAAAGTTTGTGTACTTCATGTTAAATATATTATAGCATGTAATTAAATTTATACTATATATTTCTTGTAAATAAATCTGTTAAAAAAAGTAATTTAAATTTAAACAATATATTTCCTAAAATCATGGGATGTTACATCCTACCCCCTCCCCCCCAAATAGGAATTTTCCATGGAAATTCATCATATATATCAAATGATTAACATTTTTAGATTTAATTTATTAATACCCTCATCATAGAAAAGAAATAAAAAAACTTCCAAAAAAGGAATGTTGGAATCATAAAGGTTATCTAAAGTTAAACATAACTAGGATTCCACATAGGGAGAACATTGGTGGGAAATTAAAATATTGAGTTGTAAGGGAAAAAATTCTCATGGACTAATAGAGAGTAATATAGAACATGGTCAATTAGAAGTCAAATATAAAAAACCACAATCCAAATAGGTGTGTAAATGTTCATTCATGTCATTATAATATATGATAATAGGATGACATTTTATTTTAGGATCATTTTCCTATAGCTGATGAATTTTATTTCAGTCTAGAATAATTTATATTGGAAATTTACTTAATTAATGACTAAAATTTCATCCTTTTACCAATTCCAACCATAATATCATATTTTTCTCAATATGATGATTATTAGAGATGATTATTATTATTATTGATGAAAAATATATGTTTTAAAGACTACATAACAATAAATGGGATAAAACATTATTCCTCATATCTTAAGACATTCACCAATTTTTTTTCACATGGTATGATAGTACCCAAAATGAATAAAGATTCATATCATAAATTAATCTTCAAAATTAGTACCTAAGGTTCAAATTAAACCATTTCATAAATAACTATCCTCAAAATTCATCAAACATTTCATTAATATTTTCAAAACAAAAAAATTTAAAGGATTTGATCATATATTCTTCTTAGATAAACCAAATGTTATTCCTCAAGTAAAATCCAATATTTTTTTGAAATAAACATATTATTTGTATATAAAAATACCATACTAATAAGGACATCACTTGGGCTAGTGGTAGTCATGAAACCCATATCGTTTTTCTGTCATCAGATCAAGCCCCACCGACTCTCAAGATGTGATTAGTTATTACCCAGCATAAGGGTTGTACATTTTTCATTTTTAATCATAGAAAATATAAATCATCATTCAAAGGAAATCATTTTTATTCTAGGGGTTACAAATACCTCAATAGAAAAAATGTCTCCAAAAATTACATTAATCACTTTAAGATATCATCGCTCTAAATATCAATGGGTTGTCTAATAATTTTAACCTATGATCATCCTTATAATTATATACCTATAAATTTATCGATAAATCTTAATATTACTTCACACAAAAAAATTTGAATCTCCAAAGTTATCTAAATTGGCCTATGATACCTACTATAATAGACATGACCAAAACTCCTAGATCCTATGCTAAAATTTATAACTTTACTTTTCTAGATATGATGTTGATAATTATGACCCATGTACTTCCATAAAAACATTATAAAATAATAAGGAAAACAAATATCACTTATATTCTCAAGGAACTTTTACTTTTATATTTTTAGATAAATAGAACAACTCCAACATAAACACTTAACATGACTTTAAATGATGATTTTTCCCTCTTAATCCATCTTTTCTTGATTCACATAGGTCATAAACATTATCCTTATGAAAAATAATATACAAACATAATTCATTTAAACTATTTATTTATAACCTATTGGAAAAGAAATATAATAATGGGGAGATAAAATTCTCATTAATGGAAAACATTAAAATTAACAAAAGAATTTCATCAATGAACATAAGAAGAGAATAATGGTATTATTACATAATGAAAATGCATGATTATAAAATATGAATAACAATACCCATCAATATCTAGATCATAAAACGTGAAAATAGGCCAGATTAATGAGTCATTATAATAAATAATCATGAGACATGTAATATCAATCTCAATCATGAGAAACATTTTAAACCTATAATAGAATTAGAAAAAACGTATTTTTACATTAAAACATCATCTCAAAAACCCCTAAAACCCATTTAAAAAATTCATTAATGATACCTTATAAATTGGAACAACCATATTTCAAAATTTTAATGTAATTATCTAAAAAACAAAATCATTTCCTAATGTATTAGAGTGATACCTGGTCACACCCATCATAAAATATATAATTGGATCAAAAGATGCTATCGGGGACAACCATTATTTATAATTTCAAAGAGAAAATCATGAATAAAGAACACAGGGAACTCATTTCATCATAACTCATTGAAAAACGCATTACTATTTTAATAACATGAATAACCTGTGGGAATTAAATGGGTTCCATAACAATCTCTTTGAAACATTTTTAACCCGTGGAAATTAAATGGGTTTAATAACAATATCATTGAAACATGCATAAACCACATAAAAGGAATGATTTCCATAAAAATAAATTTGAAACAGAATTATCCCATGGAAAATAAATGGGTTCCATATCAATCTCTATGAAATGTGATTAACCCAAGAAAAATAAATGTGTTCGATGACAATCATTTTGTTACAATCTTAATCCATCCAAAAAAATGAGAAATGTATCAATAAAAAATATCCCTAGTGTAGGATAAGTAAAAAAATGGGGTTTCATGTTGATGAGTGGAAATACCATACAAATCATTAAAAACATTCTTGATGAAAATATCATTTTCATTTTTGAATTCAAATTTTAAAACATAAACCATTTTGAAAGTAATTTTCATTCAAAAAAACCATAGAAACATAAAAAAGATGATTTTAAAAATCATTTAAAAACATTTTAAAAAATCAATAATTTTTTAAATCCATTTCCTAGAAAATGATCTTAAAATTACATTTAAATATAATTTGATTTTTTTTGATATCATTGTTTAGCAATAAAATATATTTTTGAATGAAAAGATGATTTTACAAAAAAAATTATTTTTGAACTCTTTAGTACATAAATTTAGTAAAATTAACGTAAAAATTTATTATAATGAAATAAAACTATGATAATAAATTTCATGGGAATTATTAATTGCTATATAAAATGATTTCATCATTGGAGACTTAATCACAAAAAATCCTGATAAACAATGAGATTCTATAAAGTACTCTTACAACTTTGGTAACATTATATTTTAATGCCCTTGAAAGAATATATTTAAATGGAACTTATAATATAAATAAAATAATTATATTCCTAATATAATATGTCAATGTATTTGTATATATACCTCATAAAAGAAGATAGGGGTATAACAGAACAAAAAAATATCAAATAAGGAAAATTGTGATGAAAGTTCCATTACCACTATGGTAACATTGAATCTACAAAACCCATAAAAGAGAGATCATGATATGTGTATTTATGTCCCCATAAATTTAAATATAAGAAATAAAAAATAAATTCATGGTAATTATATACACAACATAATAAAAATAAGTGTTGAATATCTCATATATCTCATAAAAATAAAAGTTAGATGAGGAAACCCCTTACTACATGAGTAACATTTGAATAACGAGGTCTGCTAATGAAAAAAATAAATTGAAACATTTAATATAATTAAATAACTTATGTCCACAATATAAAATTTCATAGGGATGTATATACATGAAATGAGGTAAATAAAGGGTGAGTATGTCATTAGTATCATATAAATGAAAGTGAGACTAGAAATCCATATACCACGAGTCTCATTCTTTGTAATTATTCCTTATCTTCCTGAATAATAAAATATAGTAATTATTTTATTTATTTATAACCATTTAAAAATTATTTACTAATTTAATTTTACCTATAAACAATTTTTATATAATTACTTATTCTATTCACTTTAAGTATGATGTTTCAACCTCATTCATTATGTGTCCAAACTGAATTTATTAGGATGAATAAGGTCAATGAGGTCATTATTTAAAAATAATAAGAATAATAATAATTAAACTAACATCATATTTTTACATAAAACAATATTTTCAAACTAATCATTGAATATGGTTATGAAAAATTAATCAAATTTATAATCATGGAGGTGGTAGGTCGTATGTAGGAATGAGTAACGTTCCCATTTTTCAATTATCCTTTTGAAATGAATGTAAGTAAAATTTAACTTTACATAATAAAAATTATATAATAAATAATATTTTATTAATTAATAAATATATATAAATATAATTATAATTATGTGGTGGTGAAAAATGATGAATCACGTCGATTTGATGGGGCAGTAGTCCACACATCCGCAAACAACGTTTTAACCTTTTCAGTGTGTGAAATGGTAAAAATTAAAGTGATATATTATCCTTTCATAATGTTAATTATTTCATAAATATCAAAAGGTTTTTATTTAGAAAATATATTTTTATTAAACCTAACTTTAATACATTCTATTTAAAGCGTGAATTAATAACAACGCTTTGAGAACCTGTTAGTCCACACATCAACAAACGATGTTATCATACTACCAAAAAATAGAAAAATGAAGGTATGTATTATATAATAAATATATAATTATAAATAAATAATAAATAACATAAATATCATAAAAATATAATTTAAATCATTATTTTCAACCATTTTATGTTGTAACGAAAGAACAAATGACACATGTTCGAGAGGCGGTAGTCTTTCTTACACTCAAACGATGATTGTGTATCCTGTTTGACAGAAGTGTTTGTGGGTGTTGTTAATTCTCATAAAATAAAAATATAAAAGTAAATTGAGAATAATTATTTTAATATATAATCATGAAATAATAATAATTGGGGTGGAGACATAAATAAAACAAAAGTGTTCATTGAACAACATAACCTCTTTTTCGGGTAACTTCTTTTGGTTTTCAATAAAGGACATCCTTTTTTAGATCTATTTTCTATTTAATGAGTCTATTATGAGAGGATTGATTTTTTATGTTTATTTGGGAATTTTTTTAATGACCAAAAATTCTTTATATGTGTGAATAAGTGGGTAGAGTGAATTCTTTATTATAGTGTAGGAGGAGTGACATTCTTCTAAATTCCAAAAGGTAAACACTGATGGAAAGTATCCCTTACATTATGGGCCCAAAATAATGAATAATATTTGATAAAATAGATTATATGGTCTGAGTATTCCCATAAAATTGGTTTTTACATGTTAATTGGTCATTTTGGACCTTAATATTAAAGATTAACCACTAAGTATACACATTTTTTACTTAATCACTATAATTGAATTGTTTTTCTTTCACAACTATTTTTTTTAAACACTACGTGTAACTTAAAAGAAATTATAATAAATTATGAATAATTATATTGACTCAATTTTTATAAATTTTATTCATAGAAATATCAAATATTAATTTAAAATTAATCTCGTATATGGGATGAATCAATGACTTTTTAAAGTAAGAATGTTCAAAAGTTTGAAATTTTTTTATTTTCAATTTCAAAATGAAATTGAATGAAATGAATAAAATTGTATTGATTTATATATTATTCATCTACTTATTCTTTAAAATTAATTTTATATATAATTTAATTATATAATTTTTTTATAAGAAAACGTGGCCTTCAATTAAAATTCTGTACTTTTAAATATTCATTAAAAAATGAAACTTCTTCGAAAAAGACCAAAAATTCATCAAAATATAATTTTGAAATTTTTATTTAAAAATAGGGTTTATTTTTTAAATTATAATATCTAAAAGTTTCTAATTTTAGTTTTAATATAGGTTCACCATTAAAAGGTAAATGCATGTATTTTAGAAAAAAATACCTTCTTATGCTTCAAATTAGATTTATTCAGATTTTAAGTCTACCAAACATATTGGATGAATGAAAAAAATTTTAAAACAAATAAAATATTCATTTAATTACTATAATTCATTAATAATGTTTAATTTAATTTATTACGGTAAAACTCCATTGTGGGCATAATAATAGTTATTCATAAAAACACTTCCTTTATATTCAAATAGGTTTTTATCTTTGTTTCTAATTGATTAGTAACCCATGAAATATTGTTCTAAACATGTGTAAAACATATTTACATAAATTATTTATTAATATTGATTACCAATATTCTAATAAATAGGTGATAACTATCATATTAAATATTAATAGTATATTATTTTTCAATAAAACTCATTCTTTCATATAACACTAGTTATCAAAGAAACTCGACATTGAATGTACTGAAAAATAAACATTGTGTGGGGTGTAATGTAATATAGACTGTGAATTTCGTGAAATTTAATATATTTAAGAATTTAAATGAATTTGAAAGAAGATATTTCATAAAACATCTGTATGTTACTGCTTAGTGTGAGAAACCATATTCTAGAGGAAAACTACATAATCATGATAAATTGCTTATATGATGTCTAAATACTGAAACCTAATTTATTATATGACTCCTTAGGTTTTTACAATGTCATTCATAATCATATTATATTTCAATTATCTACGGTGGTTCACAAAGAGTTTTTGAATTTTGAAAGCATATCCCCCATGAGTGTTAAACCAGGTGTGCTGTAAGAGCCATTATCATCCACCAGTTCTCAATCGAGTCTAGATCAATTTAGGGTTTTTTGGGGTTGTTAACACTAGGTAAATATATTCCAAATCCACATCCACATGTAGTATCCATACAAGAATTTAATTTCATGGAAATTACTCACTTTTTCCTTTACCAAAATTCTAGTACAATTTGATAAACATTGATTCATCCTTATCCTTATAATTAGGGATATCGAAATAAATATACATTGAAATATCCCTAGGGGTATCACTATATTATTCACATCCTACTCTCTAATAGATAATTGAACCATTCTATTTATACCCACTGTAGTGACATATTATTTTAATAAATGTATATTACATCTTTTTAGATAAATATTCAATGCTTTAAAAAAGATTGTGTCTGAGGACCATAATATTTTACTACCTTTGGAATCCTTGAACAAAATATTCAAATAGAACTTGAAATTTCACCAATATCCATGGTGAAAAACTATAGATATACATTATAACAACAATTCCAATAGTTCATGTTTACTAAAGCAATGTCTATAAGAAAATCCAATATCCACTGTTTTGAGGGATATTTTCACAGTTTCCCCAGATATAAAAAGAAGCTATAAGAACCATTTTTAAAACCATGGCAATTTCCCTCCCATTTTCCCACCATGGAATTATAAATTTTTCCACTGTGGGAAACCATTGATTTACCTTTGATAGACTTGGTGTAAAATTACGGCTACAGATCGACTAAATTAATGTAATAGATTTCAAATAAAAATTCAATGCTCAAATTCAAACAACGGATCTCCTCAACATAATACCAACACTTGGCAACTACTTTGCAGAAAATTATTGGTTCATATATATTTATTCTATTCTATATATTTTTAAATCTTGTGGAAAATGGTGGTAAACTATTGAAGTTTAATTCACTCCCCCTTCTCATGGGAATTTTATTTAGCACTCATACTCGGGGAACCAAATGCCACAATTTAAGGGAACAATTTCGATATGAATTTTCAATATTCATGGTTTTTTCTAACCATGGCTATAGACAAATGATATTTTCATATATTTGTTGTTCTTTGAAACATCATGGTTATAGGTATGTTCTATAGCCATGATTTTATAGAATAGTGGTTATATCTAAAGGATAATGACCTATATTAATTGTTTTATATAATGGTGTCTATATCCATATTATAATGACCCATAGCCATGATTTTTATAAAGATTATCATTATAGTATTTTACTGCCACATCCCATGTGAATTAATTTCTGGCACTTAGGGATCATGTAGTCATGGTTTTTGAGAATTATGGTTATATTTATGTTATATAGCCATATTTTTAAATAGAATAGCTATTTCCAATGTATAATGACCTATATGAATAGTTTCCCCAAAATCATCGATATAGGTGTGTTCTATAGCGATAGTTTTTTGAAAAAACTATGTGTTAAGAGATATTTTCTAGTTGTTTAATATGTTTAATAGTCTTCAATGATTCTAAATAATAACATCCCATTTATTTCTCCTTATATACATATCATGTGTAAAATCTTTCTTCTTAACTTGTGGAGAAGAAATATAAGAAAGGGTGAGTTCATATTCTTAGTAAGGGTTAGAAAGGTAGATACATAAGCATTACATGAACCTAAGGGTTTGATAACATGAGTATAATATTTGAAAAACAATCCATTAATATTAGAGATTGTAATATTGAGCAAAATACATAATAATAACAGTTCATAAGACTTGAATAATAAAATATTCAAGGAACACGACCCATGATATAATGTTATTGGAATAAGATGTAAGATCCCAGACTTCATGGAGGTATAAATTATTTAAATTTTTGTATAAATCACTTATTTTTGGATAATCAAATGTTTTTCATGTTTATGAAGAACCTAGATAGTGTTCTAGTGGATTGGGACATGAAATAATGGGGAATTAGTGCATCATGTGCATGTTTCACGGTTGGTGCATGGTTAGTGTATACTGTGAAAGGTTGAATCCCATCTTCACAAACTTAGATAGAGGTATTTTTCATGGTTGGAACACAGTTTTTCAAACTATGTGGGATTCCTAGTTAAATTTATAACTTGAATTCATCTTGAAGAGAGGAATGAAAACAGATTGCGCATGGAATGAAAATTAGTGTGGCCAAACTGTGCACCCCATTAAATAGATAGAAATTTCAAAACTTCCACTTCATTATTTTAAGGTCCCCAACTTATTTTTTCCCATTTCTTTTCTTATCAATATGAGTGATGAACCATTTAGACCCAAAATTTCAAGGTACTACTATTATTATTCTATTTTGTTAATTTGGAGTGTTTTTGTGTACATATCGAGCATTTAGGTTAGTCTAACGCATCTATTGACTCTCTTTTCCATATTAGCGATTTTAGAACTGTTCTACTTATTCTAAAGACCTAATCCCCTTTTTTAAATGGTTATTATGTTGAGGCTTCAAAGGGCGGTTGAATTCAGATATAAGGATAATGTAAAGGGTGTGTTTATAACCATATTTGAGGTAGGTGATAAAAAAGGTATATCATATAGTCTTTATCATGATTTGTGCTTGCATGGTTCTGTGTTTTCTTCTTCTTCTTCTATGTTTTTTGTCATAATTATGATTTGCAAAAAATGGTTGTCTAAATGGGGATTTAAACCCCGCACAATCCCCATCGGATGCATTGTGGTTGACTATGCCAATTTTAGTCCACCCATGGTGTGTGTTAATGATTATGAACATAGGAAATTGAAATGTTAAGCCCATAAATAATTTTTGATATGTTATATCCCATGAAGAACATGTTTTTATGCTATATTGGATTAAAAAGTGAATGTTAATATTTATGTCTAGACATTGGTAAGGGTATTATGTATTTTTTTGAGTTAATATGAATTGAGTTGGATGTGATAAATGAAATTGTGAAAAGTGATTTACAAAATGTAATTGAAATACATAAGTGAGTTAATGCATATGAAATGGTGAACATGTTAAGTAGGTTAATTATTGTGAATTTAAAATTTTCTTAAATGGGTAAACATAATGAAACTTACGATTATGTTAAATGGGCTAATGTTTGGGAATTGTTTAATATACCTAACAGGTTAATGAATAAGAAAAGGAAATGGGATAAATGGGAAATGCAATGCAATTTGGTAAATGTGTTATTGTGTTAAGGCTTGATGTTAATTAACATGTTGAATAATTATGAGATGTGAATGTTATTACTATTGATTGTGTACAGTTTTTGATATGGTATATGTGGTAAGTGGACATATACAAGCATGTTCACTTGTCCTGGTAGTTGTGGGGTTTTTTACTTGAGGATATACACCCACGGGTAAAATAAGACTAAGGATATAAACCCCAACTCACAGTGCATGGGTTTGGGAAGTATACCAAGGCTCTATTCCCCTAACAAATGCATTTTATGTGACTACCTAGATTGAGGATCCATGTTAAGTGTAATGTAAATGTTAATGAAATGTTTATCCCTAGAGTATTAGAGAACTTGATTTATTCACTTACACATTATAAATAGTCATCTTTTTTCATGGTTTGAATGTTATAAATGCCTAACCCTTTGAAAATGTGATGAAAATGAATTTAGAAATGAAGGAATCATAAGTGATAAAAATAGAAATAATGTTTGAAATTATTAAAGTGGACATTGTTAGCTAATAGAACATAGGTATTTCTTATTTACTTTTCATACTATTTTTTAATTTCATGCACAATCTTTTTAGACCGGGCCTTTTGTAGACCCTGATGGTGGTGTCCTACTGAGTTTTATTTACTCTCATCTCATACCATTGTTGGGTATTAGAGCATAATTCATTATTGTAGGTCCATCCAAGGGAAAATGTTGTATGCTTGGAAGTTGAGTTGGTCTTGGAATGTGCTTGGATGAGGATCTAAACATGGTGTCATGACCCGTTTTTTGGATTCATATTTTTGTCTTTATTTTGGGTTTTCTTAACTCTTGAAACTATTATCATGACATGAAATATTTTTTTTTGGTTTGTACCAAATTTTGGATATGTTTAGAAAAGCATGTTTATTATTATATGATTATTGTTTACATTATTTCATACATTATATATTATGTATTATTCAGGTAAAGAGGGTACATCCTCCCCATGTGACTTATTATACCCTCACTACTATTCATAAAACCTTGGAATATGGGAATGTTCTCATGATTTCATGTAATGACTCAACTTGGGGTAATGGTTTAGTGGATTATTGGTTGGGGATGTTACAAATTGTTTTAGAGAAATTAATTTCTATATATTACTATTAGGGAATTGTAAATGGGATATTAGGAAGTGTTAGGCCTTAGAAAAGTGCTCATTCATGGGAGTATCTAACCCATGAGCGATGGAAAACTTATTTTCCCTGGGTGGGAAGTATTGTTCTTGATGTGTGTTGTTACATTTGATTGATATTTCACCATTGGTTGATGTTCTTTCTTTATGATGTGACTATTTTGTGATATTTTTCTCATATATGGAATTGTATTAGGTGATAAATTCATGAATCATTATAGGAACCAACCGATATTGGTGTAATTCACCATGATAAGAACACACAGGGGTGGTTTGTTGTACATGAAGTGTAGGATGACTTTTATTTCATGAAAATATTTAATAAGAGAATTTCAAATAAATATTATGTGGATGGCTAAATAGAATGGGTGCTAAAGAGTAGTTCATTAATTGTTCTTAATAAAGGGTTTTAAATGAGTTAAAATTCCAATTTTAATGAGTTTGAATAAATCAAAACATTTTTAGTAAAAAAATTTAATATATAAATGCTCCTAAAGAAGTTTTTTTTTGAAAGTGGAAAATCATTAAAAATGGTGATTAAGGAATGATTTATTACTATGTTGTTTGGTTTAACAATATTGATTGTGACCTGTAGTAGGGATTCTAGAGGGTAGGGTTCTAGATGTGAAAATATCCTTTTGTATAGTGTATTAAAAAAATGAGTGTTATATGGATAGTGAAGATGCTTCTTTTATGTAAATTGTGAAAAGATTTATGTAATGTGTTTTATGACTTGTGTTTGGAATTATTGAAAATTTATCCATGATTGTTTGCACTAGTTGGGAGATAAGAGGATATTACTGACAACACTTCACCAGTAGCATAGAAAGTAAATCCATTGGTTTAATATAATCAAAGATAAGAGACGTTTCGGGCGAACATCAATCATTTTATGCCGATGTTGGAATGGTACCCTGGGTGGGTTATGCTGAGAAAGTTTGATATGACTAGAGAGTTTTAGTTGGAGAACTGACCAATGTTTGTTAGACAGGGTGGACACGAGGATGCATATATATGGATAGATTCCTTCCAAACAATTTTGGATTATCCAGAGACACCAACAAATAAGAGATTCAAGTAGGCATCATGTAGGGTAGAAATAATGATGTAGATGCTCAATATATAAGAGGGGGGTGAATTGTACATATTAAAAATTCCTTTTAAACTTTTAATGTTGGTTACAGATAACTATTATTTCCTTAGACAAGGAAATATCTAAGTTCAAAAAAGTTAAACTAAGAAGATTCACAACACCTCTAACACAAAATGTAGGATTGGAACTAAGGTTGTCAATATGAGATTCTACCTTAAAGTGTATAGAATCTAAACTTATCTCAGTACAAGTGTAAGGAAATACAAGAAGGTACTTTCCTTACAATACAGTATGCAGTAGAAAAACAAGTAGTGAAACTACAAGTAACAAGATATAAGTCTTTTAACCCAAAGAGAAGGGTATCCAACAACCTTGGATAAAGGTCCCTTGAATTATACTTTCAAGCAAGTCTGTCTTACCCACACCAGGGTAAGCCCTCGATACGATGATCGGAATCTCTGTCTTGCTATCCTCGCATGTCCTCAACTTCAAGGTAGTTGGAACCCATGTCTTCCTCAGCAAGTAAGCCATCGAACTTTAAGGTATTCGGCACCTCTTTCTTCCTATCCCCGGAAGTCCTAGAATGTAATCACCAACATTCGGAGTCACACGAAGCAATCTGAACGAGCGGTTCAGTATGCACAAGGCATGAAAAGATTCTCTCTCTAGAAATAACCTTAACAGTGTGTGGTCTCTAGATCGATTAACCTATTTCATCTCTTGAGCTCTTTCAAATGAGATCCTATTTATAGGCAAATTTCCAACAGTCGGCTCCCTCCTCCAACGGTCATATTTCCCATGAAATTCGGAGGGACCGGTACATGTGTAACTCAACCAACGGTTAGTTTGAAATAGAATAGACGACATCGTTTAATAACTAACCAAGTATAACTGAATCCACGACATCGTTTTGAAATGGAACATATGTAAGTAAAAACAATTCAACAATTCAGAGAGTAAGTAAATTAAATGTTTGGAGTCTAACAAAAATGAAATTCGGAGTCTATGTTAAGAAATTTTCAGAATCTGTTTTATCGGGATTTGGAGTCTGGTTTCACCGAAGATTAGAATCTGAACTTGCAGAGTTCAGAGTCAAATGAGTAAAAGTTCGGAGTCGAACTATGTAAGAGTCCAGAGTCGAACTACTTAAGAGATCGGAGTCGAACTACTTAAGAGTTCGGAGTCTAACCACTTAAGAGTTTGGAGTCGAACTACTTAAGAGTTTGGAGTCGAACTACTTAAGTGTTCCAAGTCGAACTCATGAATGTTTGGAGTCCAAAATTTGGATTGGAACTTCATTATAGTTCACATCCAGAATTCGGATCCTAAAAACAAAATACTCCAATACTAGTCATTATATGATTCCGAGATTTTGGTTAACAATTAGGGTTTTATACTTTAAGAAAAAAAAATATTTCTATGTATAAGAAACTATTAGGTAAGGGTAAATTTTCTTAAAGAAGTAAATTTTCCTTATGGGGGTAAAATTTATATTTTCTTTAGTGTAAGGTTTTTGTGATTTTCAAAACAATAAGGAATGGAAAAGTCATAAGGAAAACCTTATTGACTCAACAATCTCCCCCTTTTTTGAAAGCACAAACAACCATACAAAAAACAATATAAAGACACTCAACAATTTCCTTAGACTTTGAAATTAAAACTTATCTCCCTCTGTTCATGGATGAACATGAATACAACTAACTCCCCCTTAGGCATTGAAACTATAAGGATTGTATTCTGACTTTCTGGAGTGGAGTTCACATTAACATGGTAATGAAAAACTTCGATGTGAGAAACTCCCCCTTTCTTTAAGAATATTTTACATAGAAATTTTTCTTTCTCCTCCTTAATAGTAGTTCTTTTTCCTTCTCCCCCTTTGTGATTTTTAAAAAGAATTGAGGGGAATGGAAAAACAATGTATGGTACATGAATCATTAGTATATAACAAGATACAACTGACCAAATAATCATTTCATTAGAGTTTAAAAAAATTACAAAGAAATACGAACTCATCAAAAGATCGGAGTGGGTTCATTTGTCTTCCTTTTCCATTGAAATGAGCTTCATTAACAAGGGTTTGAGTTTCTTCAAGTCTCTTCAGTCTTCCTCACGTTGCCTCTCCAAGGATTTTACCTTTTCTTCTTGAATTATTAAAGCTTATGCCTGAGCCTCCAAGGATTCTTTCTGCAAATTTATTATCTCATTTTGCTTTTCCATCTTCTGCTGAAACTCAATCCAGAAATCTCTTTCAGTTTTCCAATTCTGATATACTGAGTTAATCTTCCCATTCACGTCTCTGACCTGTTGATTCCGAGAATTTTTCTCCTGGGTCATCTTTTCATAAATCTCGTTAACCTTTATATCCTACATTTCAAAAGCACTTTGAACTTCAGCATGAAAATTGTCAAAGTGAACTAAATCTTCATCAAATCTCTTAGACCACTTGGTTACCTTACTGCAGGACTTTCTATGCACATCATAATCGATTAAAAAACTTTTCTGTTTAGCTTCCAACTTCACAAACTTATCCATGACCATGGATAAAGAATCCGATTTTTGATTCATACATTGTTGCAGCATCTGGCATCTTGAATCTATTTTTGGAAAAATCAGAATGCTGTCCACCAGCTTTCTCAGAGATTGAACCACAAAATCATGCCCATGAGATTATGATTCCGAATCAGATACATCTATTTGAGATTTCTCCTCTCTAACTTGCAGTAGCTTCCTTTTAGAGGTTCCACCAACCTCTTTCCTCCTGATGACATCTTTTATAGGTGTCTCCATGAGAGTTAGCTTCCCCTTATCAGCTTTCTGAATAGTTTCTTTATTAAGTGATACTTCCTCGGATTCAGACACTTGGATAATCTGGTCTTCATCAGGTTTCTGTTTTACTTGTCCTTCCTCAAGAAAATTCCTCTCATAGGATTCTTCCTCATCATAGAAGACATCTTCTTCTTCTTCTTCTTCATGTTTCTTATCAGCATTCTAACTAGCTTCCTGATATTCCTTTCCTAGAGATACTAACTTCTCGGATTCAGCCTTATCTTTATATTCCTGTACTTTCTTGATCAGGGAATCCAAATATTCACTTTCCTATTCTTCTTCTTCATCATCATCATCAACTTCTTCCTCTACTTCTACTTCTTTAGCAACTTCTTTTTCGTCCTCTTCAACTACTCCTTCAACAACTTCTTTTTCGGCCTCTTCAACTACTTCTTTACCCTTGGACTTTTCCGGAGTGCCATAATTCTTGGCTGGAGTTACTGGTAAAGAAGATTCATAATCGAACGTTTCTGGAATGGGAAGCATTTCGGAAGCTAACTCTGTACCTTTCAGCAAAGATCGCACCACTTCAGCTTCAGACAATTTCTTTTTCATTTTCTTTTCCTTCTCTTGTTTCTCTAGCTCCTCGTCAGCTTTTTCTTTTAAGGCTTTAGCCTCTGCAAGGTCCAATCCAAATTGTGGATCCCCTTCCTTCTTCTTTACTTTATCTTCCCTCCATTTGGTTTCCACTTCATCTGTATATGTTTTCTGCTTCTTTGGCTTGGGGGGAGCAGACTGAGTTTCCTTATCCTGAGGATTTTCTTCATTAGCAACCACTTCCTTAACCTTTCTCGTCCTCCTTTGCTTTTTGTATGGTTCTGGATTCTGTGATTCTTTCTGGGCAGCATCAACCTCTTCCACAGACAGAGGGTAAAATTTTCTGGATTCACTATAAAAACCCATCGTCATCCTCTTGAGGTTATCAACAATGACTAGAATAGTCTTGCAATTCAGAACTTTTATTTTGTAAGAAACCTTGAAAGATTCTAAGCACCGAACTATCAGCTTAGATAGTAAGGCTGGAATCATTATAATCTGAGCTCTCAAATTTCCTTCTTTGATGTTCTTGATTGTAACCAAGACATGCCTCATCAGATTTATCTTTCTTATATTTACCAAGAAATCTATGAGATAGATATCACTCTTCTTCAAATTATCTTTATCACCTCTTCTTGGAACTAGAAAGCCTTGCACCCAAAGCTGAAGGATTCTATTGTTCGGAGTGAGACGAGAAATCTTGATAGTTGAATCATCCTTAAGACCAAGACACTTCAGTGCCTTCTCCTTATTGAAACTTCCTTGCACATCAGGAAGTTTGTGAGAGAAGAATTCAACTTCTCATTCATTGGATAAACCAACCAAGCTCGCGGCCTTGGTGTAAGATAGCTTATAAGTCTTCCCATAAGATTTGAAAGAAAACAATTCTCTGGCATCTTCCTTCTGGAAGGAAATAGACTCATAGAACTCAATAAGTAAATCAATATAAACCAGATCCAATTTATCTGACTTTGCTATGAAGACATCTTCCCAGCCATTCAGCTTTATATTCTTGGATATAAGGGAATCCAACTTATATAGATCCGGATAAACTAACCTTTCCCTAAAGACTGGCCACTTAGAGATTGGTTTCACAATTGACATATCTTGAGATGTTGCTTCTATAGACATTCAGAGTGAAGAAATCTGAAAGATACAGAACGACTTTGCAAAGTTCAGAACTGGCCTTAAGAAGTGTAGCGGGGCTTCGAGACGCAAAGTCTTGAAAAAGCGATCTGGGACGAGAATTGGGGTCCCCTTTATATGGGTGATGGATGTGACCTTTGGTCTTCCAAAAGCCATCTAATGGTTGAAAAATCATTGATCTGATCTGACGGTTGAAAACAATCCCGTAAGGAAAACTTGAGTCCGATCTTTTGAGGTTTTTTTAAAGAAAGCATTCGGATTTGAAGAAAAAAAACTAGAATCCGAAATTAAAAAAAACATCGAAAAAAAACAACAAGCAAAAATTGATTACAAAAATATAAGTAAGGAAATCATAGCTTTCGGATTGGGTAGAAATATTGTCCGTAATTGGTAATATTTTTTTTAAAAAAACTCATTACGAAAGCTCTAGTTAAGAAAATCTTGTTACGAAAACACCAGTACGAAAATCTCCATTCCGGAAGTTCTCAGTACGAAAATCTCGTTACGAATACATCAGTACGAAAATCTCCATTATGGAAATTTCAGTTCCGAAAATTCCCATTCTGAAAATTTCAGTTCCGAAAAGATTGAAAAACTAACTATGGGAAAAAAAAATTAGTTACACTCAGTCAAAAAAATGAAACACAAAATTGTTAATTATACTAACAAAAAAATGTACTCCCTGTATAAAAAGGAGTTTATTACTTTTAGGAGAATTGTTCAACAAGAAGTTAATGAAGAATGATTACCTTACGATTATCATTCCTAACTTTTTTTAATGTATTCAAATCTATCGGAGGGTAATGATTTTGTGAAAATATCAGCAAGTTGATCTTTCATTCCAATAAATTAAAGAATGATATCTTCTTTAAGTGTGTGATCCCTAAGAAAGTGATGCCTAATAGCAATGTGTTTATCAAGAGAGTGATGTGCAGGGTTCTTACTTAGGGAAATGGCACTTGTGTTATCACAAAAAAATTGAGTCTTAGTAAAACTCAACCCATAGTCTGTGAGTGTGTGTTGCATCAACAACACTTGAGCACAACAACTTCCAGCTGCTACATATTCAGCTTCAGCAGTGGAAAGTTCTACAAAATGTTGCTTCTTGCAGGACCAAGAAACTAACGAAACTCCTAAGAAATGACAAGTTCCGGATGTACTCTTTCTATCCATTCTACATCCACCAAAGTCATCATCTGAAAAGCTTTTTAGAATAAAATCATTTCCAAAGGTATAAAATAATCCTAAATCCATGGTTCCCTTAAGGTAGCGAAAAATTCTTTTTTACTGCCTTTAAGTGATATTCTTTAGGATTGGATTGATATCTTGCACATAAGCATACTGAGAACATTAAGTCTGGTCGACTATCTGTTATGTAAAGTAAACTTCCTATCATACCTATAAAAGATGTTTGATCTACTGGTTTCCCAGCATCATCAAGATCTAAAGAGTTTGAGGTACCAATGGGAGTACTTACACTCTTAGTGTTGTCATAACCATAATTTTTGAGAAGATCATTAATATACTTATGTTGGGATATATAGGTTCCTTCTGGTTTTTGAGAAATTTTAAAACCAATGAAAAAAGTTAACTCACCCATCATACTCATTTCAAACTCATATTTCATTAGACTTGAAAAAGAGTCGGTTAAAGATTGCTGAGTTGAACCCAATATGATGTCATCAACATAAATTTGAACAATCAAAACATTTTTCTTATCTTTCTTTATAAAAACGGATGGATCTTAATTTCCCTTAACATAGTTATTTTGAAGCAAAAATCATGTGAGTCTATCATACCAAGCTCGTGGGGCTTGCTTAAGACCATACACAACTTTGGTAAGTTTAAAAATTTGATCAGGATGTTTTGTATCTTCTTATCCAGGAGTTTGTTCAACAAAAAATTCCTCTTGAACATAACCGTTAAGAAAAGCACATTTCACATCCATTTGAAAAAGTTTAAAATTGAAAAATGCTGCAAAGGAAAGTAAAATACGAATAGATTCAAGTCTAGATACTGGAGCATAGGTTTCTTCATAGTCTATTCCCTCTTGCTGGTTATAGGCTTTAGCAACAAGTCTATCTTTATTTCTTACTATGACTCCATTTTCATCACACTTGTTTCTAAATACCCACATTAATCCAATAACAGATGTTTCCTTAGGTCTTTCAACCAAAGTCCAGACATTATTCCTTTCAAATTCATTTAGCTCATCTTGCATGGCTTTGATCCAATCATCATCACCTAATGCTTCATCAATGCTTTTTGGTTCTAATTGTCAAAGAAATGATAGATGTTCTACTTCATTTCTCAAGGAACTCCTAGTCCTTACAGGTTGATTTACATCACAAATGATGCTATCACTGGTATTATTCTTAAAAAACACCTGATTTGTGTTTTGAAAAACCTGTTCATCATCATTGGGTAGAAAGTCTTCTGGGATAAATGTTTCAGAAGTATCTTCTTGAACATTTTCCTTATCAGAAGGATCTTCTATCAGAGGTTGACAATCAGTTTTTGAAAACACATCTGAGGATGTAGGTTGGTATGGTCTAAAAACAAATGGATCTGACTCATCAAATTTTACATGCACTGTATCTTCAATAGTACAATTATTTTTATTGAAATCTATATATCCCTTAGAAGTTGTGGAGTAGCCTAAGAAAATTCCTTCAACAGATTTTGGTGAGAATTTATGTAAATTATCTTTAGTATTCAGAATGAATACTTTTCAACCAAAAACCTTGATGTAAGAAAGCCTTGGTGTTCTAGTTATCTCATGAAGAATTCTATTTTTTCATTCAACTACACCATTTTTTGAGGAGTTCTAAATGCTGAAAAGTTGTGAGTAATACCTTTTCTAGTACAAAAAGTTTCAAAATCAGAATTTTGAAATTCTCCTCCATGATCACTATGAATAGTTTTCAGTGGAAGTCTTTTCTCATTTTTAACATATGCTCTAAAACTTTTGAAATAAGAACAATCTTCAGACTTCTTTGCTAGAAAATAGACCCAAGTAAATTTGGTGTAATCATCAACTAAAACAAACACATAGTATTTGCCTCCAATGCTTCCAGTTTGTGTTGGACCAAAAAGATCCATGTGAACTAACTATAATGCATTAGTTGTTAAGACTTCACCAATTGATTTAAAACTAGATTTATGTTTCTTTCCATATTGACATGGATCACAAACTTTAGAAGAATCAAATCTAAGCTCCGGTAGATCCTTAACTAGTTTCTTCTTAGAGAGTTTACATAAGTTCCTAATATTACAGTGACCTAGGCTTCTATTCCATAACCAGGAATGATCTTCCGTTGCACTTAGGCAAGGTAGGTCTTGACTCCTGAGGTCTTCTAAGTTCAAAGTGTAAACATTCTCTTTCCTAATGGCTGAGAGAATAAATTCTTCCTTGGAATTGTGTACTAAGCACTTATCATTCCTAAAATTCACAAGGTAAACTTCATCACATAACTGACTTATACTAATGAGGTTGTGCTTAAGACCCTTAACAAATAAAACATTTGAAATCAAAGTTTTACCTAGAAGAACAATGTTACCAATACCAATAATTTCTCTTTGAGCATTATCTCTGAAAGTTACCTTTCCTCCTTTCATTTTGATAATCTTTTCAAAATAGATTTTGTTACCAGTCATGTTCCGAGAACATCCACTATCCATGTAACATGTATTGTTGTTGGTACTTCCTCTATATTACTGAAAATAAGATAGAAATTAGAATTTCGGAATCCAAACTTGCTTGGATCCGAGATTTCTAGACAACAAAATCTTAGTTACCCACATCTTCTTTGAAAAATACGCCACATTGACACTTGGTAAAAAATGGGAAACTTAGTGGAACAAAATAGTTGTTACTAAAAATTGGTTTTGCATGGTTATAACCAAATCCGGATTTTTTTCTCAAAGGTCATATTTGAGAATACATTTTATCAAAATTTTCTTTACCATGGGTAAATTTTGATAAAAACTTCTTCAAGGAAAAGATTTCGGACTTGAGTTTTATAACCAAGTTTTTATCTTCAAAATAATTAGATTTAGAACTAGAGCTAGGCTCGAAGATACTTTTCTTAGAAATTACTTTGTCTAACTCTTTAAAAATTTTGTTCTTCTCAAAACTTACTTCCTCAAGATTTTTTGAAATAATTACAAAATTAGAATTTTTCCTATCAAGATCTTTAGAAAGATCTGATATTTCTTTTATAAGAATAGAATTCCTAGAATTTTCCTTATCAATCATTTTGTTGAGTTTTGAATTCTCAATCCCAAGAAGTTCAGCAAACCTAGAAACTTATTCATAGGTAGGTAAAGTATTTTGTTCATCAGAAGAGGATTCTTCATCAGAAGAATTATAATATTCTCTATAATTATAATTTAAAGAAACATTGGTCAATGATTCAGAATTTCATACCTTAGCCATAAAACACCGATTGTTTATAGGTAATCTGTCTATAAGACCAAGATTCTTTTGTCCTGAAGATTCATAAACAGAAGATTCATCTGAAGAGTCATAGCCACTGGCACTCCGGGTGTCATTTGATTTCAGAACATTATTAGCTTTGGTTTTGTAGTACTTCTCTCTGTTTCTATCAGAATTCCTTTCTTTCCTTTATTTATTTTTGAGCAAAGGGAAATCCGGTCTAACATGTCCAGCTCTCTTGCATTCATAACAAGTGACATCTCCATCTTTCCTATCTCTCCTTTTGTTTTTCTTATTCTTGGACTGGAAATTTCTCTGGCCATCTATCTTGTTCATCCTTCGAGCAAGATTTGATAACTCATTTTCTGAGATTTCACCTTCACTAGAATCTGATTGAATAACCATCTTCTTAGACTTGGATTTGGTTACTCTCTCTGGAGTCTTAGCTTTCATATTATTTCATGTTATTGTAAAAGCAACAATAATATTCCCATTCTTCTTCTTGATGTTGTTAGCATCTCTCTTCATTCTTGTTTCATGTTCGAGAAGAGTTCCAAATAACTCATCAAGTGAAATCTGAGTGACTTTCCTGTTCTCATCTATAGTTGTTCTCTTTGATTCCCACTCATTGGGAATAATATAAATTACCTTATCCACAAGGGAATCATCATCTAAACCTTTTTCTCCCATAGATTGTAAGCTATTGACTATAGTCATAAATCTCTGTTGAACTTTGCAGATTGGTTCACCAAACAGAAAATTGAATCCATGGTATTCAACTCTAAGCATATATCTCCTAGTCTCAATTACTTTAGATGTGCCAAAGTGTGTAACCTCTAACTTCATCCAAATACAATTTGCTTCTTCACAAGAAGATATATGGCTATATATATTTCTAGTCATTGAACATAGTAATGTATTGCGTACCTTATAATTGAGTTGATACTCTTGATTTTCCTGGTTAGTGAAAGTTCTAAATTCTTTATCAGGAATTTTATAATCACTATTAAGCATAACAAAGTTGTCAACTCCAGTATTGATAACAAAAGTCTTCATTCGATCTCTCCAGTACTCATAGTCATTACCATCAAAGATTGGTGGTTTTTTAGTATTTAGATTGTCAATAGAACCAACATTGACTCCTTCCATTCTAATAGAAACTTGGAAACCAAACTAGTTAGAAAAATTCGTAACAACAAAGTTCGAAATGAAAAAGTTTGGTATGACAATGTTCGGAATGACAAAGTTCGGAATGAAAATGTTTGGAATGAAAAAGTTCGAAATGAAAAAGTTTGGAATGAAAAAGTTTGGAATGAAAAACTTATACGTGAGTATAAGTATTTCAGAGACCTCCTATGATACCAATTGTAGGATCGAAATAATGTTGTAGATTCCCAATATACAAAAGGGGGGGGGATTGTACACTTTAAAAATTCCTTTGGATCTTTTAAAGTTGGTTACAGATAACTATGATTTCATTAGACAAGGAAAGATCTACGTTTAACAAAGTTAAACTAAGCAGATTCACAACACCTCTAACACAAAATTTAGGATTGGAACTAAGGTTTTCAATATGAGATTCTACCTTAAAGCGTATAGAATCTAAACTTATCATAGTAAAAGTGTAAAGAAATAAAAGAAGGTACTTTCCTTACAATATAGTATGCAGTGGAAAAACAAGTAGTGAAACTACAAGTAACAAGATATAAGTATTTTAACCCAAATAGAAGGGTATCTAACAACCTTTGATAAAGGTACCTTGATTATACTTTCAAAAAAATCTGTCTTACCCACACTAGGGTAAGTCCTCGATACGAAGATCGGAATCTCTGTCTTAATATCCCCGCAAGCCCTCAACTTTAAGGTAGTTGGAACCTCTGTCTTCCTCAGCAAGGAATACCTCGAACTTCAAGGTAGTCGGCACCTCTATCTTCCTATCCTCGGAAGTCCTCGAATGTAATCACCAACATTCAGTGTCGCACGAAGCAATATGAACGAGCAGTTCAGTACGCAAAAGGCATGAAAAGATTCTCCCTCTAGAAATCACCTTTACAGCATGTGGTATCTAGATCAATTAACCTCTTTTATCTCTTGAGCTCTTTCAAATGATCTCCTATTTATAGGAAAATTTCCAATGGTCAGCTCCCTCCTCCAACGGTCATATTTCCCATGAAATTTGGAGGGACCTGTATACGTGTAACTCAACCAATGGTTAGTTTGAAACAGAATAGATTACATCGTTTAATAACTAACCAAGTATAACTGAATGCACGACATCGTTTTGAAAGGGAACATATGTAAGTAAAATCTATTCAACATTTCAGAGTGTAAGTAAATTTAATGTCCAGAGTCTAACTAAAATGAAATTTGGATTCTATGTTAGGAAATGTTCAGAATCTGTTTTATAGGGATTCAGAGTCTGGTTTCGCCGGAGATTTGAATCTGAACTTGTAGAGTTCAGAGTCAAACCAAAAAAATTTTGGAGTCGAACAACTTAAGAGTTCATAGTCTAACCACTGAAGAGTTCGGAGTCGATCCACATAAGAGTTCGGAGTCGAACTACTTAAGTTTTCCGAGTCGAACTCATGACAGTTTTGAGTCCAAAATTCATATTGGAACTTCATTATAGTTCACGTCCAGAATTCCGATCCTAAAAACAGAATACTCCAATACATGTCATTATATGATTTCGAGATTTTGGTTAACAATCCGTGTTTTATACATTAAGAAAAAAAATATTGCAATGTATAATAAACTCTTAGGTATAGGGTAAATTTTTTTAAAGAAGTAAATTTTCCTTATGGGGGTAAAATTTATATTTTCCTTAGTATAAGGTGTTTGTGATTTTCAAAACAAGAAGGAATGGAAAAGTCCTAAGGAAAACCTTATTGACTCAACACATCATACATGTCGTGGGGACTAGAAAAGTGCTGGTGTGATATTTTGGTTCAAACATAATAGTAAAATGGTATGATATAGAAATACATTCAAGAAATTTTTTTAGAGTTTTTATACTATAAATCTCCACCCTTGAGTGTTAAATAATCTTATGTTATGTCAATAATTTTACATTATTTTACATTGAGGATATTTCTATTTTTAGAGATCTAGATAATTAATCCATAACTCGTACATAACCAAATCATAAAAATACAAAGTGGAAAATTCCAACAGTATTTATTTCTTCCATAAAACATATAATTTTCAAATGAAACATGGTTTATTTTCAGGTTTAGACATCATAACTATTCCTTGATCCCATACATAACTCAATTATCACTTAAATATGATGAAAAACATTTAAAAACATGGGATGAGCACAAAAACCTCAGTAAGAGATATAGAATAAGGAACAAAACTATTAGTCTATGAATATTTTAAAATCAAGAAAACAATTTCACAAAATCATAATTTTAACCCATTAAACATAAAGTCATTAAAAAACCTTAAGAAATAATAAGACTCCCAAATACACACATGGAAATCCTAAATAATAAATGTAACTAGTGGGATCCAAATCATACTTACAATTTAGCTATCACAACTAAATGGCGAGTAACCTTCATGGTTATGTTTGAATACTTATCATGGTATATTCCCAAAATCTCTTAGGAAAAACTTTATAGTTTAACATAATCTTCTTACCCAATGCATTGGAAATATATAACGGGCTCACCAACCCTTTTTTATCATGGAACCACCTATATACATAAACAATTCCCAAGAACCATAACATAATCATAACACATAAAACAAGCATAAAGCAAGAAATAACATTTTCACACAGAAATAACATTTCATATTTTTAGGTCATGAAATACTAAATGAAAACAAGTTGGTTTAAAATAAAAGTGTAAACTTGTAAAGTAAACATCCATACATAATACTGTCTTGAAATCAAAAAAATCCATTCATGGCGTATATGAAAAAGTTACATGTTATTGAAATAATCAATCCATTTTAAAAACACAGTTAAAATATTTAAAAAGAATATTTTTTAATCCATGTTTCTATTACCACTTTCAAAATTTGAATGAAATTAAAATTTTAAAACATTAATTTCTATATAAATAAATCTTTAAAACCATTTTGAAATCATGGACATTAATGAGAAAGATTTAGAAGGAAAAATATTTAAAACCTTTAAAACGATATTTTTATTAAATTACCCCTTACCACTTGAGAAACAATTGAATAAAAATAATTAAAGAATAACATAAAAAACATTAAATATCATTATAATATAATAAATAATGATATAACATGTCAAAAATTTTGTATATGCACTTTAATGTAAAATAAAGGTCCACAATATCATGATATGCCTCAATTAAAGGAGATTGAGATGAAGTCCCTTACCTACAGTCCAACTCATCACGTATAATATTTATATTTCTGAATAATAAACATGGATTATTTTCTAATTTATTTATAAAAATTATATGTTTATTATATATTTTAGGTCACTTATTACCATGTTATAAATATTACATATTTATTTAAGTGTATATCATATGTTTTGTCGATATTCAGTACTTGAGTTGAAAATACACACTATATTGATATCACTAGCCCATATGGAAAGAATTACTTCATATATAGAATAAAATTCATTAAATAATAATAACTTTTCTACATAAATTATACTTTTTAAATCAAACTGTTCATTTATGGTATGATAAATGAACAACGTTATAATCATGGAGACGGTAGGCCGCACATATTCCTGAGTAACGTTTCAATTTTATATTGACCAATATGGAAATAATGTATTTATTATTTTACCTTTATATAATGATAAAAATATTATTAAAATAATTATACTAATTTAAATATACTTATATATACATCATATAAGTGATGTGGTGAATAAAACTGATTCACATCTCTTCATGGAGGTGATCGTTCACACTTAGGCACAAACGATGTTATCATTTTTATGTGCATTGAAGGTATGAACATAATTGAAATATTATTTTATTAAAATGATAATTATTTCAGTAATATCGTATATATTCATTTATTTCATCATTATAACTAGTCTTGATAGATGACAATGAAAAACGAACTATATCAGTTAGCAAGGCAGTTGCTCGTCGTACCCCCTAAATAAATGTTCTTTTCCCATTTGATGAAATTGGAGATAAATTTTGGATGTGATATAAACATAATAACAATTAGTTATATTTAGGACAATATATTTATTTTTTCATCTTAGAAGAATAATATTTAGAGGTATTGGGAGAATAAATAAAACAGAAACACTATGAAAAATGATACCTCTTCTTCTGTTGATCACCTTTGAAGAACACCTTAACACCTCTAAAGAGAGTGTTATGACTAAAATAATTCCTCAAGAACATGGTTAGAGATTCTATGAAATCATTTGGGAAGATATTGTTCAAACCTAATGTCTTTGGAAGAGTGACTATTAGATAAGAGTGAATACTTTTTTATAGGAGAGGGGAGGGGCATCCTTGGAAACTCTTAAAATAAAAAATTAATAAAAATTATGTTTCAGTTAAAAATTGACCAAAAATAACTTATTTTGAACATAATATGAATTTTGGTTGAATACCCATAATGTAAATAAAATTTGAAAAAAATTAGTATTTTCTAATCCTTATATTTTTTGTTTAACCTTTATTTTACCCTTTTTAATCTTACTGTGATATTATGTTATTTACACTTTATTTGTTAATGAAATTACCATAATAAGTAAAAATACCCAAAGAGTTACATTTATGAAAGAGTTTGACATATATTCACCATTTTGACTAATCTAGTATTTTTAAAATTTTAATATCATTTAATAAAAAAATATATATTTTAAAATACCAATAGGGTCAATTTTGACAATATTCATTAGTTGACTTTTAAAAAATATCATAAAAGGAAGATATGTTCAAAAAAAATTAAATTATAAAAAACATCTCAAACTTATCCATAAAATTCCTGGATGGTGTAAATTATTTAGATAATATTTATTTTAATATTTATTTTATCATTTATTTTATTCTTTCATTAATTAATAATTTACTACATCATCTTTGTGCCACCATTTAATTATAATATATATTTTCTAAAAATTATAAATAAATTTCCATATTTTATGTAAAACATTTATCATTATAATGACTATTTATGGTCTAAAATATCACTTTTTTAACCCCATATTAAGATTGATTTAGTTATGAGGGACATGATTATGATATCTTCATCATTATTTTGAATAAAATGTTTATAAGTGTCATAATCACATCCAGGTGGATCCATGTGGTCCTAAAATCTAAACAATGATTATAATAGGATTTATACACTTGTAAAATTAAATTAGGGATAATTTATGGCAGTTTTATATTATTATAAAATTATTTTTACCTCTAATTACCCAATTTACCCATAACCATAGTAATTAAAATAATTAAAAACGTTACTCATCGTAATGTCTAAAAAAGAACTATTTACATAATTTGTAACTTATTATTCCATATATCAAATCTATTTTTTGAAATTCATAACAAAAAATTGGAAGAAATTATTTAATAATTAATCCTTGTTATCAAAGTGAGAAAACTGGTTTTTTAAAAGTAAAAACCATTAAAAGATTGACAATATTTATATCTAATTTTAATTTGAAATTACATCTAATGATTTTTTTGATTAAATGATATAATATTAATATAATTATACTTTAAAACCAATTAAAATTTCAATCTAACTATATAAATAACTATATGAAAATGTAGTTTTGAATTAAAATGATGTATTTTTCACTATTCATTAAAATGTGAATTTAATCAGAAAAATACCAAATTGTCAACCAAAGTAAATTTATATGTCCCTATTACAAATAAGATGTTTATTTTTTCAAATATAACTTTAAAAAGTGTTAAAAACAAGATTTAACACTGGCTTTCAATCAAAAGGTGGTTAAACTGCATCCTTAGAAAAACACTCATTTTATCGGTAAAATTGTATTTGTTCTTTTATAATGTCTATAAAACATATAATATGGATTTTAAAAATTATAATTAATTTATATCTCATTAATAATATTCAACAAGAGTTATTTTAATATTTAATAAACATAATTATTCACATTTAAATAGTTTTTCATAAAAACACATCCTTTGTATTCAATTGGTTTGTGTTTTCTAATCGATGAATCATTATATAAACATATGCAAAAACAACTTTTATAATTTAGTTATTATCATACATTCCCTCTATTATAACATCTATGATATAACTAAAACTTAAAACAATAACATTAATAACATATTATTTTTTCCTATAACTCAATCTTGTGTGCAATAGAAGATTTCGGAGAAACACATTATTGTGTTTGAGGTACGCTATCATGAATTGAATCCCATTTAATGTAAAATATACAATTGATTCATAAATATTAATAGATATCAAAAAATTATTATTCTATAATTACTTGGGATGTTACATCCTTCTCCCCTTTGGGAAATTTTATCCTCACAATTTTAAATATCATCACGGTAACTAATGTTTTACTTTACAAAGTCCCTTTTTTGAAATCCCATATCAGAAAAAAGGATTAACAAAAATTTCACATTAAAAGGGGGAAATTTAAGTACAAAGATAACCCTAGATAACACATACTAGGGTTAAATTTAGGAAAAAATTGATATGGAAGAGAAAACTAACCATCATGTTCTGATGGAGAGTGAAAGAAAACATGATCAGGAAAAGGTAAACAATCAGAAAAACCTAAACTTGTGTTGCGTTAAACGGTCATTGATTTTATTGTCGGAAAAGTAAAAGGATACCTTTTTTATATGATCGTTTTCATCTGATTGTGGAATTATTTTATTACTTATAATAATAATATAAGGAAATATACATACTTGATAAGTAAAGTTTCATCAACTAATCAAATTCCACCAAAGACTCATCACTATTTCCTAAAAGATAAGTATTCAAGCTGAATTTTTCACACCTAAAAAACTATAATAAACCTCTACAGAATCTCATAATCCAAAAAATATTAACTATATATTTATCCTATCCTGAAACATTAACCAAAACTGATATTTCTAGTACATTGTATGATTATTATCCAAAATGAATACAGTGTTATATGATAAACAAATTAATTTCCCAAATTCATCATTGATACCCAAAGATTAAAATTGACCATTAATCAAATAACTATCATTGAAATTCCTCAAAATTATCCAAACTATGATTAAAACCCAAAATTAAGAAGGATTTTGTCACATATTCAACCATGATAAATCTTAACATTTATCTCTAAATAACATCAACCACTCTTAAAGTCTCATACTGAAAAGTAATATACCTAATCACAAATTCTCCATGATAGGATAATAATTTCCCTAAAAAACCTAATTTCCATAATTCCATAATTAAAATCATATATTTATCCAAAATATAATTCAACCATTACTCCATTAAAATCCCATAGTGTTCTATTTGACTTAATTATATAAAGTTCCCAAAATAGTGAATGTCTTCCAAAATAACATTTTTCACGTAATCCCCAAATCATTTTCCAATACTAATGATATCCAATTGATAAAACATAAGTGACCAAAATCAAATTATTCTTATTCCATCAACTCTTTTAAATAAAAAAATAATTCGTACTATCCACATCATGTAGTCCCATGGTAGGAAAAGTACCCTTGTCTCCCTTCGATTGTGAGTTTGGTCCCCGCAGCCTTGCTGGATGTGATAAGTCGTCACCCATCCTGTGAGTTTGTCTTTTTAAAAAGATATATAATTATCATAATATTACAAAAATATTATAAAGACCTAAAAAATACCATAACATGTTTTAACCTCATATTTTATTGTATACCTTGTATTTCTCATCCCAAAAACTTACGACCCATAATTTTCTCAATGGTGAATGTCTCCAAAAATACCATTAGTCGCCTTAAAATTTCAGAACATAAAGCCTCAAAATGGATATATAATACATTGAACATATGATATACCATAAAATTATAAATCCATGATTATATACCTAACTCCTAAGAAAAAATCCCAAAATCCAAACTTGTCTAAAATATCCTTTGATACCAACTATAATGCCCCATCCATAAACATTACATAGTCTTGAGTTATGTTAATAATTTTACATTATTTCACCTTGAGGGTATTTCCAATTTTATATCTTTAGATAATTAAATCATAAATCATACATAACAAAATCATAGAAATATAAATTAGAAACTTCTAACTATATCCATTTCTTCCATAAAACATAAACCTTTAAGATAAAAAGTGGATTCTTTTCATGTTTAATCATCATTACTTTTCCCTGATCCCATCCATGACTCTATTATCCTTAAATCCTATGAAAAAATTTCAAAAACATAGAATGATCACAAAAATCTCTATAAGTGATATAAATTAAGAAATAAAACTACTAGTCCATGAATATTTTAAAATCATGAAAACATTTTCACAAAATCATAGTATTCAAAAATATAACATAATCTCGTTAGCATAAATCATAAAATAATGATATTTTTGAAAAACAATGGAAATAATAAATCATAAATTTAACTTCTAGAATAAATATCATACTTACATTGTAATATTCATAGCTACATATATAGTAAGCTTCATGGTTACATTTGAAATACCCATCATAGTATATTCCATAAATATCTTAGTGGAAAACTTATCTTTTAACACTGTCTCATTATACAATGAATTAGAGAGCTATCACGGGCTCACCCATCATTGTTTTTATCAGGGAAAAAATTGTATACATAAAAAATTCCCATGAACCATAATATAATCATAACACATAAAACAATCATAAAAGAAAAATAACATTTCCACTTTGAAATCGCATTTTATCTTTACAATCAACACAATCAAAAATTAAAACACATTATTTTAAAATAAAAGTTTAAACATATAGATAAAACATCAATACACAATAGTTACATGAAATAAATAAATTACATTCATGTCATATATGTAAAAAACATTTCATGTAATTGAAATAATCAATCCATTTAAAAAAAATTAAAACATTTAAAAAGAAGGTTTTTTTCATCCAAGTCTCCCATACCACATTGAAAATTTGAAATAAATTTATGTTTTTAAAAATTAATTTCAATATAAATTCATCATTAAACCCATTTTTAAAACATAAACATTAATCAGAAAGATTTAGCAGACTAAATAATTAAAACATTTAAAACAATATTTTCATAAAAGATTCCCATACCACTTGAATCATTAAATTATAACTTTATAAATCAATAAATATCATGAGAATATTGTAATTGATGATATAAAACGTCAAAAGGGTCATTTATACACCTTAAAAGATAATAAAGGTGCACAGTACCATGATATTCTTCAATGAAAGGATATTGGGTCGAAGTCCTATACCATGAGTTTGACTAATCATGTACAATATTTATAATCCTTAATAATAAATATAGATTAATTTATACTTTATTTAGAAAATTTTTAATTTTATTATTTCTTTTATATCTCTTATTACCATGTTATATAAATTACTTAATTATTTAAGTTCATATTGGATGTTTTGTCGATATTTGGTAATTGAGTCAAAAATGAACAGGGTTTTGATGTCACTATTCGATGTGGTCATAATTCCATCATCTCCTTAATAAAAATTATAGAATAATAATCTCTTTTTTATTTCAATTTTAATTTTTAAATCAAATTATTTATTTATGGTTTGAAAAGTGAACAATGTTATAACCATGGAGAGGGTAGACCATACATACATACGAGTAACGTTTCCATTTTTAATTGATCATTATGGAAGAAAGGTAAT
Source organism: Viscum album (assembly GCA_963277665.1). Lineage (NCBI taxonomy): Eukaryota > Viridiplantae > Streptophyta > Magnoliopsida > Santalales > Viscaceae > Viscum > Viscum album. The sequence goes on along the minus strand of OY728133.1, from coordinate 1,387,619,890 downwards.
TATTATTTTACCATTGCATAATTATTATAATATTATTATAATAATAATCATCATTTAAATATAATTATATATATCATACAAGTGATGTGGTGAACAAAAAATGGTTCACATCGCTTCCTGGAGGTTTTAGTTCCCATGTACGCCCGAACAATGTTATCATTTTTATGTGCACGGAAGGTAAGAATATAATTGATATGTTATTATTTTAAAATGATAAATATTTCATTAATATCATATATAAACATTTTTTCCACTATTATAACTTGTCATGGTAGACGGTAATGAAAAATGAACTATATCGGTTCGTGGGGAGGTATTTTGGCGTACACACGAACAAAATGTTCATTTCTCATTTGATGAAATTGGAGATGAATTTTGGTGATTATATAAACATGATAACATCTCATTATATTGATTATATGATAGTTATTATTTATTATATGAAAAATATGATTTATAGGAAGTGGAAGAAGATAAAAAAAATAGAAACACTTAAAAAATGATACCTCTTCTTCATTTGATCACCATTGAAGAACACCTTAATGCCTCTAGGGAGGGTGTTCTGCCTAAAATAAGGCCACAAGAATGTGTGGAGGGATTATAGTAAGATTTTTTTCAGATATTTTCCAATCCAAAAAGATTAATAAATTTTATTATTATATAAGAGTTAATACGTTTTCCAAGAAGAGGCAAGGGGCACCCTTGGAAACTCTTAAAATATTAAATTGATTAAAATTCATTTTTGGTTCTAAATGACCCAAAATAATTTATTTTGAATATAATATAATTTGGTGTAGAATAAAAATAATCCAATTAAAATTAATCATGTTTTTAATATTTTTAATACTTATGTTTTTGGTTTAACCCTTATTTTTCATTTTTAATCATACTGTGATATTATGTTATTAACATATTGTGGGTAAATTAAATTACCATAAAATGTAAAAATCCCCAAAAAAGATCCATTTATGAAATATTTGGACTTATGGTTACCATTTTATCAAATATAATACTTTTTATAATTTAATATCATTTTATTAATTATTTTATATTTTAAAATACAAATAGTGTCAATTTTGACACTATATATTAGTTAACATTTAAGAAATATCATAACAGGAAGATAAGTTCAAAAAAAAATCTACAAATAATCAATAACATGCCATGATCATCCCTACAATTCCTGGACGACATAAATTAGGTGAAATAATATTTATTTTAATATTTATAAAATCATTTATTTGGTCAACTAATTAATTAAGAAATTACTAAAACCTCTTTCTGTTAGCATTTAATATAATTGCTTATTTACTAAAACTTATAAAAAAATTAACATAATGAAAGTAATATTTTTATATTTATAATTACTATTTATAGTTGAAGGGATATCTTTAATAAACTGATATTAAATTTTTTTAGTTATGTTATTCATGATAATGATATCTTGGCCTTTATTTTAAGTATAATGTTTATAAGTGTTATAATAACATCCATGCAGCTCCATGTTGTCCCAAAATCGACCCAAGGATGATATTGGTCAGGATACTCTCATGAAATTAAATTAGGACAAGTGTCAGGGTAGGTTTAAATTTTTATAATATAATATTTTCCTTTAGTTACCCGATTTACCCATAGCCATGGTAATTAAAATAATTACTAAAGATACTAATCATAATGTCCAAAAAATAAAAAGGACCTATTTAAATATTATGGACCTTATGATTCCAGATATGGAATCTATTTTTCTATATTAGAAATACATAATTGGAAAAAATTAATTAAAAATTAATCCCCATTGTCAAAATGAGAAAACTGTTTTTTAAAGTAAAACCCATCAAACGATGGGAATGAGTTTATATATAATTTTAATGTGAAATTACATATAATGTGAAAAATTCGATTAAATGATTAAAATTTATCTAATTATAATTTAAAACCAATTTAATGGTAAATATAACTATATAAATAAGTTAGATGAAAAAACTGTTTTGAATAAAAATGTTGTACTTTTCACTATTCGTTAAAATATGAATTTAATCCGGAAAATCCCAAAAATTCAACCAAAGTTTTTTTATTCCCCTACTAAAAATAATAAGTTAATTTTTTCAAGTATATCTTATAAAATTATGGAAATAGATTTAAAATGGGTTCTCCATCAAAAGGTGGTAAACTGCAATTTTAGAAAAAACACTCATTTTTTCCATAAAATTTTATTTGTTCTTATATAATGTATATAAAACATTTAAGATGAATTTTAAACAAAATATTTAATTTATATTTCATTCATATAAACCAACAAGAATTATTTTATTATTTTATAGACACAATTACTCACACTTAAAAAGTTTCTCGAAAAAATGCATCCTTTATATTCAATTAGTATTTTATTTTATAACAAATGAATCATTAAATAAACATGTGTAAACCCTAGTTTCATAATTTAATTAATATAATAAAATCACTCCAATCTAAAATTTATTCGATAACTACAACTTAAAATAATATTTTTAATAATATATTATTTTTCAGTATAAATCAGTCTTTTGTGAAACGTATGATTTTTGGAGAAATCCATTGGGGTGTGCTGGGTACAATATCAGACATAACATCCCCATTAAAGTAGAATTAATATCTAATTCATAAATATTAATAGATATAAAAAAATTAATATTCTATAATTACCCTAAATGTTACATCTATCTAGAGACTTTGATATTGAAGCAGCCTACAAAATTTATGAGCTTGATGGATGGAAACATGTTTTTTATAGATTATGTGGGGTGTTTCATAGACTTGAAATGCTTTATTCCAGAAATTAAAGGGGATGAGGCAATTTTGGAATTATAGTTACAATATGTTCTTAGACATGAGATCACGACCCAAGTGAATATATTTTTTTAATAGTTTTTCTGAAGGGGTGGATTCAACAATTATTTTCAAATGGAACTTAAAGAAAGCTTTAGGCAGTGGGTTTGCAGAACCAGTTGGATAGACTAATGGATCAACTTCTAATAAAAGGAAGTGCCGCTTAAAAAATACTCATCATGGTGGATGTGTGCAGAGTAGTCAAAGGAGTAGATCGACCGATTGGGGTGGTGACCAGGTGTTTTTATATCTATGTTGAAGGAAAAGACACATGTGTGGTCAGTGACCCCAACCACTAGTTGAGTATCAAGTGTAAAACAGATCAGGGAATGTGCAGATGCTCTATAGGAACCCTTGAATGTGGGGAAAATAGGAGGATTGAGGCCGATGTAGAGTACATGAGGGGGGTTGGCTACCCCATATCAGGTTGGTGGTTGTCGTAACATCCTAGGTAAATAAAGAAATATGAAATTTCCATATTTATTAATATTAGGGAATTAAATATTAATTTTACTTTAAAGGTGATGATTTGTTTGATGGCGTACTCGATACACAACAATAGGTTTCTTTGAAATATTACGTTGCACAGTAATTATATAATATTATTATTTTAAATGTTAGTTAATGTCTAGCTGTTGTATTGATGGGAATGAATATAACTAACTAAAATATGATTATAATTGTTTTTTAAAAGTTTTTACATTTATCCTATAAAATTTATAGGTGTACAATGTGAATAAATAAAATTTTAAGAACAAATACTCTAATAAACTTTAAGAAGTCGATTTACCACCTTTTGATGGTGAACCCTTTTTAAATATAGTTTTTTCCACTTTTATATACTCTATTTGAAAAGAAATTGTTATTCATTAGAATCGGGACATCAAAATATAAATTGGATGAATTTTTATTATTTTTTTGAAAAAGTTCATTTTTTTAATGAAAAATGAAAATACAGTATTTTATTTCAAAAAAACATTTTAATCTAATATTTTAACTCGCTATATTATCTTTTTAATTGGTTATAATGTGTAACTAGAATATATTTTTACCATTTAATCCAATTTTTGTCAATGGAAGTAATTTCACATCGAAATTGGACACAAACAAGTGTAAATATTTTGATAGTTATTTCATAAAAACACGCTTTTTGTTTTGATAGTGGGAATTAATTTTAAATAAATTTCTTCCACTTCTGTGTTTTGAATTTGGAAAAATGGATTCCATATTTGAAATCAAGATTTCAAAATTGTGTGAATAGGTAACTTTTATTTTTAGACATTATGAATATTTATTTCAGTAAATATTTTATATACCATCGTTAAAAGGTAAATCTGGTAATTAAGGATAAAAAAATAATAATAAAATAATATTAAATTACCCTAAAATGTTTATTAATCCTATTGGTTGATACATATCCAATCATGGGCATCCTTGTGTTGATTTTTGGACCCCATGGAGCTACATGGGAGTGATAATGACACTTTATTTTAATTAACTTAAAGTAAAGGAAAAAATGATTTAAACAAATATCTTTTAGTAATCAAATTTTACATGGGATTATGTAAGTTATATCATCAACTATAAATATTAATTTAAATTATAAATATATTTCCTACGTCATGGTACATTTTTTATAATTTTTAGACATCAAATAAATAAAATTATTTGTCACACAATAATGATGCAGTGTTTACCTCATTAATGATTGATTCAAATAAATAAGATTATAAATACTAACAAAATATCCAAAACCTGTCCAATTCTTATTGAGTGATTTTATTTCTAACATGAGTAACATTATCTTAGACTTTAATTAATTTTGGACCTTTTGAAACTGAAGATAATTTAATAATAAATTAATTGTTTCAAACATTCCTAAAGAGCCCCTCCACCCCCCGAATAAAAGGACAACACATCTAAGCCATTTTTTACACCTCTAAATCCCCTTGGATCATCCAAAATCCGACTAAATAATCTATAAATATCCATATATTCCTCCTATATTTCTTACCATACTTATAAGGCACTTCAATTATACCTTTTGGTTCAATCCAAAGGGAGTTACCCGATTTAAAGGTAACATCTTCTTTTAAGTTCTTTTATTTTATTTTACTTCTCCAACACCCTAAAATCTTTTAATTCATTTATTTTATGAAAATCCCAGTATCCTCAGTATACTATGTTTTTATTGTGAGAATGATTATAACTACACTTACATACCCCTCCATCTAATGGATACGAACATACGGTTTCTGTGGACAGCGAACTACTGCCTCATGAAACAATTATTGTTCAAATATCTCCAACCGCCTCTCTTGGTGACCATTATAATGGAACTGTATTTTTATATTATAAATATTATTTTTATTTTTTTCTTTATTCTTATATATTCATCATTTATATCACACCTTTATGGTTTCCATAATTGGTAAAGAAGATAATTTCATTTGAGGAAGTGCGGACTACCGCCCCCTCAAAGTGATATGACAAATTCATTCATTATGTGGGATGTTTAAATGATGGAGTTAATGAAATTTTATATGATATTATACTGTAATTATAATATAACTCTGTATAATTATGTTTTCATTCCATTAAAATACAAAATAGAAATGAAAGTAGAATTCATGCGTATGTACGTCTTACCATCTCTATGAATGGTGAATTTCATTTCTTATCTATAAATGTTATGTAATATTATAAATAAATATATATACAAGATATATATAATATATATGATATCTAAATCATTAATATCATTCTTGAGATAATGGAATTTTGAACACATTAACCATTTATAATTATAAAAAATTAATTTCTTAACTCATGTTCTGAACATCGACAAAATGTCCAATATGAACTCAAATAATTAACTAATTGTTATAGAAAGGTAATGATTGATATAAATGGAATAAAATAATTGAATAAGGTTCTTTAGAAAGTTGAAATTAACTTAAGTTTTTTATTCAGGTAGTTAATGATCGAAGGGGAAAAGTCAGACACATAGTAAGGGACTTCGTCTCAATCTCCTTTCATTGAGTCATATATTGTTTTACACCTAAAATTCTTTTATATGCTATATAAACACCTTTGACTTTCCATTTCAGTGAATGTGAATATTTTTCTACAAGGCATTTTAATAAATGAAAAAAAAATTGCTTGTTTTCAACGTACACAGTGACAACAACTTTTCCACCACCACGAGTATTATTTGATCTTTGGCTTCCATAACAAGTCATAATGTTTTTTAAAAGGAAAATATATTCTATATACTCTTTTACATATTTTGGTATTGAAAATGGTTTTTGGATTTATTATTTCTGTATCTTGAATATAAATATTGTGACTTCAATTTTGGAATGTTATCTTTCCTTTATGCTTATGTTATGTTTTATGATTATATAATGGTCCATGGGCATTGTTTACATATATGGGTGGTTCCGTGAAAAACCTATGACGGGTGATCCCAAGATATCTCTCCAATGCACTGGGTAACGTGATCGAGGTAAACATTAATGCTTTTCCTAAGAGATTTAGTGGATATACTGTGATGTGTATTCCAACGTAATTCCTTATGAAGTTGTGATAGCTACAATGTATGTATGATATGGATGACACAAGTTACCTTTATGATTTATGTTTTATATGTCTTATTCATGAATCATATGATTTCATGAGGCAGGTTAAAGAGTTTAGGTTATGTATGTGTTGACGAACCAATGTTTTCTTTCTTTTTTTTATAACCATTACTAAGCTTTTTATGCTCATCCCATGTTTTGAAATATTTTTGACAGGACTTAAAGATGAATAGGGACAAGGATGGGAACAATGGAAAGTCATGTAGTCTAAAACATGGAATTGGACATGACGCTTTTTTTCAAGAGTTTTTATTTTATGAAACAAATGGTAACTAGGTATTAGTTTCTACTTTGTAATTTTTGAGTGTAAAAAAATAGTTATCGCCTAACTCTCTAAAACTCTAAACCTAAAATGATCGTCAATTTGAATTATTAATTTAATTCAAGATTATATAATGTTTTAAGGTTTGGTCCTTATAGTTGGTATTATAGGTCGGTTTAAAAAAATTAGGTGTTAAAATATCGTTAAATTATTGTATTGTAAGATTAAAATGATATAGAATTTACAGATTACCATGTTGCTTTGCCAAAGATATTTTTGTGTTCAGAATGGTTTTCCACAAAGGAAACATGTTAGCTATGATGGGAAGGCATGGAGAGGAGAATAACCTTCCAAATTAGCAACCTGAGATGGTCGGATTCAGAACTGAACAATTTGTTACAGTGATGAAACATTTGAATCATGCTAGAAATAATGTTGGTATCCATCCACAAGAATAGCCTGATCAACCATAGATGAACATGTCATTAGTGGAGCATTTCATGGGGGCCCATCCCCCATCATTCAGAGGATCATCTGACCATGTGCTAGAAAAAGGGTGGATTAAATCACTAGAGAAGATTTTTGATGCCATGGGGTGTTTAGAACAACAAAAGTTTAGTCTCATTATTTATCATTTTGAAGGTGAAGCTGATAAGTGGTGGTCGATGGTGACAAATATCACGGATAGTGGGGAGATTGACTATCTTGATTGGGATGAATTCAAAGTTATGTTTCATGCGAAATATCTTCCTAAGCTGGTTCGTCTTATGATGGAAAAACAATTCATGGAATTGAGGTTGTAGGATGACTCAATGGCTGTTTATGAACAAAAATTCACTCGACTGGTAAGGTATGCTCCAAATTTCATCTGATATCTTGATAATAAGATAAATAAATTTTACTCAGGACTGAAGTCGTGATATCAAATCGAATTACCATTTCATGAATTAAAAAGCTATGAAAAACTTATCAAATGTTCCATGAAGGTATAAATGGAGTTTTCTGATGATTATGTGTTCCAAGAGAGAAAACAAAAGAATAACTCCAGTTTGTTTGTAAAAGGATCAAATTCATCACTGAAGCCTGGAGGTAAGAGAATTAAATATCCATCTTGTGAGAAGTGTGGTAAAAAGTATCCTAGAGAATGTTTATTATAGTCTGGAAAGTGATTCTGGTGTGGTATGTCTGGTCATATTGCTCATAAATCTAAGGAAGATGATCAAGTATGCAATGAAAACCCAACGGTAAGATGTTTTAAGTGCAATGAAATAGGTCATTATGAAAATGAGTGTCCAACGAAGAACTCAACTGAGGGAAACCGGCTAGACTACAAGCAGAAAGAGGTGGTGAAATCCTTTGAAACTACTTCAGTAGATGTTGGTTCACCGAATGAAGTATTATCTGGTACACTATCTGACTGTTCATATTATTCCAATGTGTTTTTTGATTCAGTGTCTACATATTCTTTCATTTCTAAGAAGTTTTCTTGTAAATTGGAAATTTCATCTCAAGATATGAATCCTGAAATTATGTTAAAAACACTAGGTAGAAATGTTGGGATAAAAAAAATCATAAGAACCTTCATGTCCTTGTGTGTTGAAAGAATCTACCTGCAAACCTTACTGTTTTTCCTCTAGTATAGTTTGATTTTATTTTGGGTATGGATTGGATTTTTGTTTATCATACTAAGATTGACTTCAGATCTAAAGAGGATTCATTTTAGAAATAATTTCAGATTGTGTTCAAGAATGAACCTTTACTATTGTAAACATACCAGGAAGCTAAGAAACTATTAAAATATGGAAATGAATGTTACCATGCACATATCCTTGAAAACAACAGAAATATTCAGATTTTTGATGTACCAGTATTGAATGAGTACCTTAATGTTTTTTCATATGAGTTTCCTGGTATTATACCTGATCAGGAAGTTGAATTTACTACTGACTTAGTTCCTGATGCTAATAAAATTTCAAAACCGTCTTTTTCGAATGAATCAAATTGAACATTTAGAGCTAAAGAATCCGTTACATGAGTTATTAGATAACAGTTTCATTATACCTTGCACATCACCATGGGGTGCTCCTATCTTGTTTGTTAAAAAATAAAGATGGTTCAATGAGACTTAGCATTGAATATAGACCATTGAATAATATCATTGTTAAGAACTAGTATCCTTTTTCTCTGTATCGATGATTTGTTTGATCATCTCTAGGGAGCTCAGTGTTTTTTGAAGATTGACTTGTGTTTGGGGTATCATTAGTTGAAAGTAAATGAAGAAGACATTCTGAAGACCGTTTTTCATACTAGATATGGAAATTATGAATTTGTAGTTATGCCTTTTGGGATAACCAATGAACCTGATATATTCATGGATCTTAGGAATTGAATTTTTTGTGAGTTCATGGATAAGTCCGTGGTTGTGTTCATTGATCATAATTTGGTTTATTCAAAAAGTAAAGAGGAGAATGAATGTCATTTAAGGGTTTTCTTACAAACTTTAGAAGAAAATATATTTTATGGGAAATTCAGAAAGTGTGATTTTTGGTTACAAAAAAAATCTTTCTAGGGTCAAATTGATTCAAAAAATGGCATAACTGTTGATCCTGCTAAAACAAAAGTTTTTGAATAATGGATAAGACCCAACAATATAATCGAGATCCATAGTTTTATTGGTTTCATAGGTTATTAACGGAGGTTTGTTGAGAATTTTACACAGTTATCTAGTCATCTGACTATGTTAACTCAAAAATTTATTATGTTTATCTGGAGAAAATAATGTGATTATTGTTTTTAGGAACTGAAAAGAATATTGGTGAATGCTCTAGTTTTGGAACTGCCTTCCAGAAATGGTGAGTTTGTTATCTATAGTGATGATTCGTTAAAAGGACATGGTTGTGTCCTTATGCAGAATGATCAGGTGATATCTTATGCATCATGTTAGTTGAAACCTCCTGAGTTAAAATACCGTACACTTGATTTGGAATTAGATGTTTTTGTTTTTGCTTTAAAAATTTAGATGCATCATATTTATGAAGTAAAATGTGAAATATATACTGAAAAAAATGTTTGATGTATTATTAACTCAGAAATAAATGAACAGAGGATAGATGGGATGGATAGAATTAATTAAGAATTATGATTGCACGATCATTTACAATCTGGGAATGGAAAAATAAGTGTCTGATGCTTTGAGTCGAAAAGTTAATGCTACATTAATGACGTTGTGCTTGGAATGAGATCCTTTGGTTTTTTATTTGATGAACATTGTACTAGATGTTGTTGGTGCAGGAAATTTCTCTGTTTAGTTTCATGTGTTAGTAAAATAATATCAATTAGACAAAATAAAGAAAGCATAGAAAGAAGACAATGAGTTACAGAAAAAGGAAAAGTTGGTTTAGAAGGGTAAGTTTCCTGAATTTAACATTGATAATGATTGTGTTTTGTGTTTTTGGAAAATATTATATGTAACTTGTGATTCACAGTTGATGAATGAGTTTTTATGCGAAGCTCATACTTCTCCATTTTCAGTTCATCATGGAAGTACTAAGATGTATATAGATATTCAACAGTATTACTGGGGGGTGGAATGAAAAAAGATATTGTTGACTTTACTATAAAGTGTTTAACTTCTGAACAGCTTAAAACAGAGTAGTAGTTACTGAAAGGAATGATTTAGTCTTTACTAGTGCTAGAGTGGAAATGAGAAAATATATCCATGGACTCCATTGTGGGATTACCGAAGACATCTCTAGGTAACAATGAAATCTAGGTTATTGTTGATCGGTTGACTAAATATGATCATTTCCTTCCTATACGAGATACTCTATATCTAGACAAACTTTCAGGTTGTATGTTAAAGAGATACTCATGTTGCATGGATTTTCTATCTCCATTGTATCTGATCATGATCTCAGGATGACTTCTATATTTTTGAAAGGCCATTAGAAGTCGTTGGGTATGGAATTAAATTTTAGTATAGCATTTCATCTGCAATCAGATAGACAGTCAGAAAGAACAATTCAGACCTTGGAGGATATGTTACTTGCTTGCTCGATGGATTACCAGGGAAGTTGGGACCAACATCTTTCTTTGGTTTAGTTTTCTTATAATAACAGTTTTCATTCCAGTATATAGATGGATCTATTTGAGGCATTATATGGAAAGCAGTGTCGAACTCTATCTTTTTGGGATGAAGTAGGGGAAAGGAAGATGATGGGACAAGAATTGGTAGAAGAGATGGTAGAGAAATTTCAGTCATTTCAGAAGCACATGAGAGTAGCTCAGAGTAGGCAGAAAAGATAAGCAGATAACTGGAGGTAGGATCTTTCTTTTGATGTTGGTGATCATTTCTTTCTCAAAGTTTATCCATGGAAAACTGTGATGCATTTTGTTAAGAAGGGAACGTTGAGTCCGATGTTCATTTGACCCCATGAAATACTAGAGAATGTTGGATCAGTTGCGTATAGAGTGGATTAACCTCCAAGTTTATCTCAGATACAAAATGTTTTTTATGTTTCAATGTTATGAAAGTATATTCCAGATCCATCTCATATTTTGAGCCTAGAGGTAGTTTAGTTGGAAGAGAAACATTTTTATTAGGAACAACCAGTCCATATTCTTGACCGAAGAGGGAAAGTGTTATGGAATAATGTAATTCATCAGGTAATGGTTTTGTGGAAAAAACATATGGTTGAAGAGGAAACGTGGGAATTTTAAAATGATATGAGGGATAAATACCCCAATTTATCTGATAAGTGAGTAAAATTGCAAGGATGCAATTTCCAAAAGGGGGGAAGGATGTAACATCCCAGGTAATTACTAAAATATGATATTTTCATATTGAAAAATATTTTTTAATTGATTTCTAATTTTACATTAAATGGGTTGTTATGTTCGATGGAGTACCAGATACCCAACAACAGGTTTCTTTGAAATTTTACTTTGCACACTAATAATATAATATTATTATTTTAAATGGTAGTTAACACCTAGCTATTGTATTGGTGAGAATGAATATGACTAACTAAAATATGATTATACATTTTTTTAAATGTTTTTACATTTATTCAATAAATGATTTAGGAATAAAATGTGAATGGATCAAATTTTAAGCACAAATACTCTAATATTCATTAAAAGGTCGATTTACCGCATTTTAATGGAGAACAATTATTAAATCTATTTTTTGTCACTTTTATATGTACTATTTGAAAAAAAATATTATTCCTTAGAATCGGGATATCAATTTATAATTTGGATGAAATTTTTCTATTTTTATGATAATGTTCATTTTTAATGAATAGTGAAAATACTGTATTTTAATTCAAAACTTCTTTTTAATAAAATTTATTTATATGGTTAGATTATATTATCAATTGATTTTAGAGTATAATTAGAATATATTTTTACCATTTAATCTAATTTTGGACATTAGATGTAATTTCACATTGAAACTGGACATAAACCAGTGTTAATATTTGGATTGTTATTTCTTAAAAACATGCTTTTTTGTTTTGACATCGGGAATTAATTTTTTATTAATTTCTGACAATTTTGTGTTTTGAATTTGGAAAAAAGGATTCCGTATTTTGAATCAATAGGTAAAAATTGTGTAAATATATAACTTTTATTTTTAAACATTATGAATATCTACTTCAGTAAATACGTTATTTACTATGGTTAATATGTAATTTTCGTAATTAAGTGTAAAAAATAATATTATAATAATATTAAATTACACTAACATGTGTTCTAATCCTATTGGTGGAAACATATCCAACCATGTTCATCCTTGGGTTGATTTTGGGATCCCATGGAGCCACATGGAAGAGATAATGACACATTATTTTAATTAACTTAAATTAAAGGCAAAAATGACATAAACAAATATCTTTAATTAAATTAATTTTTTCATGGTGATATATAAGTTATCTATTAGAATATAAATATTAATTTGAACACTAAAATAATTTCCTATATCACGGTATTTGTTTTATAATTTTTAGAAATCAAATAAATAAAATTATTTATGACACAATAATGATGGAGTGTTTACCTCTTTAATGAATGATTGAAATAAAAAAGATTATAAATACTAAAAAATATCTAAAACCTGTCCAATTTTTATTGGATCATTTTATATCAAACATGAGTCATATTATCATCGACTTAAAAGATTTTTAGACCTTTTGAATACAAATATATGTTTATAATAAAATAAGTTTTTAAAACTTTCCTAAAGAGACCCTCCTCCCCCGAATAAAAGGATACCACTTTTAACCCATTCCTCACACCTCTCAAGCCCCTTGGATCATCCAACCTGAAGCTTAATAATCTCTCAATATCCCTATCTTCCTTATAAAAGACTTATCTTATGGATAAGGCACTTCACGTAAAAAAGTTGGTTTAAACCAATGGGAGTTACCCAATTTTAAGGTAATGCCTTCTTTTAAGTTATTTTCTTTGGATTTAATTCTCCAACCCCCTTAATTGTTTTTATTCATTTATTTTATTAAAACACAAATATAATCAATATACTATTCTGTTTTTATGATACTTATTCTAACTAAACTTACACACACCTCCATATAATGGATATGAACTACACATTTTTATGGTTGGTGAACTACTGCCTCACGAAACAATGATGGTTCAAATATCTCAACCCGCCTCCCTTGGTGGACATTATGATGGAACTTTATTTACATATGAAATATATTGTGTTTATTTTTTCTTTATTTTTCTTTATTTTTCATTTATATCATACATTTATGGTTTCCATAATGGGTATACATGATAATTTCATTTGAGGAAGTCTAGACTACTGCCCCCTCAAAGTGTTATGACTCGTTCATGACTTATGTGGTACGTATAAAAGTTCGTGTTAATGAACTTATATGTGATATTATACTGTAATTATAATATAACTATTTATAATTATGTTTTCATTCCATTAAAATACAAAATAGAAATGAATTAAGCGTTCATGGGAACATACAGCTTAACATCTCCATGAACAATGCATTTCATTTCTTATCTCCAAATGTTATGTACTATTATAAATACATATATATATTGTATATATATATGATATATATGAAATCTTAATAATTAATATATTTATGGATATAATGTAATTCAGACCACATGAACAATTTATAATTTTAACAAATTCAATTTTAACTCAAGTTCCGAACATCGACATAATGTCCGATATGAACTCAAATAATTAAAAAATTGTAATAGAATGGTAATAAGTGATATAAAAGTAATAATAAACATGAAAAAGGTTCTAAGGAATGTAAAAATTAAATTAAATTTATTATTCAGGAAATTAAAGAACGAAGGGGTCAAGTCAGACACGAGGTAAGGGACTTCATCTCAATCTCCTTTCATTGAGGCATATATTGTTTTTTACATGACTTTATTTTATACACCGTATAAACACCATTTAATTATCATTTCATTGAAAGGGAATCTTTTTCTACAAGTCATTTTTCTAAATGAAAAAAATAATGTTGGTTTTCAACGTATGCAGTGAACATGACCTTTCCGCCGCTACGAGTATTATTTGATCTTTGGTTTCCTTAGCAAGCCGTAATGTTTTTTAAAAGGAAAATAAATATCATATACTATTTTACGTATTTTGATATTGAAAATGGATTTTGGATTTATTATTTCAACATCTTGTTCAATATCTTGAATATATATATTTTGATTGCAATTTGGGAATGTTATCTTTACTTTATGTTTATGTTATGTGTTATGATTATATTATGGTCCTTGGGAATTGTTTACATTTACGGGTGGTTCCACGATAATCCTTGGGTGGGTGATCCCAAGATAGCTCTCAAATGCATTGTGTAACGTAACGGAGGTAAATATGAATGTTTCTCCAAATAGATTTAGGGAATGTACTGTTATGGGTATTCAAACATAACTCTCTATGTAGCTATGATTTCTACAATGTAATTATGATATGGATGACACAAGATACCTTAATTATTTATGATTTCTATATGTTGTTCATTAATCATATTATTTCATGAGGTATGTTAAGGATCTTAGGTTATGTATGTTTTGATGAACTAATGTTTTCTTTCTTTGTTTTATTACCCTTATTGAGATTTTTATGCTCATCCCATGTTTCGAAATGTTTTTCATAGGACATAAAGATGAATAGGGTCAAGGATGGGATTAAGGGAAAGTCTTGTTATCTAAAACATGTAACTAGACATGAATCGTTTTTTCAAGAGTTTTTATTTTATGAAAAAATTGGAAACTTAGTAGAAGTTTCTACTTTGAAATTTTTGAGATGTAATGTAATAGTTATGGCCTAGCTCTCTAAAACACTAAACCTGATAATATCCTCAATGTGAATTATTCATTTAATTCAAGATTATGTAATATTTTAAGGCTGGTTCCTTATAGTTGGAGTTAAACTAGGCGTATTAGTTGAGGTGGCATACCATGTAATCTAGAGTGAGAGCATCCACATTAGTAGGGTAGCGTGGATCTATGAACATGGATTAGGGAACATGGTAAAGTGTTAGGTCAACTTCATGTAGTTTAGTCTACTCCTAGAGGTGACAATAATGTGTCATCGATTATTCTAGGTGCAATACTTGTAGGTTCCATGATTTCTATTGATTTATTCAATAAAAGTGCCTCAGATTCTTTTGTGTCTTCTAAGTTTGTGGTTGTTTTGGGTCTAGTAGTAGAACTTTTATGTGTGGTTATGTTGATAGATACATAGTTTTGGATACAAGACAAAAATACAATGCAATGTATGGGTTTTTCTCTTGAGGATAGTGGGTACCATTTTCTATGGGTTTTTTGTGCTTGAGATGTTAGGCTTTGATCAGATTTTGGGGAGGGATTGTCTTGTTTCATACCAAGACCACATTGACTATTACTATTGTAGGGTGATTTTCATGTCTCTTAAGGGAGACACCTATATACATCATGGAGAATGGGATGTTTGGAATGGTCATGCATGGAATGTTTTATACAACTTGGGTGAAATCATAGCCTAACTGGATTGTCTCATGGTTTATTATAGGGAAGTAGAGAATCGTTTTTTCCTTTGGTAGTGGATTGGTTTCGGGATGTGTTTCTTGAGGAATACTCAGGGATACATCATGAGATAAATTTTGAGTTCACGATAGGGTTGATGTTGGGAGCGAAAAACAATTTCATCTTTCCATATGAAATGACACTGAAAAAACTCCACGAGGTTAAGAGTCTGTTGTAGGAGTTGGAGAATGATGGGATAATTCATCCACATATGTCACCTTGGTGATATCCGGGGTTATTTTTCAATAATTTTGAAAGATCATTGTAGTTGAGTGTTGATTACAGGAATCCAAATAAGATGACATTTAAGAAATGATACCCTCCTTCTCAAATTGATGATCTTTTTTACCATATAAGGGGTGCTTCAGTGTTCTCCAAGATTCATCTTAGGTCAGGGTATCATTTTCTAAGGGTGAGACCTTCTGCTGAACTATTGGCTACTTTCATGAGATGATATGAGTTTTATTAGTTCTTCATGAATCCATTTGTGTTAACCAATTCATGTCACGACCCCCTCCAACAAAAGATACCCCTCTTGATATGGATATGGTGAAAGTGAGATAATGACCCCCGAGTCCCGCCTACAGTAGGCCTCGGAGTGGCGACTGGTACCAAGGGTATGATTTTTCACAAATATGGGAGGAATTACCCTTTTTATTATTTAGGATTGGGAAATAGGATGAGTCAAACACCAAAATAAAAATGAACAAGTAAATGAAAATAAACCCAAACCAATCCCACATTCATGTTTAAACAATTTTGAAACAAGGTAGAAGTACAAGAAAACTCAAAATCATAATACTAAAAGAAACAAGAGTACAACAAAATGCAAAAACTCCAACTGTCCCTACTAGTAGGGTCCTGCACGACCCTGGTAGTCCTCCTGGAAACCTGAAAGTAAACGTAGGGTGAGCATAAAAGTATACTCAGTAGGGAAAACTAAAGCTCTCGTGAACAGGTGGGGAGACATCCTAATGTCCCGAGCAAACAACAGAAGAAACAAAAACCTAGAAAGGAATTATATCCACCCAACCTCACTAGCCACGCTCACCAAAAACACAAAACAACAGGTAGTAGTATATAAGAACAAGAGTATTGGGTACCCCACACCATTTCCCACTAGTTAGTTGCTATTCCTAATAGTGAATGTCCTGACGCTACCACACTCTTCCTGCCCGCACACACCTGGGCCACAAAAATCACATATCCTGCATGCACACACTTAGGCCTCCCAAACCACATATCCTTCCCGCACACACCTGGGCCTCACAAACCACATATGCCGCCCGCACACACCTAGGCCTCAAAAACCACATATCCCGCCCGCACACACCTAGGTCTCACAAACCACAATCACATCCCTGCCCGAACACACCTGGGCCTCATCCCGATGTTTCTTGGGAATAGTAAACCTACCCAAAGAGTCTTGTGATAAAATCACACCAATAGAAACCTACCCGAAGAGTCTTGGGTGTAAGGTCGCCTCAAGCCATCACATCCTATGGAAGAAGGATCAAGAAGGAGCTAGTAACTAAGGGGAAAACACCCTCTCCCATGAAATGGGAGTGTTCGGCACTAAGTGGTCAACATGGGTGGGGTGCGATAAAACACAAATATACAGATACATATATGTATACCAAACACACAGCCCAACCTATGGATTCTAATCAAAGAAACTGAGCATGTTCCTAGGAACTGCTACTATGAAGCATGCATACAACAAAAAAACCCAAACCCATTTAGGTTTTCATGTTTCAACAGTATTAGTTTATTAGTTCCTTAACTACTGGGAAACTATCAAACTAGATCAAGCATTTTATAGAACAAAACCCTGACAGCCACAAATCAAGTTAGATAGAACACAAGCAACACAAAAAAACTTTTTATCACCAATCAATCCCCATTGATTGTTCGTGTGTTTCATTCATTATCATTCCCCACAGTTCATTTATCAACTTTGCACTTTCATTTAATATCACAACCCATTACTGCAGTCCTTCTGCCACTATAACCACATCTCCACAACCGTATCAGAAAACGAGGCTTGTGCCACATCGTTTCCCCTTTAATATCATTTACCGCAGCCCTACTACCCATCCTATTCATAACAACCTAGGATTCACCCCCTTTCACACACCACATAACCAAACCAACCCCCACATGTTCATTATTCCATTTTGTTCAACTGGTGTGATCACACAAGGGTTCCAGATATTTATTTAATCAGCCAACTTTACGTGATTAACCAATTTCCATATTCCACAATGTTTCTATTCAAAAAACGGTCTAGAAAGATGGGGAAAATTTTAATTGCACAAACAAAGGTCCCCAAAGACCGTGATTTTCAGTAGGCATAAGCCTATTCAATTCACAACATAATAATATGAGAAACAACAATAAACATAACAACTTCCACATTTCCATTCTATAAGACAGTTATTATATTCATTAAACTAGTTAAACTATGTCTCGTGAAAGCAAGAGGACACCCATCCTGCATGATGCACAAATTAGAGAGATGAAGGTAAGATCCCTACCTCAACAGTTTTTTTGATGAAAACCACAATGGCCAAGGAACGCTCAAGGGACCCGGGTCGATTCACCAAAACCCCGCCTTAGATCTCTCCTCCTAGAAAGATCAAGAACAATGCTCATCATAAACGGAATCCACACACTTTGATCTACCCATAACGGGCGTAGATCTAAGATCCCGAGAGAAGAGGAGGAGTAGATCTAGGAATATCTAAGAAACCAAACAAAATTGATCACCTACCTCAAAATATCGGCTCCGATTTTCCAAGGTAAGCCTCAGGATCGCCTCCAAAACGCTTGGGAGAGGTTCTTCTACCTCCAAGGAAGGGTGATCCCGAGTTATGACCACTTAGGGGCTTAAAAGAGGAGATTAAAGGCAAAACGAGTTAGATCCTCAATTTTAGGATCTAACATTAAGTGCATGCATGGTTATTTCGCACTGTTTAACAAACCGTGCACTAACTGTGCACTAGCATCTTCCTAGACAACCCCTCCTCGCATGGTTAGATCGCATGGTTAGGAAAACCGTGCACTAACCATGGTTTAGCCACTGCCCTCAAGACCGGCCTTGCATAGTTTGGTCGTACGGTTTAGGCAAACCGTGCGCCAACCGTGCGAAAGCTCTTACCCTTTAACTTTCTTCAAAAGTCCACCCAAACGCACCCCCAAGTTACCTTGACATCCCAAAACAACTCTAGTATCCCATTTTCACAAAGGAATGGACCAGAGAGGTCCATTCCATTACACCAGATACCTCTTAAAACATTCTCATCCTTGAGAATTCATGACCAACCCAGAGGAATCCAACAAGATACCTCTTAGGGCTCTTGTTATGATAGGAACCCAACCAACAACCCTAATCATATGTGTTAGGAAATCCTTCTCCTATTTCAAGATATTATCTACTTTAGGAAGCACGGACACGCCTGCACAGGTTTAATCGCATCCACATTAATGTGTCCCAATTAAGAATTTGGGTCTTCCCACTACCATATATTAGGATTTTTCAACTTACACTGCCCCCAACACTGTACAACCAACACACTGCCTGAACACATGGCTTGGGGAATTGATTCTACCTTATCGAGATATTATCCACTTTAGGCGGAACTGACTCGCCCGTACGGGTTCAATCACATCCACATTAATGCGTCTCGATTAAGGATCAAGTTTTTTTCCCTTTCCCCACATATCCGTACATTTTACACACCTCCAGAGAACAAGGAAACAAAACGTCTCCAAACTTACAATTAAAGCATTACATATATCAAAGGTACATAGTATAACATCAACACAAAGCTCAGAAGAAAAAAGAAAAACACAGGTCAAAACAACTCTGGGTACTGAGTATGCATCTGAGCCTCCCGCTCCCAAGTTCTCTCCTCGAGGCCACCATGCCTCCACAACACACGAACAAAGGCGATGGTTTGTCCACAGAGCACCTTCTCTTTGCGATACTCGATTCGGATTGGTCATTCCTCAAAGTGCACATCATTTCCCATATCTAACTCTCCCCAGTCAATAACATGAGAGTCATCATGTAAGTACCGACGAAGATGGGAGACGTGGATGACGTCAAAAACATTCTCCAACTGAGGTGGTAGGGCCAGCTGATATGCCCCCTCGCCGACTCGCCTTAGCACCTCAAAAGGTTTAATTATCCTATGGGATAGAGTACTCCCCTTCCCAAACCTTTGCTTCCCCGTCAATGGGAAATCATTAATCACACATGATCTCCCACCTCAAACTCCAAGGGCCTCCTCCGACGATCAGAATAAGACTTCTGTCGGTCCTGAGCCGCTTTCATCCTCCCATGCACAAGCTGAACTTTCTCTGTGGTGCTCTGTACTTCCTCTCTCCCAAGAGCACCTGTCTCACTAACCTCTGCCCAGAAAATGGGTGAACAACATGGTCTTCCATACAATGCCCCAAATGGTGCCATGCCAATAGTAGAGTGGAAGCTGTTGTTGTAGGCAAACTATAGTAAAGGAAATTGTGTCACCCATGATCCTCCAAAATCCAGAACCCATGATCGCAGCATGTCCTCCAACGTCTGGATAGACCGCTCTGCCTACCCATCGGTCTAGGGGTGGAAAGCAGTGTTAAGGTGTAGCTGGGTACCAAAAGCATGTTTTAACCCCCTCCAGACTCGTGTGGTAAACCGAGTATCCCGATCTGAGACAATAATCTTCATAACTCCATGAAAATGCACCACCTTGCCTATGTACCTCTGTGCAATGTTACTCACCGGGCCTGACTCCTTAATTGCAAAGAAGTGAGCTGATTTCGTCAGACGATCTGTCACTACCCAGATAGCATCATAACCACACGGAGATCTGGGTAGTCCTGTGAAGAAGTCCATTGAGATGTTTTCCCCCTACCACTCCAGGACATCTAAAGGATGCAACAAAACACTAGAAACATGGTGTTCTAGCTTTACTTGCTGACACAATATGCACTTAGCCTCAAACTCTTCCACTGCCCGTTTCACTCTGGGCCACCAAAACGGTTCCCTCAGTCCTCGGTACATTTTTGAATCTCCCAGATGTACTGCCAAGGTTCAGCTATAGAACTCATGGAGAACTCCATCACACATCACCTCTAGAACAAACAAACTTCCATGAAAAGCATTTGATGTCAGCTGTCCTCTGACTATCCTTCTAGAGCGTTCCCCTGATCGATACGATCCCACATTACTTCCGCCTCGGAGTCTCCACACTAAGACTCTTCCACCAGCTGCCACAAAGAAGATTGCACCTTCATCTAAAAAAACTGCCTATAACACCCTCTACCCTTGAATCCAAGTGCAAGGCAGCCAACTCTCCCATCACTTTCCAATCATCAGTAGAGTCCCGAACCAATTCCTTATATGACTTCCTGCTTAGGGCATCAACCACAATTTTTCCCTTAACTTCAGTGTAAGAGATCTCGAAGTCATATTCATAGAGAAACTCAACCCATCTATACTGTCGTAAGTTCAGGTCATGTTGGGAGAATATATAACGTAATGTCTTGTGATCTGAGAAGACCACAAATCACTCCCCAAAGAGGTAATGTCGACACCACTTCAGTGAAAACACTACTATTGAAATCTCTAGGTCATGGGTGGCATAGTTACGCTCGTGAGGGAACAAATGCCTAGATCCATAACAGATCACACCCTTTTCCTTCATTCGTATGCACCCCATACCAAGGCTAGAAGCATAAAAAAACACCTCATACAATAACCCTTCGTCTGGAAACCTGAGTACTGGAGCACTGAAAAAATTCTCTTTCAGATAGTCGAATGATTTTTGGCACTGCTCGCTCCATAGGAAGACCTGGTTATTCCTAGTCAAAGATGTCAATATAGAAGAAACTCGAGTGAAGTCCGAAACGATCCTCCGATAATAACCTACCAACCCCAGAAAACTACAAACTTCTTCCACGTTCTTGGGTGCCGCCCAAGAAACAACTACCTCTACATTTGATGGGTCCACTAACACTCCATGATGAGACAGCACGCTCCCAAGGAAGTGTGATTCTTGCATTAGGAACATACACTTTGAGAACTTCCCATAAACATGGTGGTGTCAAAGGACTTCCAGGACTGCACTAAGATTCTCAGCGTGCTCCTCCGCTGATCTTGAGTAGATCGGGATGTCATCGATAACCACACCGACGAACCGGTCCGGAAACTCTCAGAAGACAAAGTTCATAAGTCCAATGAACACATCTGTTGAATTCATAACTCCAAACGGCATCACTACAAACTCAAAGTGCCCATACCTGCACCTGAAAGCCATCTTTGAGATGTCACTTCCCTTTACCCTCAACTGATGATATCCAGATCATAGATCAATCTTAGAAAACCAACCTGCTCCCCTCAGCTGGTCGAAAAGATCATCTATCCTTGGAAGGGGGTAATGGTTCTTTACAATTACCTGATTCAACCTTCGGTGGTCTATGCATAGCCTGAGACCACCATTAGCCTTCTTCATGAACAAAACTGGAGCACCCCATGGTGACACACTAGGTCAAGGAAAACCCTTCTCCATCAGATCTTCAATCTGAATCCGCAACTCCCGCAACTCCGAAGGTGCCATCCAATAAGGGGCCATCGAAATCGGATGGGCACCAGGCTGTAAGTCTATCCCGAAATCAACATCACATCTAGGGGGTAGAGTCACAACCTCCTTGGAAAAAACATCGAGGAACTCCCCAACAACCACTAGAACATCCATCATCTCTATATAACCTGAAACGACTGATAAACCACCTAAAAAGTAAAGGAGAGGCTTCACATGCCGACTTCCCACTAGATATCTCCTCTCGCCAACAAAAGCTACAAGCTGCCCATCCATGTTGGAGAGATCGACTCTTATTCAGAAACAGTCGATAATGGAACTAACAGAAAACAACCAGTCGATGCCTAGGATGACATCATATGGCTATATCTATAGCAAAAGAAGATCCCCACTAGATCGACGTGGTCCCAACGTCAGCCCACATCCCCGGAAAACACATGATACGCTGGTATGACCTCCAACAAGTGTACTCAGCACCAGGGGTATGGAAAGTCTCTCTATGTCTAGACCCAAATAATGGGTTAGACCGGGTGAAACAAAGGAGTGCAAAGCTCCCGAATCGAACAAAGAAGAAATGAGAGTGCTGAACAAACAAATCATACCTCGCACCACCTTTGGTCCGGTCGGAGCTGCCAACTCTGTTGCCCGCAACTGTCCATGCCCAGCTCCTCTGCCTCTCTGATGCCGACCAACTCCCCAACCACGCCCTGGTCGAGCTACCTGAGGATCACCCTAAGGTCGGACTCCTCCAACAAAGTATGCCCTCAGAGGAGCAAGGTCCTGCTACCACTGGAAGCGCATCGCCGACAACTGGTGCTGCTGAGGCAGGTGCTGAACCTGCCCACCTCCACCGTACTGGGCTCAGGTCAGGCACCGACTCTGAATGTGTCTGAGAACTCCGAAAGAGAAATACTTCAGTCTTGGGATCATGAAAAATGAACGAGGACCCAAAGATCTGAACTGGAACTGCTGGGGCCTGCTCCCTAATGGCCTGAATCTAGAAGGTCATGTCGTAGGAGACCTGCTGCTGACTGCCTTCCCCTTCGACGAACCCGGCTGGATACCCTCTTGTGGTGCACATCCCTGTGACTGCATCCTCTCTACAACCTATGACTTATTTTCTACTGCCATGTACATTGTAAGGGTGAAGGGGGTGACAGAATACTGGAGTGAAGGATGAAGCGCCCCCTCCAAACGTCTCACCCGAGACTCCTCATCTAGAAATAGATCCGGAGAAAAGCATAGGAGACCATTGAACATGATCCCCAATTCTCATACTGACATACTCCCCTGCTGGAGGGAGAGTAACTCCTGCCGCTTCTCTGACTTGATCATGGAAGAAATGAATTCCTCTTGGAACTCCATCTCAAAGTTAGCCTACAGAATCTCTGCCTCTGATTTCTCCCCGAGGTAGAGTGTCCACCACTGGCATGCCGCACCTCTCAGCTGACCGACTACTAGGAGAACCCAATACTCCCTCGGAGCACATATCGAAGTAAAAGAGATCCCTAGCTCCTCAAGCCACCCCTCTGTCTCCATATCCGAAGTACTACCCTCGTACTTCTTGAGGGTTTGTCACTGGAAAAAACGGAGAGTCTTCTGTCACTGATCATCCTCCTCCTCTCGCTCAATCCTCAACTGATCGACCACCTGAATCTATTGGGCCTCGACTGTCGGAGTCACCTGAGGACAACGTCCAGGTGCCATAATTGTATTATTAACAAAGATCGCTTAAGCCCATGTAGCAAGGAAAAATTCTCAAGGTTTTATTTTATCAATTTATTTCAATTTCTTTCCCAGAACACCCAAATCAAGTAAAACACAATAATGATGATGATTCATGTACCTTCCCTAGGGTCTCTACCCTGTAATCAATTTAGTCTCACTTGGTCGTTTGGTAGGGTCAGAGTCCTTGCATCGGATCACGGGGGGCCCTAAAATCCCGTGTCCTAGCCGGTCTTCCCTGGCCTCAGTCATGCACCAAGATTAGCCAACACAGTTGCCCTACCATCCCATGCAATCCTCACTGTTCCCAACCCCAGACTCCATCCTATCTCTCAACCATAAACTCTGATACCATTCTGTCATGACCCCCTCCCACCAAAGATTCCCCTCCTGAGATGGCTATTGTGAATGGGAGATAATGACCCCTGAGTCCCGCCTCCAGTAGGCCCATGAGTGGTGACTAGAACCAAGGGTACGAGTTTTTACAAATATGGGAGGCATTACACGTTTTATTATTTAAGATCGATAAATAGGATGAGTCAAAAACCAAAATAAAAATGAACAAGTAAATGAAAATAACCGCAAACAAATCCCACATGAATGTTTAAAAAATTCTGAAACAAGGTACAAGTACAAGAAAACTCAGAAGTACAATACCAAAAGAAACAAGAGTACAACAAACTGCAACAACTCCAACTGTCCCGACTAGTAGTGTCCCGCATGGCCCTGGTAGTCCTCCTGGAAACCAGAAATTAAACTTATGGTGAGAATAAAATTATACTCATTAGGGATACCTAAAGCTCTCGTGCACAGGTGGGGATACATCCTAATGTCCCATGAAAACAATAGAAGAATCCAAAACCCAGCAAGGAATTCTATCCACCCAGCCTCAGCAGCCACGGTCACCAAAAACAAAAAACAATAGGTCGTAGTATATATGAACAAGAGTATTGGGTACCTCACACCATTTCCCACTAGTTAGATTCTATTACTAACAGAGAACGTCCTGAAGCTACCACACTCTTCCTGCCCACACAAACCTAGGCCACAAAAACCACATATCCTGCCCACACACACCTAGGCCTAACAAACCACATATCCCGCCCTCACACAAATGGGCCTCTCAAACCACATATCCCACCCGCACACACCTGCGCCTCACAAACCACATATCCCGCCCGAACACACATGGGCCTCACAAACCACATATCCCGCCTGCACACACCTGCGCCTCACAAACCACAATGACATCCCTGCCCGAACACACCTGGGCCTCATCCCGAAGGTTCTTGGGAACAGTGAACTTTCATGAAGAGTCTTGGCCTAAAATCACACCAATCAAAACCTACCTGAAGGGTCTTGGGTGTAAGGTCGACTCAAGCCATCACAGCCTATGAAATAAGGAACAATAAAGAGCTAGTAACGTAGGGAAAAACACCCTCTCCCATGAAATGGGAGTGTTCGACACTAAGTTCTCAACATGGGTGGGTTTCTAAAAAACACAAAGATATAGATACATATATGTATACCAAACACACATCCCAAACTATGGATTCTAAACCGGGAAACTGAGCATGTGCCTCGACAATGCTACTATGAAGCATGCATAAAACAAACAAACCCAACCCAATTTATGTTTTCATGTTTCAATAGTATTAGTTTATTAGTTCCTTAACTACTGGGAAACTATCAAACCAGATCAAGTGTTTCGTAGAACAAAACCCTACCAACCACAAATCAAGTTAGATAGAACAAAATCAACACAACAACATCCTTTTTATTACCAATCAATCCCCATTTATTGTTCCCGTGATTCATTCATTATCGTTCCCCACAGTTCATTTATCAACATTCCACTTTCATTTAATATAACAACCCATTACTGCAGCTCTGCAGCCACTATAACCACATCTCCAAAACCGTATCACAAAAAAGGCTCGTGCCACATCATTTCACCTTTAATATCATTTAACACATCCCTATTTCCCATCCTATTCATAACAACCCAGGATTCACCCAGCTTTCACACACCACATAACCAAAACAACCCCCACATGTTCATTATTTCATTTTGTTCAACCGGGGTGATCACACAAGGGTTCATGATATTCATTTAATCAGTCAACTTTACATGATTAGCCAATTTACATATTCCACAAAGTTTCCATTCACAAAATGGTCTAGAAATATATGGCAACATTTAATTTCACAAGCAAAGGAACCCAACGACCGTGATTTTTAGTAGGCATAAGCCTATTCAATTCACAACATAACAATAGGATAAACAAAGATAAATATAAAAACTTATCCATACATGTTCTTTAAGGTAGTTATTATCTTCATTAAACTGGTTTAACTATTTCTTGTAAAAGAAAGAGGACACCCATACCACATGATGCAAAAATTATAGAGACGAAGGTAAGATCCCCACCTCAACAGTTTTTTGACGAAAACCACAATGGCCGAGGAACTCTCAAGGGACCCAGGTCGATTCACCAAAACCCCACGTTTTATCTCTCCACACAGCAATATCAAGACCAAAGCTCATCATAAACAACATCCACACACTTAGATCTACCCATAACAGGAATAGATCTAATATCCCGTTAGAAGAGGAGGAGTAGATCTAGGAAGATCTAAGAAACCAACCAAAAAGGATCACATACCTCAAGAAATCGGCTCCAATTTTCCAATGGAAGCCTCGTGATCACCTCCAAAATGCTTGGGAGAGGTTCTTATACCTCCGAGGAATGGTAATACTGAGTTATAACCGCTTATGGGATTAAATGAGGCGATTAAAGGAAAAACGAGTTAAATATACAATTTTAGGATCTAACATTAAGTGACCGCACGGTTAGTTCGCACGGTTTAACAAACCGTGCGCTAACCATGCACTAGCTTCTGCCTCGACAACCCCTCCTCACACAGTTAGTCCTTATGGTTTGGCAACCCGTGCACAAACCATGCGTTAGCCACTACCCTCAAGACCAGCCTTGCACGGTTAGGCCGCATGGTTTAGGCAAACAATGTCCCAACCGTGGGAAAGCTATTACCCTTTAAATTTCCTCAAAAGTCCACCCAAACGTACCCTCCAAGTCACTATGACTTCCTATAACACCTCTAGTACCAAATTTTCACAAAGGAATGGACCAGAGAGGTCTGGGCCATTACAATTCACCTGTATTTTTTATGTATCTAATGAAACAAATCTTTAACCACTACCTTGATCATTTCCAATTTTTCTTTGTTGATGAAATGTTGGTGTACTCTAAGACTCATGAAAATCAGTTAAAACATCTTAACATCATCCGGATTACACTAATTGAGCATAGGCTATATGCCAAGCTATCCAAATTTCATTTTTGGATTGATAGGGTACATTTTTAGGGTCATATAATCTATCAGGAATGCGTCTTAGTTGACCCTAAGAAATTGCAATAAGTTGTGTAATGGGAGCATCCCAAGAATGTTTCTGATGTTCATAGTTTTCTGGGATTGGAATATTATTACTAAAGGTTTGTTAAATACTTTTCACGTTCAGAAATTCCACTATCGGTATTGACAAATAATAGAATCAAATTTGAATTTTATGAATAATATGATTCTTTTAAAGAGTTAAAGATGTAGTTTAATATAGCACCAATTATGATCATACACAACCTAGGAAAAGGTTATATATTGTTTTGTGATGCAACTTGTGTTTGGTCTTGGGGTGATATTGATGTAGGATGATCAGGTTTTTTTGTATGGGTCATTGAAGTTAATACCTTATGAATAAAATTACCCTATACATGATCTTGAATTTTCATAAGTGGTTCATGACTTTAAGTGTTGACAAAACTACTTTTTGGGAGAGCAGTTTACAGTATATACTGATCAAAAGATTCTTAAGTACATCTTCTTCCTATATGACCGAAATCTTTGGTAGGAAAGATCGTTCAATATATGCAATCTCTTGACATTGATCTAGTTTACACATAAATAAAGGGGAACAATGTTGTGGATACTTTGACTTGGAATTATCCAAATCAAGAGGTTCAATAATCCAGTTCAAGTGGAGGATGATAGCATGGTTTTTTGAGATGAATTTTGTGGTGCAAGATGGGAAGGTGCATATGACGGTTGCATCCATGGAAGTTGAGTCCATGCTTTTGAAATGGATAAAATATAGGCATCGTGAGGTTCAACAGCTTTTGGCTATGAGGGAATGTTTTAATGATGGGGTTTCACCTTCTAGTAGGAACATTGGAAGATAATAGGATATTTTATGTTTGTATTCATGAGATTGTGCTAACATGTATATGATAAGAGTTTGTCTATGGGTTTCATGTGTCAAAATGGGAAGAGAAACCTAGTTTGAAAAAAATGTAACATGATATTTAGTGGTAGTATTTGTGTCCTTGGATAAAGAAAGTGGGTGTATATTTCATGGCACAATGCCTTAACTATCCGCAGGTAAAGGGAGAGCATTAGAAATCATGTGGTTTGTTATAGCCATTTCCCATTCTGAAGATGAAATGGGATTACATGATGATTTATTTCATGGTGGATCTCCCATGTAAACCTCAAAATAATGAAATTATCTGGGTAATTTTTGATGAATTGACTAGTGCGCCACATTTATTGTGGATTCGAGAGGCTTTCATCATGGACTAGTAGGGTAAGTTCTATGTTCAAGGGGACGTGCGGTTTGATGGGGTGTTGTGAACTATATTTTTATATTATGATCTGAATTTTACTTTTCACTTATGTATGGGATTATAGAATTCCTTGGTACCCAGTTTTTGTTGAGAACGGCTTTTCACCCACACAAGGAAAGGAATTCAAAGAATTGTATTCTAGTACTAGAGGACATTTTGAGGGAATGTTTCTTAGATTTTGGTGGATTGTGGGAATGAATTTTGATACTTTTTGATTTTTACAACAATAATATTTGATAGGATATGATTCAGATGTCACCATTTGAGGTTTTCTATGGTAGGATATGTATATCTCTGTTATGTTGGATAGAGGAAAGGGAATCAAAAAAAATTGGGCTGAGTCTCACGCAGGATAGGTCGGAATAAATTCAGTTAATTCGAATGTGTATGTCTTTGGATTAGAGTAGACATAAGTTTTATTAAGATATGAATCATTGAAATCTAAAGTTTATGGTGGGTGATCGTGCATTTCATTGGGTTTCACTAAGGTTCTTTCACCATTGAATTAAAAAACATGTTATTTTGGTGGCCAGGTTCATGGGACCATACGAGATTGTGGAACAGATCAGAATGGTGGTGTACCAATTGGATAATCCAAAATAATGTGGTGATATGTATTATGTTCTTATCTATTTACATATTTGACAGTATCACCCTGACCATCTCATGAGATTAATGTTGAGTATATTGAGCTTAAAGCAGATGCGTCATTTGAGGAGCAGTCGGTTCTTGTTGTGGATCATAGTCAGAAATTCTTGCAGGGCAAGGCTATTCCGTTTTTTCATTTTTTATGACAGCATTGTAATGTTTAGGAAGAAACATGAGAAATGATGTTATACATGTGGTCATAGTGGGAAAACATTTTTACCTTAGATCCTCATTTTTTTTTTGCAAATAGAAACTTGAGGATTAGTCATTATAATGTGGGTAGGTTGTTAGATCCCAGACATTATAGAGGTGTGTCTTGTTTAAATTTTGATTTAAATACCTAAAATTTTGGATAATTAAATTTTTAAATGGTGTATGAGGAATATCAAGGTGTTTTGGTGATTTGATACATGAATGAATGTGAAATATGTCCAACCTATGCATATTGCATGGTTGGCACACAGTTCGTGCAAATCATGCAAGGTGGAAGCCAAACCATGAAACATTGGACAAAGGAATTTCACTTGGTTGGCACAGGGTTTGTTAGACCATGGGGGAATCCCAAGTAACCTAGACACGTGGAACCCTCTTGGATAATGGAAGGTGCATGGTTTGTACATGGTCTGGTAAACCATGTATCCAATCCGTGTGCCCCATTAAAAAGTAATAAATTACCAAATTTCCCATTGGGATTTTAAGTTTCTCACCTAATATCTTCCCCATTTCTTCTCCTCTCAACCATATTGATGAACCATTTCATTAAAATCATCCAAGGGTCCAATCTCTTTAGATTATAGTATGTTTGGAGTATCGTTGGGTGTAAATCGAAGATCAGGCTTATTCAAATGCTTATCTTGATTCTCTTTTCTCGATTAGCACTTGTAGATTTTTTATTCTTCTTTAAAATCCAAATACCCTCTTTTTTGGTGGATCTCATGTTGTGGACTCAAATGGTTGTTTAATCCAGATCTCAGGAAAATTTTAATGGTGAATTCATCACCAAATTTGAGGTAGGTGATCTATAAGTTAAATCTTGTAGACATTATGTTGATTTGTGCCTACATGGTTGGTCATTCTCTTCTCACTTGTTGTGCATTTAATATATTGAGTATTATTTAGAAAAAATGGATGTCTAAATGGGGATTTGAACCCCTCATAATCCTGGATGGATGCATTGAGGTTGACTATTCCAATCTGGCGCCACCCACATGGTGCGTCAATGATTTCGAAAATAGTAAATGGAAATGACAGGCCCAAAATTGATTTTTGAAAAGGTATATCCCATGATATGCATGTTGTTATGTTAGATTGGATTAATAGAGAATATGAATATATTTTTCTAGACTTTGGTAATGGAATGAGGGATTTATTGGCTTATCATGAATTGAGTTGGATGTGATAAAAAATTCTATGTGATTTAAAAATGTACATTAAAAAAAAGTGAGGTAATGAATATGAAATGGTGAACATGTTAAATGGGTAAATCACTGTGAACTAATAAAATTATTAAATGAGTTAACAGAAGTGAATTGATGATTATGTTAAATGGGATAATGTGTAAGAATTTTTTAATATACCTAATGGGTTAAGGCATAAGAAAGGTAAATGGGATAAATTGGATATGCAATGCAATTTGGTAAATATGATAATGGGATAGTAATTGATATTAATTCACATGTTTAATAATTATGAGATGAAAATTTTATGCCAATTGATTTTGTACGGGTTTTGAAATTTTACACTTGGTAAATGGATATATATATATATAGGAATGTGAACATGGCTTGGTAGTTATAGGGTAATGGACATGATGAACTACCCCAAAAGATCGGTTTTGAATGAGGCTCTAAACCCACCCCCTAATGCAGGGGTTAGTGAAGGGGACTGAGGATCTATTCCTCTAACATATGGATTTTATGAGACTACATGGATAGAGGATCCAAGGTATGTTTGATGTAAATGTTATTGAAATGTGTATGCCTAGAGATATAGGAAACATGACTTATTCCCTTAAACATGATTAATGATCAACCTATGCCATTGTATGAATGTGGTAAATGGAAAACACATGAAACATCTAACGAAAATGAATTTTATATTGAAGGTATCATATGTGAGTAAAATTGAAATAATAATTAGAATGGTCAAAATGAATATTTTTACCTAATTTATCATGAGTTGTTCTTGTTTAATTTCTTAATATTTAGTACTTTCATTCACTATCTATTTAGATAGGATATTTTGTAGACACATTGGGTGGTGTCCTTGGGAGTTTTACTCACACCCTGCTCATGCCACTATTGGGTACCTAAGCAGACTTCAATTTTGTAGGTATTGATAATGGAAAACGACCTATTATTGGAAGTTGAGTTGAGCTTGGGATGTTCATGTATGGGGATCTAGATGTGGATACTGGACTCGTTTTGTGGATTTAGTTTTATTTATTTATTTAGGGTCTTCTTCACTCTTGGAACTCTTAGCATGACATGATATATTTATTTTTGGATGTGGTTTGTACCCTATTTGGGATCTAGTTAGTAATGTATGTTTCGAGTTAATTTATTATTATTTAATTTATTTCATATGTTATCTATTATGACTTACTCTGGTAAAGAGGATATAGTCTCCCCACAAGTCTAATTACACCCTCACTACTAGTTGAGAACATCTAACATATGAGGAGGAATGCTTGAAGTCATGTGATGTCCTAGCATGGGGAGTTGGTTTAGTGGATTCTAGGGCATGGATGTTAAATAAGAAATTGATTTTTGGAAATCCCATATAATTATTAATTCATTCCCTAGAATTCAAGTCTCATTACCAAAAATCAGCAGGTTAGTTCATGTTGGCTACACTTACTGTACGAGACACACCACCACAGTGGTATCCCTTTCTATATAGTTGATCGGGATCTTCCCCAGACCATCATAATTGAAAATTCCCCTTACTATATCGATATCACCCCCATTCTATACTAGTCTATCTAATGAGATATATAAATGTTTAACAAATTCGTTGGAGGGAGATATATGTACCACCTATCACATAAATAAACCCTTATTTATGTTTCCAAAAGATCACAAACATGAATAATATCATAGCCTATGAAATGAAAAGGGAATCATAAACTATTCAGTCTATCATAAACTTTGGAAAAGAGAATGGTTTCTTAATCATTTATTCATATATTATCATGTGAAATGAAATAGGTTTTATAAGAATTTTATCCTTGTATAAACCATGGTAGAGAAATGAGTTTCACAATCATCTTTTCACCATAAACCTAAACCATTCAGAGAAAGACTAATAATATAATCCATGGATCATACCACTAGTAATTTATATGTAACCTTAAATAATGACATATTAGATATAAAATATCTTCTAAATACTAATTCAAACATTTATTTATCATAATATGCATTACTCTTTTGAAAAAATCTTTTTAAAATGTAAAACATTTTGAAAATAGATTTATTTTAAAAGAACATTGAAAAATTATAAGGGAAGCCTTGAAAATACCTTAGAACTACTTAATCAAAAAAAATTCTAAAATAATTTTCATTTAAAATAAACCTTGAAACTTATAATATAATCTTTGAAAAGAATTTAAAACACTTTTTAAACATAAAATATTGTTTAACTCATCTTTTTTGAAAATATCATTTGAAAATTAATAATGGAATCCTTGAAAGTCATTTAAAAAGTAATTAAAAAAACATTTTCAAAGTAAATTTCTTTAAAAATGACCATATATTATCTTTTAAAAAAATTAATTAATTTTTAATAAATCATTATTTTTAAAGAAAAAACATTTCAAACAGAATAGGGAAATAAGGTTGTATTTTCATAAGAACATGTTTATAATTAAATTGAGTACCAAAGTTGGGGGGAAGTGGTACCATTACCTAGATATATCTCGAATAAAGAGAGTAGAATAAATTTATTGGGAATTTTTGTGAGGTATATCTTGATATTTCATAATTGGAGGAAAAATAATGAACAATACTTATAAGTAATGGGATTGTAGCATAATATTTATTTCACTTTGGTAACATTGAATCATAAAATCCATAATTGAATAACATAAAATAAAAGTAAACATATAATTAGGATTCATAAATTCTTGATATTAATTTTAGAAAGGTTTTTATATACACCCCATGAAATAATATAGGGGTATAACATAACTTACATCTCTAAGAAGGAAAAAAAAGATAAAAATTATCTACTTATTTGGTCACTTTGAAGCCATACACCCATGGTAGTGAGATTATAAAATGGTTATATTAATACCCTAAATTTTAATTATAATAATCATAATATACATTTATTTATATTATATATACTAAATAAAAGAAATATAATGTGAATATAGTCATGAAAATGGAAATTAATCACTAATACAGTAATTATAATTAAATATTCATGCTAACCAAACTTTTACTAGTAATCATGCAAACCAAACTTTATCTGTAATCACACTAACCATAATTTTACCAGTAATTGCTCTAAAAAAACTTTAACAATTTAATGGCCTATATTGTTATTATAATTAAATAATTGGTCCATAAATGGAAATTTATTGATATTTATTAATATTTTAAAAAATATGAAATAAAATAGTTCTTTTATTAATTTTAAATAAATTAATATAATATCATTTGTTATAAAATAATAGTAATGTCTGTTTTGACATTATTTATTTAATTTAAAATAAAAAATATCAAGACAATAATTGAATTATAATATATTATATTCCAACAATTTTGACATGATATATTCATTTAAAAGAATAATCTATGAAAATTATTCGTTTAATTCACTCTATTTTTATTAATTTTATATTAGTTATTTTATTTTTATTAACTAAATAATTCTTGTGTTGGAATTTTTTAATCATTTTATGAAACTAATTATTCTTTAAAAATAAAAGATAACTTATAATGTTGAAAAAATATCAATTATATTTCAAAATAGTATGTATAACCAAACCAAATGTTTTTTCCCTATCTCAAAGGATTATAGACATTTGAAGTATGAAAAAAAACCTTTTTGGTCATTTTCTTTACTTAGCTTATTATATGGGTCATATGAAGAGGATATCCGAAATTAATTTACATATTTATAATAAATATTTGTCCTCAGAGAAAATAAATTAATTTAATAAAATTAATAATATAATTTTAGTTATTTTCATTTTTATAATTTTGGTTTAACCTCCCAGTAAACCCATTTTTCCTTAATGGTAGTAATAAATTTTTTGTACATTGACTATTAATTTTGGCCAAAAATATGTATATGTTATTAGTAATTATAAATTTTTCTGAATAAAAAGATGGAATCAATTTTTCGATATTCAATTCACTGAATTAAAAATATTTAATATCAAGTTAATCAGCCAGATGTGATGAGAAAGTAGGTTTTTAAAGATAAAATGTTCAAACATTAATAATGTCTTTAGATGTATTTTCAACATCAAATTGATTCTAATAACATAAGATATATTAATTTATATAAAATATAACAAAATTTACTTTAAACCTAGTTTCAAATGAAATTTAATATTATAAATTATTTAAATTAAAAGACAATTTTATATTAAAATTATGTATTTTTAACTCTTCATAAAAAAATGAAACATCTCTGAAAAATATAAAAGATTAACCATAAAATAACTTTGATATTATTAATTATAAAATGAAGTTTATTTTACCAACTTATTATTAAATAATTATCAAAATATAAATTTTATCATTGGATAAAAAAAGAAATCAAAAGTATTTCTTTGAGAAATTTGTATTTTCAAGATATATAAATACATTAATGAAGATCAGTTATTTTTTATCAATATGTAAAATTTATTCAAAATAAATAAATTTAAATATTTAAAAAATTTCATTAAAATTCATATCTCTAACTTCTACGACTAGATTATAATGGTGGATTTTAAATAACTTTATTATTAATATATCTTGGTGTTATTAAAACTCAGTGTTTTGTGTAATGAAAGAAAAGATGGTGTTTCATACAGTGAAAGCTTAACACGATGTTTCATACATAGAAATGATAACTTGGTATTACATTTAATTAAATATGGATATAGTGATGTGTGAAATGATAAATATCAAAATGGTTAAATTAATTTTAAAAATATTTCACAAAAACATGAGGTGCTATAGTAACATCAATCTAGTTAACTCAATCACATATATGGATTTTATTAAATCCAACGACTCATAATAGTTTGTCAATATAGTTATCATTACCCAATGCATTAGAGGGATATAATTGACATATCCATCACCAATACCTATTTCGGGTTCACCCATCAAACAATAATTATCCATACATATTAATGACAGAAGATCATAAAACATTCACAATTTATTTATAGTATAAACCACTGAATTAAATATAAGTTTCATTAATATATCATCATAAAAATAAAAAGAGTATTAATAATTGAATAATTATCCCATTTATTTGATAAAGTTTCAGGTCAATTTCAAATTCATCATAACCCATTTAGAGATAGAATATGGTATGTATCATATGAACATATCCCTACTGGGTCATAAGAAACAACAAAGGATATTTGACTTTGAAAAAAAATATTCTAATAAAATATTTAAATATATATTAAAAATCATGAGGAATTATCCTTTAATTCAATACATTTAAAACTAAAAATTATAAAGAATTCTGAAAATGATTTTCTTTGAAAAAACACAGGATAATTGAAAATTAAGGTTCAATAAAATAAAAAATTCATTATGGTAGGAAAATTTGATCATGTTGTGTATGTAAATAAAACAATATGTTCCTAGATTATAAAAAAATCTAAAAGAGACTTATTCAAAAAAAAACTATAAGAAATTTATTTCGAAATATTAATTAAAATTTAAAACATAATATTAAATGATTTTTTTAAATCAATGTATTATAGGAAAGTATAGTAATTAAAATATTTCAAAAATATGTACAATGAAGAAAAATATTTCCAACCACAAGAATAAATAAGATTCATTTTCGATAAAAACTTTCTTATGGTACCCATCTAGTTTGAATGAGAGGATAATTATAGATAATAATGAAAACCCAATAAATAAATTGAAGAGAATAACCATAAGGGTTTTATGAGAGAGTGACATATAAATTACTTAATTTAAATTTATATATAAATAATCCAAGTAAAAAGTAACATGGTAATATAACCTTTATTACATGGGTAACTTTTGAATAGTAATGCACTTGAAAAAATAAATTCAAATGAAATTTTAATATCATTAATATAAATACATTATTGATATAAAATATAAATTTTGTGGTATATACACAACATAAACATAAATAATTTTATCATATCAAACTTGTCTCAAAGAAACAATATTGAGAAAAATAAATCTTACCTCAAGTATCATATTATTTCAAAAGGGTTTAAACCACATATATTTTAAATATATATTTATTATTCATAATTTCATGAAACCAATTCATAAATTTCATATATGATGTTCTTATAACATCTTAATTATTATTAATCAACAATTTCTTATAAAATAACTCTTCTCGGTGGAAACTGTTATGTTTTTCATGCATGATTCAGTTCAAAACTTCTTTTCTTTGAACCTTGGTCTTAGTTTCATATTATAAAGAATATTAATAATTATGTATGTGTAATATTGATTCATTATGTAAACTTTTATAAAAAATCATAATATTTAATGGTGAAAAATTAATTACCTCACTTCATGGAGACGATAGTCCAGACTTATAAACAAGTTATGTTTTCCCTTTTTGGTCGATGAATCAAAATAATGATAAATAATAATATACATTTATATAATAAATATTATAATATGAATAAATCATATTTACATTAAATATATCCATATTTCTATCTATATAAATCAAATTTTTAAAAAAATTGCATCACTTCATATAGGTTTTAGTATACTCGTATGCATGAGCAACATTATCATTTCCCGGGGATTGAAAATGATATGGATAAAGGTCATTACATAAATATTATAAAATGGTTTTATGTGAGAGATTATGATTATATGTTATTAAAATGACTACGATGGAATTGAATGAGGTAAAAGAATACATGAAATGAAAAATATCTGATAAAATAATTACCTCCTCTTTGAGAAACCTCTTTTGGATTTTGTTATAAGGATCTTAAGGATGTAATTATGAGGAGACCAGTACCTTAAAAATATTGATAATGTTTTTTATAAGAGGATCTATGAGGGTTTTTTTGATATAATTGGATCATGGTGGTGTTAAAAATATATGATAGGTGGTGTCATTTTATTGCGAAGTAAATTACACACTGTAATTACTTAGAAAATTTAAATATACGAAATTATTTCTCAGGTAAAAGTGGAAAAAATTTAAAACAATTACAAATATCATATAGTTTATTATTTAAATATCATCAAAAAATAAAATTTGGGTTGTTTTATATTTCATTATAAATGTTATATTTCAATATAACCCCTTCTTTAAAATTTTTATCCTTAACCATGTTATCAAATTTTTACAATACTAAAGGGTTATAACATTACTTACATGATAAAAATTATCTACAAATTGTCAATGGGTGACATTTTAGATCATATCTCATCACCATTTTACACTTTATATATTTATAAGATATTCAAATCATTTAATATTATATTATTTAATATGTAATTCAATTCAATTCAATTTAATAACTATTCATATATATTTATTTTAAATAAATAATGAAACATATGGAATTGGAGTCCAAAATATTTCGATATAAATTATACATTATTATTAAACATATAATTATTGTTAAACCATAATTAATCAAATAAATTTTACTTTATATGTTTTTTAAAAAAAAATCATGGAATTGTATACTTTATACACATGCACTGTGTGATTATTTTGTAAGCATCTAAGGTTATTATAACATCACGAAAAATTAAAAAAAATTAATCATAAAAATATTTAGAAATGATTAAACTAAAAAAAGGATTCATTTATAACATTGTATTATTCATATCGGAACATATTAGATAAATTAAAAGTAAGAGAGTTTTATTTTGAAATTCTACCTTACTTAAAATCATATAAAGATATTTATCGAATAAAAATGGAACCAGAGTAACATATAATGAAATATATTAAGGGGTGGGTGAATTTTACTCATTAATTGAAATATATTAATGTGAATGGATGATTTGGTTGTATTATTTTATAGACTTATCCTTGTTTGTATCCTTCTACACTTTACCAAGGTGAAAAATGTTCCACATTTGCTATTACTAATTATAAAAAATAAAAAGGAACTATTTAAAAAAATTGATCATCTATATTTCAAATATATTTTAATTTTTTTAAGATTATATTTATTTTTATGGAAGTAATCAATTTTAATAAAAATTCTTGAAACACAATGCAAATTAGTTTTAAGAAAGTTTCTGTGTTTGAACATAAAAATAAACTTATTCCAAAATCAAATATAATGTAGATTCTTATAAACTAAATTATATTATTTATAATTATTTGAGAATTGTTTTTATTTAAAATAAAATTAAAAGTATAATGATACAATTAAATTAATATATTTTATGAAAAGAAGTGATAATTTTAAAAAATTAATTTATTAATTTATTTATGTAATAGAAAATCCTTTTAAATATCCAAAAAATCCCTCCTAATTTATTATATTTAGGAATATTAAAAAATATATATTCACATAATAAAATAATATTTATTCATGTGGTTGAAATTAAAACAATCCCCTTGAACAAAAATAAAAAACATTTTTTGAAGTAAACATATTTTCATAAATGCAGAAAATGTATTTTCCGAAGATTGAGTACTTATTTGTTATTAATTAAACATTAAATTTAAATTATATAATTACATTATATATATTTTAAATAATATGGTTATTCCGTTTCATACTAAAAATTTTATGGTAAAGTAGTAAATTTTTTTATTTTGTTTAAACCTAAGTATTACATGTCAAAAAAAATTTCAAACACTTTTAATTTATTTAAAGACAAATATATTCTAAAATATCAAGGTGTTACCATATCCCCCCATAATTAAATTACACACTAAAAATTTTTATAATTAAATACTATAATTATATTATAATAACATTCTTAAAAAATATATTGTATATTCTATGATGATAACTAATTTCAATGTCATTGCTATGAAACATAGTATAATCTAATTAAGTATTTCCAAAACAATGTATATATCATTATAAGACTCATGAGTTAAAAAAACAAACCATCGTAGGTGAGTAATGATTTAAATATAAGACTCAATAAATTTATATTCCTCTTACATGATATGTTGAAATCCTTTACCATCAATGTAATGAATACGAGGCAACATAATTAAATTATTTTTATCCATATCATAAGAATAAGTTATTTATTTATTTTTATTCATGTAGTTTTCCATCCCAAAATCATGTCATATTCAAAATGATAAAATCCCATGATAATATATTTTACTGCTATGGATCTAAAAAGAACTTTTAATAGATCTTAATATCCATAAAGTAATAAAAATATAGTCCTTCTATCTCTATATGTTTAACAATATCAAAATGATTTTCAAAAGTCATCTAATATGAATAAATCAATTTGAATCTATGTCCAAAATCTCTATAATAACACCCAATGATAAACATTTATCATTCCATAATTAGATAATCTTATCAATATTCAAAATATTCCATATCAAAAGTGAAAAAAGAAATGATTATAATGATTTGATCTCATATTCATTCGTCATTAACAGAAAAATTATCTCCAACTAATATTAATTAATAATATGTTCATAAAGAAAAACCTGTATACTATAATCTTATACTCCCCAAAATATGTTT
Organism: Viscum album; assembly: GCA_963277665.1. Lineage (NCBI taxonomy): Eukaryota > Viridiplantae > Streptophyta > Magnoliopsida > Santalales > Viscaceae > Viscum > Viscum album. Next base: position 1,387,579,478 of record OY728133.1, on the reverse strand, counting down.
ATTATATCTATGAGTATCCTAAATTATCAAAAATTTATAATAAAATCATATATGATTCAAAAAATAAACTTTGATCCATATTTCCAATTTAATTTATCAATATGATTCATCACTTCATCCTAACTAAATATTATAATATCAACATCTAACACAATTGAATGGTCACTTATCCCTCAATCTTGGATTTCCAAAAATATCTCAATTCCACTAAATGAACTTTCTTGTTTATCAAAACCATTTGACTTGTTTTTCAAAATTCATAATTTGAAACAACTATAAAATATTCCTATGATGTTTAAATATTCTAATAACGATAATGTTATTGATAAAAAACATATACAATATAATATCCTAATCCAAATACATAAACCCTTCAATAATTTAATGTTAATTATTAGAATAATATAGTACATTTTTTTCATATAAGTTATATTTTTTATTAGGAAATTAAATTAGATAATTCGCATGTTCCCTACATATAATTTAATCAATGATATATTGTTCCTTATGATGAAATTCATTTACCTTAATCAAAATCATCATTTTTCCTCAATAATTAATTTCCGTAGAGCGTTATTATCCAAAAATAAATCATATTATCATTCCTTTGATATAAATACTTGGGCTTATCTTCCAATTTACATGACATACAAAATTTTGAATCTCTATCCCTCTAAGGTCATCATTAACTAAACTAAAGCAGAACTATATTTTTATCTTATTAGTTTTGTTATGAAAATCACCCAAGATGAGTTCATTAATCAAATAATTATATTGATAATTATGAATAATCACATGATTTTTCATTCAAGGCCAAATTTAATTTATTTTTCCATGAGTAATATTATTCAATTTTCCTTAACAATTTTTGTTAAAAAAATTCATCCTTAATCCAACCATTGAAAAAAAATTAAATACCTTTTATGAGCAACAATAATCATAGTGAGTAAACTATTAATCATGTAAAATATATGATAGGATATCTAAATCATGAAACCATGATTTCAATTAATTAAACATTATGTTTAAACTTGATCATTCATGTCCATTATATATTTTAATCCGTAATAATGGTTTATAAATTAAATTTTAATTAACCCAATAATATCCCATGGAATTATTTACCCATGTGTGTAGTCGTTGTCCCACTCATCATGCACGGATGTTGATAAAGTTAATACCTAATCTTACCCTTTCATATTTATTACCATTTGGGTTTTCTATATCATATCCACATCCAATTTATCGTATGCATTCAATGACTTATTTTCCAATAAAATCACACAATTTATTTTATTACCCAAACTTTATAATTGAAATTTACATTTTATATTCCTAAATTAGTAATTATAGAAGATGAATTCGCCAGTTTATTTATTTTGGACCATTATAAGTGATATCATATGATATTTAAAAGGACCATTTAGAATAATAATTTTTGATAATATTATCATTTTATAGTTATCATCATGCCTAGTATATATTGAGGATTATGTTAAAATCCATTTCACACAGATTAAAAAAGTGATGACCACAACCAGTTTGATCATACCATATGAATACAATTTAAAATAGATTTTGAGGTAGGTGACATAACTAGGATTCACCCATGGCTTATACCAGGACAATATTCATCAACTAAAGCACTATTGAATCTCTTTATGGGAGAAGATCAAGCATATAGAGATCTTGGCTCAAACTATGTTTCTCAAACCACCTCAAGAAAGTCGCGCACATCACACACCGTTCACTTAGGGAATACACTAGTGTAATAAGTGGTTATGTATCTATAACCTATAAATAATAATTTTAACCATTTTTATCAAATAAAATGATTATTATAATTATCAATTCATTTTATTACTTTATAAATTATTAAGTAATTAGTTTGAAAAAAATTCCATTTTAAAGCGGTTAATTGCGAATTTTATTTTTGTGAAATACACAGATTTATTCAAAAAATAAGTTTTTAAAGAATTTAATTAATTTAAAAATAAATTTTATTTAAGGAAAATACTATTATCAAATTATATTCAATTAAATATAAATTATAATATAACTGTATGAGATCAAATGTAATCATTATGAGGTTCAAAATTATATTATAGTTATAAAAACCAATATTTTTAATTGAATAGATACATTTTAATTAAAATGGAAATTTTTTTTATTTATATAATTATTTAGATAAAATAAATTATATATTTGAAATCAACATGTCATAATCATCTAATAGTGATTTTTTCATAATTTTCCAAGACAGTAAAATTTTTGGGTAAAACTTATTTATGGTATAAATATATTTTGTGTATTAGATATAATATAATCCAAAATGGCATGTCATTTTAAAATTTTCTTATAAAATAGTGTAAAAATATACAATTGGAGTGGGGTTGATTGTAGATAAAAAATAATCTAATTGAAATATGAAACATCTTATTTAAGATTTATTCAACACCAAAATCATCTAATGTTTTTAGTTACTAAATTGGATGCATAGTCTATCTTAAATATTTTTTATTAAAAAATTTATAAAAATTACACCTCTGTAAAAAAATATATTTTAAAGTAATGTAATATATAAATTTATAAATATGTAAAGAAAAGTATATAAAAACATCATAAAAGAATATAAACACATTAACCTTCAGTGTAACCTTGATATAAGATAAAGATTATTTAACCTAACCTTAATGTTTAGTATATTTAAAATTGGAAATACATGAAAAAATGATCAAAATCAGGTCTGCCTTCCCATTCTTGTATTCCCTCTATCAAAATAATCAGAACCAACTCTGTCTTCTTATTCCTTAAATCCCTCGATCTGTACAGATCAAATACAACCAATAAAAATTAAAAAATATAATGAATTTACAATCCAAATTTATATTTCTTATAAAAAACTATAATACTTTTACAATTCATAGATAATAATAAGTTACATTAGAATAATATTTAGACACATTGAGTCAAAAAAGAATCATCTCCAATATCAATAAATATTCCCTTATTTATATGTATAGCTCCAACGGTCACATTATGTTATTATCAAGGTTTATTAAAATCACCTCAGATGATATCTATCTTGATAGATAATCATTTTTTGCACATATTCATATAATTTCATTTTGATAGTATAATCACAATGCTATAAAATTATTTCATTAGGTAGAAATAATTTTGATCATAAAATTATAAACATTATTCCTTCGATTGAAATTTTTTTTTAGTCCAATGAACCAAAACCAAATTTTATCTAACAATTAAAATGTGGATAGTTTGATAGATGATACATTTTCAATACAATGGTCTAGAATTATTCAATCTAAGATAATGGACTTCGATAATCCGATTGACCAGACAGAGTAAGTTTTATAGAGTAGACATAGTTTCTCTTATGGACAAGACATTATCAGCCTGGTGGAATGTTCTTGGTGTAAGAACATTATATTTTTAAGTTAATAAAAAATTACAAATCCATTATAATAAAAAAATATACAAAATAATAATTAAATATAAAGTTAGTGAAAGATAATTTTTAAAAAATAATATTTAAATTTTTAAACTAAGGATAAAAAGTATTGATGTAAAACAATATAGTAAATTTTAATAAATATTATAATTTATATCAATGACCTAAATTATGTTTCCCCTATAAAATAATTATTCATAAAAATTATTTAATTATTTTTATAAAACCATAATGAATCCTCTAAAACCTATATTTTATATTACGTTTTTAAAATTTATTAATTATGAACTCAACTTGCTTCCACATCAGAAATTATTTTATTTTAATGATTTATATTTATGGAAATATAAAACAATGGGAATCATTCCAATTTGGTTGAAACCTTGGGAAATACCATTGGATGTTTTGTGTATTTTATTTATTTTTTCATATAGATTCCAAAACCTATATTCGATAATTAATAAAGAATACCTTACCTTTCAATGAAAAAACACCCAACCCCCCACTCCTCATCACTGAAAAACATTGAATCATGATGTTACTATGAATTTTACTCTAATGAACCCTCCCAATGTATCCCCGTAATTTTAAGAATATCCTACCAAACATTTAGAAGTGCCCTCTCAAGGTAAGGGGTCTTCTATTTATCCTCTTAAATAAAAAACCATCTTTACATTTTTCCTTTTTATTTTAAATTATTCACATGGGAATATGTTTTTTTCACATCCAACATACATTAAATATGATTTTTAAGTGATTTTATTCCCCTTTAACCCTCAGTAAACCCTTCTGTGATTCATTATTTACCTTTATTTGAAGCTTAATTTATCCTTCAATTTTCCCTACCAAACATTAAGGTAGTGAAAGCTCATTACCATTTAGACTCAATGGTATTCACCAAGATATACCTATAATAAATTTAATGAGGACATAAGTTTATATGATCCACACACTATAATCTTGGGATTAATAGTTATGAAAGACAACCTTATGCTTTATTATCTATGTGGATCACTTATGCATGCAAATGATATGAATGTGATTTGTGGGTTCAAAAATATACTTCCCTCCAATGTATTGTGAATTTTTTTTATATAATAAGATATAGTGTACAGTTCATAGAAGGTTATCCTAGGAACACTAAGACATTTTTTTCTCATAAAAAAGAATTAGCTAATGTTTATGATGTTATGTTTCATGTTGTTGACACATTTTGAGGATGAATTGATGTAACCATGTTATATCAAGCCTCATTGTACAATATTATGATTAACAAACCATTTATTTTTTATTTTGATATTCCTCTTAACTCACATGTATTACTTTAATCATGTCATTCGTTGATTATTACCATATTAGTATTTATATAAAAACACTTTATTATGTATTCTCTCTAGTTGTCCCCCATGGTTTTATAAGATAAAAGGAATTTTACCAGCATGTTGTATAGTTGTAAATTAATTGCTTTTATCAATGTTCATGGTTATGTGATATGTACCTAATTTACCAAATAAACTGGACATTATTATCTTTTAAGGACAGAATATGTGTACCTTTATTTAATAAATTGTGAATTAAAGTGTATCAAAATATGGGTTTACATATATGGTATATGAGGAATTGCACGTTATTTTTGGGATTAGGATTAGAAAACCCTAGTGAATTCCTTATGGGTAAGACTATACATTTGAAAAAAACAAGAATTTTTGTAATTTATAGATTATGTGATTTACAAAAATATACATCCCTGTATTTATACTACCAGTGGATGCGGCTCTGGAATATATATATATATATATATATATATATATATATATATAAGATGGTGATGCCTTGGCCCAAATTGAATATATATACAAAATTGAAGGTGATGCCTCTGGAATATATATTCCAACAGGTAATAACACCAAAAAGGATGCATTAGTATTTAACTCGATCATCACCTGGGGAATAACAATGGGCTTTGATCCACAATTGGTTTGACACTCAACGATGGATACGCTTTGGAAAATCCAAAATCTCCTTACAAACCATTATAAATAGATCATAAAATTCCCAAAAGATTTTAGGTTCAAAAATTGATCATGGATACAATATATTTAAACCTATAAATTCACGAGTTAAATAATATATTTCATTTAAGAGTTATACATTCAGTGTTACCATTTTTAAATGTTTAGTATTATGAAAATTATTTTCCATAGGTTAGTTTTAGAAGAAGAAAATGATTATAAACATAATAGAATAGTGAGAGGATGGATTTTCAACCATTCATGAATATCAAATGTATTATGTAAAAAGGGTCAAATATATTATTTTATGTCACACATGTTTAGCAAATATATTTAAACAACACCTCAAAACATTGAAGTTGAGTTATCATTGAACATGGAAAAGTGGTCCATTTTTTCATCGCAGGAATATAACCCACCCACTATAAAAAATTGTCTAAATTTCCTAGAAGAAATTGTGACAATACATCTATAAGAAATTTATACAATTATATTCATATATCGAATCTCATTTTATAGATCCATCAAAAATTAATTAGGGAAGGCAATCACCCTATATATCACAAATCACCCACCCATTATATATATGTGAAAGGAGGGGGATGAATCAACATTGGTATCATCATATTAATCATGGATATTATTACTTTATGGTAAATATTATCTAGATAAAATTATTGATAATAGGAATAGATAATTCTTGGTGACAATGATATTATAAGAAAATTTACTGATGTGTAACCTGATGAATTTCCCGAACTTCCTCAAAGTTGCAAGGTTGAGTTCTTAGTTGAGATTATTACTAGAAATTTTCCAATATCTGATACAGAATATATAATAGATGTTTTTTAAGAGTAGGATATGGTGAAACAATTATTTTATAATATTGATTATGGATTTATACACTCCAGTTATTCACTGGGGGTGCACCGATCATCTTTTTCAAGAAGAATGATTGCTCAATGCACATTTTCATATGTTGTCATGATTTAAAAAATATCATGATAAAGAAGAAGTATCATTTTCTATGGAATGATGAATTTATTGATCAGCTATGTGGATACCAATTATTCTAAAGGAGGATCATTGGGAGGCATGTTATAATATAACAGTTAAGAATGAGGACATTCCCAAGAATACTTTTTATACAATCCATGGGTACTATGAGTTCATAGTGATATCATTTTAAATTACTTATTCTCTATAAATATTCATGTAATTGAAAAATATATTCTTTATGGGTCACAGTGAAAATTTTATTTTAGTCTTTATAGTTGATATGATTATCTAATAAAAAAAATAAAAAACATAATGAGAATTTTAATTTGGAATTATTGAATTTTAAAAATAAAATATATTTATAAAGTAAATTTAATTTTAGTATTGGTTCCAAAAATTAATTTTTCCAGGGGATGTTATCACTAGAAAATGTATATTTGTGGATCCTTCAAAAATAGAGTCAGTTTTAGGATGTTCAAGATGAACAGTTGTAGTTGAATTCTATTGTTTCATTAGATTTTTTGGGTAATATTTTCAATTATTTTAGAATCTCTATTGATTTTAAATCCCAAAAGCTTTATAATTCATGAGGGGTTAAAATATTTCTAGATTGATGATTATGAAGAGATTCGTAAAGATATGAAGAAGAAATTAATCACTGAACCAAGACCCACATTACCAACCAGTGGTGAAGGATTTGTGATATACCATAACGCGTCTAAAAAGGTAATGGGTTTTATACTCATTTTAGAAGACAATTTGGTAGCCTATTACTCCCACCAATTAAATATCCCTGTATTAAAATACCCAAAACAAGAAATATAATTTGAAATATTAATATTTGTGATGTAGATTTGGAGACATTTTCTTTATAAGGAGAAGTGTGAAATATATTCTGGCCATAAGAGCCTCATGTTTATAATCACATAAAAAGATATGAATATTATGCAACACATACTGGTCTATCTATTCAAGGATTATGATGGATTAATTTATTATAATCATTGGGAGTTGAACAAAGCGATGATGATATGAGCATAAAGGTTAATGTAACCGAATCAAATATAAATATTAGAAGGTATCCAATCATCCTAGACATGAAAATTATTTAAATTAGATTAATTAAAAGATATTCATACTTCCTTAATCTAATAAACTATCAACTATCTATTCTTGAAAAGATCATAGATGCCTCGAAAAATTATGAGGTTCAATTAAACATTTTAGTGAATATTCTGGAGTTCATCCTTTTTGAAGATGGAGCTTTATGGTTTCGAACTAGAATATGTTTCCCATACAAACTGAAACAAAAGAAGTATCTATTGGATATTTCATATTGGATCATCCCATATATTAATCAAATAATCACTAAGATGTATAGATATCTGAAGAAAAAATTATTATGGGATATCATGAAGAGAGTTATTGTAGAATATTTATCTCAATGCATTGTATTATAACAAGTCCAAAATGGATGATAGGATTATAAATCAATTATGTATAAATTACATATAATATTATGGAAAGGGTAAAAATAACCATGGATTTCATCATTGGACTCCCTATAACATCAAATAGAAATAACACTATCTGGGTAGTTGTTGATCAACTTATAAAGTTGGCATATTTCATTTCTATAAAGGAAGATTTATCTCTTTACCAACAAAACATAATATATGTAAATGAAGTGGAAAAAATAAATTGATTGAAATTCCCCATTTATCTAATATATATAACTAATTTACCTAGATGATCTCAAGTAGCCTTCGGAATTCATTGGATACAGATCCAAATTTAAATAATATTTATCACCCTCATATGGATGGCTAGTCTGGAAGGACTGTTAAAACTTTATGAGATCATACATGATCATGTTAAATGGATTTAAAATTATTTTATTATAAACACGATCCCATAGTGGAGTATTCATTTAGAAATGGTTTCCATTATAGCATTCAAATGTAACATTACGAGGCTTTCTATGGGAAAAGGTGTTTAACTATGAAATGCTTGTATGAAGTTGTAGAGATGAAGCTAATTGGACATGATCATATCAAAGAGATAAAAAAAATTGTTCAACCTATTTAGAATCATTTAAAATCTAAAAAATGTAATCAGAAATTCTATGTAAAAAATTATTGATGTCTTAGTATTCTACCCATATTTATTGTCTTGAGATGAGGATGAATTGATACATGGACATAAAGTTAGATCCCAAAGATGCCAAATTTTTTAAACAAATTCCAATGGCTTCATAAATAGTTGGGAGAAAATATTCCCTTTGAAACTGAAACAACAAAAACTAGTATAAAATAACCTAAAACCATCTTAATAATGCATGAACTCTGTGTATACAAATCAAAAGTTACCAAACCAACAACTGAACATACCAAAGTAAAATGAAAAACCAAAACCTATATCAAAGTATAAATGGAATAACAAATCAAACAAGTCTCAGAAACTCCAATGAAACCAACTTAGTAAATCCCAATAAGCTTCAAGATCCAAATCCAAAATCCTTGACAATGTATCATGAAGAATCACTAAATAAATGTCATACCTTTTCTATTCCTATTTCATGATAAACAATATCTATAAACACACCAAATTACCCATGAAGGGGTTGTGTAAAAAACTCAGTTGGATTTCCTCAAATTACATCCCTACTCACACCACTAGGATATACCATGTTAGAACATTTATATAAAACAATTTATATAAAACACATAAGATAGTTTATATAAAATCCAAACCATTTTATGTAAAAAAAATTCATACCAAAATAATTTTAGAAAAGAAAATCCATTTACAAGTAATGTAAGCAAACAGGTAGTTTAAGAATTACTCAGATCGATTATACATAACCCATTCCACTTATCATAACCACAAACACACATACACTCAAGCCTGGGGTTATCATTGATGGTGCGACTTCATTCCCATAATCCATCCCTTTGATGGTGGTACTTCACAACCATTATTCACCTCACTCAAATCACACGTAACCATTTAATACAATACATATTCTAATTCCATATTTTCCAAGTCATTTAAAAAATTATATCATTTTATTGAAAACACTTTTCCATACATCAAAACCAAAAAAAAAATCATCATTTGAAAATCATGTTACCAGTTCCACCTTCCACCAAAAGACCCAATTTTCACAATTCCATAAACTAACATTAAATGGGGATTACATCAAGAATTGTACAATAATTTTACAATCAATATAAATGAAAATAATAAATTGTTAATAACGTCTTAAAGTTATAATTATAGGAGATTATAGTGAAGCCACATACCACGGAAACAATGGGAAAAAATTAAGGACACAAATTATTCAACAAAATTATTTTGAAACTCCAAAAACATGCCTTAAATAGTGTTACCTATCATTAACACGACCATAAATCAACATGATTTTAAAAATACAACCTAGATCAATCCTCAATGGATTTGATATGTAATTATAAGAGAGAGAAGTAGAATAAATATAAGCAAAATAACCAATAATGGAGACTTACTAAGTAATCATGGCTTCAACACAACAAAAAATGCCAACATATTTCTTTTATATCAAGAGTATTTTCCACCACATCCTTTTTAAAGAGGGGAAATTGTGTTTGGGTCGACTTGGAGGAAAAACTATTCATTATATGGAAGATATAAATTAGATCCACACTTTCTTGATATAATTTCTCTTGGTTCATGGTTAACTCACATGGTTTGGAAAACAATTTTCTAACCATGCACTTTATACTACCTCAAGGAGAACCGTGCATGGTTTTCTAACTAGGTTACGCAAAATAGGCACTAAATTTTCCAAATAAATTTGTCCCTATTTGAATGGTTTCTCCTGGGTGGACTAATGGTTTGGCTAAATAGTGTGCCTAGCCGTGTGCCAACCCAGAGCCCACTATTTCACATTCATAGTTTCTTGGATGTTTTTTATGGTCACTACTGACCATGATGAAACCATGAACCTTCAGAAAAGCCCCAAAAGCATTCCATAATTTTCTGAAAACCTCCCAAACATCCCTCAATCACTATACACACTAAAAATACATAAATAAAAGGATAATTCCTTGAAATCAATGGTGCTACATTCTTCCCACCATTGTATTTTATTTCCTTGAATGTAGAAAACCATTATTACCCTAGAAAAGTTCAGGACATTAGTCAGTGATTTCCTTTTCCCACTCCCAAGTATTCACCTTAATCTAATCAAGATTCCATAAATCCCACACTATACATATGGATTTCCCATGAATGAAATTCTATTACCTATCCGCAATTCATAGAGGAAGATGATCAAATGTTTCATTCAGATATAGGTCAAATTTATCTCATAAAATCACATGGTCAAGATTAGGCTAGTACTTCTTCATTTGATTTATAAGAAACACATTTATCACTAAACAGAGCTATGATGATGATGACAAATGATATTTCACCTCAACAACCAGTTAAAATATTTTAATAAGGTTTATATATCAAGGATATAATATTCACTTCTTCGCAAAATGACGATGAACGAGCCTTATAAAGATTCTCAAGAACAAATGACCACTCTCCTCAAATGATAATAGTCATATATGTTATTCCACATATGATTTGAAATGAGCCTTATCAATATTCATGATTTTATTGATAAATAAATATTTTTCATTATATATTTCACAAGGCTTGGCCCAACTAGTGAAATCTCACCTATTTCCAACGAATAGAGTGTATAACGACAATGACACCCATATAATGATTATAAATGATCCATATATATTGTCGTGTGATAACTATTGTTATACAACAACTAAAATAGAGTTATTTTATCCTCCCTTGAGCCAGAAAAATCCATTCACAAGTCAGAAGCATGTATTACATTGTTGGTATCGTCCTTTTTGTTTTTCCATCCATCGAAGGATGATATGTATAACATCCCGCCTTTTTATCACATAAACATTCATTACATTTTACAAAAATGAGGATCTTTGAGGTTTAGTGTCTTGGAAACCAGGAACTTAAAGCATGAAAACATAAAACATACTTCTTAAAAACTTCAAAGGATTCTCCTCATGTTCATCCTAGGTTCATTACTTCATCTCATAACCTGGGTACATACATCATATGAAAGGGTGAGTAGAAGGCGCAGTAAGGGAACAAGAGAAACATTTAACATGTGAACTTGAGATACATCAACTATGTCATGAAAATGGACTTTAAGGCATGAGAAAGAAATCATGTGGAATGTCATAATAAAAATAACATTTTTCATAACATTAAGATGTGGCTACATTATTTAACATATACAATCATGAACATATCACCAAGTTCCATCCCCAAGGTTTTATTTGAAAATTACCATGGTTATTCACCAAGATATCATGAAAATTGTAATCTCTAGTGGTCACATCATTACCCAATGCATTAGAGCGCTATCAGAGAGAAACCTTAAATTTTCCTTTATTATCATGTGATCCACATATATCATCATCAAACATTTCATAAATAACCCATATAGAAAAAAATAAATGGCTTTCATTTCATAATCATAATGTTTTAAAAACTGCTTTAAAGACATGATCTTAATGTCACTTTAAACCCACAGAAAGGGAAAGCGGGTTTCATGTATGTAAATAGCATAATTTAAAATAGAAAATTTTGATATATATGTGAATAAACTTGTATAAATAAGAGATTTTAGTATTCACTTTATAACATAAAATAATTTTGAGAAAAGAGAGAGGCATTTTGAGACGAAAATTCTGCAGCATAACGGCTATGTTACAAGGTTTTAAAAAACATTGAAAAGAGAGGGGACATGGGTCACCCACTCATAAATGATCCATAATACATTAGGGGGGAAGAATATAATGGATTTAAGAACATGGTAATGAAATTTGAAAGATATTCCATATGTAATGAAAAACATGGAAGTGAGACAAAAATAAGATTTCTCTTATGAAAATTCCGCAGCCTAACGGCTTCACTTAAACTTCAATAAAAAATTATTTGACAAGATAAAATAGGGTCTCTCATCATATGATCATAAGAGATCAGTATGATAGATATATATATCATAACCCAACATAATAAAAAGGAACTTGAAATAATTGACATGAAAATCGAACTTGAAAAATGAGAAGGGTGAAAGAATCCCTTAAAAATTTGGCAGCCTAACGGCGTCACTTAAACTTTCATAAAACGAAATGATTAGATTAATAGGAGATATCTCATCATATAAACATGAAAAGGGAAGTAAGAGGAATATAAAAGAACATCCTCTCACATAAGAACATGGAGCATAAAAGTAATGACATAAAAGAGATTACCAGAAAAGAAAGAGAGAGGTCGGATCCCTTACCTTAAAACGTAACTCTTAAAACTAAAAGGTTGGGACCTTGAGGGCTTGGGGAACCTTGGGAGGACTCCTTGGGAGGTAATCTGACCAGAACTTCGTTGGGGGAGAGCTGGGAGTAGAATGGATGAGAGGATGTCTTGGTTTTTATAGGGAAAGTGAGGGGACAAGGCATTAATGGCCAAGGGACACCTCATAAGTGGGTTTCTCAAAACCATGTGCTCTCCCAAGATATTTCCCACGAAGTTAGGCCACATGGACCCCCCAATACAATAATTATCACCTTTGGTCGGAAAACCCATAAAATATTTCATGACATCATGATGACACAGTTATTTTGTCACTAAACATACTGAAACCCAAGAACTGTATTTTTACTATTCACTGAAAATTCAACTTTCTCAGAAAAATCCCAAAATTTCACCTTAACCAAATATCAATGATCTGATTTCAAAAATGAACTCCATTTTATAAAAATAATTTTCTAAATATTTTTAATTTAATTTTTATATAAATACACTATTCACTGAAAATTCAATTTTTTCAGAAAAATCCCCAAAAATTACCATAACATAATATCGATGCTCTGAGTTCAAAAATGAAATCCATTTTATAAAAATAATTTTCTAATTATTTTTAATTTAATTTTTAATTAAAAAACACTATTCACCCGAAAAAACTAATACTTGAATAATAATTTATGAAACCGTTATTTAACCATTTTATTGAATCACATTACTAAATCAAGGTGCCTAGATTATATTAATACTTTATTTAAATGAGATTACAAATCCATTTGGTTACATTACTAATCCTACGCATAAAATCACTATTCATACTTTACTATTCATCAAAAATTAAGTTGATCTTATTAGACTCTAAATTTTGTACTGAACATAATTGTAGAAGACCATTTTTGGAAAATCATTACACATTTTTAATTATTTATGGTTTACATAAACAGTTTTTAAAATATCCTTTCTCTAAAATTCACCAAAAATATGCATATTATATTTATCCGGACATTTGAAAAGTCATAAACATCATCATAAGAAGAAATCCTAGTTTTTATTTAAAACAAAGGATTACACAAGGCAGTTACGGTCTCTTTACATAGACCCTTATCACACCAGCATAGGACCTAAGTGTAAGGTGTGCTAAGGTGAGATAATCTGAGGGAGGCTCCGCCAACATCGCACGAGTAGTAATTTCTATCAGTTTGAACTTCTCGCGAAGGCGACCCCGTTCTAGCTTCACACGATGAAGTTCAGCTTGGGTTTGGTCCAGAGCAAAGCCCAATGGTGGTACCACCTTCCCAAGTTCTTTTAGATGGGATTCGATCGGTCCAAGACTACTGGGTGAGGCCATTGAATCTTCTTTCTATATTAATTAACCAATATTACTTGTATTTAGAGACAATAATCAAAACGTTTAGTTTCCAGCGGTCATATTGACCAATTGTCATATATCAGTCAAAACCCAATGGTCTCATTTTAATTATACTCATGTTATCAAATGAAAAAAAAAATTGAGTATAAAAATAAAATAAAATAACACATAAAATTAGGAAACAAGATTTATTCAAAATTTCGGGTCATTACAATCTTCCCCCCTTAAGAAATTGCATCGTCACAATTTTTAAAATTGGTTTTTGAAATTTCATTGAAAGTCCCACATCAGAAAAGGAGTCAGTAAAACTATTACTTTAAAAGAAAGTAAGGGAAGTACAATGGTCACCCGATTTAACCCACACTAGGATTCCATGTAGGAAAACATGGACATGGAGGAGAAAACAAAGGGTCTAGTTCTGAGGGAGAGTGATAGAAAACATGATTATGAGAAAGCTAACAATAAAAAAATCCCAAACTTATGATGTGTGTAAACGGTCCTTGATTACCTAGCAGGAAACGTAAACCAACAATGTTTTTTTTACGTTCTTTTTCATAATTTTGAGGAATTAATTTACTACATAGAACATAAACATAAGAAAATATAACTACCTTCAAGTAGAGTTTCATCCATTAATAAGTCTCTACTAAAACTAATCTTTTCTCCAATTGATGAGAATTAAAAAAACACTTGGTCTCATCAAAAGCACAAGAATCATCTTCTAGAGAATCACATAATCCACCAAAGATTAACTATCCATTTCTTCAATTATCACAAAAATAGAAAGGGTAAGATAAAACAACTCTTCAAAAAGAAAGAATCCCACAGGGAGGGAAACTTCTTTAAATCTTCAAAATTCCATGGTTCTACCCAAATTTCATCATAGACCATTCCATAAATAACGGTCCTTAAAATTCCTCAAAATAAACCAAACTATGATGGAAACCCAAATACAAGAAGGATTTGATAATATTGTCTTCCAAAATAAACTTCATCGTTCATCTCCAAACATCATCAACCACTCCTAACATCTTATAACAAAAGTAGCTAACCTAAACATATTTTCCCCAAGATAGGTTAATCATTTCCATAAGTAACTTATATTACCATAAGTACACCTTAAAATCATTGATTCTTCAAAATATAAGTCAACCTTACTCCTCAATGAAAATACCGTAGTAATCTATTTACCTCGATCATATAGGGTCCCCCAAATAGTGAACGTCTTCCAAAATAATAATAATCTTTTAATCCCCTAATCATCTCTGTCATATTAATACGTCAATCGTCACATTTTATATCACATTGGTTGTTGGGACATTTCCTTCAATTTCATGCCATTAACTAAGAAAAGAAAGTACAATTAGGGGCTTAAATACATATCCAATAATCATGAGAAGGATACTTTAAGCATAGAAGGATAAACTTGTAGACAAAAAGTATACCCTAACTTGTGATCCCATAGGTTCCAATCTAGGTTATCCATGATCATATATTCCTATGTGAACCTTTATTTTATATTATCGTTGTTCCTTTAATAATGGTTCATACTAAGCTTATGAATTTACCAAAGCATATCCCCCGGGAGTGTCGTAACCAAGAGTGCAGCAAGGCCCGCTGTCGTGTACCAGTTCCCATTCGAGTCTAGCTCAAAGCGGTGTTTTCAGGTTTTACCCCTATGTACATCTGTACCAGAGCCACCTCTACCAGCTCGTATCCAGACAGGGATGTATTTGATTGGCAACCCCTTACTCAATACTCACCAAAATACCCGGAAGATTTCCAATATATAAAATTTTCTTTAGGCTTCTTCCTAATGTTTTCATATCCTAATTTCCACAAATAACTAAAAAATATTTTGATACAAACTATAATATCCCGCCTTTTTATCACATAAACTTTCATTACATTTTACAAAACTGAGGATCTTTAATGTTTAGTGTCTTGGAAACCAGGAACTTAAAGCATGAAAACATAAAACATTCTTCTTAAACACTTTGAAGGCTTCTCCTCATTTTCATCCTAGGGTCATTACTTCATCTCATAACCTGGGGACATACATCAAAAGATAGGGTGAACAGAAGTCCCAGTAAGGGATCAAGAGAAACATTTAACATGTGAACTTGAGATACATCAACTATGTCATGAAAAAGAAATTTAAGGAATTAGAAAGAAATCATGTGCCATGTCATAATAAAAATAACATTTTTCATAACATTAAGATGTGGATACATCATTTAACATAAACAATCATGAACATATCACCAAGGTCCATCCCCAAGGTGTCATTTGAAAATTACCAAGGTTATTCACCAAGATATCGTGAAAATTGTAATCTCTAGTGGTTACATCATTACTCAATGCATTGGAGCGCTATCGGGGCGCACCCTTAAATTTTCCTTTATTATCATGTGAGCCACATATATCATCATCAAACATTTCATAAATAACCCATATAGCATAAAATAAATGGGTTTCATTTCATAATCCTAATGTTTTAAAAACTGCTTTAAAGACATGATCTTAATGTCACTTTAAACCCACAGAAAGGGAAAGCGGGTTTCATGTATGTAAATCCCAGAATTTAAAATATAACATTTTGATATATATGTGAATACACTTATAGAAATAAGATCATTGTGTATTAACTTTATAACATAAAATAATTTTGAGAAAAGAGAGAGGCATTTTGAGACGAAAATTCTGCAGCATAATGGCTATGTTACAAGGTTTTAGAAAACATTGAAAAGAAAGAGGACATGGGTCACCCACTCATAAATGATCCATAAAACAGTAGGGGGATGAATATAAGGTATTTAAGTACATGTTAATTAAATTTAAAATATATACCATATGAAATGAAAAACATGGAAGTGAGACAAAAATAAGATTTCTCTTATGAAAATTTGGCAGCCTAACTGCGTCACTTCAACTTCAATAAAAAATGATTTGACAAGATAAAATAGGGTCTCTCATCATATGATCATAAGAGATCAGCATGATAGATATAGAGATCATACCCCAACATAATAAAAAGTAACTTGAAAGACTTGACATGAAAATCAAACTTGAAAAAATAAGAAGGGCAAAAGAATCCCTTAAAAATATGGCAGCCTAACGGCGTCACTTAAACATTCATAAAACGAAATAATGGGAGTAAGAGGGGATCTATAATCATATAAACATGAAAATGGAATTAAGAGGAATATAAAATAACATCCTCTCACATATGAACATGGAGCATAAAAGTAATGACATAAAAGAGATTACATGAAAAGAAAGAGAGAGGTCAGATCCCTTAGCTTAAAACATAACTCTTAAAACTCAAAGGTTGTGACATTGAGGGCTTGGAGGAACCTTGGGAGGACTCCTTTGGAGGTAATTTGACCAGAACTTCGTTGGGGGAGAGTTGGGAGTCGAATGGATGAGAGGATGGCTTGGTTTTTATAGGGAAAGTGAGGGGACAAGGCATTAATGGCCAAGGGACACCTCATAAGTGGGTTTCTCAAAACCATGTGCTCTCCCAAGATATTTCCCATGAAGTTAGGCCACATGGGGCCCCCAATAAAATAATTCATCACCTTTGGTCGTCCAACCCATAAAATATCTCATGACATCATGATGACACAATTATGTTGTCATTAAACATATTCAAACCCAAAATCTGTATTTTTACTATTCACTGAAAATTCAACTTTCTCAGAAAAATCCCAAAATTTCACCTTAACCAAATATCAATGCTCTAATTTCAAAAAGGAACTCCATTTTATAAAAATAATTTTATAAATATTTTTAATTTAAATTTTAAATAAATACACTATTCACTGAAAATTCATTTTTTTCAGAAAAATCCCCAAAAATTACCATAACATAATATCGATGCTCTGAGTTCAAAAATGAAATCCATTTTATAAAAATAATTTTCTAAATATTTTTAATTTTATTTTTAATTAAAAAATACTATTCACCCGAAGAACCTAATACTTGAATAATAATTTATGAAACCGTTATTTAACCATTTTATTGAATCACATTACTAAATCAAGGTGCCCAGATTATATTAATACTTTCTTTAAATGAGATTACTAATCCATTTGGTCACATTACTAATCCTAAGCATAAAATCACTATTCATAATTTACTATTCATCAAAAAATTACGTTGATCTTATTAGACTCTAAATTTTGTACTGAACATAATTGTAGAAGACCATTTTTGGAAAATCATTACACATTTTTAATTATTTAAGGTTTACATAATCATTTTTTAAAATATCCTTTCTCTAAAATTCACGAAAAATATGCATACTATATTTATCCGGACATTTGAAAAGTCCTAAACATCATCATAAGAAGAAATCCCAATTTTTATTAAAAACAAAGGATTACACAAGGCAGTTACGGTCTCCTTACATAGCCCCTTATCACACCAGCATATGACCTAAGTGTAAGGTGTGCTAAGGTGAGAGAATCTGAGGGAGGCTCGGCCAACATCGCACGAGTAGTAATTTCTATCAGTTTGAACTTCTCGCGAAGGCGATCCCGTTCTAGCTTCACACGATGAAGTTCAGCTTGGGTTTGGTCCAGAGCAAAGACCAATGGTGCTACCTCCTTCCCAAGTTCTGTTAGACGGGCTTCGATCGGTCCAAGACTACTGGGTGAGGCCATTGAATCTTCTTTCTATATTAATTAACCAAGATTACTTGTATTTAGAGACAATAATCAAAACGTTTAGTTTCCAGCGGTCATATTGACCAATGGTCATATAATAATCAAAACCCAACGGTCTCATTTTAATTATACTCATGTTATCAAATGAATAATTTTTTTTGAGTATAAAAATAAAATAAAATAACACATAAAATTAGGAAACAAGATTTATTCAAAATTTTGGGTCGTTACAATATTCCATACTCTTGTTCCAATGATTCACAAGGAATTAATATAAGGATTTCCTGGAATGATATGTAAAACTTTTATCTCAGTATTGAAATATCCAAACTGGGATACTATTCCCCTTTATCACTTATCAGATATTGATTTTTGACAAGTCTTCTACCATATGAGATTCATGAATAGGGATGAAATGGGACAACTTTTTGAGATGATCTTTTATCTCTAATATGGAATTAGGTTTATCAAACATCCTTGGGTGACCTGTCACAATAATCTAAGGGTATCTTCTCCCATTTTCAAACATCAATAGGTAATGACTGCAACAAACCTGTTGTTCATTGATGATTTTCCTCAAACTGCTGACAAGTTAAGAATCTCAAAACAAACTCATCCACTTTTCTTTTCATATAAACCCACCAAAGATATGATTTCAATGACTTATAAATATTCTATAATCTAGGATTAATATCCCATCTCAAATGGTGGTATCCATGAATTATTTTGTCCTAAAAATCCATAGGAACGTCCATATGGTCTCGAAACCACAAAACTGAACTATTATCTAGTTTCCATAGCTCAATGGTCTCACTACCATTTTTTTTACCTCATATAACCATATTTAAAATTAGATATTTGTTCTTATTTAACCATCTCTCCCAAATAGGTAATAAATGAAACAAGGAATAAAAATGAAACACAACCTCACCCTTCACAATCCAGATGCATGTCAACCATCACCAACATCCACTACCATTGATTTGAATCTTATTTTTTCAAATGACCATAGGAATTTATTCTTAATAAATCTACCACTAAATTGAATCTACCTAATGTATACATCATGTAAAATTAAAAAAATTGGACATACTCAATTGATCGTCATTGTGATGAGATTAAATATCTTTGTGAGAATATGTGTTTCATTATCTTATGGTCTGTAAACACCATAAATTTATCACCAAATATGTAATACCACAAAGTATTCAAATCATGGACTACATTAGGTGACTAAATACAGTTTTTAGGTAATTATTCTCATGCAACAATAAATTATATGATCCTTAAGTAACAACATTATCCCTCTTAATGAGGAAAAATTCCAACCCAGATCTTGATACATCACAATACACCACATACCCTTGTCCTAAGTCTGGAAATATCTAGAAAAACCCTAATATTATGAAAACATTAAGCTCTTAGAAAATCTTCTAACAATAATCATTCAATTGGAATGGAATATTAATCCATGTCAACATTATCATTATTGAAGACAGTATTGAAAAATCATGAACACAGTATTTTTAATAAATTTTTAAGATAATGAAACTACATATCTCAAAGACATTCTTCTGTGGTTTACAAGAGATAAAAACATATATATTTTCCAGATCCATAGAAAAACCTATTTCAGAGATAAAATGGATAAGGAAAACTACATATTGTATCCCAAATTCATAGTTTTATAATTTAGAACACAAACGATGATCCCAAAAAAATCCCAATACAATATCCATGTTACTCTCATGCTCAACCATTGTCCATTAGTGCACCAATATGGAATCAACAAACACCACTAAAACATTTTCCTAATACTTATTAAATATTTGACTTATCAATTTCATAAATACTAATAGTTCATTTGTAATAAAAAAATGTACTATTTCATACTAATAATGGTGATATCTACTCCTAGAATATTTATTGGGAATATCATTCTTCTTAACCAGTAATTCGTGATATCTTGATCGCAATTCAATTTTAGGGAACCATTGGGATCCCCTTAATTAGCCTAGAAGAACATTAATTCATGGAAGTTGGTGTTTGTCCTTTATTATAGCTTATTTAAGATTATTATAATCCATATAAAATCTAATAGTTACATTATACTTTTTCACAAACAAGAATAGTGTTACCCACAAAAACATACTAGGCCGAATTAACCATTTTATTTTAAGATATTCTCACTAAAAATTCAATTCTCTTAATTCTATTACTGAAATCAGATAATATGGAAGTAAAATAGTACTGGTCCCCAATAAGAGATCAATAATAAACTCCACTTCTCTTGTGGGTGGAAACCTAGAGAAATTTCTCCAGAAAACATCAAGAATCTAATAAAACACTATGTAAAACTAAGCTCCCCTATTTCATCAACTGATGTCAATTTCAATGATACCAACAAGTTTGAGATAATTCCAATCGCTAGAGCCCACAATCCTATTGCACATTCCCATACACTCCTTTATCGTCTAAATAGATTCTAGGCGCCATCATCAGTCCTAAAACTATCCATTTAGGTATAAAAATTGATATGATCCTTTAACATTTTCAACAAATCCATCTCCTGGATTATATCATAGATATCCATATCATGTATAGAGAATTCCTAACTTAATTATGCTTTGTAAATAGTTATATAACATAATTTTCACATAAAGGCTCTATATTCTATTTGACAAAGTAGGGTTACCTATTACATCATAGAATTAATATTCTCAACACATAAACCCATAATATATATTACATGAGAAGAAATAAATGAATGTGATAAATTTGTATCAAAAAAATATTACAGAAGGGTAGAATTGAAAATAATTTTACCTCTTGCTATCAAGTGTATAGATTTATCATCCATGATATAATGCTCAGATCCATTCAACTGCTAACTCATTGCACTTTTTTCTTTACTGTCTTGTTGATATTTTCTTTAAAGAGGAGTCATGGTATTCCAAGAATCACCATGGATAGATCAAAAATGTTTATTAGATGTATTCCACTATCCTCATCCCATAAAAGATTATTACATCTATGAAACAGGATATGTGTCCCAAATACACATCCTTGAAGCATAGTAAAAATTGCCCTGAAGATCCCCATCTGATTGAAATTTTGAAAATTTCTTGGTGTTGTCACATAATCTTTCTTTATGAGATCCATATAAACTCATTTGTAATATCCTATCATGCTCATATTTTTTGAAGGATTATTCCACAATACAGTTGTTTGGTTATAATTCATCCCACTACATTGGAAATAATTTTCACTCTTCCATTTATTCCTAGAATTAGAGTTATAAACATTTCCCATAGGTTTAAATATGCTCCCTCTACTCATAGATCCTGAGATTTCTATTTCTTACATCATATATCAATTAACCATTCTAGAATAATATGTTATATTATTCATTTAAATCTTCAAATTTATATTTAGACTCAAACAAAAGTAAAAAATTCATACCTTTAAGGATGCACTTATAGCATCATCTGGTGAGAAGTGGACAAAATTCATAAATTTAGCCCCATACTCTGTCATTGAGAGGTTCTTATACTTTGTGTTGAAAAATTCATTCATTCAATAAAATGTAAACTTTTGATAATTTAATTTTTTGTTGAACAATATTTCAAAATCATCCCATGAAATTCTTAGGTTTAATTATGAATCAACTACTAAATCCCACCATTAACATGAAAGATCCTCAAGCATGTAAGTTTCCAATATTAATTTTACCTTTGCTGGTGTGCTAATATAACTGAATACATTATTAAACCTTTTTAGAAACACCAATGCCTTATTTGGTTCTAAATCACCCAGAAAAAATGGGTAGGTAATACTACTAGAACTGAATGGAATGATCAGATTTCCTTGGTCTATCCTTTCTATTCCATCGATCTGCAACATGAAAGTCATGGAAAATACTCTAAACTATGTTTTGCTTCACTTATGTCTTAAATGCAACTAAATTCTCATCAGCCTCTTCCATTTGGTTTCTATGATGACTACAAGGTGCCATTTTATATAAACACAACAGATTACATAATTCTCACTCTCTAAAAGTTGGAGGCATTGAAATTTCAAATTTACCACATCACAACTATCATAATAAGTCTTCAATAATTTAACACTTTCCGTTTTCAGACCAATTTTTAAAATTCCATCATTATTTTGAGAATGAAACCATTTTCAAAATCCACAACCATGCATTTTCAAAATATACCATTTGAAAACAATTTCAACACTTTTTTAAAAATTAACACCTTTTAACCAAATCATAAATCATAACTGAAAATGAAATATACACTCCAAGAGGAATGTTTTTTCTATAATTGCATGTCATTATATTATCATTAGTTAGCACCATGAAAATGAGGTAACACTCTTATAAGTGCCTGGAGAATATTATTTACCCAACACCCTAGTATATTGATGTTCAGCATAAATAGGTCAACTATGCCACTTTAAGCTCTATATTTCATGTTCTCATGATCCTACTCCTTGATAAAATCCCAAATCAAGGACTAAACTAGAATGCTTTTACAACTCCAACATTGAGAAACCAATACCATTTCACCCAAAATAAATCATAACAGACAAGATTGATACCATTTGTAACATACCAACCCTTCTCATTAGCTTTAGAGGAGGCTACTTGGACTTAACTGAAATACCAAAGGCAACAAAGTCTTACTATAAATGTTTTGGGATTCATAATGATTTGGGGGAAAAGATTTCCTTTAGAACTAAAACAATGAAAAAAAGTATACAATAAGAAAAATATACAAATAAATAATGCATGAACATAGTGTATACAACTCAAAAGTTACCAAACAAACAACAGACCATATCAGAGTACAATAAGGAAACAAAATACAATATTAGAGTATAATTAAAAAGAAAACACCAACAAACCTACAATCCTACAAAGCCACTGACTCCAAAAATCCCAACATGACTCAAGATCTATCCCCAAAATCCAATACCAAGTATCATGAAGTATATCTAATTAAATGTGACACATTTCCTTTACCCATGTCTGGAAAAACAATATTAGGAAATGTACCAAAGTGACGTAGAAGGATGTCAGTACAAAATAATGTTGGATTTTCCTAAATGATTTCCCCACTCATTCCACTAATATATAACTTTTTATCCAAATTATAAAAGACAATATCTATAGAACACTCAAAATAGTTTTTATCATAGACAAACCCCTTTTAGGTAAAATAGATTTCATACCAAAACAATTTTTCGAAAGCAATGTTATTTTCTATGGAATGAAACCAAAGAATTCAGTAACTATTGTTCAAATTCAATTGGTATAACCGATTCTAGTTCATATAACCACACACACACACACACACACACTAAATCATGGTTTTACCATTGATGGTGTAACTTAACATGCATGATTCTTCCCTTTGATGGTGGTACTTGATGACCATTTTCCATCCTATTCAACTCTCACTTAACAATTTAAGATAAAAATCATTCCAACACCATATTTACCAAATCATTTCCATAAAACTATCCATTTATGGAAAACAAATATTCCATACACAATAAAACCATTTTAAAATAATCATTTTAAAATGATGTTACTAATTTCACCATCCAATAAAGTCCCGATTCTAATAATTCCATAAACCAATGCTAAAGAGGTTTTACATAAATAATTGAAAAATATATATAAATTTCATGAAAAAAAATCATTTTTAAATAAAGACTTCACATTATAATGGGAAGGGTCAAGAGTGAATCCACCTACCATGGAAATTATTGTTAAAACAAATATTGTCACAAATTATTCAACAAAACTAGGTTGAAACTCCAAAATATTGCCTAATATATTGTTTTATATCATCAAAATGATCCTAAATCGGCATCACTAGCATCACACAACCATTATCTATCCCAAACGGTTTGTATCTATAATTACTTAAAAGGGAATAATAATAATTATAATGAAAACAACCAATAACGGAGTCTCACAAAGGAATCTAGGAATCAATACACCAAGAAACACCAACTGATTGATTTCAAATCAAGAGGAATGGTCTCCAAAGCCTTATGTAAGAGAGGAAAATAATTTAGGTTTGAACAAGGGGAAAACCATTCCATTAAGTGGAAATACGATTTAGATCATCAATTTTTGTATCAAATTGTTCATAACGCACTGTTAGCTCGCACGGTTTTGAAAACTATGCACAAGCTATTGCTTCAAGTAGTATCTCCCAAAATTGCCTCATATGGTTAGAAAAACTATGATTCACCGATTAAAAATCCATTTATCTTCATTTTAATGGTATATCCTTGTTGGTTTCATGGTTTGACCAAACCATGTGCCTATTTTTGAGCCTACACAAATCCCGTTATTTAACTTTTTGTGGTCTATCTAAGGTGTTTCATGGTTTCTAATAATTATGATCAAACCGTGAACCATCCAAAAATAATTAAAAACATTCCAAAAGTCCTCGAAATCCTCTCATACATTACCCAAACAATTTAAATACTCAAAATACATAAATAATGTGTTTGTTACTTGGAAATGAGGGTGATACAAACATGATATAATGTTTAAGGTTGGAGATATTGGGTTGCTTCTTATGTCACCATCAAATGAACTCATGCGGTTTGGGAAAATAGGAAAGCATATTCAATGATATATTGTTCATTTTTATATCCTTGATCAAAATAGGATTTTGTATTATCAACTAGCACTCCCACCTAGCCTACAACAAGTACATGTTGTGTACCATGTATCCCTCCTAAGGAAGTACATACCAAATCCCTCACATGTACTGAATCCAGAGGTAGTCACTTTAATGAATGATTTTTATACAAGGATCATTCGATAATGATAATATATTATAGTGAAAAATCCCGAAAAAACAACACAACTCACTAGGTAAAAGTCATTAGGAAGAAAATAATGTTTGAGGACACATCTTCAGAATTAGAAGAGGAGATGAAAAAAAAGTACCAACATCTTTTTTAGTGTGTGAAATTTAATTTTGTGGGGGAAATTTATGAATATGGAATAATGTACAACCTATAAATTTATATATGAAATTATTTTTTTGTATTCTTTATTTAATATTTATTGAATACACATTCACTACTTTGTATGTTTTTTTAAAGTTACAGTTAATATCATTTTGGATTTAAAAAGTCCATTAAGTATCATGACCATTTATAGTATATTTTTATTATGGTGATCATTATGATTTGTATATATTAAGGGATATCATAAAGTTATTTAGCATAGATGAAATAATAGATTACATCAACCATTAAGATCATACCCTACAAAGGTCATTTATCATAGATTTTATTGGGGATGGAATCATGCATATTTTCACTTGATAATGACCAACCTAACATTAAACAAGTAAGGAATCCTAAAAAATATTTGGGTTTGCCATGAATTTTGAGATAACATACAAAATCATATTCATAAAACCACCCCATGAGTGTGTCAGCATTGCACACCTTACATGTATGGTGTATGATGGTTTAATAAAGATTTATGTATCTATACCTTATTAATATGATTTATCACTCATTATTTTTTATTAAAATAATCATTATATATTTTCATATTTTATTATTACTTTATAAATTGTTGAATATTATGATTGATAAAAATAAAACTTTAATGAGAAAAAAATCAAATTGTATTTTGGGGAAATATTTAGTTTTAACCAAGAGACCTGTATTGATAAAGTAAATGATATTATAAATATAATTTATTTGAAAATAATTTTGTTATTAAATAATTTTAAATTAAATATAAATTATAATATAATTTTTAGAAGTCAAATTTATTTTTTATAACGGTCATAAAATTATTATCATAGAAAAACTAATATTTTTCAATATATAGGGACTTGATTTTACGGTTTAAATTTTTGTAGTTATATAATTAAATATAAAAATTAAATATTATTTGTTAAATCATCACATTGAAGTTTTACAATGGTAAATTTTTCATAATTGTCAGAGACAATCGGTTATTTGGGTAAATTTTGAATTCAATATAAATATATAATGAGTATTATGATATCGTAACATCACAATAGTGGTGTAATAAACACTATGAAGATTATACACAACCCCTATTTAGTTTCATTAATAAAATATTGGGTTTTAAATTTATTTGATTACTTTTATAAAGCCTTAATCAATCATCCCAAAACTATATTATATTTTGAGTTTCTAAAATCAATTCTATATGAACGTGACTCACATCCACATCACCATGTGTATTAATTTAATAAGTTAGGTTATTATCCTTATAAAATAATGATGAAATAAAAATATTAGAATCCATGGGAAAAAACTACGGGATTTTTTTAGTTTTTACTATCTTATCTTACAAAGTTAAAAACCTATATTTGGAAAATAATAATTAATTCCCATCTCTTTTGGTATAAAACCCCTCCCATAATCCCACTCATATTCACTAAAAACCGTTATATAACTATTTTAATATGTACTTACTGCTATATATTCTTCCCAAGGGGTCCCTGGGATTTAAAGAAGCTACTTCAAAGATTTTATAAGTGCCCTCTCTAGGTATGGGATCCTCACCTCTTATTTATTCAAGCACCTTCATTATATTATGCATTTTTGTTTTCAAATATTCATGTGGGAATAGGTTTATACACATAAATATTGATGTACTTATGGTTATCATGGGTCTATAGACTAATTTAACTCTCCTTAACCTCTTAGATGAATATTTATATACACCTGTTAAACTGCAGAATTTTTCATACAATTTTTCCTGGAAAAATATTTCCCTATTTAATAGACATCCTCATTTCTGCATAAGGGTATTAACATAGATTTACCTATACCTCATTTATCTGTAAATCCATTTTTAGCCCAAAATCTTTAATCTTTTTATTAAATTTTTTGAAATAAATCCTTATGTTTTATAATCTATGTGGTAGACTTATATAAGTATATGATATGAATGTGACAAATTGTCTTGGAATTATATAGGCCTTAAGTGACTTTTGTAGTGTTTCTATCTCATCAGAAATAGTTTATGGTAAATGTAAGGTTATCTTAAACACACCATTTTATTATGTATCGGTATTTATCCTTGAAAATTGTTATGGTTTTATCTTTTATGTTGTTTACACATTCTTATATTTCCTTGATGTTATCATGCCTCATTATTTGGGATGATTATTTTCACCCCTTTCATGTCATATTGATATTCCTCTTAAAACAAAAGTATTACTTTATTTATTTTATTATTTTATTAATCCCTTACTTGGATGTATATCTCACCCCTTCCTTACATACATCCATAGATTATCTCATAAAATTTTAGATGAAAAAATTAATTCTAAGGGAATGTTGGGGAGTTTTTAAATAATGTATATCTATCCATGTTCATGTTAATGTGATATGTAACTAATTTAACAAAGACACCATTACTCATGTTCTTCTAGAATTTCATTATATGTATCTTTATATAACAATTATTGAATTAAACTATATTAAAATATGTGTTTTATAATCTATACTTTACCAAAAAAATTGGATGTTATCATATAAATAGACTAATCCCTATGTTGTTCGCCAACGTTCTCTAATCCTAGCCTAAGAAAACATAAATCCCAATTTTATACCAAATGATTTTAATAAATAATAAACTAAATCAATATTACATAAACCTAGATGTATATTCAAAGCATATGATAATTATACAACCCCATGAACCCTAAAGTTTCTGTGTATTTTGAGACTAGATATATAAGAAATTTATTTCATTAATGATTTTCAATGTATCCCATAAAATTATTTTATCATTGCACCATTATTATAAATAAACTAATGAAAACATTTCTTTATAACATTTGGAATGGAAATATAATAAATGGTGAGCTAAGATTCTCATAATACTTAATCATAAGAGATATTAATCAATTATTGTAAATGAACATAATACAAGAATAAGGGTATCATAAAATGATCATACCATAAAAAATTTATTGCCAACATATCCAAGACCATTTATTATTAGTCATCAAATAAGTAATTTTCAAAATATAAGACATAAGTCAAAAGATTTTGGAGTCTCCAATAATCAATAATGATCCAGATAATATAACATATGTATAAAACAATGTTTTCTTGTATGACACATAAGAATATAAAATAATTTCTTTTGTCAAGGTTCACTCCCAAGACAATCACTATTTCAAAACTCCCATAATTAAAATTTTCACCTAGTAATTGCTATAATTTTATTGAGAGTAACTTTCATCTTGTTAACAGCATAATATATTATGAGTTTTTAACTCTACTATTTTTATGATCTTCTCAAATCTATCATTATTACAAAATACATTAGTACGATATAACAGACCCACCCATCATGATGAGATATATTATGCTCACCTATCAAAAAAATAATAATATATATATATTATTTCAACAATATGATAATGTATGCATCATTTAATTATATCAAGACCCATGGAAAATAAAACAGATCAATGTATCATCGTAATAATCGTAATATTATTAAACATAGCTTAATTAACACACGAAAAAAAACAATTCTCATTTAAGTTTCCATATCATCATAAACCATCAATATAATTAATATGAATAGTATCATTTGAAATTATCCTTAGTGGAGCATAAGTAACATCATATGATGTAGACTTGGATAAAACATTTATTTATAAGAAAGTTAAAAATATCTTTGAAAACTGAGGAAAATATCTTTTACATTCGATATAATTAAACCAAAAATTCATATAATATAATGAAAATTAATTCATTCTAAAATATCCATGAATAAATTCAAAGAATATACATAGAAATTAAAGATATTGATGGTCTTAAAATCTTCTCATGGTGTGTACATTAAAAATAGATACTTTTTACGCATTGGTAAAAATTAAAAAAGTGAATCATTGATAAAGATGAATAACTATTCCTTTACAATCTTATTTTAAAACATTTAAATTTTAAATAATTAATTCAAAAAATAATTGGAGTTTAAAAAAATTCATAAATTTTTTTTAGAAAATATTGACAATAAAGAAAAATATTTCCAACCACAAGAAGGAATAAAGTCAGTTTTCCTTAAAAACAATAATTCTGTTCTCTTTGAGTACATAATTTGGGGGAATCATAAATAAAAATTAAGATCCTAGAAATATCTATGGTAGAATAAAAAATAATTTTTTTAGATATAGAATCCATATATTATCTTTAATTTAATTTTAATCATAAAAAATCCCAGTAAAATGTGTGGTTTTAATATAATCCTTTCCGCATTGAGGAATTTTGAATCTCAACCCCAATTAAATAAATAACATAAATTGAATATTAAAAATAATGAGTAGAAAATACGTTCATTCTATAAAATATTATTTTATTATTTTATCAAATATATAAACTTAAATAGGTTCATATGGTCAAACATGTCTCAAAGAATCAATATTGAGATAAAAAACAATTACGTCAAATATTGTCTTTATTCTTAATGGTTAAAAAATAATGTATAATAAATATGGATTTTTATAAATATATTATTGAACTATATTTATATATACCATACATTATATTCTTATAACATATTATGACCCATTTATTAACAATCCATTAACAAAATCACAATTCATCGGGGCGACAATGTCATTTTTCAGGCATGTTTCAGTTAAGAAGTTCGTGTGTAACAACCCCAAGTACTTTTGGAATAATTTTTTTCATTATGAGACTAAATATTTAATTTAATCATAAATTTATAATTAAATTAGTGTTTCTTATAAAAATTAATAAATATATACAAATAGAATTTTAACCTCATGTAGCGACATGACCCCAGCAAGCCCTGAGCCGACGTCTTCTACCATTACATTGGAATAAGATACAAGTAAATTTCATACCAAAGGACCAAATAGTTTAATCGTCTTGGAAAAATATATACTTAAAATAATATTGTTTTACAAATCAATACACTAATAACAACCTGATTTTGTTCTAACATAATAAATATATTCTATTTAGAGTATCCTTCAATATATTTCTCGTTACACTTCAGGTAATATTATGGAATGGAAACATAATAATTGTGCACTAAAATTCCTAATGAGGGTAAATTATATTATAATAAATAATGAACCAATTTGAACAGTCAATATGGAAAGGTAATAACAGAAGACACATGCCATGAAATCCATAAACTCATAAGGAGGTGTGTACAAAATATGGAAAGGTAAATAACTGAAAACACATTTCATATAAATAAAATGATTATGAGATGCATTCATTGATTTTATCATAGTTTAAATCTATTAGATAATAATAACTGAATAAAAATGAAGTCAATGATTAATTATTGGATGTTATGTCTTAGGAATATGAAATCCTCTACTATAAATATATGTCCTCTATACAATACAAAACTATCTGTAAATAACATTTAAATTGTGTAAATAATTTTTCTCATGACATTAATTTGACGCATCAAGAGGCTACATAATTTTCGGGCCCCATCTATCACTGAATGACAAAATAATTCCTCATATATCGAATAATCGATTTTATTAATGAACATTGTGCCATATTAAATATATGAATTGGGTAAAAGATATGGATTTAACAATATTTCTATAGTTAATCAAATAATTTAAAAAGTAATCACCAAATGTAAAAATGATATATATTTTATGAAATAAATATTTCCATGATAAATAAAATAGATAATTACGGTAAATTCAATGTTTGGTGATCATAGGAAATTAAATTTTTTGAGGGGATTAACAAAGGAAATAAGGAAGTGGATGTCAATACTGTCCTTGTCCAAATCAATCAAATACCATTCGGAGGAATAATAATTATGGTATCAAAACAAAAAATCCTAACAATAGTGAAAATAAATGGTTTTTTTCATACATAAATGGAAGTGCTATAAAAATATTTTTTAATAACATTGTTAAGGAAAATAACCTTTTTTTTAAAAAAAATGTTCCAAAAATACATTTTTCAAATAACTTTTTAAAAAAAAATATTATAAGGAAAACTTTTAAGCAATTAAATTATGATTCATATAAATAAAGGTGGGTAAATTCATTCATTTTTTTAAAGTTAAATAGAACATTTCTTTGACATGGTAAAATGGTTAGAAAAGTACATTGTTGAGAAAAAAATAAGAGGATTAATTTGAGATAATGTGAAAAATCAACAGGGATAAAAATTACATTAATAAAAAAATTTGGAAAGGTTAAATACAATATTTGAAAACCTTTTTAGAGAATAGGGTTTTTAAAAGAAAACATGTTCTCTGGGAAAAAAAGAAATGAATTTGGGTTTTCATAAAAGTTATTTATAAAACATTATAATTACTAAAGAGTATAAAATGGTACTATTACTAGAAAAGGGTCATGATTAACCAGAGGGGTAGAAAATCAAAGTGTTTATTGAATAATTATAAAATAAGTTCCTCTAATATAAATTGAAGTATAAACAATCATGTATAAAATAAATTTATGAATTAGACCCTTGAAAATATTATAACATTGAAATAGTAATGAATAAATGATTAGATTAAATGTATAAACCATTAATACACAATATTAAGTGGAAATAAATCAATATATATTCAAATTTACTATAAACATATTCATATAATATTAACCACAACAAGGATGTAGTAAAAACCAATGGAAAGGAATCGGGTTATGAAATTTATTTTCCACTTTGGTAACATTAGTTCATGTCCCCTTAGATGAAAAATTAAAATTATAAATAAATATAAAATTAATAATGAATTAATAATGATATTATATGTCGAATTTTTAGTATTTACACCATATAAGAAATTAGGTGGACAACAACAACATATTCCTCAAAGAATGAAAATTAAGACAATGTCTGTTACCACTGTTGTAACATATGAATTGGAAGAACCAATGTAATAATCATAATAAGAATAAATTAAATAACTTGAATATAAAATAATTCATGATATAGTATATCAAAGGGGTCCATAGGTACACCAAACGAAATTAGTAAGTGGGTTTAATGGCTTATGCCTCACTGAACGAAAAGTGAGACATGAATTCCTTACCTTGCATCTCTTTTGGGATGAATGTCATTTATCCTCTTGTATAATGGTTTTTAGAATGATACTAAATTATAAAATAATTTTAAACATTTTTATAATACCATATATTATCTAATTATAATATCTTATTACATGTTTGTTAAATATCATTCATTATTTTTGCTGTTTTGGGTGTTAATTTTTTGTATGTTTTAACAAGATATGTTTCTTATTTTTATGTCGATCATGATTTCATTATATCAAGTATGTAAAAAATGATTTAATTATAATATAAAAATTTTATATCTGCATTTATAATAACCTATAATGATTGGAGATAAGAAATTAAATGCACTGTTTATGGAGATATAGGTCGTACGTATGCATGAATTCTACTTCCATTTTTTCTTATTAAAAGAATAAAAACTAAGTGGTATATTTGTATATTATTATTTAATTATCACATTTATTTCATATATTTCTCATATTTTAATTTAAATCACCTTATATAAATTCTATGTATAGTTTCAACGTATCACATCACATTGAGAAGGCAGTAGCCCACACGTCCACAAATGATGTTATCGCATTTACAAAAAAATGGAAAGCATGAAGGTATGAATTATTTATGAATTCAAGAAGAATAAATAAACAATAAATATAATTTATATCATATATAAATAGTTTTTTATCTTTATTACCAACCATGAAAGTTGGATGTGGAAAAAATGGGTGATAACATTTTGTGTGGCGGTAGTTCACCGTACACACTAATGGTAAGTTCATTAACCATTTGATGGAAGTGTTTATATGTATCGGTCAAAACATCCATAGAAAAACTTCTTATCATATTTAGAGTACTGATTCTATTATTTAATCATTTAATAGGAAGATTTGAGAGGGTAGATAATGAAAATAAAACAATGGAGCTTGAGGAAGGATTCAACCTCTTCTTTGGGTAACTTCTTTTTGTTTGAACCAAAGGGACTCCTTGGATAGATTTATGACCATATGGAGGATTATTGAATTAAGGGAGGTATTTTCGGATATTATTTGACTTGAACATGGGAAATCCAAATGTATTTAGATGTTTGAATAAGTGGGATGTATGAGTGTCTTTTTGTAGTAGAGGAGTTTTATTCTGGTACATTTTTGAAAAGGGAATTTCACCCATGATTTTAATGTGTCATGTGGATCCAATAATGAACCTAATTAAATTCAAGGTAGCATTGGGTCAAAATATATCCAGAAAATGGCTTTTGAACATGTTTATAGGTCATTTTTTCCGCTAAGTTTGAGGTTTCGTCCCTTATTAAGCTAATGTTTATCTAAATCATTATAATTAAATTAAATTACATTCACTAATATTTTTGGTAAAATAACTAAGTTAATCTTTTTAGAAATTATAAATTTTTTTGATTCAAAATATGGAATCTAATTTTCTATATTCCAATTATAAAAGTGGTTGAAATTAATTTAAATCTAATACAATAGACAAGATGAAAAAGAAGGTTTTTAAAAGTAAAAAACATCAAAAGTTGCTATGTTTGTATATCCAATTTAAAAGGTAAATTTATTTCAATGACCAAAATTATTTTAAATTATTTACAATTATTCTAATTCATCTTTAAAACAAAAAAAATATAATTTAACCATTTAAATAAATTATAAGAAAAAGTAGTTTTGAATTGAAATATATAGGATTTTTTTACTATTAATCAAAAAAATAAAATATTCTAGAAAATTGCCAAACTATTACACTAATGTAATTTTGAAATATTTCATTTAAAATATAAATATTAATTTAAAATATAAAATATAAAGAGGTTATAAAATTTATATTCAAAATATGTTCACCATAAAAAAGTGGTAATATTGACTTCATAAAAATATATGGTTTTTGTGTAAAATTGGGATTGTTCTTATTTTATGCATATAAAGTCGATTGGATGAATGTAAAAAAAATTATTTAAAACTTAAAATATAAATTTAATTAATATAATTCATTAATAGTAATTAATTTAACTTATTAAGATAAATTTTCTTTTTTAGATAAATATATTCGTTTATAAAGTCATTCCATTTATATCTATTTGGTTTATATATTCAATTCTAATTAATAGATAAAAATGAATATAACTATATATTTTCATAATTTAGTTAATATTATTCATAAATTTTCATGACCCGCCCCCCAGGGCCCGTTTTGTGACTACCCCATGCCCGCCTCTAATAGTCTAAGGGTTTGAAACTAGCACCGAGTAGGCATATCCCACAAATGTGAGGCATTTTCCTTAGTACATGTACACACGCACCCATTTTCCAAGACCAGATGTGATGAACTGAAAACACTAAGTAAACAAGATTTCATACCACTAAGATACCAACAACATAGTATGACAATACAAAACTGAAATGTAAATGGGGCCAGAATAGAAGCCCAACCAAAAGGGAAAGTACGAGCTCTATAATATCATCTGCAGAAAACACTACCTAAATGGTAGTTAAAGAAATTTTTATTCTAAAGTAACTGAAAAACACCTTATATATTAGGTCATAATCTAAGAACCACATAACCTTGATCCACCAAAGACTTCATCAAATCATCAATCATCTTCTTAAGAAAAGGCATGTGTGGCCATATATGGTGAATGCATGAGTAAAACAATACTTAGTAGGGACCCCAAAACCACAATGGTACACCACTAAGAATTAAACAAAGTACACCACAAAGGAAGTAAATAATGTGTAGTCAATATGGTCAACTCACACATGTATATGTATAAAACATGAAGTGAAGGATTTCCAATTGTATTCCATAGATCTCCTAGTTTTTGTGACACTAGATGTGTTGACAACACATAGAGTGTCGATAGTGCATGGAGCGTCGATGGCACATAGAGTGTCACAGACACATGATACTTTGGTGGTGCACAAAGTATCGGTGGTGCACAAAGTATCGGTGGTGCCTAGAGCACTGGTGGAATCTGGCATGTCTACAGAAATGGAGCATCAATGGGTCAAGCAGTCCCACAAGTCACATAGTCACAGCCAGCATCATGATTCTGGTCATAGCTCACTTTTTTTGAGAGAACCTACTCTTCAATCCATTAGGTTATAAAAAAATCCATAAAAACTCACTGAGAGAATCTCAAAAGGTAATCCTCATCCCAACAAACCAAATGCCACAAATGGATCATCAATCGAACTTGCAATTTGAAATATAAAACCAGTTTATTAAAAAGGGTTTGGTTCGGTCCCATCCCAACCCGCCCAATTCGCCCAACCTGAACAAACCCAGTTGATCTAGGATGGCCCGATGGATTACTAAACTATCGTTCGTTGGGCTGCTAGAGTGGCCCAGTTCACCTAACCTGGCCAGCCGTATGCAGGATGGCTCCTTTACCAGAAGGCTTAGTCATGCACTCTCAGTCAATGCGACTGTCATTTTCAATGCATACAACACCATGTCCAGGCTCCTTGGTCCAATAACTCCAACACTATCAATTTAATATCTAGGTAATATATGATTATATTAAATTATAATATTTGTAATAATATATTATTGTTCTATAAAACTTGGTCTTGTGTGTTACCCAAGAAATCATGGAAAATAATTATTACACGTAATGCAAGATAAACTCGGTGTTTCGTATGGATTAAGATAAACAATATGTTTCGTGTAATATATACATAAATTTGTGTTTTGTATGAATAAATCCAAAACAAAATTAAAATTAATCTAAAAGGATAATATTGTAAAGTCTTGGGGTGTTACATTATCCCCTCTTTAAATAAATTGTGTCCCCACATTTCAAAATTGATCTAAGTAATCAAGGGATTGATATTTGAAAATAAACTATTTTTAAAAACCCTTCATAATGGTAATAGATTCAACAACAAGTCTTCATAATACAATATAAAGGGAAGTAGTCGAGTAACTATGTTCCCCAATAAGAGAACATACGTAGGAAATGGAAACATGGATACGAATGAAAAATATTAAAATAATGTTCTGATATAGAGTGATAGAGAACATTTTTAGTAAACATTTGATGTCCTTAACAACTTAAATCACTTTTTTGAAAAAGTTCATTGATATCATCAAAAATGAAAATAATAGGATGAATTTTTTAGGGCCATTTTTTCTATAGTTGAGGAATTCATCCACTCTATAAGAATATATGTAAATATACGTTTTTATTTCATAAACACAATCTTTTCCTTTAGTTGTGACTTGAAAAATTTCTACTTTATTTCATTTAATCAGATTCCTAATATAGTGAGGTAATAAATTAACATCTAAAACCTAATCCCAATATGAGATTAAACTATTTCATAAAAGGATAAATTTTCCAAAATATTATGATCTAACATGTTATAAGGATGGTCACCGAATTCCAAAAAACAAACGTATGAAATAACATGAAGTGGATTTTAATCATCACATACCAAACATTTGAATATGGTAATAACATGAATTACCATAAAACCATATTAAATACATGAATTCTTATAATTCCTTAAATAGAACATTGATTATTTCGTAAATAACTTCAATCCAAAAATGTTTTAATATCCACCAATGATAGCATAAATCACTTTATTAATAAATCATTACTTAGTTCCAAGGTAGTCTACATTTATTTTATTTGTGTTATCCAAGCCAAAAATCTCTTTATCAAAAAATCTATCTATTAACATTAGATACATATTAAGTGTTATATTTACCACAACCATGTGTTTTCAAAAAAAATTAATTTCTACTGAACAAATTTTATTTGTACCATTCAACATAGGATCTCAAATCCTTGATGAAAATGTACTATAGTATAATCATCATAAATTCTATAATACTTATAACCATTACATCATTGATAAAATAATAAAATTATATAATTCTTGAATATAAACATAATAAAATTAAGCATTCATCTGCGTTTGTGCTATTATCATAATCATAACCATGATATATCAAACTCTTTTGGGATACATTCCATTGATGTAAGAGAAATTGATTTTCTTAGTGTCTCGTCCCCTTACAGTGGAAGCATTGCACAATGAAATTTTTGTTCTATCCCTTGGAATCATGAACTTGGTGGACTTTTTCTTCATACATATAAAAAACTCTAATTCCCATCAAAGAAGAATCAAAGTGTTTCATTCCACAATTATCACTTGTGGGAAAATACATCTATCTATTATTCCATTTATAAATATTTTGACCTTACATCCACTTCTTTCCTTTCTTTCCTTAAAATCCATATGACTTAGGGAATTATTTACCCATCTCATCATCACATGATATTATGTCCTCATATGATTAAAATGCATGAGAGACTATTTCCCTTTGTAATATTTTCCAAAGGACATAAAAGATATTATCCTTCTTACTCTTTGGATCATGTATATTGCTGAGGATCACATTATTTCTGCTATGAGACATTTATAAATTATTGTATAGAAATAGAATATGAATTATATAGTAATGTAATGGATTGGATAAATAAAATCTAGGTCAAGGTTGGCTATATTAACAGTTTTGAAGGTAATATATATGAATTAGAGGTAAATCCAAAAAATCACTAATTTAATTAATATACTGTTGGAAATATATGAAAATTGGATTATTGTTCTTGATATAATTTGTTTGAAAAAAATAAAATTTATAGAGATCATGATATTCATTTTGAGGATTGAAAACGATTTTATGATAGAAAAAATTTAGATGAGGATAATAAAATATCATTAAAATCGTTTTTCTTCAATTGGAAGTACATTTAGAAATTATATATTTGTCCAAATCTAGATATTCATAGGATACTAAGAGAAATTTTGTTGTGAAACATTCTTATATAGAGGATAACTATGTTAAAATACATATATAATCTAAAAATAATCTGATGGAGATATAAAATGTTAATATCATGAAATATAAAAGCGAAAAGTCCCCTCTATACATGAAATTTCTATTTTTAATAAATCAGATCACATGAAATGTAAAGGATTGAAAAAAAATCGGGGTGCCACTTATTATTTATCTTCTCTCCCTATTAATATCTATTAAATATAGTGGTTTGACACACATCTTTGACATAACTATAGAGTTTCTCTCCAAACTTCACTAAATATATTAATTTCAAATATGAATTAAATAATTAAATTATCAACTTCTTCTTCATCAAACTGGGTAATTGGAAAAATATTTCCCATTTAATTTCACTTTAAAACATTTATAAACAAACTAAATTATGTTAGAGTAGACCGTGTGTCAACCATGAATCCTTGACATCCAAATTTCTCAAAATTATTGCATTTAATAAATAAAAGATTAATCATGTTCATGATAGGGTAACAAATGTAGTTAAAAATTTATTACGCTTAAAAAATTTAATGTTAAATCATCCTCTAAAATAATTACAACATGGGGTACTTCACTATGTTTCAATATAAATATGTTATATGAAAACAAATATGAAGTGAAATTTCAGTATAATATTAAATTAATGATAAAACATTGTTCTTCTTGGAGAAATTTTTTAACCTGTTACATATAGTTAGAAGACATATAAATCATGGATTCTACATTAAAATTTGACACATATATCATCAATAATATAATAAGAATCATAGGATATTTTGAATCAAATCATGATATAAAACCTTCTTGTTATTGTATGATGTTTTCTTGAATTATTGAAAACATATCCAAAACGTTCTCCACTTATAAAAATAGTCTCAATAAATATTAAGACCATATCTAATATTATCATTATTTAATAAAAAATAAAAAACTAATTTTAAATAAGTAATTTATATTTTTGTTGATTAATAATAAAATATAAGTGCAAAATTCTGTAAACATGTTCACATCACATTTATTTTCTACTAATAATCATATATTTTTTATAAAACATCTATTGGGGAACCATCACTCTAACTCATCATTCATGTCATAAAAATTAGATGTATAAATGTTAAAAATGTCATTATAATAACAACATAACATATATAATCACATAAGCTGATATATAACAATTCTTTTTACATACACCACTAGTAACCAAAAATTAGAAACTCATATAAAAACAAATAATACAAACTTTTCTATGACAAATTAATTAACACATTACATCGATTCTAACGGGAAAATATCTACAATCCACTTTATCAATTTTATTGAAGCTAGTGTAAACCTAGTTATTCTTCGTTAGCATCCACTACCTAAGTCCTATATTTGATATTAATAGTGATTTATAATAATGTGACCCACAATAATATATATCAAATAATAGTCAGTAACCAAATGTGTTTAGTTCAAGAAAAGTTTGATAAATTTGTATATGGAAATAATATCTTCCCAACCTATTTTATATAGGTAAATGTAAAGATCTTTCAAAATCAATTTCTCCTTGTCCAATAAAAGTGAAAGTTTGTTTTCAAAATAAAAAAACTAGATCCATTCCCTATAGTCCCGTAGGAATTATAGATAAGTGTTATACTTTTTATGTATATATAGAACTATAAAGAAAATAATTTCATTAAAATGTCATTTGGTTCCCATTCATCTATCCAAATTTATTTATTTATTTACATTTACTAAGGTGTCCTATAATTTATTAAATGTTTATAAACCATTAATATATATATAGACCCTTTTAAAGTTATTTATTTTTATCTTTGTTAATTTTCTTTTCATTTCCCAATGTGGTTTTCATGGGAATTTTATATTTAAGAATTTAATTCTCTCATACTAAAAAAAGATGTGTTTTCATGAAACTATTGTAATTATATTAAAAATTATTAAAAATAACCTCCAATATGAGAAAAAATTACAAAATATTATTTTAATATATAATTAATCAATTACTATTTCAACTACAAATGAAATATGTTGAGAATGTAACATATTTATAATATCAATACAACATAGCTTAGCTTCCTCCTCCTGATTATCACTACCACATTAATATGACTTGTGAGAATTTTCATTTAATGAAATATCAATATAAAGTGTTGTACTCTTCACTATAATATTAAATTTGTATAATTATTCTTATATTTTTAATTTAGATCATTACATTAAATGTTTCATTTCTTATTACATTCATAAACAATCACATCCATTGTAGTGTTATGTTTCTTTTAATATCTCTTAATATCTTAATATCTTTTGAAACTATATAATTTAAGGAATTCATTTTATATATTTACTTCATAAAAATTATTTATATATAACAAATATCTCCATCATTATCATCCTTATATTACATGCTTCCATATTCAACATTTATAATGTACATTCCCCTAGTAGGGTATTTGATATAAATTAATTTTTTCATTCTTTCATCCTAATAATAAACCATTGATTTAATTTCATCTTAATTTATCAAGAATTTATTTATTAATAACATTAAGTTAATATTTTATAATGTTTCATTATACATTGATGAAATGACCCTAATATATTTTACAATTTAAATCCCAAACTACCTTAAGATCAATTACATTTGAGTACTTTTTTATGTAATCTGAATCATTGAACTAGTGATCTCAATAAGCATTATATATGTTCATATGTTGTCCCATTTTATCTATTTTTAAATTATATTATCTAGGTAATATTATTTTGTGTAATTAATTAAAAAATATTATTTATTTAAAGTGAAATTATCATAATTTAAAATATATCAAAATCATTATAATATGTAAATGTATTATTAAATACATCTTAAAAAAATAACACATAAAAAATTATTTGATTTATAATTGTAATTTTAAGATAACTTAATTTCATTCCTCTAACATATTACAGTAATAATTGGGTTCTATAATTATCTTTAATTAAATAATATAACCCAAAAACTATCTTTTAAAGTTATTTATCATTGTGATATTAAACTTTGAATAATTGGTTTTATTGTTGTTTTATTTTTCATTCATATCTTGCACTTTTTGTCAAAAAGAATCAATATATGCAAGTAAAAGTATTTATCCTCATTTGAAATTAATAAATATCAAAAAGTAGTTTAATGTATTCAAAAAGTACTTGGATAATAATTAGATACCAATGCTTTGAACCACAATGAAATTGGAAGAAAATATAGAATGTAAACTAGAGGGTTAGTCCCCAACATGTGTACCATGAAATGCGGGAACTCAAATCATGAAATCAGAAGTAATATGCCACTAGAATCCAATGGAATCAAATATAATTGGTAGATGAGTGTGGATGTTCCACTGAACTAATTTTTCACTTTATCATTAGGCTCTTATATAATCTACTATGAAAAAGGTGACCAGTATATATGTATGACATGGTCAGAACTCATTAACATGATCATAATACTAACAGCTATTTAGAAGAACATTCTTGAGATAGTATCATCACACCAACACCATATCCTTTGTGCGAGACACTTCAACTACCAAGCCTTCACTCTAGTGATAATGATCTAAAACACCTATAAATAACTAGAATAACTATGAGTCTTATAATTAAGGATTTTTATATATCTTATAATTAAAAAAAAATCCTTGTAATCTGATCTAAGCAACATATATTACCTAGAATTATAGTGTGACCTAGATACATAATCTATATTTTACCTCTCATCCCCCATTTATGTTTAACCTAACCCAAGCAAGGAATAACCTCAATCTAAGGACATAATGAATAGATCATGGAACCTATCTCAATATGAGATCAGTTCACCAAGATCCTTTATCCACAAATTAAAATAATACAATAATAGGGCTATGCTCGAACCTTCCTTGTTTAATTAAAATAATATATTCTTGAGGGTCTAAAGAATTTAATAATCCAAAAACCTTTTTAAAACATACAATTATGTGATCCTTCTAGTATAGGAATTTCATAGAATAACACTATACACATGTTATTATACATTAGAACCCATAATTTATGTAAAACTTTTCCATTAACCATGAGAAGAATTTGTGGAAATACGTGACATGAAGGGTTACCATTGAGAATTAGTCCAAAATTCTAAAAAAATAACATAAACATTCATATATTAGTGTATTATAAATTACTAACAGGATTCCAAATCATCTCTAACACGCCACCCTACCATTCCCATCACTTATATCCTAAGGACTACATTAGGTCAATATTGGTAAGGTCACATAAATTTTACCCTAATTTGTATTATTCCCCAAACACTATGTTTTTTTAAAATACAATGATCTGTGATCACCATATGTGGGTAGTTACCCCCAACCCCAAAATATTTAGATTCAATATTTATTTATTCATCCTTTCATAAGACCTAATCCATTTATATGGTCTAGATATTTATACCCCTCTTCATGGAACTTGGAACACTTGAGATATGTATATTGAATAGTCTACCAACTGATAATAAGCATTAGGTCTCTCTATGACTAGTAAAAGATAGAGCAGTTGTGTAGAGACCCGAAGCCTGATGTACATGGACATTACATTACTTTTGAGGAATACTTAATACATAACAAAAATAGACACACAAGGACCGTAATAGTTTAGTGTCTTTGGAAACTTGGAACATAATCTTCTAATCGTGGTGAAAGATCTTCAACATCTCCCATAAAGATCTTCCACTTTTTGTTTCCTTACCTAAAACCTTTCTTTTGATCCTGGGGTATAATTAAACATAAAAAGGGTGATCTCAAACGCTCAGTAAGGGTATGCATGGATAAAATAAAACATACCATATACATTTGAACTTAAAAAGATGAACATAATGTTTAAACATCAAAATCTTGAGAAACGACATAAAACATGGAAGTACATAAGGAATAGATCATAATGGAACATAACCCATGATAAAATAGCATGGGAATAGAACATGTAATTGTGGCATACATTAATCACATGATATGATTTCCATATTAGCCAAGGAATTGCTGTCTAGACCATCTTAGTGCACAAAGTCCCTTTCTGAATCGAGTTCACTCCTCGTTCCAGTCCTGTATTACTGAACCGGTTTAACTTGTCGATCCATCCATGTCTATCTCATGAGATATAAATCTTTACCCAATGCATTGGAGGGAGATATAGGTACCACCCATCTCATAATGAAATCATTCTTACCTGTGCCACAAAATAAACATACATCATTCATAATAACCCAACGAATAAAATGGGTTTCATAACATAATCACATCATCACATAATCCATATAAAAGAAATGGATATCATTTCATAATAATAAAAGTGAAACCATGTAAATCATAGAGGCATTAAACTTGAAACATAGACATATCAAATAATGTAATCTTAGATGGAAAATGGTTTTTATAAAACATTTGAAATGAATTCTTGAGGAAAATATCCTTTCTTCGTCAAAATCATATTCTATTCAAACAAATGGCATGCACTTTTAAAATAAAAGTATTTTGTTGAAATAGTCATAAAATCATGTAGAGTAAGCTTCATGAAAATGAGGCGTTATGAAACCGTAAAAATCCGTTCACGCTGTATAAGTTAAAAATAACATTCTCCTCATACTTTTGTCGGAAAAGCCAAAAAAGTACCTCATAACGTAAAAAAATATTCCTTACATACCATGTAGTAAAAGTCATAAATGGGTAAAAAAGAATTTAAACATACATGAAAACACTTTTATAAAACATGGAATTGGATGATATAAATAACCCCAGTAAATA
Source organism: Viscum album (assembly GCA_963277665.1). NCBI lineage: Eukaryota > Viridiplantae > Streptophyta > Magnoliopsida > Santalales > Viscaceae > Viscum > Viscum album. The sequence goes on along the minus strand of OY728133.1, from coordinate 1,387,534,828 downwards.
CTTACGAATATGCAATCTCAGATAAAAATGAGATTTATAAAATTATCCCTTACCTTAGGTCTGGTATGCTTTGTATGGTTCCAAAACTCCTGTCTAATGATTTGAATAATGTCATTGACTTATTACATAATCATATTAATTGTTATTATATCATATATGTTTCACTTATGACTTTATATTACACGTTCTTTTGTAAATTCCATGTTAAAGTAGTGTTTTGGGTAAAATCATTTCATTTATCGTATGTGTTTCGACTTGTCGTTTCTTGATATTATTACTTATATCCTGATTTACATAATTCCAGAATGTAAAACATGATTTATATATAATATATATTCATCATATACATATATATTATAGATCTATAAACGGAATGAAATACACCATTCATGGAGATGGTAGGCCATACGTACGCATGAACACTGTTTTCGTTTCCTTATTGAATTGAATGAAACTAAATAGATGACATACATATATATATACATAAATCCAGTAGCATTATTATTTCATATATTTCATTATTATTCATTATATAAACTTTATCATCATTCATGTATGGTTAATCATGGAGAATGAATCTCATCGCGTCATGGAGACTGTAGTCTGTACGTACGCACGAGCAATGATATTGTTCCCATAATTATAGAATTGGAGTGGATTTTATAATATATAATAATCAGTATGATTTTATAATAACAATATATAGTTATTCTTTAAACCATTATACCCATCCATGTAAGGTGTTGGTGGAAAAACAGATTACACCACGGCGTGGAGACGGTATTCCGTACGTACGCACGCGCGGTGATTTTGTTTTCCGTAGGATGGATATAAGGTGAAATAGGTTTGTTTCATATTTATAATAAAATATCAGAATATTAGTGATACTGATGTTATTACTTCATAATGAAACAACTAAATTAGAAGAAGTTGAAGAAGAATGAAAATTGAAAGAATCGGTAACAGATATTACCTCTTCTTTGACACGCCTATTTGAATCCTCCACTTAGGGTACTAAAATTGGTCTTTGAAGAATTACAGGACCTATAAGATGTTTCTAGGGTAGTTGAGAAGAGAAATTGGCAGGGTTTGGACGAGATTTAAGGCTCAATGTGGTGGGAGGAAGAGAGGGAGGAGGTTCCCATTTATATGGGAGGAGAGGGGCACCTATGGAAAAATTAAAAATATTATTTTATTACAAAGTCATATTCGGTTTTAAATAGCTCCAAATTGATTTATTTAGAAGATAAGGTGGGGATGGGTCTAAATACTCTCATCCAATAAAATTTATACAAGTTTAGGTTCCTATTTTAACCTTATCATTTAGATTTAACTTTAAGTTAGATAATTTTTCTTTTACCGTGTCTTTTTGTGTTCTTACACTATAAGGATAATAAACATACTATAACAAGCCAAAAGAACCCCAAGTTGTTTATTATTAATATATATAACCTTATCTAAGTAATTTGTCCGATCCTTATATTTTTAGGAATATAATAACAATTAATAATATAATATTTGTTTTAAAAACTATTTTATGTAAATTTTGACACTATTTGGTAATTGATTTTTGTGAAAATCATAAAAAAATGATTATTTCAAAAAAAGTTTATTAAATCAACCATAAAATGTCATATTAACATATCAAATTATTTTAATTCATAAAAAGTATCAAATTACATTTATTTGGGTATTTATAACATCAATTATGTCAATATTTCATTAATAAGATAATTACTGCATCATCATTGTGTCATAAATAAATTAAATTATTTAAAGTCTAAAAATTACAAAGAAAATATTATTATGTATAAAATATTTTTATCTTTCTAATTAATATTTATAGTCTAATTTATCGTATGTATAACCCTATATTAAAAATGATTTACTTATTAAACATTGATTTTTACTATTTTAACCCTTCTTTAAATTAATTAATAATAAATGTCCTAATCTAATCCAAGTGGGCCTAAATGGTCATATTTTATTCTTAAGGTTTTTTTTGGTCAAATTACACTTATCCAATAGAATTAGGACATGTGTTATGGTAATAATAATATCATTTTTACCCTTAATTTCCCTATTTACTTTTAACCGTGGTAAATAAAAGTAAAAAGTTACTCTTCACCAAAAATTATTTTCATCTCATTGAACCAAATTTTACATACTGACATCAACCGTGTCTCTTGGGTTTTTTAAATCCCTTTCAAAAAAGCGGTATACTTATGTTTTATGTAAATTTGCAAATTCTCTTAGGAGGTGGGTAAAAGACGGTCAAAAGTTCAATAAAATTTTTATATATCTAAATTTATTATAAAATGACTTCAATGAATTACATTGAACTTATATAGGTATTATGTATCAATTTTTACCTTAATTAAATTTAAATAAAATACATAATTATTTAAATAAAAAGTCTGTTTTTAAATAGTAACTCAGTGTTTTCACTATTCATCAAAAATTGAAAGTTTTCAGAAAAATACCCAAATTTCACCCTAGGCTAATTTCGATATTCCGAATCCAAAAATGAAGTCCATTTTCAAAAATATAATTTATAAAATTTTAAAAAGTGGATATTACTATTCATAAAGGATAGTTTTAATAATATTCTAATAGCATATCGTTGTTTAGCGAAACTCGGTATTGCGTACAACACATGCTATCGTGGAAGGTCACAATTGCGTGTAATGAAAGACAAGTCAGGGATGTGTATAGTGAAAGTTATTTTTGGTGTAGCATACAACACAAGAAATCAATAAAATTAAAAAGAATATTTTTCATCAAATCTCGAGGTGTTACATTCTACCCCCCTTAAAATGAATTTCGCCCTCGAAATTCGTCGGGGTTATAAATTGTTTACTAATCAAAAGTTTCTTTAATAGAAACCCACATCGTAAAAAGGAATACCAAAACATGTCTTTAAAAACTAATGTATGGAACGTAATGGTTACCCAAATTAACTAATCACTGGGTTTCTACATAGGAGAACATAGGTGAAAATATGGATATAAAAGAGAAATATAACCGTCATGTTCTGATGGAGAGTGGTAGAGAACATGGCTATGAAAAAAACAACAATCACAAATCCATAAATTTGTGATGATCTAGGGTACCATCTGATTCGTCGGATATAAGGGCACTAGGACAACAATTTTGGTTTTCAAGATCATTTCCCTAAAGTTGAAGAATTTGAATTAGAATAAATAATTACATTATTTTGGTACAATCTCACTGTTGTTCATGCCTTGAACAATTTCCACTTCATCTATTAAAGAAATGAAGTTGAATTTGTTATTCGTGAAGTGTTAACAGATCATGTGATAGAATGACGGGTCATTCATTCTGTCTCAAACAAAAGGTTAGCAAAAGTTATTAAATATACATAATTCGATCTATGGTTCCTAAAATGGACTTATACTTCATATATCATACTACTAAATATAATAAAAGTAGTTTCTACTAAATAGGGACTTCATGTAGGCTAGTGGTAGGCGATAAAGGTCAGTCGCACTTCGGTTGTGGGTTCGATTCCCACAGCCTTGTCCGACACGATGGGCTGTCACCCGTCTTACAGGTTGTCCTTTTTCTAAAACTACATTACTATAACATCTCATCAATAATATCGAAAAAAGTTCTATCATTAAACAATACTAACTTATCTCCAACATAATCATTTCTAATCTTTAGGCCTATCCAAAATACTGTTGTCTGATCTCATATTATAGTGAAAACGATTACCAAAGAGTTCATATAACAAGCATGTTAATACCATCGTTGATCCCCATATATCATGAGACATGTCTTGTTGGTCACATTCCAAACATTCAAAGGCCTTAATCATGTATTCTCTTGAAAAATGAATACCCATTAAATCACAGTGAAAACATGACTGATGTCAAAAGATAACTCTTTTCACATAACAAAACCTCAAACCATGATATAACTATTTCCTTATATCAGTCATGTGCTTATGAATACTATCAAACATTTAATTTTCTCCTTATCCCTTCATTATGCGCATATCATCTTTTTCAAAAAATATCTTAATCACTTTCCATGGTTACCGGTTCCATAATATTATTGAAAACCACAATAGACCAATACATAAATATTCCAATATTCCACGATACTATATACAATATTATTTTGGAATCCCATTACATAAACACTTAATCATTCCACCACATCGTTGTCATATTCAACATCACCAATAGTGATCGCATGTGACTTCCCTTTGTCCTTTTCCTTAACTGGTTGCTCATGTCGATCATCACTAACCCTTGGATTAGGGCATTTATTAGCATAATGCCCCATTTCCTTTCACTTGAAGCATTGAAGTGATGGTGGTGTGTTCTCTGCAGTCTTTTCTTTATTCACATCATTAGAAACCCTTTTTCCATTACTTCGACACTCAGCTGCTCTATGACCTTCTTTTCCACACTTAAAACATTTTCTAGTCCCTTTAAGACAATCTCTTGCATGCTTCTTTCCACACTTTGAGCATAAGGAAACATTCATCTTCTTTTCACCATTATTCTGAGATTTCTCCTTGAACTCTATCTTTCGTTTCTTGTCAAAACCATGAGATGGATATGTAACAACAAATTCCATTTCTACCTTGATAGCACAACACACAATTTCTTCATAGCTACTTAAGTCTGTTATAGCTAATGCCCTTCGAAGACTTGGTTTTAAGCCACAGAAGAATCGATCAACTTTACTTTCAGGTTGGATGATAAAGCCAGATGAATACCTTGCAAGCCTTGTAAAATTCGCTTCATATACACCAAAAAATTCATCATCCTTTTGCTTTAGTTCAGGAAAATATCTCTCTAACTTTCTTCGAAGAATAAAAGGGAAGTACTTATTGAAAAATAAGTTCTTGAACTCGTCCCATTCAATGGACTCAATTTCATCTCTTGGCCTCGTATTCTTGAAAAGATTCCACCATTGATCAGCTTCACCTTCCAAACGATATACTGCTAAGATGACTTTATCATGTTCAGAACATTGAAGAACTGAAAATATCGTTTCAGTGGTACTGATCCATTATTCAGCAACAAGTGGATCAGAAGACCCACTGAAAGAAGGTGGACATTGCCTCATGAAGGACTCAATAGAATATTGTTCCCTTCTCTACTCATTTGGAAGTCCAGAATGATTCATATCTTGTGTAAGTATAGCAATACGATTTTTCACTCTATCTCCCTTAACATTTTATTGTTCATGAGGAAAATCATTGCATTGTCCATTGCATTGATCAACACGGTTCCTTCGGGTTCCAGCCATCGTCTAAAACCCAAAAAGAATAGTGTGAGAGGAAAAAATCATGCTAGGGAAAACAACATAATAAAGTGGGAGTACCCTCAATATCTAACACCTTATGTTTAATTCTAAGATCGTTACCGTAATTCTAGTACTATAACCTATACTTATACTTAACCTTAGGGACATCCCTAGACATACCTTAGAAATATCTCTAGGGATCTCACTAAAGTTCTCGCATCTTAGTTTCCAAAGGTTGACTAAACCTTTCCTTTGATACCAACTGTAGAGACCCGAATCCTGACGTACATGGACATTACACTACTTTTGCAGAATACTTAATAAATAACAAAAATAGACACACAAGGACCGTAATAGTTTAGTGTCTTTGGAAACATGGAACGTAATCTTCTAATCGTGGTGAAAGATCTTCAACATCTCCAATAAAGATCTTCCACTTTTTGTTTCCTTACCTAAAACCTTTCTTTTGATCCTGGGGGAAAATAAAACATAAAAAGGGTGAGCTCAAATGCTCAGTAAGGGTAAGTATGGATAGAATAAAACATATAATATACATTTGAACTAAAAACATGAACATAATGTTTAAACATCAAAATATTGAGCAACGATATAAAACATGGAATTACATAAGGAATAGATCATAATGGAACATAAACCATGATAAAATAGCATGGGAATAAAACATGAAATTATGGAATCCATTAAGCACATGATATGATTTCCATATTAGCCAAGGCATTGCTGCCAGGACCATCTTAGTGGAAAAAGTCCCTTTCTGAATCGAGTTCACTCCTCGTTCCAGTCCTGTATTACTGAACTAGTTTAACTTGTCGTTCCAGCCATTTCTATCTCATGAGATATAAATATTTACCCAATGCATTGGAGGGATATATAGGTCCCACCCATCTCATAGTGAAATCATTCTTACTTTTTCCACAAAATAAACATACATCATTCATAATAACCCAACAAATAAAATGGGTTTCATAAACATAATCCCATCATCACATTATCCATATAAAAGAAATGGATATCATTTCATAATAAGAAAAGTGAAACCATTTAAATCATAGAGACATTAAACTTGAAATATACACATATCAAATAATGTCATCTTAGATTGAAAATGGTTTTTATAAAACATTTGAAATGAATTCTTGAGGAAAATAACTTTTCATCGTCAAGATCATATTCTTTTCAAAAAAATTCCATGCACTTTTTAAATAAAAATATTTTGTTGAAATAGTCATAAAATCATGTAGAGTATGATTCATGAAAATGAGGCGTTATGAAACCTTAAGAATCCGTTCACGCCGTATAAGTTAAAAATAACATTCTCCTCGTACTTTTTTCAGAAAAGTCAAAAAAGTACCTTATAACGTAAACAAAAGAAAGATTACTTACATACCATGAAGTAAAAGTCAAAAATGGGTAAAAAGGACTTTAAAAATACATGAAAACATTTTTATAAAACATGGACTTGGATGATATAAATAACCCTAGTAAATACTTTCGAATATGCAATCTCGGATAAAAATGAGATTTGAAAAATTATCCCTTACCTTAGGTCCGATATGCTTCGTATGGTTTCGAACCTCCTGCATATTGATTTAAATAATGTCATTGACTTATTACATAATCATATTCATTATTATTATATCATATATGTTTCACTTATGACTTTATATTACCCGTTATTTTTTAAATTCCATGTTAAAGTAGCGTTTTGGGTAAAATCATTTCATTTATCGTATGTGTTTCGACTTGTCATTTCGTGATATTATTACATATATCCTGATTTACATAATTCCAGAATGTAAAACATGATTTATATATAATATATATTCATCGTATACATATATATTATGGATCGATAAAAGGAATGAAATACACCATTCATGGAGACGGTAGGCCGTACGTACGCATGAACGTTGTTTTCGTTTCCTTATTGAATTGAATGAAACTAAATAGATGACATACACATATATATACATAAATCTAGTTTCATTATTATTTCATATATTTCATTATTATTCATTATATAAACTATATGATCATTCATGTATGGTTAATCATGGAGAATGAATCTCATCGCATCGTGGAGACGGTAGTTCGTACGTACGCACGAGCGATGATATCGTTCCCATTATTACAGAATTGGAGTGGATGGTATAATATATCATAATCAGTATTATGTTATAATAACCATATATAGTTGTTCTTTACACCATTATACCTATCCATGTAAGGTGTTGGTGAAAAAACAGATTACACCACGGCGTAGAGACGGTATTCCGTACGTACGCACGCGCGGTGATTTTGTTTTCCGTAGGATGGATAGAAAGTGAAATAGGGTTGTTTCATATTTATAATAACATACCAGTATATGAGGGATACTTATTTTATTACTTCATAATGAAACAACTAAATAAGAATAATTTGAAGAAGAATGAAAATTGAAAGAATCGGTAAGAGATATTAACTCTTCTTTGACACGCCTCTTTGAATCCTCCACTTAGGGTACTAAAATTGGACTTTCAAGAATTACAAGGCCTATAAGATGTTTCTAGGGAAGTTGAGAAGAGAAATTGGAAGGGTTTGTTCGAGATTTAAGGATCAACGTGGTGTAAGGAAGAGAGGGAGGAGGTGCCCATTTATAAGGGAGGAGAGGGGCACCTTTGGAAAAACAAAAAATATTATTTTATTACAAAGTCATATTCGGTTTTAAATATATCAAAATTGATTTAATTCGAAGATAAGGTGGGTATGGGTCAAATTCCTCTCATCCAACAGAATTGATACAAATTTATGTTCCTATTTTAACCTTATAATTTAGATTTAACTTTAAGTTAGATAATTTTACTTTTATCGTGTCTTCTTGTATTCTTACACTATAAGGATAATAAACTTACTATAACAAGACAAACGAACCCCAAGTTGTTTATTAATAATATATATAACCTTATCTAAGTCATTTGGCCGAACCGTAGATTTTTAGGAATATAATAACAATTAATAATATAATATTTGTTTTAAAAACTATTTTATGTCAATTTTGACACTATTTGGTAATTGATTTTTGTGAAACTCATAAAAGAATGGTTAGTTCGCAAAAGCGTAATTAAATCAACACAAACATGTCATATTAACATATAAATTTATTGGAATTCATAAAAAGTTTCAAATTACATTTATTTTGGTATTTATAACATCAATTATGTCAATATTTCATTAATAAGATAATTACTGCATAATCATTGTGTCATAAATAAATTAAATTATATAATGTCTAAAAATTACAAATAAAATATTATTATGTATGAAATCTTTATATATTTCTAATTAATATTTATTGTCGAATTTATCTTATGTATAACCCTATATTAAAAATGATTTACTTATTAAACGTTGATTTTAACTATTTTAACCCTTCTTAAAATAAATTAATAATAAATGTTCAAATCTAATCCAAGTGGGACTAAATGGTCATATTTTTTTCCTAAGGTTCTTTTTGGTCGAATAACACTTATCCAATAGAATTAAGACATGTTTTAAGGTAATAATAATATCATTTTTACCCTTAATTACCATATTTACTTTTAACCGTGGTAAATAAAAGTAAAAAGTTATTATTCACCAAAAATTATTTTCATCTCATTGAACCACATTTTACTTAATAACATAAATCGTGTCTCCCAGATTTTTAAATTCCTTTCAAAAAAGCGGTAAAATTATGTTTTATGTAAATTTGCAAATTCTCTTAGGAGGTGAGTAAAAGACGGTAAAAAGTTCAATAAAATTTTTATATATCAAAATTTATTATAAAATGACTCCAATGAATTAAATTGAACTTATATAGGTATTATGTATAAATTTTTACCTAAAATAAATTTAAATAAAATAAATAATTATTTAAATAAAAAGTCGGTTATTAAATAGTAACTCAGTGTTTTCACTATTCATCAAAAATTGAAAGTTTTCAGAAAAATACCAAAATTTCACCCTAGGCTAATTTCGATATTCCAAATCCAAAAATGAAGTCCATTTTTTAAAATAAAATTTATAAAATTTCAAAACGTGGGTATTACTATTCATAAGGGATAGTTTTAATAATATTTTAATAGCATATCTTTGTTTAGTGAAACTCGGTATTGCGTACAACACACACTATCGTGGAAGGTCGCAATTGCGTATAATGCAAGCCATGTCAGGGATGTGTGTAGGGAAAGCTCCTTTTGGTGTAGCGTATAACACAAGACATCAATAAAATTAAAAAGAATATTTTTCATAAAATCTCGGGGTGTTACAAGTTGAGTACATTTTTTGGAAAAATTCTTGTTATTAGATTTAGAGTTTATCTGTCCCCCACCATAATATTGTTATTTATATGATGTATATCTTGAATTTCAAGCCTACGATCGCACCATATATGATTCTTTTTATGCTTCCCCTTGTCTCTTCACTTATGGAAAGAATAATACTAGTTATAGAATCATCACATATCAAAACCTTCCATATGATACCACATTATCATAATGAATGAAGAATTAAGGTCCTCCAGCATGGTTTAAGACACATTCCTTCACATGACTCATCTTTTACAAACAATCCAAACATAAAACACATTGATAAGTACCATACCAAATCATCATAAGGAATATGTTGCATAAATATGATAATCATAAAACCCTAAACAATAAGCCACATCCATCCTACTCATAGAACCATAATAATCAAGACAATAGTCATGGATGTATAACCATAAATTCATAACAATGGTCAGAGATGAATAATCCTAAAAGGAATATAAAAAGTCCTAGATGAAGGCCCATAATATCTATCACAATGATCCTTGTCACATGAAAATAAAATATATGATGTGACCAATTGTATATAATTGAACAATGTGTTTTTTATTCCCATCATAAGGATACATAGAAACCTACACTACTGGCCCCAATCTCAACAAAACTATTCCACCCATTAGTGATGATCCAAAAATTAATTCTTTAAATGATTAATCATTTTTTTATGGAAATGTAACTATAGCATAATATTCATTTATCCTATAGAGCGGATACTCTGTTTAATGGGAAAAATCTAGTAAATGATCCTTCTTAAATTTAATAATTATAATAATGACATGAAACTCAAATTTATTACTCATATATTCACTTCAATAGTTACCCTTTTTGTGAGTGACATGAAAGTAAACCCACTTTAAATTATTTAATACTCCCTTGATATTAGGAATTCCTATATACAAATTAAGTATCCCTTATAATTATTTCCGACTTTATTGTTCATGAGCTAGAAACCCTTCCATGAAATATTTATTCCTTCCTTGATGACATGAAACTCCAGTATAATTATAATCATATGGTAACCCCAAAAATAGATTCTTTTCCTAAACCCATAACCATATTAGGGATGATCCTATGGATTATTATATTTTAAGCCATTAAATCCTTAAATACCATATATGATGATGTATTGTAACTTTATATCATATTATCGATTACCATGTTATTCTTCTATCTTATCTAATGTAAATCGAGTAATGTTTCATACTATAATATTGAAAATCATGTTAATACAAAACTATTTTTGTAATGATCTCATAATTTAGACATTACAATAGTTTTTTATAGTTAAACCACATCTTTATATTCATGTTAGAATAAAAATAAATGTTTTTCATTCCTCCCAAGATGATATTAAATATATAAAACAATATTATATGGATTTAAACATCAGAGATTTAAAATATGTAAATTACATTATGAAATTATCAAAATATTCGATAATTTATTATATTATATTTATTTAGTATATTTATATAATTTATTTAATGTTCCATCTGATCATACCCTTATATAAGGGTTTTTTCTCTATTAAGATAAAAAAGTGATGTAATACAGACTCATAATTTTATTCGGAAGTATTTTAAAAATAAATTCATAAAACTAATAGATGTTTTTGATCAATAAAATATGAACATTTGTGAGATGATTTAATATAATATATTCTAGATTTAAATGTTCATATGAGAAAGTGGATTGTGAAACAAAATGATAGAAACAAAAAATGGTGAACCTGATGTGAGATTCATTTCCCAGAGATTAAATCATTTTACCTTTTATAATTATTTATCTTAATGCAACAACAGATATCATGTTTTTTTATGAACCACAACATCCATAATTTCATAATGTAGGAAATATTCTATAGATTTCCTCTATAAGAATGGGGTTGCTCAATGTTTATTACTGTCTCTATGATTCATATGCCTCATACCAAGATTCATAGATACTACTACAAAACTAATATAACAACTTCTCCCCCAAACATTGGTCATGAGTTCCATCACACACTTTCTTCCATATAGTGACTCTATCTATAGATTATCAGTACACCAGTGTAAGAGTATATAAATAATCAATGAATATAGACATGATTTGAAACAATATTAAACTTATATACGATGATTCTAAACAGTAAATCTTGAACTATATGGCTCTATTTAGGTTTAAATCCACCATCACCATCTTTAACTACATTTTTATTCTCACTCCAAAATATGAAAACATCCCCATTATGTAACTATATTTGGCTGATGAGGATATTATCTATATACAACCATTTTTAATGGTTTATAAAGTGTTCTCCCACCGATATTCATTGTTGTCATCCTCGAATGACCTTTACTACCCAAGAGTCAAAATATTATATTGTTACGTAGTTGTCTGAAATTATTCAATTAAAAGGATGTCCCAACAAGTGAATTTCATCCATTTTACTCATAGAAAATCCTCCCCCATAATTTTACTACTAATAAAAATTAGTTTTCTTCCTATATAAAATGGTTTTCTAAGGATAATATATTATGAAGATCACTTAGAGGCCTGATCAGCCATATGGGAGTGTATGAGAATCCCCATAATTTTACATTTTCCCTTCAAGGTGAACTCAATTAACGAAAAGTCAATACCACGTGAGAGTTGGATGGTTTTTAAGAAGTAAATCGCTACCAATGATGGCATAATCCTTATAGATATTCTCTATAGAAATAACTATTAGTATAGTGGTCCAAAAATATTTTAATAAGTATTTTATGTATAAGGAATCCAAAATAAATATATAACCAACAACCTATTTGATAGGTTTTTTTATTCTATATGATGATGTAAAACATGCACTGGATATTCAACATAATTTTATTTATATTATAGAAAAAATTTCATTATCAAACTATACACCTTTATACATGAAAAGTTGTATTCTATGCTAGTATATATAACTACTAACATAAGGGTATATATTCTAATCAGAACAAATCTTTTTTTATATCAATATATATTCTTCAATAAACATATCTCCATTACTAGAATCTTATCAGTAGTATTTAATTATTTAATATTAATATATAGAACAAAAAATTTTGAATTTGTTTTTTGTTCCCCAAATTGAGCTTCTAATAATAGTTTAAACAAATAATGTCATCAGAAACGTGACCATACTAAACAACTATATAAGAAACACCCAATATGGGTTGATAAAATATAAAAAAAATTTATTGAAATTAAATCCCAATTAGATAGGATATATGAGTTATAAGAGGATATTGTATAATTATTGTACAATAACTTTTCCAACCACAAATATTTAGTGATAAAAAAAATGGAATTTTATATTCCCTTACTCTATCTCTATATATTGGAGAAAATAAATAGCTCTAGATGTATTTATATACCATACAAATTATTTACAAAGAACTAAAAAAGAATCAACAAATTTTTTTGCATGTTAGTCTTTTTTTCTTCAATTTATTGAATCCTAATGTCTATCAGAATATGTGAGCAACATTAATGTTCTCTCGTTGATAGATTTAACATAGAATGAAAAGTAATAAAAGAGGATTCTCATGATGTATTCCTCAGTGTGTGGGAAAAATAAATATACCATTATTCATTCCCAGTTTTATGATGGTTGGTGGATATATCAAAATAAACATACTATTTTTCCAAAAAACTGTTGATTAATGATGTTTGAAATGTTGAGACACGTGGTTTCTCCTAGAACATGAGATATTATAATCCAGTCGACACCATCGCTCCATCCGACCATAAAGGCTTAAATGATATGTCATTGAAAACATTGAGTGATAAATATATTTATTCAAAATTATATTCTTACTTAAAATGTGTTAAACGTGAGACAGGAAAGACCTAATAAATATGGATCACCTATAATAATAGTTCCCACATCGAATACACACATTGGGCCTTTGGATACTACAAAATTAGACCTTTCTCTATTGAATTTTCGGAAACACCATCCACATGTAAAAGCATTTGACAATGTATCAATAGAAAATAAATCTCACAGAACTCCATAGAATATTAGGTTGGGGATAGTTTGTTTTAATCCCCAAAAACCCATTGTTTAGTTAATAACCTGATATTTTAAAATAATACTATGTTCGATATCATACTCAATAGAAAAAATAGAGCATAAAAATCATAAAATAATATTATTTTAAATAAAACCTTTATAAACTAGTCATTAGATTTTTTGGTATGAATTGAAGTAACCTCATTTTGAAATATATATTTAATATTCCTATTAAATATACATTTATTAATTATATATTATAAAATAGGAACTCAATTTTTTGGGAATTCATTTTATCCTACATTAACACTTTTCCTTCAAAAAAGAATTTTACTTTATTTTAGGAGAAAATTTTATAATGAATCTAAGATGCATATAGAAATTTTAAATTATAAAATATATATATGCTTTGAAATAATAATATAAAAATTATCTAAATATAAAAATTAGTTATTTTTTTAAAATATTATTTCCCTTGGATAATAAAAAATAATAATTTTATAGAAAACAAAATTTTCTTTTCAAGTGTTTAAAATGTATCATTTTATGTTAAATTATTTTTAACATTTAATTAATTTATTCTTTTGAAACAAAATTAAATTAATGTCATCATAATTTCCATTATTCTTAAACTTGTTATAAAAACATTTTAATAATTGGAAATACATTTTTCTAAAAATCTATTTTTCATCACCTTTTGTGGGTTTATTTTAAAAATAATTTACACTAATTATATGTATTTAGTTTGATAAAATTAATTATATATTTGAAATAATATTTTATAAATTTGGTAAATATGAAATATTTATTTTTAGACATAATTATTAATGGATTTAGTTAATATATTTCCACCAAAAAAATAGATAAATTGTAAAACAATTTTAAACTATGAAATATGTCTTCAAAATAATCCATAATTTTTTATATTTAATTTTATTGTTTTAAAATTGAAAATAAATTAATTTATTTTAAAATATGTTAATTATTTCCATTTTCATTTATAAATACCTTTATATTATTTTAATAAAGGAAAATTCTGAAAATTCTCTATTATACTTTTAATATCTAAAATATTTATTAACATGGATTTTTTTTTGAATATTTATAACATTTTATATTAAATAAGAATAAATATTCTTTCTGAAGTTAAAATGTTTTTAATTTTTAGCGATTAATGAGCTACCTTAAAAATGTATGCAACACTGAAACATTGCTTGTGCAAGAATTAGAAAATTCAAGTAAATAATTTTAAAAACACAAAGGTAATATTATATGTGTATGATATGGTGTTAATATAATTACTTTAGAAAAATAAATTGTATTAGTAGTGTTTTAAATTTTATTTTCGATTTACATTACTGTTTTTATATTTTTGAAGGTCAATTACTTGAATAGTCTCGAATATGACTTCAAAAGAATTTTGTATCAAATGATATTTTATTAAATTATTGATAATTCACAAAAATATTATATTCATCCATTTGAATGGAATGTGGTCTATAATACCATCCATTTTCCTTTATGTGTCACTAGTTCTTATAGAGTCACTTTCTTAACACCTAAAGAGTAAAAAAAATTAATATTGTGGTAATCGTTACAAGGGATCATATGGATTAAAACTATGAGATAAGGGCTAAAAGAATCACCTAAAATTTTATAAATTTTATTTTGTGAGACTATTCAGACCTAAATATATACTATATTATAAATATATCAACTTTTTATAATTAACTTGAAAATTTATTTATATTAATCTAGTATATTAAGTAATTCAAAGGGTGTCTTTCTCCTCTCTTATATAAGGACATCACCACTCCTATCTTCCTCAAACTTATTGAGAGACATATCATGAAAAATTACAAAACAAATACCACACCAAACATCCTCTAAATTTACTATAGGATATTATCTCGTCAAATACCATCAAATAAGGATAATGGTGTAGGCTAAAAATGGTTTTCCAAAGAGGTATAACATTTAACTGAGTGTTTTTATTTTATTTCCTCTTCTACCTTCATTATATAATTTATATACCAGATTATATAAGAACATAAGTATTATCCATATATTTAAATTTAATCATGTTTGTTTCAAAACCCTTATTCATCTCCTTTACATCTTATAAAAAATTAAAACATTCCTCTTTCATATGCATGACCTCCCGTCTCTACATAGAGTTGTAAATCATTTTGCACAACCTCTTTACTTTCTTGGTTACAAAAAAAAATAATGAATATATATATTATATATTAAATAATTATGATTTATTAAATATAATACATCATTTACTTTATTACCTATCTACCCTTTACAAAATGATAACGTCCCTTATACATAACTATGGAATACCACCTTCATGATGTGATGTAAATCATTTTTCATATACAATGTTCATGAATAATTAAATATACTTATATAATGAATATGTGATATATATATATACTAACCCCTTTATATGATTTAAACAATATCATGATTCATGGCCTGAAACAACCAAACTAAAACTGACATGAAAAATAAAATAGTTAACACCTAGAATTGATGATTTTAATAAATAATTATTAATAACTTAGTGTTTCAATTCTATAAGTGGATAGAATATGATATTTTAATTATGTATATAGTCCTTTTATAAAATTTAAATAAACATAAATTTAATATATAAGTTGTTAAAATCACATTTGAAGAATTTTATACATTAGGTAAGGAATTTCTGTTATAATCTCACATTATTTTAGGATTTTTTATGTTCTTATTTCCATTGGAAAAATTATATGAAACTAATATTTTTATCCAATTATATTTTATTCTAATTTCATTATTTCTATATATTATATATTTTCCTTTAATTTTCCACTCTCTCTGTAATGAAAATTCAAAAGGAATGTTTCCTAAGAAAACAGTCTGTTCTTTTATTATGTCCATAATCTTTTTATTAAATGTATTTATTTTCATTAAAATCATATCAATAATGTTTTTACCGTTACAAATTTACTTATTAATTTAAATTTTATCCATGTTTCACAATTTACATAATGTTTTCACATGAATCCCCTTATCGTTTTCTGAACGATAGACATTTTATCCATTTTTTGAATGGAATCGTTATTCTAATATACACTTCACAAGAAGCTTTTATGGTTTTCGTCACTACACTATTCATAGAGGAATACTTTATAATTTTCTATTTCACTTTCCACTAAAAAACATTTCTGAGTTTTTTGGAAAATTTTACATTATAAATAATTTTATTCAAAATGAAAATAGTATTTTCCCCAATAAATGGTACAATGTTCTTTTTAATGTATTACCATCTTTGTCAAACACCATTTATGGGTCATTCTATTTTTTATAGTTATAATCAATTGATACCATCATCTATATTTCCCTCTATGGATTATGATCATGTTCATTGGGGAAACTATTTACATTACATGTACTTTTTATTAAATTTTGATAGTTATTTATTATCCCAGAAGGTTAATTAAGATGTATTGTTTTTTTTCAAATAATGGATGCATTAGACTTATTATGTGAAAGGTGGGACTTGAAATTACATAGATTCTAGTAGAATTAATAGGAATCATGATACAAAACATGTTCGGTGTTTGTAATATGCCTAACTTATAACACACTGATATTTTCTGAATTATCATTTTTTGAATTAATTTATCATTTTTGATATTTTTCATTTCACGCAACACTAAAGATATTTTATTTTATTAAATAACTATGTTTAGATTGTGTTATATACAACACAAAGTTTATCATTCTTTACACAAAACATATGATTTGTATTTCTTACACAAAATACTAAGGTTAGCATTAATTATATGTAACAATGACATTCCACTATGAATTTCATAACAAAGAAGACCGAGGATTACTGAAAAATAATATATTAATAAAATATATATATTCAATATAATTATATAAAACCCTGAAATCAAATTTGAATTTATTAATAGTATTAACTAATCTATAAAAATATATTGTTTACCCAATATTATATGAATTCATTTATTATCAATTAATTATAAATGAATATGAAAACAGATTGAATATGAAAGGAAATATTATTATGGTCACAAAGATGTTTGAACCTAATAAATTAAATTTTAATTTTTGTCTAGAAATTCACTAAGTCAAACATTCATTTCCCATGGATCCAAATTAGTGTATGATACATGCAACATAGACTTTTCATATGACTTGGTGTACATTAAAAACAACACCGACTTTGAGTATGACGCACTTAATAATGATTTTCTACGAAACATATTTTTTATATAATTATTTGTTTTATATAACTGTAACCTATCCATTAATCATAGTTATAGTATTAGTAATAACTATTTTTCAAATATTTTTTATGATTTTTTATTAGAATAAAATATATTAGTAATGAAGGATATGATTTTTGGTAAAGTCATTTTTATATTAAAAATATGGTTCTCTTGAATGAACCACTTTTAGTTATAAAATTAATTTTAGACGCATTTATAAATTTAATTTGATAAAATAAACTTCATTTTCTAATTCATAACATCAAAATTAGACTAGGGTGATTTTTTTTGTATTTTTATAAGAAATGTCATTTTTTATGAATAGATTACAATACACCTCATTAGTTAAAAACTACCTTTTTTAGTTAATTATAAATGATAAATGATATTATATTTTTTTCATGTCACTTTAAATAAATTTTACATCTATTAATATAATTTTTTTATTTGGATCACACTTCTAATCCTCCCTCCCCTCTCTAGAATCCTCCAAAGGTTCCCCCAAACTCTTATAAATCTCACCCAACCCATTTGGAATCACACTCTCCAGGTAAGGGATCTTCTCTTTCTCCTATTTATTCAAGTATCTTATTTATCTTATTTATTTTATATTCATTTCCTAATGTTGGGATATGTTCTTTCATGCATCCCTTAATGTACATTTTATTTCAAAATAATTATATACCCCTTTCTCTCTCATTAATCCCTTCCATGATCATTTATACACCCTCATTATGCTGCCAAATTTCACCATGATTTTCCATGCCAATAAATTGGTAGTGAATACCCCTTACAATTTCTTATCAATGGTGTTTAACTATATAAAATTATAATTACTTGGTTGGGGAGTCACATATTTTTATTCCACACTCCTTGATCGTGGAATAAAATGTAATAAAAAATGATTCTATAAATTATGATCTTTCTATCACACTTACAAATGACAATAAAATGAAGGTGACAAGTTTGCTCGAAATTATATATCAATCCAATGCATTGGGTGGTGTTTTAGTCTCATAATATATCATACAATGGATTAGGGAGTGAACCTAATCCATCAGAGGAATTTTTCTGTCATGATGTCTTGGAAGTTAGCCTTGACGTATTTTTATGACACAATATTGTATGTTGTATCCCCATTTCCCATGTTTCCTCTATGTTATCATGCTATATCTTTTATTATTTTTCAAGTTTATTATTATCACCATTTTTATGCCCCATTGATATACATATTTGCAAAAAATTATTACTTTATTCATGTTATTCAATATTTTTTCTCTTACTAGAATTTATAGATCACCCCTTTCTAACATATATCTTCAAGTAATACATGAATTTTCAAGTATGTTAGAATGATATGATAATTTCAAGGAGATTTTAAATAAATATGATGTATTCACTATTTTAAGTGGTTATGTAATATACCTACTTCAAAAATACACTATACTTATTGATCTTACAATTTGTATTAAGTGTAATATTATTTAATAAATAATGAATTAACTTGGGATAAAGAGAAGGGGTTTTATAATTTTTATGGTAGTGATGGAAAACAAAATATTTTGCTACATATGGGTAGTATTATGCATATATGTATAAATGATGTTTTTATTATTCTAAATAAAATAAATAGGGTGGAAATTTTTACTCCCAAAACATAAAAAACATCATCATTTTAATAATATTATTGGAATAATTTTTTAATGAGTACGATAGGATTCTAACTGTATGATAGATAATGGAAAATATTATATAGTGATTAGTAGTTGGTTTTATAATTTTAACATTCTCTTGAAGTACTTCTAAGAGATATTAAATATAGTCTAACCTCATATATCCAATGTCTTAAGGATTTTGAAATGTATTTTAAGGGATAAAAAATGGTCATATTTTCATATGATCATTTAATTATTTGATTTTATCTAAATCATTTGTTGAAGGTATCTTTTTTAAGTGAAGGTAATGGATTGTTTTTAATATAACAACTTAATATAAAAATAACACATGTTTCACATCCGAAGTAGATTCTAAAGATGAAAATGATAAACGATGGAGATGTTTTAGTCCTGAAACACCAAAACCAATAATTTTAAAACGTATTTTTAACATGTTATAACTTTATAATACATGGATAAACTCTTGTTTATAATAATTTAACCCTTACTGTGTTAACTAATTTTTTAGCATCAATAACTAATTTTTAAAATAAAAAATATAATACCATAATTACTTAATAAAGAGTATGATTTCAAATATGGAAACCATTTTATCAATAGAATTTTCTAAGTGTAGGAAAAAATAAAATTAATATTAGTGCATATCATGTGTAGAAACATTTTTACAATAATTTTTAGTTTTGAGGATAAAACAATTTGTAGGGTAAAATAATTAAAGTAGTATATTTTAAATGTTATTAACTTTTTTTTAATAAATATTAATAGTTTGGATACTGTAAATAATTTAGTAAAACTAATCCCCGAATGAATAGTTAATTGAAGGTTAAAAAAATAATTTAGATTAGAAGATTACTTAAATTTTAAAATGTTCAACATGGGTTTTCTAAGTTCAATAAATTATTTTTTAAATTAATAATTTTTCTCTATGAATAAATCTTCTCAATTAAATTTTTACTATAAGTTTTCAAGTCATAATTATTATCTAATAATGTCTTATAGTTTACCATATAGGTATAACATGTAATTTTCACTATTCATATAAAAAAAATTAATTTAGAAAAATACCAACAATAAAATATAATAAAATATTTTTATTTGAAATCAAAAATTTATCATTATTATATCAAATTAAAACATGCAAATTTTGGTCATAAACATATAAATAGATAAATAATGAAAAAATATTTTTTCTAGGACAATAAATATATTAAATTTTCTACTATTATTATTCTTATTTTATACTAATTACTAATTTAATCGATGTTAATATATTATTAATATTTGAAATATAATATATATATATACCCAAACTAAAACTCAAAACAAAAAAATTTATAAAATATACTTCCTTAAACATTGTTGTAAAATATTTTTTATTTAGAAAAATTAGATAAATTTTATCAATGCGTAGTTAATAAAATTGAAGATTATTTTTCATTAAAATTTAAAATATTGAATATATAGATTTAATGTGATATATAATTAGTTTATTCAATTGATATATATATATATATCATCATAATTTCAACATACATAACCCATCGTGATCTTTTTGAAACACCTAAGTGTAAGATAATCGTAAGTGGAAGAATCAAGTGGTGATTTTTATAGTATTGATCTCATGTAAATTTTAATAGAATAAACTTATATGTCAAAAACATCCCCTCATACCATATATTTTGAAGTTCAAGGTATAGGAAAAAACTAGCTATGCCACTTTATTTTCAATCTCAAACAAATGAGCATCAATTAGAAGACTCTATATACGTGATTCCATTTATTCAACCTAATTTATTGGTTTATTATTTGGTTTAATTAAATTTATTTCATATTTAGCAATGGTTTTGTTATAACTATCGTATTACATAGTTTTTTATAAATACAATGTGGATTTTTTTTATATCATTATTGTCATGATCACAGGCTATCAAAAATTCTTGTTTTCAAATTAATATATAATTTCAATTCTTGGGGTGTTCCATGTTATTTTTGAGGATTTATGAAAGAAGGTGTAGTGGATTTTAAATTAATTCCAAGAATTTGTAGGATATTTTCGTTGATTTTTATATAAATGGTTATAACTACTAGAAAAGGGGACATTTTTTGATTGAATCATTTCACTCATCCAACAAAATATTCACTTTCATTGGATTAGGATTTCATTTCAATTTTCATATTCTAATATCAAATTTACAAAATAAATACACACTTACCACATTTACCTATATAAAGATGGTTATTTCTCGGATAAGAAACTTCATTAAAATATTAATTGGTATTTTGATTTTTTAATTTTTAGATTTGGTTCTTAATTTTGTCATGTTGTGTGTTAATTTATTGCCTTGGGCCAATTTTATTTCTATACTATTGACTATTATTCTCAAAATGTGTTATTTTTTGAATTTATAAAAATGGTATTATAAATATTCCATAACATATCCTTAATTTTATCTTGTTAATTTTATCTATGATATCTATCTGCTATATTTTGAGATGAAAGAAAAAACTATATCTTTGATAGAATATATTAACATATATTATGTTATATAATGAAAAGGAAATGACACATGAAGTTCCATAAACTTATCCCAATATTCAAAAAAACTACCCAGTTTTCTTGGAGGAAACTAGTTATTTTATTTATCATCTCCCCCTTCATCATATATGTGTAAATTTTCAGGATAAAAAAAATTATAATTTTATTCCAATTTAAAAAATCATATCTAACTATACATACTAGTTTAAATTAGGTCTATTTAAATTAATTTGGATACCTTAATCTTATTATAATTCTCACTCATCCATTTAAGTGACATTTGATTCACAACATTATATAAAATTATAGTTAAGGCTATGTATACTTCAATGGGAATCATATTAATGGAAAGTAATAGTGATTTACAAGACTATTTGAGATCATAATTTCCCACCCTCTTTATTATCTGAATAAAATAAGTATTTATAAAAATATAATATATTTGATCCTTCTTCATACAAGATCATTATAAGTTCACTATCCTTTGATTTTGTTATATCATCTATTCATTATCACTAAGATTTCTCCCCCCAAGTTATTTTTTCAATATATTATTTATATAATTTAGAATAATATTTTTTTTAACTCACATGGAATAAATGATATATGATTATTGGTTTTGATTTAGTTTAGATTCAATAGTTAGTTTTTATAATAAACAAAGGTAACATATTTATTTTTTAATACTTTTTAGTTTTATTTTATTTCAGGGGAGAGGTAATGCCTTCCCCAGTAAGAAAACCAATTATTGATTTTATCATAAATAATATATATATAGACATATATAACACATGTGTACTATTTAGAAGGTTAAAACCCATGAGATATACTATTTTGTGACCAAGAGATGAAACAAACTCACACCAATTAATACATCGAAAAGAATGAAATAAAACAATGATGAATGGAAGTGTAATGAGAAATATAGAATGAAAAAATAGTTATAATTTTTCACAAGAAAATTATGGAAGAAGTATGGTGTGAAAAAATCAATAAAATCATATAAAATATTTTATTATACTAGAAAAACATTATTGGTATAGATTGTATTAAAATATACACTTAATATATAAAATCTGAATGAACTAAACTATATCAAGAAAAATTAGATGATTTTAGAAACACAATCCAAACTTGAACTGGGTTCTATTTTAGTTCTTGATTTTTAAATTTCAATATGAGTCAGTAGTGAATTTAAATTGTGGATTTCAAATATAAATTTGTTTCATCAACTGATCCTGTTATTTTATTATTCAATATTAGAAAAAAAAATATCAAAAGAGTTTTTATTAAAAATGGTTCTTCAAATTGAATGGAAATGTGTTATGGTCAACTATCGTTGGTTCTTGATCAACTAAAAATTAGTTTTTTTGTAAATTAATGAAATGAAATAGAATGGTGATTAGATCCTAAATAAAATAAAATTATATATTAAAAAAAGAATAAAATGTAATCAATTTTATATCCCTAAATATAATTAGTCAGAAATCATGATAAATTCATAATAGGTAGAAAAAATAAAATCCAAAATAAATAGAAAAATTAAAATCGTAACCATATTAAATCATCTAACTAGTAAATTTATTACATTATAAAATAAACAGGGGGTCATGTTCTTTTGGACTGATCAGTTTAGTAATTTTGATGAACCAGAAACATACATGATACCTACTTTATATTGAAAATTATTCATACAATATAAAAAGTATATTTTTTTGAATCCATGAACTCATTAATTTAATTCATCTTAATATCCTAGTGAATGAAATAATAATGGTAGTTTCAAATACTCAGTAAGGGTTATATAAAATGGAATGAATAACTATAATATAAGGAATAATAAATATATAATGGTAAATAACTAAAAACACATGCCATTTAATCATAACATGTCAATGAAATGAATCCATGGATAATATTAATGTGAAAATATCATGAGTAATAAAAATAAATGAATTCTAAATTATGATAATTATTAATAAAAGTCATCATGATCTCAAGCATCCTGATACCTCTACAATTATGACAATTCACAAATAATGTTTATAATTTTGGGGAAAAATTTTTAATTTTTTCAATCAATGTATATCATAAGAACTATCTATGAATCGATTGGATATATAATTTTTAGACCCTCCCTCACTATATGTCCAAAGCATTCCTCATATATCAAATGATCTATTTAATTCATAAATAATATATCTAATAAATAAATGTCTATATTGAATAAATAATACTGATTATCAACAATTCTATAGAAATCTAATAACATTCATGTAAAAAAATTTATGTAGAAAATGTAAATGGTTGAGGAAATAATCATATTCATTATAAAAATAAAATGGATATTTAAGACAAATGAAATGAATTTTATCTCCAGAATGTTGTTGTTTTAAGAGAAAGTAAATGATCATGAAATCAATGAGAGTTCATGTAGATTTAAAGTTACATTAATATATTTTACAATAATAATGGAAATAGAAGTGAAATACTAAAATAAGATTTCATAAAATATTTTTATTTATAAAACCATTAAAAACATGTATAATAAGCTACATTTTTTAAAATGGTAATGGTGGGGCGAGTCTGTCATCCTCGTATTTGTTAAAAATTATTTTTACTTATGTAAATGGTGTAAAAATCATCCTTTTCAGAAATCATAAAAAAATCATTAAATTCCTTGAAAAAATTTAGAGATTGTATAAATCTTCCATTATGAATCATTTTAGTAGATAGAAAGGAATTTATAAAACTATTTTGTAAAAATAAAGATATGGATGAAAAATATAACGGATCAAAAGAGAATTAAGGCCATCTTTTCTTTTAAAAATTTCTATATTATAAAATAACATAAAATGGACCATAAATCACCGTTAATAGGTATATAATCTTTTCAAATACCTCAAAGGGTCAATATACACAAAAAATAAAAATAAATAGGTGTATAATACCAAATAAATCTCATCGAAGTGATAATTGAGATGAAATCCCTTACCTCACACTTCACTTTAGTTGAATGTGATTTATCCTATTGTATAATGGTTTCAGACATGTTATTAATTCATAAAATAGACATATTAATTTTTTTAATATCAGTTAGGATGCTTTTATAATATATTTTCACCAATTTGTTAATAATATTTCTTCTAACTATTGTTTTTTGTATTAATTGCCTTATTTTATCATGCATATTTTGTTATAAATGTTTCAGATCATGAAAATAAGATATAATTAAATAAAATATAAAAATATAAAAATATATGAACATATTCTTTTTTATTAGAATCATATTTAGTATCATTATTTTCTTTTCATCATGGAAAATGAATCACATCGCTTCATTCAGACAGTAGGTCATTTGTACACATGAGTGACATAATCTTTTATTTAATGGGTGAAATGTCATTTGAAGTTTATGGTATATTCATTTTATTTAATTTATATAATCTCATATATATCATAGATATTCATTGTATTTATCTTTAATTACCTTCCATGTTAAATGTTAGTGAAAAATGAATCACATCTCTTTGTAAGATGGAATTCTGTCATACACATAAAGGATATTATTGTATCCTCAAGGTATAGAAAATAATGGGTTATATGAGATCTCATGAATACAAATTTACAATTATGTTGAAAATATAATATATATTTTTTAGATTCATCGATATATTATTCCTTGAGAGGTAGTGATGGAAAAAAATTACATCAATCTGTGGAGGAGATATTTGGAGAATTGGCTGTCTGAATAGCCAAATTGGTGATGCAAGTGGAGGGAAAGATTAGGAATGCAAACAGTCCACTCCTTGGGCTATAAATACTCTCCCCTTATCTCTTTGATATACCACGATCAAGACAATTTCCTGAATCCCACGAAACCATTTCATAGAAGTTCATTGATATCTTATTTTTATAAAGAAAATCGAATCTGATTCTGGAAAAAATGAATTATTTTTGAAACATTGTTTCTATAACAACTTGTGGTGGAATTGAAAATGGATGAGTGAAATATTCTATAACTCCCCTGATTGGATAAAACAAATTTTTATATTTGTTGGTGAGTAAAAATAATTTTGTTTGGAATTTGATGTATCGGGAGAAGGATATAGGTTATGAAATTAAAAAAATAATAACAAATAATAAGGGAAATACTAGATTTATTATTTCATCATTATGGAATATTATTTTATGTATATGGAGGAAAATATAGAATAAAAACTCCTGTTTATGAACATTACTTCTTCATCAGATAACTTCTTAAGGTTTGTACCAAAAGCCTTCCTATGATGGATTTGTAATAAAAAATTTCAGCTATAATGCTTTTGAGAAAATTAATGCAGGTATATGGGGAATTTTTATAATAAATAAAGGTATTTGGATGTGTGAATATAACAAATTAGGGGGTGGCCTTTTATAAGTGGGGGAGAGAAAACACTTTGATTTTTTGAAAAGAATAAGTGAATCCCCAATTTTCTACATGAAATATGGATCACAATGGCTCATTAGAGAACATAGTGTGATTTAACATTGATATATGGACATTAAATATGATTTAGACATGTTTATGGTCATTTTTAATCATTATCTTTTCAGTTTAACCCCCGATGAACCCGTTTTCACCTAAACCACGATATTTATATTTTACTATTTTTATTATTCATCATGTTCAAAATTATGTTTAAATTATTAGATTATATTATGTATTCTGATTACAACTATCAAATCCATTATATAAAATTCAACTCACATATGCGGTTTAATTAAATTTAAAATAAAACCAATATATGCGTTGAAAAATGGTTTTCCAATGGAAATGTTTCCAAATTTGTAAAAGGTTTTGAGTTAAAATTAAACATATATTTGATTCCAATGAAATAAAATAGATTAATAATAAGATAATAATACTATTTATTCTTTTAAAAAATTTCTAAATCAAAATTGGACTTTTTAATTCTTTAAATGAAAAGGTAGTTTTTAATAAAAATCTACATTTATCACTATTCATAGAAAAATTAATATTTTCATAAAATTATAAAAAAATTAATTTAAATTAATTTTGATATGATGATTTAAAAAAAATTGTTTTTTAAAATATATTTTCTAAATGTGGTACTGATTATTTTATCCAAATTTTACAAAATGTGATAAAACCTCTTTTTAGAAAAAATATAGTTTTTGAAAAAACATTCCATTTTATTCCAAATAATTTTTATTTTTATTAATAATATATAGTTGACCAATGAACATGTCTAACAAATGTATTTTATATATTTTAGTTAGTATTATTCCTACCCCTCAAAATAATGGTTAGGTTATAATGGTTATATTAATATATTAATATTTTAATGAAGTATCAAGTTTCAATTAAACTCGTTATTATGTGTATCACAAGCTATCGAAGAAATTAGATTTATTCTAAAAGAAATATATCTTAAATTCATGGGGTGTTACATTATTGACTCTTATAAAAATTTTATCATCTAAATTTCATTGATAATTAACTTCAAAATAGATATGGCTAGGTCTTATTCATAACATATTATGGTTCCCACATTGCTTCATCCTTTTTATGATTCCCCCAAATTACATTTACTAGTCAATATGTCTGGTTCCTCAACACTTTCCCTCCAGTTTCAAGAATATGTATATTCTCTTCATTGTAATATATATATGGTTCCAGTTTTATTTCATTATATGGGACCACACATATTTGGTCTTGAATGTATGTCTTTAACATTAATATACTGAACATGTAATGTAATTTTGTAAGTATCTATGGAATTCCCAAATGTTAAGACATAACTCTATTTAATTTTAGAATTTCAAAGTGTTCGTTGTACCTGCAGCTCATTTTTCCATTCTTACTAAGCCTTGTGTCACCCTTCTAAGGATATACATTCTAGAAAATGTGAACACCAAATTGAAATTTAAAACATTACCTTTCATTTTCAATATTAATATTTTTCCTTCCTTGTGATACTTTAGTATGACCCCGAATACTCTTTACCTTTTTAGTTGTCTCCTCAATAATTTTGAGGCCTAAAAGTTTCATTTTAAAAACCTCATCCCAACAATTTGTAGTACAAAATATCTTATCATAAAATTCTTCATAATACCCCATTTTAGTACTTTAATGAAAACTATTGTTATAGGAAAAACCCACAAAAAGTAAGTATTAACCCCATATACCAAAAAATTCATGTAATCGGGACTTCAACATGTATTCTAATGTATGAATAGTTCTTTCAGACCAATCCACTAGTTTGATGATGGTAGGAAGTGATTAAATTAATCCCATTATCAAGATCATTATAAATACTATTATATAATTCTGATGTAAATCAAGGATCATGATAAAACAAAATATAAATAGGTAAACCATGATACCATAAAATTCATTAATATAGAGATGTAAAATGTGCCCAAGAGATAAATTTTCTCACATAGGAAAGAAATGTATTTCTTTTTTAAAGATTTCAACAACAACCCATATTGTAACATTCTTCCTAGAAGTCTTTGGAAAAATAGTGGGGAAGTCAATTAAAATGTCATCTCATTACCACATATGAATAAAAAAAGGTTCCATGAATCCTCTAGGATAATGCCACTTTGCATTCACCAGTTAAAATACCAAGAATCTTGATACGTTATCATAAATTTCTCACTTCATGTTGTCCCACAAAAAATGGCTCCTAAAAAACATATAAAACTTGGTTCTACCATGGTCTATATAGATTAAATAGAGCTTTGGGA
Organism: Viscum album; assembly: GCA_963277665.1. NCBI lineage: Eukaryota > Viridiplantae > Streptophyta > Magnoliopsida > Santalales > Viscaceae > Viscum > Viscum album. Next base: position 1,387,505,894 of record OY728133.1, on the reverse strand, counting down.
ATCATCCAAAAAATTCCATTTTTAGCTCAAGTATACAGGGAACACATAATATCTGTCCAAATTCCATTACATCGTATTAAAAAGTGATTTGTTCCAATTTTTATTCATCAATGGATTTAATTTTCTTTTAAATTTTTTTAATATGTCTCAAAATTTTTATATATTTCATGTAATTTTGGTTTGGAAACCATTTAAAAAATGAGTTATGTATCCCCTTCCTTAATAATTTATATATTCATCATTACTAGATCCATGAAAATAGGATCACTCTCAATACCCATTTTGGTCAGAATTATATGATTTTTCTATATCAATGAATTTGGTACCACATTTTCTATACTTCAATGGTGGTCTATTGAAATATCATAATCATTGAGTTGCTTGAGAGAACCCATTTTCTTAATATTGAGATCAATCTATGAAAATTTATATTTTTGGATATTATGATCTATGTATATATCACATTTTTCACCATATATATAATGACTATGTATCATCAAAATAAAGATAATTGTTTCCAAATTAAGATCATGGGTTGCATAGTTCTACTAATGAGTCTTTAACTACCTTGATGCATTTCTAATAACAATATCATTTTTCATAAGGACACTACCAATACCCTTCTTTTATGAATAATTAAATGTCACAAATCCATCACTTCATAGATTAATATTAAGAAACAAAGAATTTAAAACATATTTTTTTCATCAAAGAAATACCACACATTTTTCTATATAAACATAACTCCTTGATGCATAAGGTTAGTTAACTGGTTATCTAATCTGTCACAGTTATGATAAAATAACATATATTGGCCTTGAAGCCCAGTAAAAAAACATGACTCATTTATGTTCATGGGTGGATTCCATTCATGGGCTATATTTATCAGCATAAGTTAAACTGAGATCCCATCCTTTGAGAAAATATGGCTATGAAAAGAAAATTCTTCGAGCCAAAATCCCCACTTATGAAATTTCCAATATAACACCGTTCTTATAAGAGTCTCAACAATAATTTTCGATTGATTCTCATGATACTCATAGCTTTTTAACACACTATGATATCATAAATGAATACCACAATAAAAAATTATAATGGTATTACACCACTGGAAGCTGGCTCTAAGACAATGGTTTTATCCCCACAGTTAAAGAAACCCCTGGGTATGGACAATTTTTAAACCAATACCCACAGTTTATAACAAAACTATGAGAATAACCCTATGAAAAAACCACCCTCTCTCACGCTTTTCCTCCCCCTCCCCCTCGACAAGCCCTAATCTCCACTGCACTCACCTACCCTCCCCTCCCCTCCCTACGGCCACCTCCGCCTCAACATCTCAACCTCCACCTCCGCCTCAACCTCCCAGCCCCCGCATATTGACTGCCACCTCCCTCACTCTGCATTCGCCTCCTGGCCCACTTCTCCTTCTCTATTCTTACCGATCTCTGCCTCCCGGCCCCTGCTTCTGTACCTTTACATCTACCTCCCTCCCTCCACCCCAACATCCAAGTATGGACCTCCCGACCCCACCTGCCTACCTATGCCTTCCGGCCTCCATGTCTGAATTGGCATTCACTTCCACCTCCCTACCTAGGACTCATGCTCTGACTCCCCCAGCACTTTCCCTTACCTATCCATAAACCCTATTTTACATTGGTCTCCTCACATCACAGGTATGTTTGATTCAAACGTTCCCCAGATTTTAAATTTCATCTCAACTCTCAAATATAAAACCCCTCTATTTTTTTTATCAAGGATCATTTTAAGAAGAAGTTTTGATAAATATTGAACTATTTGAGAAGTAATTAGATTAATCCAAATAGGATTTTATGTCATTTGAGTGAAATATGGAATCAGTTTTTCTATCTTTGAAAAATGGTAATGTTTTAAACACACCATATGAACATGAAATTTTATTTTGTGAAAGAATGTGAATTTATGGATTTCCTTCCCACTATATTGTAGAGATATTTTTACAATGCTGAGAGCTAATGTGCATGAATTTTATTAGGTTGTGTAAGACTTTTCATGATGAATAAGACTTGGGGAATATTATTTTCGGTTGGTATGAATTTATATTCAATATTGAGGAATATCTTTGCCACATTACAAAAAATGAAGATGATGAAATGGGTACACTTGATAAACCATACTATAGTGAACGTTGTGGTCACTGTACAATTAATATTAAGGCACCATGATGAAATAATGGTGGGAGTTTTGGTCATCATAGAGGATTATTGAATCAAAGGGAGTGCTAAAACGTCATGATAGTCATTGCACAAAGCATTGTGGAGGTCAGAGGGGGAAATAGGAAAAAAACACCAAATAATTGGTGTTCATTTTATAAAATTTGATTATTTATGAGAAATATAGAATAATTTATTATATGGTGAATACCTTGTTTAAATTCATGATTATTCACATATAATACAAGGGATGAGCTTCAAACTTGTGAGGTCTACACTATGGTTGTTTCTAGTTGACTATTTTGAATAGCCATTGAATTTTTAAGTTGATTGTGGTCTATCATAGGTAAACCCACACTTATGTCTATGTTGTGTTTCTAGTTTATTCGTATATACATTATTTAAATAGATTTAAATCAATGGGATCTATAGAGATGTCAGGACATGATAATTCAAATATTACATGTAGATTATAATAAATGTCTATAGGATATATTATTGAAAATTATATTGTTTTTAAATGATTTGAAATTATCATATATTGAAAACTGACCCAACATTTCCTAGATTATCATAATTAAATCCAAACTAAAATGAATTGGAAAAACCTAAAATAAACCATACATTAAAAAATATAACTAAACTAAATTTAAGTGAAGTGAAGTGAAGTGAATTGAAGTTAATTGAACATAATCATTCGGATTTGACATAAAATAAATAAAACAAAATTGAAGTGTAAAAAACTAATGTAATGTAAAATGGGAAAAATATAAATAACCAGTATCAACTAAACTAAACTATAAATAACATAACCAAGAAAATCATACTTAGAAAATAAAAACCAAAAAAATATATGGAACCAAATCCTCTTGAACTAATATAATCTATTTCCACCTTGCTTTCAGGAACATGTTTTGACCCATGGGGAGTTGTGGTTCTTATATTGAGGTAGGGACTTGTATAGTCACAAGAGATTGGTATGCTCTAGTTTAGTTTTTATTTTATTTTCTTTATCGTATCGTCCACTTCTGACTTTTATAGATTTTAAAAGATGGAGGGTAGTTATATTCTACTAAGGGGTCCAGAAGGGTACTGTAGGTGGCTACATGGTTTTCATTACAAGAGAGGGATATCGGGGTAATATAACGATTGATTAGTGCAAATTATTTTTTTCTATGTTTTTACTAGGTTGTTTCTATTTATTTTTTTCCTTCAGTATGGGCATCCGACAGATGGATGAGTAATGCCAAAATTTTATGTATTTATTTTTTCTATTTTGATAAATTTTTTGTATGTGAAATCATTCCTAAGTGGTGATTCCTTGATGCCTAGACACTTGTCCTAGCCTATGGGCATAGCCCATCCACATTAGTTCATCCTAGTATTCCTCTATTAGATTCTATGTCTGAACCATGAGAAGGCATACGAATCCTGGATAATTATTGAGGGATTGGGAATGTCTTTGAATGAATTTTTAATTCCCTTGAATAATGATTAATTAAATTGGAATTTATAATGAGCAGATATGGGATACTATGCAATATATATTGATTCTGGAAATGCTATGGGTATAAAATGCGGGGAAATGATAATGTTTTGGGACTAATAAATGGAAATTCACATTCATGACCAATTTGATAATGTAATATCATATCATGATCTACTGTACATTGTTGGAGTTGATGATTTGACTCAATCCCAATGAAACTATAGAAATAGTTTGGTGCCAAAAATACACTATCATGCACTTGTTGATTTGGTTTTAAATTCACATTAAAACTTTCATTGACCTCATGGAAGGACTCATGACTTATTATTAGATCCCAACCAAGGGAAATACTGTCATTCCCTTATCACATGCGCAAAGTGGATTTCTACACAACCCTAAATACAATAATATCCCCAAAAATAAATACTTCTACAATCACTTCACTAAGGTATGTCATCATCAGATAGGGCCTCAACTCATGTTCGGAGTCTTCCAAGCTTTTCTCAAAACTATTGGGGTCAAGTTACATCACTTTGACACTAGGATCACTTCACATAAGCTATGATATTCACTGTTTTATAATATTTCAGAATGCGAAGACATATTCCAAAATGTTTGCAAAGATTCATCATAGTTTTCTCTAAGGAAATGGAAGGGAAAATATTGTACCAAAGATTTTACTTGCCCTTGATTTCATAATATCCTTTAACTTTCAATCATTGTAGAAATATTTTAACCTAGAAAACACAAGTTCTAGAAAATTCAATAATATTTCAGCATTAAATACCCAAGATAACATATTTGACAATACTAGACAAATTCCGGCTTATGGAATTCAAGGTGAAAGATTTAAACACATATTTAACTTAAATTATTCTTCAAATCCTCAATGCTTATTCTTTTGATGAAAACATAGTGAAACTCCCCCTTGTATTGAATCTCCCATAAGACAATACACAAATCAGTTTAAACAATACAGGGCAAGTAGAAAGGGGGTATCTCCAATATATTCATTCTGTGAAATGTGTTGTGTCCTTATGAACCACCCCCTTCCATTATTCTTCAATGTTTTTTTCATGTGAAACATTTGGACAAACTTCCTCATTACGTGAATTAGAATTAACCCCATTTGTAATGACCATCTCAATGCAACATAATTCTTCATTGGAATCATGATATTTTGAGGTTGGTCACCCCCTTTATCCATGTAAGAGATTCTCCATCATTCTTCCATTTATGCTTCATAGCGGTATGGTTGAAATGGTATAGAAATGTCACTATGGTAACATTTTTCAGTATGGGATTCTTAAATTACCCATGGATTTGTACTACAAGCTTATTAATGCCAGAACAAAACTCTTCTTGTGATTTTCTTTTGTTTTAGGCTTCACCCCCACTACATGGAACTCTTTCTCAGCTTAGTGACCCTCAACTCCATCACCATTAGTAGTTCTTATACATTCTATATGGGAGAATAATTTTCATCGTGAACTATCATCATATTCTCTTCATGTTGTTTTCTATGGATAACCTTAGTGACTTCATGTTGTTTCTTAATTTTAATGATTACATTATATAAGCACCATCACAATGTCCTTTTCTAATAATTTTGCTTCTTAATAATTCTCTTTTTCTTAACTTTTGATCTTATAAATTTTAGATACTTATATTCTACTAATGAACTTATTCAACATCTAAATTAGTAACTAAAATAGTCAACACTCAAAACAAATTCAGATTTACATCAACTAATGTAATAAGAATTACTAACTTCCATTCTCCCACATCAACCACTACAATTCCTACTTCACCTTTTGGATGTTATTTTCAGTATGTGATTTTATAAGAAAATCCTTAGAATATATTGATTTAATTTCTAGATTCACATTCTTAACGCTTTATCCCTCATGTTTTTTGTCTATGTTTTAGAATAAATACATTTATATACTTCTCCATAAGTCATAGAAAAAATCCGTCTTCATTACTCAGCATTAATCATGAACTACTTTCAAAGAGTCATGATGATTGTTACATTAAATGATAAATATAAAATTGAGAAACCTCAAAAAATTCCAAATAAAAAAACCTAATGTATCACTTTAATTGTAACACAAACATATTATCTTTCTAGCTATTATGTAAGAAACTATTAATCTTATGTATCACTCTGAGAATCCCATCTCTGTTTTTAAGATATTTTATCTTCTAGTAAAGTCTTATGAACTTTTTCAAGGTTTTCTCATTTAGCTTCCATTGATTCCTCTACATCCAGTGATTCGTACTTTATCCTTTGGATAAATAATGGATTTTTTCTTTGAATCATCTTTTGAAAATGTAACATCATTTTTTCTTCTCTTCAACATAACTTTCAAATGTGAACCTTTCATTATCTATCATCTTTTACATTCTCTTCAGATTAGCATCAATAAATCATCTTGTAACTTTGGGACAATAAATTCTATAAAAATTCAACCTCTCTGATGGGTCAGGTACTAGAATTAATTTCTTGTCATCTAGGTGAGGTTAATATGTGTTTATTGATAAATAAGTTTCTTTTGATATTGATAATTATTACCTCGCACTTTAAATTACAACACAAGAAAAGAGTGAGGTGTTACAGAAAGGAAACATATAAACACATCCACTACTATAAATATATTTTCAAATTCTCTTAAGTACTTGAAATCAGATATCATGAGACATGTCTTCATGAATTCAGAAGTCCAGATACTCTTGAATACAATTTTTGAGTTGAAAAATAAATTCATCAACAAAGGATTTTTTCATCATTTTCATGTTTGATACAATGAGGTTCACTAATATTATCATAGATTTAATGTTTATGGAATATTTTATGGACTTCTAGAAGGAAGAGAGTTCAAACTATATAGAAGGAATGTTTTGATTTTATTAAATATGAATTTTGTAAATCTATTTATGATTTTTCTACAAACATAAATTGGGATACTGTTAGAAAAAATCTCAATTGTTCATTTTTTGTTTTGTTTTTTTAGAAATTTAGTTGTGTACATCCAAAGAAACATATATGGTGGTGGGAAAATCTGGAAGAAGTTCAGCATAAATGCTATGAACGATGCTATTTAGTTCATGACCACATTGTGGTAGAGGTCTTCAATGAAGAGAAATTTGAAAATGAATAAAATATGTATGGGACACTCAGACCATGTGTAAGATTAATTTATATGAATAAATGATATCTACAAGAGTATAATCTTATATAATTGTAGAAAATTTAAGAGGAAGAAATAAATTATTTCTTAGAGAAAATAGCCATTTGAATTATGGAATTTTTTATCAGTTGTATTCATATGTAAAATGGTGTAGAAACAAAAGAATTATGGAATTTATAGTTGAAGGAGATTTATTAAAAAAATAGGGGAAAATCACCAATGTATACCTAACATTTTTAAGGAGTGTCATAAGGTTTTGGATCGAGGAAATGTGAAACGAAATCTCAACATAAGGTTTTTATTGGAGGATGTCTATCGAAATGAGTAACTTGTGAAGGCAATGCCATGGTGGACTCGGTAATGAGTTTCTAAATCATATAGAGAAATATAGAGTCTCAATATAGGCCTTTTGGTTGTTATATATGACTAATTAATGAATAATTAATTTATGATACTATAGAACCCTTGCATTATGGAATAATGTGTATTGAGTTTTGATATTTTAGTACTATATATTAAATGACATAGTGAGTATGGTTTTAAGAGGTTCAAAGGGTTTTTACATATAATAGATCTATATCATGGTAATCACTATGAAATATTTTGTTATTCATGTTAGAGGATTATTTCAACGTAATAAAAATAAATTTTTTTTGTAGTTATTATAGAAGATAGACATTCCACACCATGGTGGTAATGAACACACTGTTTTAGAATAGACTTAACTGACCTATAAGTTAAAAATTTCTATCTTTCAGAAAGAATATCAATTAATTAAATTGGTGATCATGAATCGATATTTGTAGGGTGACATGGTGATTCTCTAGATATAAGAAATATATATATTTCTCTTTCAAAACATGGATGAAATCTCGTAGAAAATACCAAGATAAATAGATCTCAAAGATACAAAGAGAGAACTATGTATTAACATATGTGGGATGGAATATCAGAGAAAGGAGATCTATGAGGTATTCCAATCGGAGATTCATTGAGTTCATCATTAGATTAATGTGAAGCATAATTGATACACCTATGTTGGGGTAAATTCATTCTTTGTTAGTGAATAGTATGGTGAAAAAATGCATGGAGGTTGTGAGTAGTTTGAGCATGTGAGAGTAGTGTGTTATTTATTTCTCAAGTCTAGAATGACGGATTTTGCTACTTTCAAATCATGCAATCAAACCTGTGCATTTTAAATAACATTATATGTCATGATTCATTGAGTAAACTCATTCATAACCATTTCATCATAAATTTTGGAAGCATTCACTAAATACCCATTGCTTCCATAGACATAAATCAATGTGTTCAATGAGTCTGTCAGGTTCAGACCCACAACTTCTTAACTTCTGAAAAATCAGATTAATCTGTGTGTCTCCTTGTATTGCACATTACAAGAATGGTTTTCTAGGTGACACAATCATAAAGACACCCATTTAATTTCATTTCATGAAGTACAATAATCAAGTCTTTTGATCTAAATTTCATCCCCATCATTGTATGTGAAAATATTATGTATGCAACCATCTTTCTACATCTCATTGATCAAACCAATATCTTTCTTTTACTTCCCCACTTTACCATAGGAATTAATGATTTTTGTATATAAAATAACATGTGGAATAATGACCTTATAATCCATGGTTCTCATAAGATAAGATCCATAATCATAAAAGTCTTCCCTCACATAAGATCCCTCACATAACGATGGTTTTTCTCAGAGAGCGTAGTGGTACAGCGAGTTTGGGGGGCGGTTGGTAAACAAATGAGATGGAGCTGATGAAGGATAGAATCCAACGGTAAGGAAGGGGGGATGGGGATTGAGGTGGGAGGTGGTTGCATTGGGGTGTTGTGAGGGGGATGGATGGGGGGATGTGAAGGGGCTATAGAGGGCTGTGAGGGGGGATGGATGGGGGTTGTGAAGGGACAGCAGGGGGGGTCACAAAGCGGACTAGGAAGGGGAACAGAGGGGGCTACTGGGGGATTTTAAGGGGGATTATGGGGGCTATGAGGGGTATGGATGGAGGCTATGATGGGGGGATATAGGGGGGATATGAGGGCGATGCATGTGGATTGTGAGGGGGGATGGATGGGTGATGTGAAGGGGATGTAGGGGGTGTGAAGTGGGTTGGGAAGGGGGATTCTTGAGGGATTTGAAGGGGCTGGTGGGGGATGTGAAGGTGGTGAAGGGGGTTTGAAGGGGTAATGTAACCAGTACCCATGGTTATCCAAACTATGGGTATAGGTTATATGTTATTGCAGTTATACATCTATACCCATGGTTTTCAAACCATGGGTATAGATGTATACCCACGGTTTAAACCAAATCATTGGTATAGCATGATTTCCAGGACCTACACCTATGGTTTGTTAAAAAATTGTGGGTATAGGTCTATAACGACGCCTCGGTATCCCATAGTTCATAAAACTGTGGGTATAGCCTATACCCATGGTTTAGAAGTTATACCCACAGTTTGAAACTGTGCGTAGGGGTTAGATTTCCAGTAGTGTTACTTGAATACCCTATTAATTTGACCCATAAATATAGATATTGAATTATTCAATACAAATTACATTACTATAATCTTTTAATTTTGAAATATCATTTGGAATATGTTCTTCATAATATCTTCATTCATTAGTCTCAATAAATGATAGCCAAGATGAGGGCCAATCATTGGTAAATATTTATCTTTATGAAGATGATCTAATAATTTAACAATGTGAGGTAAAGGATACTTATTCTTTATCATAATAGATTTGATTTCCCTGTATTCAATTTTTATCTACATGATTACCTCATTCTTATTAAAAAAAATATTAGGGCTCCCCATAGTGAAACATTGGTATGAATAAATACCTTATCACACAACTCCTCTAGTTGTTTCTTCATCTCCATTAATTACTAAATGGCTATTCTATACGGAGTATTTAATATAGTTCATGCATCAGGGTATAAATCTTGAGAAAACTCAACAACATGCTATGTTGTATGTCCATGTAATTATTTAGGAAATGCATCAATTTATTCCATTAAAATATGTACATCCTAAATAATAATATTACCACTTACAATTATAGATTGTGTTAGCTCTTCTTCTCAAATAATATCATTCATGAGATCTATTAGTGGTGGGTCTAGACATGACTCATAATACGAACATGCCCCTTTAATGATTTGGGATTCTCAATCCTCAACATAAATTGTAATTTATTTCTCTTTTCAATATTTTTTACATCAAAGTTTGGAATCCATTACCTACCATGGATTTTATCAAAGTCAACTATAATATTGATAATAAATATTGAAATTAGGGAACATTTATTTTCTATAATGTGGACAACTGGGTATATCCCTCATGAAATGTGACTTCTACTAGGTTCTTTGACAGAAAATTCCATTATTAATATAATATGAAAATATATAATCTCATTAAAAACATGGAATATATAACAAACTGAGATGATCCAAAATAAAGTAAATAATTTTTTAATTATAGGATATTATTAATATACCTTCCATAATATCATTTGGAACTTCAAACTCATCTATAAGGATGGCATAATCATAGTCTTCTCTCTTCAGCAACTTCTACGGTTAATTCCATTGATGTGTGGGGAATTTTTGTGAATAATAAATCATTTATGTATTGTTGAATCATTGTACATAATGTATTTATTTCTTCCCCTTTCATTTATTAAACTGGTAACCCTTATCTATGAACTTGTATCAAAATCCCTCGCCCTTCATGAATTTCATGGGATGACTCTATCCATATATTTCAGTAGATAGTCATTACTTTATTCTTTTATTCATCTTTGAGGCATTTTCTTAATCATTTTTTCCATTGGAACATTTATTTTTATTGATTTCTATTGAACATGTGGGATATAGAAAATTTCATCTCTATTTTGATAGTGAAAAAAAATATTTCTTCATATGATAAAAAATATTCAAAAATATGCTCCCATTAAAGATATAGATTAATAAATTATAAGAAATTGTCAATCAAGATTATAGTATTGTGTATCTGATCCATTGTTTACATTAATAGTCTTTCCAATATATCATTAAATTCCAAAACAAATTATTATTCTTTTTCTATATTATAAGGAACATAATATTTATTTTAGTTCATCCCTAATGAGTGGAATATTTACCAAATAATGTTTCATTAAAATCTCTCCATTCCAAATATAGATATATATTTTCAAGGGACATACCCCATTTCTTAGCTATGATATAAATATTATTCCCACTAAACGATGGGTGAAACTATCGCATGAAGCGATCCAATATGGGTGAATCACACTATGAAAAATATGGTTGTTCTATTCAGGAAAGGTTATTTTTTATAACATGAGTAAGCTACCCTAATAGGGAAATGATCTTATTGTTTAAAGCACTACATGTTTTGGCTTAATCAATAGGGATATCCCTATATTGAACATGAGTGTTGATACCATTATTTCTTTTAAGAACCATTTCTAAAAATGGAATATATTAGAGTAGTTCATTATTAATTTTATCTCATAATATATAAGACTAAATCTAATGTGACACTTAACATAAATTGAAAATTTATGCATTGTTAATATTGGCATAATAAAAATAGTTTCTTTACAAATATCCTATAATCCTAGAAATATTATCATATATTTCAAAAAGGGTTGTAAATAAAATTTAAATTAACCAAATCATATTTCATAGGAGTGTCAAACCATGGGAATAGTAGGTCATAATGTTGTATAATGGTAAAAACTCATTTCAATCTTGGAATTCCATTTTTAGAGTTATTACCCCTAAGTCAATCTATTTTAGAACCATGACCACTTATAATATCCATACATGGGTGTATTTCTAGGTACACCATGTAATTTATTCTTTAATAAAACATTACTGATATATTTATATAATTAGACATATCCCCAAAAATATTCAAAGGTTTATTTCTTCTAATATATGTTTCACTAGATCTAGTTCCCAAGGTGTATACTAAACTTCCTCTAATACCAGGAGTAACAACCCCGACTCTAGTAACCCGTATCTGGTGGTTTCTTTTTTACATTGGAATTGATATAGTGCTTATAAATCCCAGAGTATTGATTTGATTAGTAGTATTTAAGAACCATAAACATACATGACCCCCATTATTATTATAAAAAATACATTGAACATAATAAAATTAGTTGTTTATATCATTTAAAATCATTAAAAGAAGTATTATTCATATCCTGGGAATAGAAAAAAATAAGGTTGATCTCAAATTCACATTAAGCATTACATATATTAGAATGTATCATTAGTAGATAAAGAATAATCAATTTAGAAAGGTAAATAACTAATAACACAAGTACTTTTATTAACAAATTAAGAACAAAATGCATCCATATATAATATTAATGAGAAAATCTCATGGGTTATAAAAATATAAGATTTCTAAATAAATGAAATGCTTAATACTAGATGTCATGATCTCATGTGTCATGATACCTCCACCATTAAGCCCGTTCACAAATATAGTTTAGAACTGTGGGTAACAACTCATTTAATTTTTCCAATTGATTTATCTCATGAGAACTATCGATGCATCAAGATGCTATATAATCCTAGTCCCCACCCATCACTGTATGTCCAAATTATTCCTTATATATTGAATTATATATTTTACTCAAGAACAATATGCCTCATCAATAAACTATTGTATTGAATTAAGAAAACATATTGTCAATAATTCCCTAGTTCGTCCAATAACATTCATGTAAGACACCATATTTATAAATCCAATATGGTTTGGGAAATAATTATATCCCTGACAAAATGAATATGGATATTTAATAGAAATTAATTTCAAATGTAAAATGATCTCAAGGAAGTCAATGTTTCTAGATAATATAAATGACCTCAAAATCAATGAGTGATAATATAGATTGTGAGGTAAACTATTTTCATTGGGAATAGTAAAGGGAATGAAAGTGAAATAAAAAATCAATATTAAATAAAACGGCTTTATTTCATAAATAGTTGAAAACATGTAGAAGAATTAAAATCTATTAAAATGGTTACTGTGGCGAGGGATTCTGTTATTTTCATATATGTTAAAAATATCCACGTTGAATTTTATAAAAAGAGTTGAAAACTTTATTTTTGGAATAAATTATAAATATTCCTTTAATACATTTTAAAAACTCTAGGAAGATATTAAATTTATTTAATAAATAATTTTATTAAATAGAATTGTTTTTTAAAAATACTTTGAAAAAATAAAAATCTAAATGAAAAATATAAATGATCAAATAAAAAATAAGACAAACTTTTCTTTTAAACATTAAACTTGAGAGAATAAATTTAATTAACAAATTAATGATTATTAATAAGTATATATTCTTTTTAAATACCTCTATGTTTCAGTATATACACCACTTTAAAGTAATTATGTGTATTTTACTAAATAAGTCTCAATGATGTTAAAATTGGGGGGAAACAATACATCACACATCCCTATAGATTATGGGATTTAAAATCATATATAGTGATTTAATAAATGTTCATAATATATTCTAGAACAATATTAATATTTATAATATCATATATGATCCTTTTATAACATCTTATTATCCATTTGTTAATAGTATTTTATTATTACTATTATTTAAGGTGTTAATTGCCTTATATTCTCATACTTGTTTTATAGTGAATGTTACAGATCATGAACATAAGATATAGTTCCGTAATATATATAATAATATTATTATTAGAAATATCATTTTTTGAATTACATACATATTTATAATCATTATTTAATTTTGAACATGGAGAATGAATCACATCGTTTTGTGGAGATGGTAGGTCATATATACACACGAATGATGTTATCACTTCCTTAATGGGTATAACGGTATGCAATTGGATGGTATATTAATATACAAAAATCAATATCATTTAATATAGATCATATATATTCATCAAATTTATCCTTTATTACCTTCCATGTACAATATTAGTGAGAACTGAATCATATCGCTTCGCGAGGCAGTAGTCTACCGTTGACAGGAGCGGCATTATTGTATCCCCAAAGGAATGTAATGTAAGGAGTATATTATATAATGAAATCATATGTATAATTATGTTATGAATATAAAATATATTCATTAAATATATCTTTATATCTATTCGTGAGTGGTTGTGATGTATAATGAATTACATTGGTTAGTGGGGTTGTAATATTCCATACACATGATCGACAGTTTCGTTTCAAATTTAATTGAAGAGGACAAAGATATAGGTTATAAAATTAAAATAATAAAATATCTGTATATTGGATATACCTCAATTATTATATCATGTTGATTTAATATTATTTTATGGAGGTTGATGAATAAATAAAATAAAATTCTTGTTTAATAACGTTACCTCTTCTTTTGGAAACCTCTATGGGTATGCATGAAAATCCTTAATCGGTCGAATTTATGATCTCAAAAATTCTTATAGGATGTTTAAATGGATGTAATAAATGTTTTTGGCTAGGGAAGTTTTTCTCCAAATGGATTTGTAGGTGTCAAGATAAGAGGAGAGATGGTGTACTTTTATAAGTGGGTAAGTGGACACACATGGAATTTTTGAAAAGATTTAATTACTCCCACATTGTTCACAAAAATAAAGGCTCTAAAATAGTATTTTATTGAATCCTATATGATATAAGGTTGTAATATTTAACTCCAATAATAATTTCTGATGTTCTAGTTTATGTTTAACCCTTATCTTCTTAATTTAACCCCTCTATAAACACATTTCCACACTAACATTTGTAATTATTTTTTACTATTTTTGAAATTCATTAAGGTAAAAAATTATGTTGAAATGATAACGATAATATTAATTATGGTTATTAAAAATTTTAAACAATTTACCAATTTTCAATCACATAATTGGAGGAATTTAAATAAAAATTAAACCTACAAATGCGATGAAAAAATGGTTTCCAAAGAAAGACATTCCAAAATTATAAAAGGTTTTACATAAAAATTGGACATATACATGATTACAATGAACTAGATTGGATTGGTTATAATATAAATGAACTAAGTTTTATTTTTAAAAAATAAATCATCATGGTAATTATAAAGTCTCTAGACAAAATATATGTTTAATAAAAATCATTATTTTCTCTATTCAATGAAAATTTTATATTTTAAGAAAATTTTCAAATATTAAATTCAAGGTAATTTTTATATAATAAATTAAAAAATAATGTTATTTTGTCAAATACATTTTTTTAAAGTTGTAAAAATTAATTATTTGATTAAGTGTCAAAAACATGATGGGGATGATTTTTAGAAAAAAAACATTTTTCAGAAAATATTTTGTTTCTTTCAAATGACATTTATTTCTAAAAATGGTTGACAAATTACATTTTGTAAAATATATATATTTCATAAATTTGGTTTTAATATTTTTACCCCCTAACATAGTGGATAGTTTATTAAGATCACCTTTAAATAATAGTATTTGAATAGAATTTCACATTTCTTTTAAACATGAAGTTGCTTGTATCATATTATGTCAAAGAAATTAAATTTATTTCATAAAGTAATATTTCATAAATTGTTGGAGTGTTATATAAAAAAATAATATGTGGTAGATGATTGTTTTATTAGATAGGTCTTCTCTACTTGACTTTCCTCCCTTTGAATATATTTCTCTCAATATTTCATACCACTCTTGTTATGTTTTCTCATTCCTTCTTATTGACCATATATTTTCCTCCTATTAAATTAACACTTACAAATTATATGAATCCATCAATGATATTAATCCTATTTAATTCCGTAATTTTCATCCATGAACTAGCGTCATGGTAGCCACAATACTCATTAAATTATTTTTTTCCCAATAAGAACCATTCTATCAGAAGATACACCCCTCTTATGTACTAACTTCAAAACCATGAAATACCATCATTGATGTACCCATTCCATAATTTAGTCTTCAGGTTTTCATTGAAATTTAACAAAAATTAACCAATATTACACATTTTCTTCCTCTACCTCCTTTTATTGTATTTTTAGTAGAGATAATATAGTTAACTATAAGATTTTTTATTAAAGTTATAAATTGGAAAACTTTTTTTGAATTTTTATATTTTACAATGTAAAAAAAATACAAATATTACTATTACACATTAGGTAGTGACTACAATTAAATTGAAATAAGTCTTATAATAATGACTTTCACTCTTAAAAAATAGGATGATATCTGATTTTATCTGTATAATGTGGAAATGAAATGTACATTGTATCCAAAATGAATCTATCCAAATTTACATTTAAATAATTGAATCATATAAAAATATAAGATAATTATTAAAAATTTAACCTTTTTCAAAAATTAACTGTATTTCTAAAAAATCATGATAAAATTAAATATGACCCATAGAAATTGATAACATATGAAAGTTTCTCTCTCTTCTGCATCGGATGGCTCTTATGAAGAAAAAAAATTCTTAAAAAATCATTTTCTAATCTAAAATATTCAGTTTATAAATACCATGTTAATTCAAAATTTTATTGAAAATACTCTTATTAAACTAGCTCTAATGACCATTGTACAAAAACCCAGCTAAATTTTAGATTCCTCAATAAATTTTTGAACATTACCAGAATTATCATAGAATTTGTAAGAAAAAATATTTTAAATAGAAACATGATTCATAGAAGTTATTGACTCCAAAATATAAATATGTCTTACGAAATTTCATAATTTGGTTTCAATTAAAATTATATAAAAAATTCAATCAATTTGTTCATAAAACATCGAGA
Source organism: Viscum album (assembly GCA_963277665.1). NCBI lineage: Eukaryota > Viridiplantae > Streptophyta > Magnoliopsida > Santalales > Viscaceae > Viscum > Viscum album. The sequence goes on along the minus strand of OY728133.1, from coordinate 1,387,489,200 downwards.
AATTCAATTAGAGAACATTTGATCAATTTATCCCAAAAAATCACATTTCCATAAAAATATAAAATGAGTATTATTTTCAACAAAATTGATAATAAATAAAATCATTTCTAATAATATAACTTCTTATGAAATAAAATACCAAAATTTAAAAAAATACAAGCGAATAATATGTATAAAAATAAATCCACATCTATCGAAAACATTATCAATGAATAAAAGGATTTACAATATTCCACAGATAAATAGTTACATTGCATATAAACCATGAAAGTATTTATATAATATATGCATGCATTATTTTTCCTAATTCCAGTCTTGTGAGGTACCTTGGAGGATTTTCAGAATTCATGAAAATATCCCAACACGTTGATGACATAATCCATTAAAAAATGAATTAATAATGATCACTATTTTCATATCAAAACAAAATGATGGGAATGTAAACATAAATACCATTAAATTTAAATATGTAGTCAAATATAACCTGGATCCTAAACCAGTGCAGTTTTATGTGGTACCACCAGTTACACACTAACATTAACAATAATAATACATATATCCTAATAATAATAAATGAATGAAAATGGGGATTTCATGCACTGTGAATTTAAATCAATAATGAATAATTTATATTACTTACTACACTTGAAAATTATCCAAGTTTTACTTATCATCCATAGAGAATAATATATTCCCACTAGCTGATATCAAAAATCTAGATGGGTAGGGTCTCAATGACATACCCAATTACTTACCTTAGAATAGAATATTAGGGTGGTATTAATAATGTTTTATTTGACTTAAATAATGTACTCCAATAAATATTAGATGATGGGTAACCTAATGGAACTTGTTTCCCACTTATTTGATTCCCCTCGAGATAAAGAATAATGGAATGATGATCCAAATAAAAACATGTAGAAATTTAATGGTTGGGTTTTCTAGACCTTGATTAATCATGAATGATTTTTCATCATTACATTACTATATATTCTTGTTGTTACCAAATTTGTTTATAGATTCATCTTTATATCTATCAAAATAATAATATTCTCCAATAAGATTCAATGGAAATTCATTTTCTAACTATCGGGAAATGGAATCCATATGAATCCACAGTTCTACCAACATAGTAATACTTTTAATCCCCTCTATTAATTTGAGGAAAGGATCTAACTCACAAAATAAATCCACCTTTGATAAGGATTACTAGAATGATTTTTTTAATGATATTAAACAAAAATATTATAACAACCCTTCTCTTAATTACACATTTAAACATGATTTATATCATAAAAATGCACTTAATGTTACTCGAAATATTTAGATATATAGTGTATTTGGGGCTTACGAACATTACATAACAACATAATACATTAAATAAAACATTTTAATTTAAAACTTATTTCACAAGACCATAATATTCCTTCATAATTAACACTACATGGGATATCCTTAGAAAAGACATAAGAATGGGGTGAGATATAAAGACCAGTAAGGGAGTAAACAAGTAATAACATGAATAATACAACAAATTTTAGGAAATATTATTATAAATGGATCATAACAGAAACATGACCATAAAGGCATGATATAGTATGATTATCATAACATTGAAATGTAGAAACAACTTAAAAAACTACATCATTAATATAAAGGAAATAGGTAAAACCTTATACCCACATGGTGGAAAAAATCCAATAAAAGAATCTGGTAAAACCCGATACCAACTTGATGTATCAGGATACTAATCAATACCCAATGCATTAGAACACTATTAGGGTGCACCCTTCATAATCATTTTAATCTCATGCTTAAGTGTTCTATAATGATCATATAACATGGGTTAATTCAACAATATCATTTATTCATTGATCAAGTAATGTGGAACTCATAAATGTAAGTAACCATTTGATTAGTATGTGTTCATAAAGGTGAATACCCTTGATAGATGAATGGGTATGGTATTCACTGCATGATGATTTTGAAATGGAAAATTGTTGTGCAATTTTGGAAGCATAACGACGTCATATGGAAATTCATAAATTGGTTTTGTATGAGAGAAAGGAGTATCTCATAATTCATCCATATAATTAACATTAGGGTATCATGGAACATCATATCCTAACATGTTAAATTTAATTTATATGCATAATATAAAGAAAATTCTTGAATAGAAATGAGAAGTGAGAAATCCCTTACCAAATTTTGATATAGTAACAGGTGGGTTTAAATATTCATAGGAGGGTTAATGGGAGTGAAAGTAATATCACATCATGTATTTATAAAATTTATAGTAAGGAGTTTTGTAATAACATATCCTAAATCAAGAAAATGTAAATTAAAAGGCATGACATAAGAGAGGTTCTTGAAGAAAAAGGAGAGAGGGATGTTGCTTACTTGGATGTGTGATCCCAAAGGCTGGGGGAGGCTTCTTGGGATCATGTTTAGGCTTTGGGAGGACAATAGGTATTAGGGGTAAGATTATGGTTGAGTTTAAAATATCTTTAGTGAATATAAATGTGTGATTGTGTGGGTTTATATATGTAATGTGGGGGAATTATTTATTATTTTGGTTTTGGAGATTACACACTAAAATATTCAAAATCGGAAATCATCCCAAGGGTTTTTCCCATGGTTTATGAAAAATGGGATTTCTATACATAATTTTATATGGTTAAGGGATGAATATTTTAAAATATTTCCCTTTATTATGTGGAGGTGATTCATTCTTTCAAGGAAATGATTTTAAAATTATTAAAATATATTATAGGTCTAGGAGGATTTACTAAGTCTTTATAAAATAAATAAAATAAACCTAAAATTATAGTATTAAAAAGGAAAAAAATATAGTTGGTAGAAGATACCTTTTATAGTAATTTATTACAACACTATTGGGTCATTGTGATATCATAAAACACATTATATATTTATACGATATTTAATTTTTACCCAAACAATCGACTGTCTCAGAAAATTATGAAAAATTAACCATTGGATAATTTTGACATCCTAATTCAAAAAATAATATTCATTTTATATAAATAATTATATATATATATTTGTGAATTTTCACTTTTAAAATAAAAACAGACATTTTTTTAAAATTGATGGGTTTTAGAAAAAACAGTTTTCAAACCATAACAAAAAAGACATTTTACATCATAAAAATTATATAATAATTTATATTTAATGACTGTAATTTAATAATAATATTTTATTAAAATATTCTGTCATTTCAAAATCCATTAATTCATCAAAATATATTTCTTAATTGAATTAGAATATTAACCAAAAATACAATTTGTGCTTTAAAAATCATTTGAAAAGTAACAACAATAAAATGAAAGTATATTAATTATTCTATACAAAAATAATTCACACGATCATAATGATAGGGTATTATTACATATTCTTTTATTATACTATCATACACCTTTAGAGTATGGCGTTCAATTGTACGGCTTTCATGGGTTCGTTCAGTAATCATTGTTTGGGTTGTGATCTCGATGATCTTAAACATCTCTCATAAATAGTTTCTCTCATGCTTAAGTTTTTGAATCACATCTTGGTCTTGGTCTATGGTAGAGCCTACAAATTTTATATCCTTTAAAATCTCTAATAAATGGCCTTCATGGGGCATGATCTTACTAGTTGAGGCCATCACATCCTTTTTTTTGAAAAGCATTCGTTATAACCCAATGTTTATACTAGTCATGTGATCACTATTAAATGGTTATATTATCCATAGTAAGGAAACATAATAATCATTTAAATCCAATTGGATATAATAAAACATAATTAATTAATGTGTTTTCTATACCTATAAGACATTTAATTAATAGAATGAGATTTTTGTTCATAATTTTCTAGTCATTACAACCCCCCCCCCTTAAGAAATTTCACACTCGGTATTTAATTTTCCAAAACAAAATTACATGAGGGTAATTATGTCTTATCACTTCCTCTACTTCCCACATCACTTCTTCAAACATTCGGTTTCTCAAAAACACATTGATGAGGGGCATTGTCTTATTCCTTAGAACTTTTTCAATACTATCTAAGATCTTCAATATCATCTCTTCACTGGAGAGTTCATTTTGCAATGGCACCACCTCTTTATTGAGTACATGTGATGGGTATGGTATGTACTTTTTTAAGAGTGATATGTGGAATAATTCACGTACTTGAGATAGGTTCGGTGGGGGTGTTAGTCGATAGGCCACTACTCCTATGCGATCAAGGATCTCAAAAGGGCCAATGTAACTTGGACTAATCTTTTAGTTCTTCTAAAATATCATAACTCTCTTCCATGGAGATATGCAGAGGAATACCATGTCTCCAACATCAATCTCTTGGTCTCATCAATGATTTTTAGCATAGCTCTTTTGTTGACTCTACGCATCTTTAACATGATACTTTATGTTCTTAACAGTCTCCATAATTTCTTCAACCATTTCCAGACCTATAATTTTTCATTCCACAAATTCATCCCAACAAGTTGGTGTTCTGCACCTCATCCCATAAAGGGATTCGTAAGGATCCATTTGGATGCTTGAGTGAAAACTATTGTTGTAAGAGAACTCTATAAAAGGAAGATGTTGGTCCCCCCCACATTTGACATCCATTGAAAACTATCTCAACATGTCCTCAAGTTTCTGGATATTCTACTCAGATTAGAAATCAGTTTGAGGGTGATAGACCATGTTGAAGTTCAACTCGGAGGTCAGAGCGTATTGGAGACTCTTCCAGAACATAGAGGTGATTATTGGATCTCGAATAGACACAATTTATAGCGGTATGCCATGTAGATTTACCACTTCCCTAATGTATATATGTGATAGTTGACCTGGGGATAAATCCTATCGAATTGCAATGAAGTGTTGATAGTACAACAATTCACTGTTTTATTTCACCCTTATACAAATATATTGAACTAGTTTTTTATTGAAAATTCAAAGTATAATAACAAATTTGAATTCATTTTTGGTTCAATAATTTAATTATTATCACTTTCTAAAAGAGCTATTTCATTTTTTTATGTTTTTGTTATATGTGGAGGTGAATTGGAAAACCCAAGATGGAGTTGATGAAAAAATGACCAAATTACATAGTAATATGAGAACATATATGGACTCAACCACAAGATACTACTGATCCATGTGACCAATGAGGATAGATATTTTTCAATAGATCCAAAATTCAGAGGGATATAACTTTTATGAAGGAACCCAAGACGAAATCGTCCATTAAGAGGCCCATCCGAACCGATTTGTCCAATAAAAGGAATACACATGGAGTCAAAAGTAAGCCTTTGTCTTTTGGAAATATTTCTTATTATATTCCATATATAGCAGCCAAATATTTCATCAATAAATAAAATATTTCTATAAACAGGTCATTAGTTTTGTGGAAAGCGTGATAATATTTTATAATGGCAAAAAATCATGGTTTAAGTGGTATCTTGAAATCATGGTGCCCAAAACCACCTCTCATTTTGGTTATAAAAGAACTCGATGGGCACATCATTTTGGAGTTAGACAAGGTGGAAATTTGTTAACATTTTGGACTCCCAAAGGAGTCGTATACTCAATCGTATAAGTTCAAGAGTCCATGGTAAGTGTTACATCAACATCTCTTTCTTCCTCCCCTCTAATGGAGTTCTAAACTCTTCATGATCAACTGGGGGAATGTGATGTAATCCCGAGCTTCATGTTTGTATTATTTTGAATGATCATTTTAATTATAGGTTTTATGTATTTTTTTATTCATCCAATATTCTTATGTAATTTATTTATGTATATGTATATCATTCTCAAACTCATATGATCATGTTTGTGGGTACCATTTCATGTGATGTTTCACACACCATTCATCCCTTTTTCTTCCCACTTTCAATTGTGGGGTTTGTGTGGTTCATATCTGTAAATTGAACTCAAATATTCACTACCAAGTCCTTGTACATAATTTCATGGTATTAAAAATAAATAATATACAAAACTGTACAGCACATCGAGTACTTCTTGTGTTTCCTTGGTGAGTTTTAGTTATGAAGTCGAACACAAATCACCCAATCATCGGTGGTATTCAATGAATCATTGTGTGTTTTTGAATGAAACCTATGAGGTATCCTAGAATAAACTCAGTAAAACTATGTTAAGTTATGTTAAAAACTTGTTATTAAAAGATATATAACATTTATCATTAAGTGATTAAGGATGAGCCTCATGAGAATTTCCTGGGTTGAACACGCTTAATTAAGTTTGTTAATTTCCACTTTGTTTTATCTCTTTTTTAATTTGGAATATTAAATTATAAAACCCTAAGTTTTCTAAAATCCCATTCCCCTTCTCTTTTTATAATTATATACATATTTTTGAATTACTTATCTAAGGCTTCATCGAGAGATGCCCTAGGGTTACTGCTATACTATTGAAATTCTTGTAAACTAAACATCTAATTTGGAATGCTCGCCAAAGCGATCAAATTTTGGCACCAATTTTGGTGATCCAATATCATTTTTATCTTTTAATATTTTATTTAATTATTAATAATTTTTATATACCCACTCCCTTAATTTGTTGTTTTTTTTGTTTTTTTGTTATTGTTTGTTTTTTTGTGTTCTTTCTTTACCTCTCTCTCTCTTATTATTCTTCCCTATCTCATTATGTATTATAAAAAAATTTATTATTTTCTCCTTTAATTATTATTAAGTTATTTTATTTAATACATATTCAATAATAAAAAGGGAAAAAATAAAAAAGGGTGGAGCATTTTTGCATGAACCGATCCGAAAAAGAAAAACTTCTTCAATTTGACCCACAAATTGAAAAGACACTTCACTCATAAATAAGGTCATCTAGAGTATATCAATCATCTAAAAATAAGTAACCCCAGGTGGAACCTAAATTGGTCATAAACCAATCAAAAATATGACCCAATCAAACCCAAGAAAACATGGCTATGATTTATCAAACCTTAAAAGAACTGACCATTCCGGATGTGGAGTACCAACCTGCATACATCCCATATCCCAAGAAAGTATCCAGCTTTGAGTTGAGATCGGGAGTCATCCTCCTACTTCAAAAATTCCATGTTCTTCCAATTGAGAACACATGCAAACATATCAAAGATTTTCCCATTGTTTTCTCTATAATAAAACTCTAAAATGTTTTTGAGGATCTCATTAAGTTTAGGACCTTCTCTTTCTCCATTAATGGTATAGCCAAAGACCAGATGTACTGTCTACCTACCAAAATTGGGAGTTGGAATGGCCTTAAACAACTGTTTCTAGAAAAGTTATTTCCTTCCTCCCGAACTGAGTCAATTAGAAAATAAACCTATTGTATTAGGAAATCACAAGGAGATACCCTTCATTAATATTGAGAGAGATTCAAAAGTCTTTGCTCAAGTTGCCCCGACCGCCAAATTAGTGAATAATTTATAATTATATACTTCTTTGAGTGTCTTATACTCATGGATAGTAACATAATAGATGTTGTAGTTAGTGGGACTTTAGTTCATAATACTTATTCCACCACTCATGACATAATGGAAAACATGCCTCAAAATGCACAACAATTTGGTACATGAGGAATTGAACCAACCCAAGGAGTTCATGAGGTGAGTCATTAATCCCTAGAAAAAAAGGTTGATAATAAACATGATGAGTTGCATACACTTCTATGTCAATTAGATCCATAACAAGGTAACTAAAACACTTCATCTATTCCATTACGCTGTGGTAATTGTTCTGATAACACTCATTTCACTAACTAGTGATCACAACATTATAATTCATCTCAGTCTCATGAAACTATATTCTCTGAGCATCCATTCTAATAAGCACTTCCCTTCAAGAAATAACTATTCTATCCAATGCAAACCTTTAGTGGAAAGCAAAACCATAGTACCAACAAGGAGGAAACTCAATCAAACCTAAATAGAACTTGTATCTACTAAGACAAGGTATGTAAACTTCTTATCCTTTAACATCAAAAAACAATCCTCCTCCTCCTAAATATAAACGAATCCTTGAGGATATAGTGAAGAAAAAGGATTCCCAGAACCTCCAGTACCAACAGACTATGCAATTGGCTATTCAAGACCAATTAACTCAAGTGAGAAAATGGGAAAACACTATTAGTAAGATAAAAATTCATGGTTCTAAAAAAATACCATCCCAACCTGCTGCTAATCCAAAAGTCAAAGGTAATTTTGTTATAATAACACTATGTAGTTGTAAATAATTTTTTTCATCCAATTATTCTACCGAAAAGGTATGTCCCCTTATAGAATACTCTCTTTACCTTCCCTTAAAAGATTGAAATTTTGAAAAACCAAACCAAAATTAAAAAGATATATATAATTGAGGATTCCACTGAACTATCAATTCCTTTTCCTTTCCCCACAAAGACTCTCTAAATCAAATAAAATTTTTGATAATGAGATTGATAAAGAGATAATGGATACATTTAAAAAGGTACAAGTTAATATTCCTTTATTGGATGCAGTTAAATAGATCCTGTGATATTCCAAAATTCATAAAGAACATTTCACCCATAGAAAACCCCTAAATGGGAATGAAAGTGTCAACCTAGGAAGGAATGTATCAGCCTATATTCAACCAGAAATGACAACCAAATGCAAGGACCCAAGAACTTGCATGATACTTTGTACCATATGGGAGACATTCATTTCAGATGATGTACTAGATTTAGGTGATTTAATTAAAGTAATACCTTACTCTGTTTACAATTAAATGTAGGTTGTAGATCTTCAAATGACAGGAATCATAGTGAATCTTTCCAACCATAGCACAACATATCCATCAAGAGTGGTGGATAACATCCTTGTAAAAGTGAAGAATCTCAACTTCCCCACCAACTTCTACATTCATCAGATGGAGGATACAAAAACCCAAGGACACGATCCACTCATAATTGGGAGGATATTCCTCACAAAAACAATGATGATCATCAATGTTCACAATTGTACATTTTCCATGTAGTTTATTTTATAAAAGTTATATTTTAGCATTCTTGATTCCATGAAAAACCCCATTGATGATCACTCTAATCTTATGGTCTACTTGATGGAAGTTCTCTCTAAGAAAACACGGAAACAAAATTATCTCGTTGACTCATACTCTAATTTATTTTTCTCTTCTTCTACCTTGTATTATTTGAGTTTTGATTCATGTTTTCAGCATTGTGTGGGTTTCAAAATGTTTAAATTTTTTTCTTTAATTGATGAGTGTGTTTATTATAAGGTACCCATGCATATCAATGATTCTGAAAATATTAGTTCAATAGATTCTCTATCATTAGAGAAAAAACTTAACCATATTGATAGTTTCATGGTCCTCACTCCCCTTAAATCCCCACCCTCAATCCAAAAATCACCGATGTTGGAATTAAAATAGCTTAAATAAAATTTAAATACAGTTATCTTAAGGGTATTGATGAATTTACCTTCATTATTTCCAATAACCTCTCTCAATAGTAGAAATCAATCCTTCTTGACCTTTTAAGAGACTGTGAAAATGTGATAGGATGGAAATTGGAAGGTGTTCCTGGGATTATCTCATCTATTTATATGCAGCATATAATTTTGGATGATAAGACTAATCCGATAAAGTAGGATCAACGCTGATTGAATCCCACTCTCCTTAAAGTGGTGAAATTGGATGTCTGTAAATTACTTATTATTGGTATCATTTATCTTATATCTGATAGTAAATGGGTTAGCCCAACTCATATTATGCCTAAAAAAACTCGAATAACAACAATGTCTAATGAAAGGCTTGAATTGGTTCTAACACATGTGCAAAATAGTTGGGGAGTTTATATTTACTACTATAGACTGAATCAATCCACTTGAAAGGATCACATTCCTCTACTTTTTATTGACCATATGATATAAATATTGTTTGGTAAGTCCCATTAGAGTTTTATTGATGGCTATTCATGTAATTTTTAAATGAATATAGCCCCTAAGGATCATGAAAAGACCACATTTACCTGTACATTTGGCACATTTTCTTACAAAATGATACATTTTGGTCTATTTAATGATCCTAGTACTTTTCAGTGATGTATGTTGAGTATTTTTTCTTAGAACCTAGAATATTTTTAAGAAGTTTTTATGGATGATTTTACAGTTTATGGAAATTCCTTTGAAAAATGTTTGGCACACCTAAGTTTTTCCTCCACCATTGTATTGAAAAAGATATCATTTTAAATTAGAAGAAAATACATTTCATGGTTGAGTGGGGGATAGTTCTTGGAAATGTTAATTAAAAATATAGAATTCAAGTGGATAAATCAAAAGTTAAATTAATTTCAACCCTTCTATATCCAAAATGTGTTCATGATGTGTGATATTTCTTGAGGTATGTTTGCTTTTAACGCTGATTCATTAAAGACATTAGTAAGGATTCACTTCCCATATCTCAATTATTACAAAAGGGCTCTAAAATGTTTTTGATAAAAAAATTATAGGATTCATTAAATTAAATAAAAATGAGTCTCACATCACCTCTATCCATCTAACCACAAAGGTGGGATATTCCCTTAGAACTTATGTGTGATGCCTCTATCTTTGCAGTTTCGGAAATTTTATCAGAAAGGGTTGAGAATTATCCTCATGCCATTGAATATGCCTCCCACTCCCTTGATCCTACCTAGTAAAACTACACAACCACTATAAAAGAACTTATTTCTATTGTGTTTACCTTGTAATAATTGTGTGCATATCTTATTGGATCAAAAATCATTGTATTTTTCTTATCATGTTGCCCTTCAATTTCCCTTAAAGAAAACTAAAGCTAAGCCCCACCTTATTCAGTAGATGCTCCTCCTCTAAAAGTTTGACCTTAATATTATAGATAATAGAGGAGTGGACAATGTGGTAGCTGACGACATTAGTAATATTTACCCACCACTACACAATCTTGTTGACTCACTCATCCCTATTGGATAATTCTTCCCTTATGAGAAGCTTTGTTATGTTGTGGTCCAGACCCCCTGGTATGTGGATATTGTGAATTTTATAGCAAAATCTTGGGTCCCCATTGATTTTTGAACTTCACAATAGTAGAGGCTTAAGGTATGATTCTCATTGGTACATTTAGGATGACCAATATTTGTGTAAAATTTTAGTGACTATGTTTTTCATCGATGTGTCCCTAACCATGATTTTACCTCTGTGTTGACCTTCTTCCACACTTTGGATTGTGGGGGTCACTTTGGCTCTCAATCTATGGCTAAAAGATCATTGACTCATGAATTTATTGGAAACAAATTTAGAGATACTCCTATATATTTTTTTTAAGTCATGTACTCAATGTCAATTCACATGGAGTATCTCCAGGAGAAATAAAATGCCCTAACAACTGATGATATTTTATGAGATCTTCGATGCATGGTGAATTGACTTACCATGTCCTTTTCATAATTCATTTTTCTTTTGTATATCTTATTAATGGTGGATTATGTCTCTAAATGGGTGGAAGAAAAGGACAACAAGATCGATGACTCACGAGTGGTTTCTAATTTTGTAAGGTCTCAGATTTTTAGTCAGTTTGGTTTTTCGAGATTTATCATTAGTGATCAAGGATCACATTTTTTCAATCGCAACATGAAAATTTTTCTTCATAAGTATGAGATTTTTTATAATGTCTATACAGAATATCACCCCCAAACTAATGGAAAAGTAGAAATATCAAATCATCATGTTATGAAAATCTTAAAAAATGGTACAGCTCAATAGGAATGATTGAAGTTTGCACTTTGATGATGCACTTTGGGTATACCGTACAGATTTTAAAACACTAATCAGAATGTAACCATATAAGATTTTGTTTGGAACAGATTTTCATCCACTGGTATAGGTAGATCACCATGCATATTGGGTTGTTAAATAATGTAATATGAATATCTCATATACAGGTGAGCATAAGATGTAGAAGATTCAGAAGTAGGATGAAATTTGACGGGATGCATATAAGAACTCCAAAATCTATAAAGAGAAGAAAAAGGAATTCCATTACGGGATGATTTATTAGAGAAAGTTTCATATCAGTGAGAATGTTTTAATATATAATTCTAGGAAAAAGCTCCACTAAAGTAAGATTTGTTCTCGATGGCTCGGTCCTTAAACTATTACTGATGAATACCCTTCTAGTTCTATTCAGGTTTTTCATGAGTAGAGTGGATAGAGGTTTACTGTCAATGGGAAGGGGATCAAAAAACTATATGAGGATTTTACAAAGAATCTCATGGAAGAAATCCAACTGATAGATTCCACATATGACACCACTTATCAGGTTTTCCCTTCTCCCTACCATTATTTACTGGTCTATTTATTTAAAATACTGTCATTGAGGACAATGGAATTTTTAGGTGTAGGGGAGGATGACATGTCTATGATTGGATTAAAAAAAATGTGTTTTCATTTTTTATGTCTTTTTATTTGGTATTTGTTTTTAGATAAACATTGATGTTAAAAAGAATATCCAAAATCATTTTTTCAATCTTGTTACGATTTTGTGGGAAATTCCACTATTTTTGGAAAATTGTATTCAAATAAATGTTGATTTGGATTTTTTTTCTAGAATTTGTATTTTAAAATAATTCTTATGTGTTTAATGGATTTTTTAATCTCATTCCTCGTTATCATTTACCAATATTTTAATCCCTTGACCAAGATACATTCTAAGCCCTTTATTTCATATTCTTCCTTTTAATCACTTTCTTGAGAGCCGCAGGTCATGTAGTGAAACTGGAACTTACCTTGATTCTGTTTGAAGACATAATATCCTATTATGAAACATTCATGATATAGGCAATTGTTTATTTAAAATCCCTTTGTACAATTAACATCTTCTTTTGGCCACAATGACATTTTATCCTTCTTAAGCCTTAGAGACCATGAAATGCCTATTAGGTAACAAAAATACACACTAATTTATCCCTACATACTCATATCATGTGTATATTATTATTTTATTTTTAGAAAGTGTAAGAAAGATAGTGTTTCTATGGGAATTATGGGGATAGAATCATTGTTATGGGTTGATATAAAAGGTGCCTACATTTTCCTTGGGTAGTGGGTTCACAAGCCATATTACATCATTATTTTACACATGTTTCCCTATTTATCTCCAAACAACTATATATTAAAAAATAGTTCTGTACATCAAAAATACAAAAAAACAAAAAAAAACATATAAAATAGGATGTTTATTCATCATTATTTACTGCTTGGTTGTGATCCACACAAATGGACAATAGAGATAGTGAGTTGTATGTGATAAACCTTGTGATGAGTTGAGTGTGTACATTCATTGTGAAGACTTGGTGAATTTTTACATGTTTCGTATACAAAATACTAGATACTCCTCTTCTAACAGATAATTTGAAACAATAAATCCTACCAACCCTGGAACCTCAAAACAACTTATTGGAAGTCCTCCTGAGTAGCACACTAGTTTTTTCCAGTAGAGAACCGGGAATCTTTGAAATCATATGGTAAGATTACATGAACTCATGGAAAATATCATAACTCCAATTGGATATATTAATTGAGTTATGAGGGAAAATTTATAGGTGAGGTAGGTTGTGACATGTACCATGGGTGATCAAATAATGTTGAACAAATTTGAATGTGAGAGAAGAAAAATGATAGGAAAGTTGATTCCATAAATGATACATGATAAATTTCATTTCAAAATAATTATGCACATTTACACATATTTTATTTTCTAATGGGACATTGATTATAATATTATACTTTTTCTAGGAGAAAAACATTTTAGCTGTGGGGGTGTGATCATACCCCGATTCACAGTTTTATTTCACCCTTATACCAATGTATTAATCTTATTTTGTCTTGGAAATTCCAAGTATAATACAGGTGTCAATTCATGTTTGGTTCATTAATTTAGTTATTATCAATTTTAAAAAAAATCACTTTTTTTATGTTTATGTTATAGGAGGAGGTGATTTGGAAGGCCAAAGATGGGGTTGATGAAAAATGGGAAAATTGCGAAGAAATCCATTAATGTATATAAACTCGACCACATGATACTACTTATAAGTGTGTCCAATTAGGATTAATTTTGAGTTGTGATAAAAAATTCAGTGTGATACAACTATCATGAAGAAACTCAAGACTAATTTGTCAATTAAGAGTCACATATGAACCTATCTATCTAATAAATTGAATCTACACAGAGTCAAAAGTTAGCCTCTATATTTTGGAAATATATATTATTATACACCATATATAGCCTCAAAATTTGATTGGGAGAAATAAAATATGTCTTAAAACATATCATTAGTTTTTTTTAAAGTGGGATAATATTTTATTGTGTCTGAAAACCATGGACCATGTGGTTTCTCAAAATCAGCATGCCCAAAAACACCTCCCATTTTTGCTATAAAAGATCACATTGGGTACGAAATTTTGGAGTTCAATCAAGAGGCATGGTTCTTCCATTTGGAGTCCTAAAAGATTCCTATAATTAATCCTAGATGTTATAGAGGTCGTAAAAAGTTCTAATTCAACATCTCTTTCTTCCTCCCCTCCCATGGATTTTTAAACTCTTCATGATCACCTGGCAGAATGTGATGTAATTATGAGCTTCATGTTTGTATTATTTTGAATGATATTTGTAATTCTTGGTTTTATTTTCTTTTATTAATCCTATATTATTATTTAATTTATTTATGTACTGTTATGTCTTGCTCAAACGCATATGATCATGTTTGGGGGGACCCTTTCATACGATGTTAAACGCATCATTCATCCCTTTTTATTCCCTCTTTCAGTTGTGGTGTTTGTGTGGTTAATATTTGTCAATTGAAATCACATAATCACTATAAAGTCCATGTGAATTTATGTCATGGTATTACAAAGAAATAACATACAAACTGGGATAGCACATCGAGTTCATCATGTGATACATTGGTGAGTTTTTGTTATGAAGTTGAACACAAATCACACAATCATCGGTGGTATCTAATGAATCATTGTGTGTTTTCGATCGAAAACTAGGAGGTATCATATCATAAACTTTGTAACATTATGGTACTTGGTGTTAAAAAAATGGATTAATATATCTATATGCATTATCTTGAATTGATGAAGGATGAGCATCATGAGAATTCCCCTGGTTGATCATGCTTAATTAATTTAGTTAATTTCCACATTATTTCATTGATTTCTTTTTTCCTTTGGAATATTAAATTTTCAACCCAAATGTTTTCCAAAATCCCATTTTCATTATTTTTTTATAATCAAAACCATATTTTTGTTTGAATTTTTTAAGACTTCATCAAGAGATGACCTAGGGTAACTACTATACTGCCGAAATTCTAGTAAACTAAACTTCTAATTTGATTGGCTCGATAATGTGATCAAGTGTGCAGTATTTGTAAGATGATCCACAAAAAATGATATAGAATTGTTTTCTTTTGATTTCTTTGGATGTTCAGTGACAAATTCCGTGGTGATGTTTTCCCATTTCTAGGTAGTTATGGATAATGGTTACATCAACCCCTTATATTTCTTCCAATTATACTTTACTTGTTGACATACCTATAAATTTGAGGTATATTTTTAGATAACTTTCTTCAGGTTATCCCATAAATAGTTCTCCTAGATATCTTGATACATCTTCATGTTTCCTAGTTGAATGTAGAAATTCAAACTATGTGCATCATCCAAAAGTTCTTTCTTTAACTCTGGATTTGATGGAATACATAGTCTTCACCCAAATCTCAGAATTCCTTCTTCATTAACATTGAACTCCAAGGATTTCCATTTTATGATAGTTTTCAATTTCTTCTTAATTCCCACATAATCTTTTTGAGCATCCATTAACCTTTCCAAAATAGGTGGTTGAGAAATAATTTTTGAAAGGATTGATGTTCTTCCCTTCTATATGATTCCCATGTCCATCTTCATCAAATCTATGATGATTGGATATTTTTCAATTATCATAAATGATAGAATTGTTAGGTCATCTATACTTGTATCATCATCTACCTTTTTTAATTTCCTAGGGTGGTAATAGATTGATCATTTGTAATCCTTTATGAGATATAACCATATTCAATGGTGCATATTCATATCTTTCTTTGTGAATATATATTTGAGACTTTTATGATCTTTATATATTTCGCACTTCTCCCCAAAGATATAATGCCACCATATTTTAAATGAAAAGATCATAGATTCCATATAAGGCCCCATCCTTAAACCTTACTTAATATTGAATTAAATGAGTAATTCACATTGAGGATCTTTTCAGGTTTAGAGTTTTAGAGAATTAGGTCATAACTATTACATCTCAAAAGATTACAAAGTAGTTGCTTCTACTAAATTTCCATAAATTAAAAACTCTTAACAAGAAACATGTATAGTTCCATGTTTTAGGTAGTATGACTTTCCCTTGGTCCCATCCTTGACCCTATTCCATGCTAAGTCCTGGGAAAAAACATTTCAAAAAATTGGGATGAGCATAAGAAGCTCAGTATGGGATACACAAAGAATGAAAACTGTTAGTTTTTCAAAACAACAAGTAAACCATGAATACTTTATCAATGTAATACTTTTCACCTTCATGAAGTAGTAAAAACTCTTCACTGAAAAAAAACATCATTACTTACCTTTTTGTAACCAAAGGATTACCATAAAACCCATATAAAGAACGCATGACATATATAAAGGTAACTTGGGACATAAACACACTTAAGTGGGATAACCATACAGTCGACTTCCACACATATCACTTAATGGAATAGCCATACGGCCAATTTCCATACATACTTAATGGAATAGCCATACGGCCGACTTCCATACCCAATGCATTGGAGGTTATAACGTAACCACCCGTCCTGGTATTCACGGCACCACCCGTCATAATGTCTAAGTACCATTATTACACATAAAATATGTAAAATATAAACATTTCAATAACAATATTTCATTTGCAATCACAATAAATAATTCCTAGATATTGAATTAATCAATCCATTTTCAAAAACCATTTAAAAGAGATTTTTGAATCAAAGTGTCCCATACCACTTTGAAGCGTTTAATGGAATTATAATTTTAAAACATTAATGTCCATATAAATAAATACTGAAAACCATTTTGAAAACATGGAAATTAAAGATAATAATTTAGAATAATAAATCTTTAAAACATTTAAAATGATATTTTTGTTAAAGAGTTTTTAACAAAATGAGAGACTCTTGAATACAAATAATAGCGGAATAACATTTAATACGAACTTAATAATATCATGAGAATGAAAGGATTCATGATATAATACTCTAAAGGACAGTATATACGCCATATAAGAGTGAATTGGTGCATAACAACAATGAACCCTCAATAGAAATGTCAAATGTGATGAAATCCCTTATAAAGAAGGTATCCTTAAATTAAGGACAAATCAATCCCAAAAATATGTGTGAAAAATATAAATACACCCAATATAAGTGGATATTAAGTGTAAAAAAATAAAAGGTCATTCACACATATTCAGTGGATGACATATTCAATGACTACATGTTGAACCCAAAGAAATCGAAATTGGGTTAAAAAGTTCCCTTGACAGCCTAACGGCATCACATCAAAATGAGTTGATGAGAGATAAAAAGTGTATCTCATCACTTGGACATAAAATTTACATCTATAAGGATATATGAGAACATATCCCAACATAACAATATGTAAATTAAAAGACCCAACAAAATAAGTCTTTTAAAAAAAGGAGGGTGAAAGGTTCCCTTACCGACTTGGGTAACTTTTGAAAAGTACACCCCATTGAAGAAGTGTCATACAATGAATATGTAAATACCCATAAATGGAATTATATTACAATAGGATTGTAATAGTGGGCAGTACATAAACCACTCAATGGAAATTGTGGCAAATGTAGCATAAATCTCACGGGGATAAAAGTGAGATGAAAAATCTCTTACGAAAACCCGGCAGCCTAACGACGCCACTTAAAACTTCCAAAATGGATTGATGAGAGGAAATAGGGTCTCTCATTACATCAACATAATGTTTACAGAAAGAGTAATATAAAAGAACATCCCCCAACATAACAAATAGGATCTTAAAAGAAGTGACATAAAAGAGAGTACTTTAAAAGAAAGAGAGAGGTTAGATCTCTTACGAAAATTCGACAGCCTATCGGCGCCACTCAAAACTTCCAAAATGGATTGATGAGAGAGAATAGGGTCTCTCATCACATGAACATAAAAATTACAGTATGATTAATATAAAATAACATCCCAATAACAATAAATATGAGCTTTAAAAGGAATTACATAAAAGAGTGTACTTAAAAAGTAAGAGAGGTGTAGGATCCCTTACCTCGGGTCCGACTTGACTCGATCGTTCTTTAATCTCCTTTAAAAGTGTAACTCCTTTTGATTTGAGCCTAAAGGCTTCCTTTGAAAGGATTATGCCCAAATGGAATCCTCTAGGATGAGGAGAGGGATGTGGAGAGAGTAAATGGGTAGGGGTTGGCCGAGCCAAAGGCTTGAGGAGTGTGTGAAATGAGGTAGAGGTGGGGGCCTTTTATAAGAGGAGAGGAGGGGCACTTTTGGAAAGTAAAGAAATATTACTTTATTTGAAAATGTGTTTCGGTTTTAAAAGGTCCCACATTGATATAATTCGTGGATAAGGTGATAAGGGTTCGAAATACACCCATCCAATAAGTTTTGGACATGTGTAGTTCATAGATTTTACATTATCGTTCCATTTTATTTAAATCGTTAAATAATGAGGTCATCGCTGCATCATTATTATGTCATAAATAATTTAATTTCATTAATGTACAAAAATTATAAAACAAATACTATGATGTATTAAATCTTTTTATCTTTCCAATGACTATTTATAATTAAAAATCTGACTTGTATAACCCCATTTAAAAATTGGTTTTGTTAAACATATCATGTTTGTGTCAATTTAATTTTAACATTAAATAAAAATATATTATTGTCATTTTCCAACTAAAGTGCCTCCATGGGGTCCCCAAGTTGGCCCATGGCTTGTCTTGGTCGGCCAGGACTCACCCAATAGGTGTAGGACAAGTGTCATGGTGTTTTCATATTCCTATAATATCATTTTTACCTTAAATTACACTAATTACCTCTAATCGCGATTAAAAACTTAATAAGTAACTATTCACCAAAAAATTATTTTTATCCCATTGAACCACATTTTACTTCTTAATGGCAACCATGTATGTTGGATTTTTGAAATTCAAAACACAATGATGGAAAAAATTCATTTAAATGGAAAATCAGTCTTTATAAGTACCACTTAGTGGTTTCACTATTCATCAAAAATTGAAGTTTTTCAGAAAATTACCAAAAATTCACCCTAAGATATATTTGATATTACGAATTCAAAAATGAAGTCTATTTTACAAAATTCAAAACATATAAGTCACATTAATTAATTTAATAATTAATTCCCGTTGTCAGAGCAAATAGCGTGTTTTTATGAAACAATAAGTATTAAAGGATTGACACTAGTTTAAGTCTGATTTCAAAGTGAAATTAATTCCAACGACCACTATTGGATTTAATGGTAAAAATATTTTCTAATTTCACTTTAAAACCAATTCAAAAGATAATCTAATCATATAAATAAATTATATTAAAAAGAGGTTTTGAATTAAAATACAACATTTTACACTATTCATTAAAAATGAACTTTATCAGAAAAATACCAAAAAATTACACAAAGTAAAATTTAATGTCCCGATGCTAAAGAAGAGTTTTATTTGGTCCAAAAGAATGTATAAGAGTGATCAAAACTATATTTAATGACGGTTCTCCATCAAAAGGCGATAAGTGAACCTTTAGTGAAAACTAGGGCATATATGCCTAAAATTGAATTCTTTCTGTATTTTAAGCCTTTATCTTTTATTGGATAAATGTAAAAACATGAAAAAAACATATATAATCATATTTTAGTTATTTATATCCATTACCACCAATACAACAGCTACATGTTAACTACCATTTAAAATAATATTATTTTATTATTAGAGTGCAACGTAAGATTCCCAAGAAACTCGTTGTTGCGTGTTGGGTACGCCATCGAGCATAACATCCCCTTTAAAGTAATATTAATATTTGATTCACAAATATGGATAAATATAAAGATGACATATTCTTTATTTACCTGGGGTGTTACATCCTTCCCCCCTTTTGGGAATTGCGTCCTCGCAATTTTAAAATTGGGCTTGGAAACATCCTTGAAAGTCCCACATCGGAACAAGGATCGGTAAAACAATCACTTTAAAATAAAGAAAGATAAGTACAAAGGTCACCCGAGATAACCCATACTGGGATTCCAAGTATGAAAACATGGACATGGAGGAGAAAAATTAGGGTCGTTTTCTGATGGAGAGTGATAGAAAACATGTTTAGGAGAAAGTTAACCATGAGAGAATCACAAACTTGTGATGGGTTAAACGGTATTCGATTCCACAGTAGGAAAAGTTAATAGACAACATTTTTATTTTAAGTAACTTTTTATTGAGGAATTTATTCATAAGGAAACATAATCACTTATCATATTGACTTTCATCTTTTATTAGATTCCTTACACAAACTCATATTTTCTCCAAAAGACGAGTATTTAAGAAGACTTGTTCACATTAAGAGTACTATAATCAACTTCTAGATAATCACCTAATCCACAAAATAGAACTATATACTTCCCATGTATTTAGACTTTAACCAAAACCAAAACCAAAAAGGCTAGTACAAGATCAGATAATCTAGAAAAGGATAACCCTTTATAAAAATAAAATCTATTCTTAATCTCCAAAATTTGTCCAACAAAAACCAAAGTTCAACGAGGACCATTCTATAATCAATTTGTCCATAAAATTATTCAAAGTAAACCAATATAAGATTGAAACCCAAATATTTGAAGGATTTGGTCGCATAGTCTTCCAAGATAAATTGTAACATTTATCTCCAAACTATATCAGTTGCTCCTAAAGTCTCGTTCTGAAAAATAATTAACCTAATCACATATCCTCCATGATAGGTTAATTATTTTCATAAATAACCCAAAATCAACTTACTCTTAATTAATAAAATCATATAACTAGAATGAATCAGTCAAACTAACCAAGGACTTCACGTAGTCCAGTGGTAGGCGATAAATACCAGTCGCACATTGGTTGTGGGTTCGATTCCCGCAGCTTTGTCCAACGCGACGGGATGTCACACGGTCTACGTGTTGTCCTTTTTCCAAAACTATATAATTCTTAAAACATTACCCAAAATGAGATAAAATCTTCAATAATAATCATAACATATTTTAACCTCAAGTATATCTCATGCCTTTCATTTTCCATCATAACATAGAGTATCCCATAATTACCTAAAAAGTAAGGATCATATAAACCCTAATGGTTACCTTAATAATTATTACCTGAATTTCCACATCGAGTTGGCCATCTCGTACATGATGCATTAGAGAACTCACCAAGGTTGAAGTGGTTGATCATGACTCCTTGATATTTGGTTTAGAACAACTATGAGATTCCTCATTGAATCCCCCTTCTCATCCAGTATCTTAATCAGAGAACCACCACAGTTTCGTTCAAACCCATTGTCACTTTGGTGCCTGCTAGATCCAACCATTTACTAAAACCAAAAAGGTCAGTGTGAGTATATCAACAAAACCATCATGTACTAATGAGGAAGGTAAGCACTAAGATATACTTACTCATTCACTTTACCTAAAACTAGGACTCTTTCTGAAATCCCAACCATTATGGTAATGTCAATTATGCTTAAAGAATACCCTAACCTCTAAAGTTATCTAAACCGACCTTTGATACCAACTATAAGGCCCCAGCCTTAAACCTTACTTAATATTGAATTAAATGAATAATTCACATTGAGGATTTTTTCAGGTTTAGAGTTTTAGAGAATTAGGACATAACTATTACATCTCAAAAGATTACAAAGTAGTCGCTTCTACTAAATTTCCATAAATTAAAAACTCTTAAAAATAAACATGTATAGTTCCATGTTTTAGGTAGTATGACTTTCCCTTGGTCCCATCCTTGACCCTATTCCACGCTAAGTCCTGTGAAAAAACATTTCAAAAACTTGGGATGAGCATAAGAAGCTCAGTATGGGATACACAAAGAATGAAAACTGTTAGTTTTTCAAAACAACAAGTAAACCATGAATACTTTATCAATGTAATACTTTTCACCTTCATGAAGTAGTAAAAACTCTTCACTGAAAAAAAAACATCATTACTTACCTTTTTGTAACCCAAGTATTACCATAAAACCCATATAAAGAACACATGACATATATAAAGGTAACATGGGACATAAACATACTTAAGTGGGATAACCATACGGTCGACTTCCACACATATCACTTAATGGAATAGCCATACGGCCAATTTCCATACATACTTAATGGAATAGCCATACGGCCAACTTCCATACCCAATGCATTGGAGGTTATAACGTAACCACCCGTCCTGGTATTCACGGCACCACCCGTCATAATGTCCAAGTACCATTATTACACATAAAATATGGAAAATATAAACATTTCAATAACAATATTTCATTTTCAATCACAATAAATAATTCCCAGATATTGAATTAATCAATCCATTTTCAAAAACCATTTAAAAGAGATTTTTGAATCAAAGTGTCCCATACCACTTTGAAGCTTTTAATGGAATTATAATTTTAAAACATTAATGTCCATATAAATAAATACTGAAAACCATTTTGAAAAAATGGAAATTAAAGATAAAGATTTAGAATAATAAATCTTTAAACCATTTAAAATGATATTTTTGTTAAAGAGTTTTTAACAAAATGAGAGACTCTTGAATACAAATAATAGCGGAATAACATTTAATCCGAACTTAATAATATCATGAGAATAAAAGGATTCATGATATAATACTCCAAAGGACAGTATATACACCATATAAGAGTGAATTGGTGCATAACAACAATGAACCCTCAATAGAAATGTCAAATGTGATGAAATCCCTTATAAAGAAGGTATCCTTAAATTAAGGACAAATCAATCCCAAAAATATGTGTGACAAATATAAATACACCCAATATAAGTGGATATTAAGTGTAAAAAAATAAAAGTTCATTCACACATATTCAATGGATGACATATTCAATGACTACATGTTGAACCCAAAGAAATCGAAATTGGGTTAAAAAGTTCCCTTGACAGCCTAACGGCATCCCATCAAAATGAGTTGATGAGAGATAAAAAGTGTATCTCATCACTTGGACATAAAATTTACATCTATAAGGATATATGAGAACATATCCCAACATAACAATATGTAAATTAAAATACCCAACAAAATAAGTCTTTTAAAAAAAGGAGGGTGAAAGGTTCCCTTACCGACTTGGGTAACTTTTGAAAAGTACACCCCATTGAAGAACTGTCATACAATGAATATGTAAATACCCATAAATGGAATTATATTACAATAGGATTGTAATAGTGGGCAGTACATAAACCACTCAATGGAAATTGTGGCAAATGTAGCATAAATCTCACGGGGATAAAAGTGAGATGAAAAATCTCTTACGAAAACTCAGCAGCCTAACGGCGCCACTTAAAACTTCCAAAATGGATTGATGAGAGGAAATAGGGTCTCTCATTACATCAACATAATGTTTACAGAAAGAGGAATATAAAAGAAAATCCCCCAACATAAAAAATAGGATCTTAAAATAAGTGACATAAAAGAGAGTACTTTAAAAGAAAGAGAGAGGTTAGATCTCTTACGAAAATTCGACAGCCTATCGGCGCCACTCAAAACATCCAAAATGGATTGATGAGAGAGAATAGGGTCTCTCATCACATGAACATAAAAATTACAGTATGATTAATATAAAAGAACATCCCAATAACAATAAATATGAGCTTTAAAAGGAATGACATAAAAGAGTGCACTTAAAAAGAAAGAGAGGTGTAGGATCCCTTACCTCGGGTCCGACTTGACTCGATCGTTCTTTAATATCCTTTAAAAGTGTAACTCCTTTTGATTTGAGCCTAAAGGCTTCCTTTGAAAGGATTCTGCCCAAATGGAATCCTCTAGGATGAGGAGAGAGATGTGGAGAGAGTAAATGGGTAGGGGTTGGCCGAGCCAAAGGCTTGAGGAGTGTGTGAAATGAGGTAGAGGTGGGGGCCTTTTATAAGAGGAGAGGAGGGGCACTTTTGGAAAGTAAAGAAATATTACTTTATTTTAAAATGTGTTTCGGTTTTAAAAGGTCCCACATTGATATAATTCGTGGGTAAGGTGATAAGGGTTCTAAATACACCCATCCAATAAGTTTTTGACATGTGTAGTTCATAGATTTTACATTATCGTTCCATTTTATTTAAATCGTTAAATAATGAGGTCATCGCTGCATCATTATTATGTCATAAATAATATAATTTATTTAATGTCTAAAAATTATAAAACAAATACTATGATGTATTAAATCTTTTTATCTTTCCAATGACTATTTATAATCAAAAATCTGACTTGTATAACCCCATTTAAAAATTGGTTTAGTTAAACATATCATGTTTGTGTCAATTTAATTTTAACATTAAATAAAAATATATTATTGTCATTTTCCAACTAAAGTGGCTCCATGGGGTCCCCAAGTTGGCCCATGGCTTGTCTTGGTCGGCCATGACTCACCCAATAGGTGTAGGACAAGTGTCATGGTGTTTTCATATTCCTATAATATCATTTTTACCTTAAATTACACTAATTACCTCTAATCGCGATTAAAAATTTAATAAGTAACTATTCACCAAAAAATTATTTTTATCCCATTGAACCACATTTTACTTCTTAATTACAACCATGTATGTCGGATTTTTGAAATTCAAAACACAATGATGGAAAAATTTCATTTAAATGGAAAATCAGTCTTTATAAGTACCACTTAGTGGTTTCACTATTCATCAAAAATTGAAGTTTTTCAGAAAATTACCAAAAATTCACCCTAAGCTATATTTGATATTACGAATTCAAAAATGAAGTCTATTTTAAAAAATCCAAAACATATAAGTCACATTAATTAATTTAATAATTAATTCCCGCTGTCAGAGCAAATAGCGTGTTTTTATGAAACAATAAGTATCAAAGGATTGACACTAGTTTAAGTCCGATTTCAAAGTGAAATTAATTCCAACGACCACTATTGGATTTAATGGTAAAAATATTTTCTAATTTAACTTTAAAACCAATTCAAAATATAATCTAATCTTATAAATAAATTATATTAAAAAGAGGTTTTGAATTAAAATACAACATTTTACACTATTCATTAAAAAATGAACTTTATCAGAAAAATACCAAAAATTTACACAAAGTAAAATTTAATATCCCGATGTTAAAGAAGAGTTTTATTTGGTCCAAAAGAATTTATAAGAGTGATCAAAACTATATTTAATGACGGTTCTCCATCAAAAGGCGATAAATGAACCTTTAGTGAAAACTAGGGCATATATGCCTAAAATTGAATTCTTTCTGTATTTTAAGCCTTTATCTTTTATTGGATAAATGTAAAAACATGAAAAAAAACATATATAATCATATTTTAGTTATTTATATCCATTCCCACCAATACAACGGCTACATGTTAACTACCATTTAAAATAATATTATTTTATTATTAGAGTGCAACGTAAGATTCCCAAGAAACTCGTTGTTGCGTGTTGGGTACGCCATCGAGCATAACATCCCCTTTAAAGTAATATTAATATTTGATTCACAAATATGGATAAATATAAAGATGACATATTCTTTATTTACCTGGGGTGTTACATTCCAACTCCATATCATGTGTTAGATAATATTTATCTTGATTTTTAAACATTGTTAAGGCATAGTAAATGACATTGTCATTCTTCATAAACACACATCCCATGCCCTTCTTCAAAGAATCGTTGAAGATTACGAAAAGATCCCCACATATGGGTAATATGAGCACATGGGTAGTGATAAGGCGCTTATTAAACACTATGAATATTTATTTACATTCATCATTCCAAGTAAACTTAACTCCCTTCCGATTTAACTTGGTTAGAGTGTTTGAAAATCAGAATTAATTTCCCACAAATCGGCGATAACATCCAACTAACCACAGGAAGTTGTAGATATCCATCATAGATGTCGGACTCAACAATCTTTCAATTGATTTTTTTTAAATTATCCATAGATATACCATTTCTTATGTTGATATTACCCATGTATAAGACTTACCTCAACTAGAAAATACCCTTGATCCACTTTTCATAGAACTTATCCTTTCGCAAGGTCTCTAGTACAGTTCTCAGATACTCCTCATGCTCCTCCTTGGTTTTGGAGTATATTAGAATATCATCTATTAATACTACCAAAAATTTCTTGAGGTAACCTCCAATGACTATATTAATCAATTCCATGAATATTTTTTGAGAAATACTAAGTCCAAAAGTCATTACTATGAATTCATAGTTCCTAAACCTTGTATGAAATGATTTCTTGGAGATATCCTCCTTCTTCACCCTTAAATGGTAATATCCTGACCGCAAATCCTCCTTGGAGAAGTATTGTGATCTAATTATCTGATCTAACAAGTCATAAATTTGTGGAAAAGGATACTTGTTCTTTATCGTGATTTTTTTGAGCACACGATAATGAATTCAAAGGTGCATTGACCCATCCTTATTTTAGATGAAGAAGACAGGTGAAACCCATGGTGAATCACTTGGGTTTGCAAACCCTTTATCTATATTCTCCAATAGTTTTTTCTTTATCTCCTCACGCTCCAAAACATCCATTCTATATGGATTCATAGATATTGGAGATTACCTAGATATAAGATCAATCCAAAATGAAAAATATCTTATAGGAGGAATATCATGAAATTCATCGGGAAACACTTCCATGAATTCCCACACAATTGGCATGTCTTTGAAGATGGTTCCTTCCT
The DNA here is from genome assembly GCA_963277665.1 of Viscum album. Lineage (NCBI taxonomy): Eukaryota > Viridiplantae > Streptophyta > Magnoliopsida > Santalales > Viscaceae > Viscum > Viscum album. The sequence continues at coordinate 1,387,462,148 of OY728133.1, read as the reverse complement.
TAGACTCAATCATATGAGAAAGATGTGAATTCCAATAGGGTGGTAGTATCCAGGATTGAGATGACGATGATAAATAAGATTCCTCCTCCTCCTTGAACTTGTATAGAATCAAGGATTGATTCACCATATAAAGAGTTATTTCCCCCTTGCAGAAATTAATGTTGGATATATACATGGAAAGCCAATCTATGCTAAGAATAATATCAAATTTTACCAAGGTATATATGATGATGTTCACTGGTATGTTCAGTCCAAAAATTGTGATAGGGGAGGAGTTATATCCATGGGATGCTATAATTTCCCTATTTTCTATTTTCACCAACGTCTCTACTTCCATGCTTTGTAGTGGTGTTTATATTCTTCTACTAAACATTTAGGATATAAAATAATGTTTAGAACCATAATGAAAAATTATATTCACTTTTCTTAAATGAATAACAAGTGTATATGTCACCACTTCTTGGACATGATTCACTTCACCGGGAAGTTCACTACGAGGGTAATAGAACCTATGTCAATACCCAACATCAATGTAGTAAATTTTCATCCAGAGGAAGTCAATTAGGATGGTGAGATCATTATATTGTCATTATAGTAGATAAATTGACATTGGTTATGACCAATAACCTTATCCATACAGAAAACATATTTTCCCTCCACATGATATACTAATTGAATTATATAATGTTGAAACAGACTATAACCTTTAATCGGATATTTAATACCTTTATACCTAAAAAATGAATCATGTCCCTCAGAAAGAAATTTATCACCTAGGGATGTATTCAGAGGTAAGAGGTTGTCATTAGAGAACATTTACTAAGGATGTATGTGAATAATAAGAATAATGAGGATTGATAGTTTATGGAATAGAATTATTTTAAGGTGAATATCTTTAACTAGTTCTATCCATGTAAGAAATATGAATTTTTGGAAAATCAATTCCAATATTTATGAAAATGGAAGAAGTGAATTTTTCTAAGTGTATGACATTACATGGATAGAAATACATACTATTTAATATGTATTCACTCTGTAATATAATACAAATCACTTATTCGGGGTGATAAAACCCAACCATCAAAGGATTTTCCACTTTCAACAATGTTAAACATGTGAGGAGATAGTTTCAGGTACCATTGTGACATCCATGGAGCTATCTAAGTTTATTTATTAAGGTAAAAATAGAATAATAGGATGACTTAGTTCTATATAGGGGAGCATTGATCAATAGGTAAAAAATAATTGTTTAGTTCCCATCTTGAAATACTTTCAAGAAGAAATTCAATGGGAAATGATTTAAGGGAATTAGTGTTTTTTATAATCATATATATCAAATAAATGAAGCTCATGAATGTATTGGGAAGATATAGTCCATATATTTTTAATTTTTAAATTAAAAATAGGTGAAACATTATCTCAAGTCATTCCCAAATGGTCAATGGAATGTGCCTAATTGTACAATGTTTAAAGGTTAGTCTTATGCATGCACTATAGTGTAATTTGAATTTATAAATGATTTGATAGAATGTACATTTATCATATACTCAATGTTATAAAATTCTAAATTTGATTCTAGATCTTGGGAAAAATTTATATCTTATATTTTTTTTTGAGAATATAGAATGATTACTTGACACATCAAGGACTAATATTTCTAAAAAAACAACTAGAAATATTGCTAGAAGAAGAATATATTGTGATATTCTTATTAATATGAATATTTTTTCACTATATAAAGAATTTATTTCTAATATATGGTTAAAATTGATGTAATCCATGGAATAAAAATTCTATTAATGTATAATTATAAAAATTTATACTAAGGGAAGATGATTAAAATTGTTAAACGGGGAATATAATCCCATATATTTAAATGAAATAATTTATTATTGTATTGTTATCTTGAGGCACCTCTATTAGAACACCTTAGTGAAATTATAGGATATGTATAAGAGAAACCAAAAACCATGATTGGGTGGTATAAAAAATAATTGATGACTTACCTATTGTGTAAAAATAAAAATAAATTTATTTCCCATAGAATTTCCTCGACACCCACAAATATTTGATGTTTAAATTTCCATTGAACTCAACCCTGATGAAAAACCCACATATAATCCCCTTTTTAGAATTCCACTAGTGTAATTAGTGGGGTTGAAGAAACAATTTCATGACCAATGTGTAAGGGATTCATACACCATAGTGTCTAACCTTGGGGGCGTATCTAACTCCTAAAAAAATGGATGACCTGGTTTTTCTACTGAATAGTATTTCATATTCATCATGTATTTATTTTACTCTTAAAATTATGTTATAACTATTGTTTTTTCTTATTTTTCAACATTGTATTTTACTTCAATATTGTTTCATTGATGATCAAGATTTTTCTATTTTTTTCATTTTAGGTCATCGGTGACTCTTAGTCTTCGATTTTGCTTTCACTATAGTGTAGCTACCTTGTTTGATTCATTTATTCAAGGTGTTTTTTTGTTTTATTTATAGTGTTCAGTATTTATATTGAGGTTTTTTCATTTATATTGATTTAATATATTCACATGTTTTTCATTGGAAAAGGAAATGATGGTTCACATGATATAGAACAATGATATGACTTATAAAAGTGTTGGGTATGGTTATGGTGACTATAGTGGATGGTTCCAATTACCCCAATGTAATAGAATGATTTTAGTTTAGCATTATGACCTTGGAGTATTTTTGACCTATTGGAATATGTTCTTACCTTATGGTTTCAGGTATATGATGTAATTTGAATTTCATATTTTTCATGTTGGTGTTTCAATGTCTATTTTGGGGTGATGGTATGTGGGAGAAATATTTTTTTATTTATGGTATTTTATGGTTCCCTCATAACTATAATGTTTTATTAATTAAATAATAAAAATATGTGTTTAGTGTTCTATTAGGGTTTTCAATGATTATAGATAATGTTTTTCCATTATTATAAAGTAAATATATATTTTATAGAAAATCGATGACTTCTTTGAGAAGATACATGGTGCCTAATATTTATCAAATTTGGACTACTGAACCATATAATTTTCTATTATATTTAATAAAAATATGTTATTGTTGTTTTTATGGAGTGGTTAATAATATTTTTATTACAAACCAACCTAGATCATCCACAAACCAGTCACCCAATCTGACATGTGACAATGCTCATGAGGCATTCCCAATCCTCCTAGGATCGAAACAGGTGTCCGGAATCAAGAACGCATTGTTGGGACAGATATATCACATGAATTGATAAATTAGAAAAAAAAGTAAAAAAGAAAATATGAAGTGGTAAAGTAAATAAAAATAAATTAATAAACATACCCCCAAGTGACCTCATGTTTCACCACCAATCACATAACCATGCTCGCTCTGAGAGTGATCCAAAACATGAAACCTAGATCTAAAAATAAAAATTAGGCATTAGAATCGATATTTTCAGTAGTAATCACAATAATATACAATTACACATTCCATAGCATTAAAGTGAAATAAATTATTTCTAGTTTAAAGATAATATATAGATATATATATAAGGTTTTCCATTCCTTTCAAATACAAGTAACAAGATTCCATTTTTATGAAAACACATTTTAAAGGTCACATTATAAAAAAAGTGTCCAAGACATGAGAAAAATCATTTCAATGAATTACTCACAAAAAATAATTAGTCCTAAAATGGCAGTCGTAATACAAAGAACAAAATAATAATTCCACTATGTAAGCAAAACTAGAAAACAGAAGAAAAATACTCGCATGAAAAACATCTATAATTGGATCTTAGGTGTTAGTCTACACGAACCTGTAAAATCCAAAATACATATCATAAAATCAATATATACTAGTAACAGTTATCTAAAAACAGTTCCCAAACACTGGGCGGCACCCTCACTAGTTCAACTGAGGGGTACATCCCCTAGGCAGTCAGACTATCTACTCAGGGCCACTAGCCAGTTCATAATCTCAACTAGTGCATCAAGTGTACTTAGGGTCCAGCCTAACTACCCAAGGCTTCCCATGAAAATAAAAATGGATGTGAGTTTTATCAATATAGAACATATGTACATTTTAGTCATCTCACACTAATGAAAAATTCACCTTCTCACCTCCAAACTCCCTTATTAAGTTCATTCTCATTTTCAATTCACACAACAACACACAAGCCTCCTCATAAGGAAGATATCACAAATAATACATTTACCAAGAAAATATTATTTCTAAAACATGGTGGAATTCATTAAAAGGGTTTTTATTGTTATCTAAATTGATTCAAAGTGAATACCAGACCTCACCTTTTCAAATGAAATACTTATACATTAGAAAAATAAGTTTGTTCAATAACCATCAAATTCGATAACCATACCCCAACATCAGGGAATCCCATTTTTGTTGATTAAAACTATTTAAAATAATTTTACAAATACAATTATCTTTCCAACCGAAAAACAAACATCAAAACATAATTAAAACCAATGAAATTCATAATGGAAACCAAAGGATATGTTTAAAAATAATGATATAACCAATTTCCAAGGTCCAAAAAACTTAGTTTATAAATATAATTTTAACATGAAAACACCAATATAAATCACCAATACACTATGAAAATCATGTTAGAATCTTAGACATTGGGAGAACCTACAACAAATCTAGATTCACACAATGATGAAAACCCAAATTTTCCTCTAATGAGATCAAAGGAGAAAAAGGATCCACATACACTAAAATATAAAAACCCCCAATTTAAAAGAACAAGAACTTAGACCCTCCATCATAAAATCCCTAGGAATTATAGTAATAAAAGGAATGTTGAAGAAGGAGGGAGGAGAAGAAAAGAGGGATTGCCTTTTGAAGATCCACCTCAAATCTTGAAGAAACACCAAGATTCCACCACGGAGGAGGAGAGGAAACCAAGGGAGATTCATGGGAGGGACTAATGACTTCTAGGGGTTTAATGGGGAATGAATAAAGGGAAAAGAGATAGAAAAATAATATAAAAATTATAAAATACCACTTTTTAAATTACTTGTCTAACCGCATAGTGTGTCCGCACAGTCTTCCAAATTGTGTGCCAACCATGTGGTAGCCTCTATCCAAAATAGTCGAAATCTACATGGTTTCATGGGTGAGTGTTCATGACCATGCACAAACATTGTGTCTACATAGGTCCACTTTCATGGCCACATGGTTTGAAATGGAATGGTACATGGTTTGTAATAACCATGCGCCAACCATGCGCCTCCCAAAAAAACTAACCAAAAACCCGCCATTTCTCCAAAAAACACATGGGAAAACTCGGGAAAAATATTATGAATCAAAAATAAATAAAATAAAGGGTCATGTGGGGTTAGAGTGTGAATATTAACCCCAAAAATGACACTTTAAACCCATATAAATCCCCAAAAGAATATCCAAATCAAAACAATATTTAAGGATGATCTCCCCACACAGAACAAATCCTCAAGAACCAGATGAATTTTTTTTTGGAAACTCACTTCTCGAATGAAATTCAGATATCTATAATCTAGAGAAGCGAATAAGAAAAACCTTAATGAAATAACTGGATATCCATAGGAACAACTAATCAAACTAAACTTCCCAAACAACCCAACAAATATTGATTAAGCCACAATTTAACACACACTCTCAAACATGTAACACCCCAACCCCTAACTAGACATTATAGATGAAACCCATCATGGTTTGTTCAAGATGTTCACAAGGATCTGCTATATATACAACAAATTTGGTTGATCAATCATCATGATTTGGGTCTGGTGGGATTGGGAAAACATTATTTCCACTTGGAGGACCGGGTACTAAGATTTCCATGAACCCCTTCACAGTGTCCTCCCCATCATATTAGGATTTTGTATAAATGCTGATTCTTTAAACCATAATATACTCACCAATTCAAATGGAAACTGAGATACAATATGAAAAACAAGAAACCATGTTATTTCATAACCACAAAATTCATAATTTCCCCAAAATATATCTCCCTTAACAAAATGACTTCTGAAAGTACAAACAACATCAACCCCCATCCTCAAAAAAAGATCACACCACCAAGACCAACATCCCAATACAAGGATACATTTAAATAATAATTGACTCTAAATAGAGTCTACAATATCACCATTATTCTCCAAATGGGTGGGGCCCTTTAAAGGTGTTGATAGGGATGCACGTTGCTTCTTGGAAATTCCCCATAAAATCAATTACAAATGTCTGACGTGTCAATAGGTATGATAGGTCTTTGGTGATTTTGGAAACAAAGATATAATGTGACCCATCATTCCACATTGATGGAAAAACCATATCTGACCCATGGATGAGTCTGGAGAGAATAAACATTTAGTCTACTTCATACAACTTCCAATAAGGCTAGACGTAACTCTCTTCCCTTTCCCTTTACTAGAGTTTCTAACACTACTCCTAGGGATAGGTGATACATCCACCATATCTCTCCCTCTATCTTACTATACTTCATCTGAACATCCTAACTCACTACTTATTCATAGGAGTTAAGAAATAAAGGGATTTCCTAAAATAGTTCTGGTCGAATCTCATTTTCAAAGAATCATGCCTTTAGGGATCCATCATCATCTTACTCCATAAGTTATATCACTAGATTAGCAAAACTAATAGCATAATCCATGGAAAAAATTCCCCTTCCTAATATATTACAATTCCATCTCCATCAGTACCCTCACATATTCAGGGAAATTCTACTAGATGAACAAGCCATTGGCGCTTTCCCTAAAATAAATCTTATGTGGTTTGTATTAGTATACATACTTCAACCACTTATATCTTACGCCTTCCATTATGAAGGTTGAGAACTTGTTAATAATAGACTTGGGGAGATCCAACTGAATGAAAATATCCTTAGTTATTTGCAACCATTCTTCAGCTTTCCTAGTATTCACCTATCTAAATAAATGAAGATGGTTTATCTCTTTGAACTTTAGTATGAATTCATTACACTGAGGATCACTAGTGTCCATGTTCAAGACAACTAGAAGATTTATGAAAGACCTGATCAGATGATATATTCCCAAAAGAGGGACCAACCAAAAATGTTTGTGAGACTCCCATTGGATTCTGTGGGGGCACATCCTGAAAATAAGAAGCACAAAATTTGATCAAAACATAACCCAAATCCAAACTCCACATCTCAATTATGAACCAACAACTAAAGTCACTATAATTTCAGCGTCACATCTAATGTAATAAAATGAAGGAGGGTCAAATATGATCCCCAAAAACATAATGAAATAATAAAATCACACCCATAACACAAAAAAATTATTTAATTTTTTTAGAACACTTTTAGAAAACCACAAACATTACAAACATAATATCTATCATCGGAATTCCATAAAGTCTCACATATGTAAATTTTATGCTAGCTCAAACACCCATCCACACATACCCAAAACCATCCACTAACTACATTCATACATCCATATATATATATATATATTTATATGTTTTTGTGTCTGTGTGTGTTATCATCCACATGGATAAAAATGGTAAAACTATGAAATTTTAATGACAAATAAAATCACCCACCCCATATTTCTAACACCCAAATAATTAAAAAAGTCACTTATATTAATTAAAGGGTCACACTTCCAAATTTATACGAAACATTCATTTCACATCTCAAAAAAATCCCAAAATCCCTAAACATTTTCCAAAGACATTTCTGATTCACTTCTTTATAAAACAATTCAAATATCCCCAAAAAATTCCCAAAACACTTTTCATTTATCATAAAAACCCATTTCATCTTCAAATAATCCCAGGTTTTAATTTAGGACATCTAATTTCAATAAGAACTTTACAATTTATTGGACCTTAGGTAAAAAACCCAAAACCAACCTAAAACACTACCATGAACCAATAATGGTAATCCAATCACTCAACAAATCAAAATACTAAAAGCATAGAAACACATCAGTTACACACAACTGTGGAACACGGTTTAGTGGGCTATGTACCAATCGTGTGAGTACATTGGAGGTCAATAGATGGGTTTTCAAGGTCTCTAAGTGGTTTTCCAGACCTTTCATAGAAATTTTGAACCATCTATAGCCCTCAAAAATTTTACTCTAACCTTGGGTGTTTCTCCAAAAAAAACCTCTCAAATCCTCACAATCTACCAGAAACCCTCATGATGTCAAAAACCTCAAATATAACTGAGATCCAATCATAGATTTTAAGGCATGTCCATCCTATATTACACTATAAATTCAACAATCCTTTCAAATAGTTGGTGATAATGAAACATCATATGACTGATCACCTCAGTTTCAAAAATACTATCTCCAAAACTATCATACATACCCAAAATAAGAGGTCTAAAAAATTTCTGATACATCTTTTTTGGAACAAAACAATGTCAACTCTGATCTGGACACCCGAGCTAGTGTGCGACATGGCCTAAGACAAATTCTCGAACCTCCAAGGTTATAAACTAGTGCATGGAATCAAGAATACATATTTGGGAATGATTATTCTATGAAAAGCTAAATAAACATGAATAAAAAAAATAAAAAACTAGGAGTGAAAAATCAAACAAAACTAAAGGGATAAACATACCTCCAAGTGGCCTCATGGGTTACCACCAATCACAAAACCACTCTCTCTCTCTCTTAGAAAAGGCAAAAACTAGAAACTGGATACTAAAAAGATAGAGATGGTATGCAAACATTGGTGCTCAGTAGGATTTCCAAGAACGACAAATGCTCAATTCCATACCTTTAAACAAGAATCCTTTCATTCTAGATTTAAGAGAAGATATATATAAAAATAAGTTTCTCCATTATTTTCTAATAAATGTAAAAAGTTTCAAATATTAAGAAAAAACATTTTAAATTAAACTTATAAAAATAGAACACAAATCATAAGAAAACACATTTCGGTGAATTACTCACAAAAAGTAACCAGTTTCAAAATGGGTTCCTCAATTCAAGGAAGAAAAATAAGAATTCCACTTCATAAGAAAAACTAGAAAATAAAATAAAATAGATTTCATGGAAAACATATTTCATGGGTTCTTAGGTTCTAGTCAAGAATTCATAGGACAAGCTCAAATACATGTCACACAATCAATCTTTACTAGTGCGGTTATCCAAAAACACTATCCAAACATCCAACATACACCCTAACTAGTTCGACCGAGGGGTGCATCCACTAAGCAGTCAGACTCTCTACTCAAGGGCACTATCCATTGAATAATCTCAACTACTGTAGTAAATTTACTATAATGAATTAGAGTTTCCATGTAAAATTTTTTATATTGTATGGATTATTTTCAATACTAGGCACTCAGATAGTGTGCAATTTCAATTCTTGATGTGCTTGGAATAAATGATTAAAATATATTCAATATATTAAAAATCATGTGTAATCAATTTTCCAAAAATACTATAATAACTTCTTAAATAGATTATTGGATCAGAAATTTGATGGATCTGCTAAATTAAGAACATGGGTTTTACCCCTAGCGTGACTTAACCTTGGTCATCATGGGGAATTTATTGAAAAGTCAGCATAGGTGTTAAAAGAATAAAATTATTAATTAAAGTTATTTTATTTGTATCATTGACACATTGACCTAGCCCTTTCATTAAATGCACACATATGACCAATTTATAGGGTTATCCACATATCCCAATTTTTTTGGAAATCCATTATAGAGCATGGAATTAGATTCCATTGATGGACGATGACCAGACCAATGGTTGATGATCAGTGAAAGTTGGAATCAAAGGATCTCACTAACAATTATGATACTGCATCGTTCCTCATTGGTGAATTATATGTATAGACATTGGTTGGTATTTTATTAGGTATTTTTTTCCCATTCTTAGTGTTTAGGATGAACGTGAATCAATCAACCAATAGATTGATTCACTGATCATGTAAATTGCGTGATGGTTTATTTGTAGTGATTTTATAGGGATAATTACTTTATGATTAATGATTCATCATTTTTATTCTAACAGTGATAGATTGAGGCCAAATGAACATTATATGTGGTTCATTTATCATTTTTGAGGTTATGAATTCCTCCCATGATTCATTGTTCACTGTGAGAGATTTTTGTTTGGATTAAGTATTGACATATCCTGACGAATCAATCATTTCATACCTGTTTCTTGGTGACACTATCCAATATTTTAGATTTGGGAATAGCATGACACGATGGTGTTATGATGACAAAATAGGCACCGATTCAGATGATTTTGGATACCCGGTTTTGTGGTCTTAGGGGATCAAAAAAAATATTGAAATATCCTATTTTATGAATAGATTCATGGATGGATTCCAATGATTTCATGATAGAATGGGTTTTCTTTCTTTAATCCTTGATTTCTCATGTATGTTGTGACCATATTTGTTTTCAGTGGATCATGGGAGTCGTGTTGTTGTAGATATTGATTTTTGGAAATTTATGATCTAGACGACGTGTATTGTTGAGCTACAGGCCATGTAGGACCCACTATGCGGCGTCTATAATTTTAGAGAAATTTATGTATCAAACAATGTGTAACCATTATCACATAACTTGTGGTCTCTCTCCAACGGCTCGGTGTGTACCTCTAAGGGTACACAAACATGGGTTGGGGTACACGGGTTGGAGCATGTCGTGCACTCCCTTATACAGACACATCTAAGATGAGTACATGGGTGGAGTCATGAACTGGTACATGGTTAGAGTACATGGGAATCCAACATGTTGTGTACATATACCTGAACACAGAATTGGGACAATGGACATGGGACATTTATACAGGCAGGGCCTAGGGACATGGGACACGATGTGTAACCATTCTATATTCCATGTACATTATAAAACACATCTTATAGATCTTGTCCTCTGTATCATGTAAATTTTTTGTTATATTGTGTTCCCCATATTATTTTCCCTAAGGGTTAGTATATATTTTTTCCTACACAAAGGACAATGATCCCCTCTACAGGACTTCTTTAATAGTCATTGGAAGCACTCTGGCAGGCCCAGAGTGAGATCCTCTATTCATCTTCATTCACTAGGTGGAGTTCATGGTATTTTAATAACCAACACTATGTGGGTGTCAATCCTATAATTACAAGGTTAATATAGATTGATTTTTTTTCATCACCCCATTTCCATGAGAGAAAACCTCATTTTTATATCGTATCTCTTTTGACCATTAGCGTGTACTTCTAATGGCGAGACCCGATGAGAATCACCTATTGAGCTGATGTCCTCAGCAATATTAGACTAAAAAGTGTGTTTTATAGGGTGATTGATTTATGGAATATTCGACATGGAATCCTAGGTTGCATTTACAGTTTTTGATTAACTCTAGACTGTGTGTCTTTGTTGAGAATATCTATATATTCTTAGTATATGTGTTGAAGACATATACCTATTTAGAGATGACTATATTTTATTTTGTTGTATATTATGTGGTTTCCGGGTATCCTACTGGGTATTGTTATAATCACCCATGCATGGGCTTTGCCTGCACATTTCATGTCTTTTATAGATGATCCACATTTTGATAGAGTCCTTAATGGACCAGGACTAGACGGTTCTTGGAAAGACCAGAAAGACCATGGTGTGTTCCAGTGGTATTTTAATAGCAATCCCAATTGTACATTCAGGTTGGAATTTTTTTGGGCACATTGTGGTGGGATTATATTTGGCCATGTTTCATACACAAGTAGTGGCATTTAGAAGTATGCATGCATGGTTGTTCAGTTTTTTTACATTTTATCATTTTATAGGCATAGATATGGGTATGTGTGTGTACATGTACATTGGCTAAGACCTCCCATTATAGTGATATGCCTACTTGATTCTAGTCTCTATCCCCTGGACTATCGTAGACGGACTTGGGGAGTTATGGAATGGGACCCACAGAGATGGGTTTTGACATAGTAGTATCAGAGAATTTGTTTCTACTTTTGCACCGGAGTTTTTGAGATTGGTTAGAGGAAATAGTGTTAATTTTTATGATTTTGAAATTCAAGATAAGGAATAAAGTATTAGTGTAGCGTCCATCGTATCCATACACCTGTACTCTATGAACCATCTTTTTGACATGGTATAGGAGAGAATTTGTTATAGGGAAAACAATTGTACATGCATCATATGGTAATCAGTTATTGGTTTCCATGTCTTTCTTGAACCAACTCTCAAGATATACTCATAGGCCATGGTACATCTTCTAATTTCATGATTCCCCCGCAATGTATTCTTGTTAGGATTTAGAATCAGGATCCCGAGGAAGATACCGTTAGTGATGAGGTATCGATATAGGGACTCCATGTGGTAAACTATTTATACCACCACCTATTGAGATATTTATGGTATGAAGAGTACCACCGGATGAGGTGTGCAGGCTGAGAACACTTCACTAGTTTCAGTGAAAGAGACCCTTCAAGTTCTGAGGAGATCTTGGCCCATAGGTGGATGAGGACTAGATTGAGTTGGTGACCAAAGTTTTCTCTCGGGTTAGGAACCAACAGAGCATATGGTGGTCTTGGAAGTGATCCATCTTCATGGATCAGTATGGAAATGGTGAGGGTTAGTGACCTAGTCTTACGATAAGTCGAATCTTGTGTGGATGGAGTTTTAGCACCCTTTCATAGAGGATTTATCACCAGATACACTTAGGTATGTACGTATCAGGAGATTATGTAGATCTTGTAGGGAAGTGTGGTAGTTTCTGAGTATTCATCGTGGTTTACCAACCTCTCATGGAAATCGATTGATATGGTTCATTGTCAGTTCATTAATTCTTAGACCTTTATGCGAGTTCTGTGTAGAGACATACATTATAGTGTTATCCCTCTATATATTCCTACTAAAATTGGGGTGCTAGAGAATGTTTTGTTAGTTGATAGTTTCTTGGATGGTTAGATATAGGTAGTGGTTGTTGATAGTGGGTGATATCTCTATTTTATATACATATTTTTATGTGTTTTTATACATGTTTCCATTGGATATTAATTGATTTAATATAATATATGTCCTATATATTAATGTTTGGTGGATTCTTGTGTAGGAATGAAATTTTAAGAAATACCAAGGAAATCATAAAAATTAAAGAAATTAATGGCACTTCACACCATGAGTGAAGAAAAGTGGTATGACACCTGGTTTTTAGGATCATAGTGGAGTACTTACAGAGGTAAAAAACTAAAGTGGTCGGCTAAATAGAGATTCTGATATTGAAATCCCATTTTATATGTCATGTAAAATCATTTCATGACTTAAAGTTTCTAGTTATTAAAAATATACTGGTCAAGATATAAAGTAAATAATCATGATTATTACACTTCATCTAAACATATTACACATTGTGTAAATTCCAGATATAGTATAAAAATGGGGATTTTTATGAATATTTAATGGGAGACTGAATTTAGACCACCTGAAACATACATTAAAAAAATATTTAACCATAAGGAGTCCAATGGATGTCATGAGGGCTTATAAATAAGAAGTTTAGGAATGAGATATAGGCATTCCATTCCTACTGGAGAGGATCGACTACTGTGAGGCTCTTGTAGGGTTACGACCAAAATTCCTTTATACATATAGATTTCATTCAATTTTTCTTTTATTTCTTTAATGTAATCATTGAATTCTATATATCTATAAGTTCATATTCCCAAAATAAAAACTGAATGAAAACCCTATATATGAAGATATCATGATTGGAACCCTACAGTACCCTCCTAATACTCGATACTCTCTACTTGGAATGAAATTCCTAAATCCCATGGATGCACTTCTTATTTATAATCTCTCATGTCATTAATGGGCTTCCCCGAGGTCAATAATGTGTTTAATGTCCATTTCAAGTAGTCTAAATTCAATTTCCCATCAAAAATTCCTAAAAATACTTAATTTTAAGCAGTATTAAGATTTTACATGATGTGTAATATGTTTACATGATGTTTAATCCTTAATAAATTTTTATGCATCTCACAACATGTATATTGTTCAGGAAATTCATCTTCATGTAATTATATGATTTTATACGATGTGTAAAATTTGATTTGAGCATCAGAATCTGTGTTTTTTCCTGCTTATTCAATTTTATTCCTCATTAAGTGATCCATGATCATCCTCAAAATCCATTTTCCCATCACTTTTCTTCGCTCGTGATGTGAGGTTTATTTTTGTTCCTCAATTATGATTATTTCCTTGGTATTTCTCCAAACAACAATCCTGCATAAGAATTCAAAAAAAACATTAATATCAGGAATAGAAATTATATTAAATAAATTAATATCCAATGAAAACACATATAAAAACCTATAAAAATATGTGTATTAAATAGAGATATCAATAGGAACATAGGAGTAGAGACCTCGGTGGTAGGGAGTTGACTTTAATCTTAGGGATCTGGAGGGATGAGATATTTTAGGAGGAGGTCCTAGGATAGAGTTTTTTCATTTCAAGGATCACAGGATGGGTCTATTCATCCAAGAGAGATATGGTGCTACTAATGTGATGGAAAGGGATGGCCTGAACAAGATTATACAACCCAACGTATAGTAGATATAGAGACCACAGATAGGCTGCTAAGTTAGAGACATTAGCAAGAAAAGGCTAATTCGTAGGGAATAGGACATGGACAAGGATCTTGGAAAGTAGTATGAGGTGGTAGGAACTTTGACATGTTACCACTACCAACCGTAGGTTTTCCATGCCAAGCTCAGAGAGCTGCAGGATAGGGGAGGGTACATCTATAGGTGGTCCAATCATATGATCTATAGGCTCTAAGAATGATTCATTGTATGATCTGTGTCATCTATACCTTTTTTATTGTACTAATAGACACATGTTTTAGTCATTATGTTCTTTACACATGTCTTGTTCGAGACTATGAGAATCTAGTTGAGCCCTTTTCATGATCCTTATTATTAGAGACTACTACTGGAGATGACTCAATGATCACAGACTTGGGCCTATAGTGTGACCTAACTCTTGGAGGGGAATTTTTCTATTGGAATCTATTTGTAGAAGTTATGAGGCCTTATGATGTCATCTTAGTTATAGAATTATTCCCCATAGTTCATTCCAATATTTACCATTTTATGTGGAGGATGTAGTGTGTCCATAGTGATGGAACTAGTATCTCCTTTGTCGGTAAAAGGCAAACCCATGCAGTAAAGGATGCACTCATGCATAAGAGGGTGTAGCTGATTTCTCATCATTTGGATAGCTTTAGAATTGGTTCAGTGGATTTTAGGAGTTCCCAGTTTCGTATAATGGTGGGGGAGTATGAGGATGTATTCCCTAAAGATGTTCCAGTTTTACCTCCCTATAAAGAGATAGAAATTTTCATTTTTCAACACCCCGAGATGACACCAATATCCATTCCATCATATCGGATGGCTTCCATATAGATTTTTGAGTTAAGGGTGTAGTGGGAAGAATTATAGAGTAAGCTCTCTATTATACCTAGTGCTTCACCCTGGGCTTCCCCAGGTTTGTTCACCAAAAAGGTGGATAAAATATTGAGGTTACGTGTGGACTACATAAGCCTAAACTTGGTGATCTTAAAGAATAAGTATCTATAACCAAGGATCGATGGATTATGTTATTTTTTTATAGGGTAATGATTGTTCTTGAAAGATACAACATGTCAGGATATCACCAGTTGTGAGTATGGGATGAGGATATACTGAGGATGGCATTCATATGTCTTCATGGCCACTATTAGTACTTGGTGATTCCCTTTGCTGTGAATAATCACACTGAACTATTCATGGGACTCATGAACTAGATATTTTAGGATTTATTAGACTAATTCATGTTATTCATGATCGATTATATCACTATGTACTAGGCATCCAAGGAGGATCGCATGAGACACTTGAGGATAAAACTGGACAAACTTCGACAGCACCATCTTTACAGAATACTCTCGATGTTCCAATTTTAGATTCAGGTTGTGCGCATTCTAGGAAATTTTATCTCCATGTATCGAGTGGTAGTGAACCCATTGAAATTTGATTACATGTTAGCTTAAGAGCCTCCTAATAGCATGATGGAGTTGAAGAGATCCCTTGGGTTTCCAGTCTATTATTAGGGATTCATACCTAATTTATTGAGGATATCAGCACACATGAAATCTTTGACCCAAAAGTGGAATCCATTTGTGTGTATATAGAGGTCCAAGAAGGTATTTCAGAAGTTGATGTAGATTTTTATGAGCACTCCCATCTTGATATTGTGAGAGGAGGGTTTCAGGTATATAGTGTTCTACGATGCATTGGGAACTAGGATTGGTTTTGTTCTGATGCAGAATCAGGCGATGATTCCCTATGGTTCACAAAAGTTGATACCTCATGAGTAAAAAGAGACAACCCATAATATTGAGTTAGTTTCATTAGTATTCACACTAAATATGTGGTGACACTACCTGATTTGAAAACGTTTTATAATCTATTCTAATCACAAAAGAATCAAGTATATATTCTCTCAGAAGGATCTTAACTTGAGATAGAGGTGATGGTTAGAGATCATCTAGAATTATGACATTGAGATTGTCTATAAATTAGGAAGGGGAATATTGTAGAAGATTCTCTCATCAGAAGATATTATTCACAGTTATTGAATGATGTGTCGGTGTAGTTATCCTCATTCCAATTATGATCTATGGATGGAGATAGAGAATCTTTCCTTCAGTCGATGGTTTTCACCCCTCTTCTCTTGCATTGATTCTGGGTTACACAACTAGTGGATACCCATAATGGGACCCTACATACCTAGATATCCACTGGACATGATCCAAATGGATTTTTAAAATGTGGGGAGCATGTCGATCTTTTCATGGGATGCATGATGGTACCAGTGACATTGTGGGAGGATGTTTTGATATGGTTTTATAAAACCCCTTTGGTGGTACATTAAAGAGTGTAAAATATATACCAAGACCTAAAACATTAGTTTTGTGGGGTAGGGATGAACAATGGAGTTGCATATTATTTCTCTCAATACATTAATTTTCAGAAAGTGAAGGGGGAGCACCACGTTCTAGCGAGTTTAGATCAACACCTTGAGGTGACAGTGTAAAAGTGGGATGAAATATACATGGAAATCATGAATGTATTAACACATACATCTAGTTGACATAATCCCATATGTGTAATTATATATTGACTGACCAATTCCTCCCACTTATTAGTAATTCAAGAGAAGAGATTATTAGAGAGCATGGCACTCCTCTACATGCAAGAGATAATCCAACCCCATGGAGTTCAATCAATGATTGTTTCTTACTATGATTCTTTCTTTACATCATGGTTATTGAATGGATTACAAGAGGCATTTTGAACACAGTTACACTTGAGTACAATGTTCCAATCCAAAACTAAAGGCCATACTAAGTATACCATTTAGGTATTGGAGTACATGCTTTGAGCATACATATTAGAATTTGGAAATAGTTTTTAGAATCACCAAACACTGGTGGAGTTTGTATAAAATAATATATTCCATTAGACCATCAGTATGGCACCATTTTATTACTTATACAGGTAACTCTAAAGGTTACCACTTAGTTGGATTGACCCAGTAGAGTCATCACTCATGGCCCTAGAGTTTGTGTGAGAAATTACAGAGAAGGTACATATCACCTATGAGAAGATGAATACTAAAAAGATCCATTATAAGTCTTATGCAGACAGACGACGAAGGACATTTGAGTTTGAGGAATGTGAACATGTGTTCCTACAGGTTTCACCTCGATGTCGATTATAAAGATTTAGTTGGGGTGGTAAGCTATCTCAGAGATTCATTATCCCTTTCTAGATATTATGTATAGTTAAAGAGGTGGCATACCTCTTATCTTTACCTCTATAGTTAGATAGGGTACATGGCATTTTTCATATGTTGTATCTAAGGAGTTATGTGAATAATCCATCACACGATATATATTGGGGTGAGTTGGACAACATGGATGAAGATACCTTTACTAAGTACTCAATAGAGATTGAGGATTTGTAGAAGAGGATACTTTGTGGGAGATTAATTAATTTGGATCATGTTTGGTTTCCATAATTGAATATCTAGGAGATCACATGGAAGTGGGAGGCTCAGATTCATGCTCAGTAACCACATTTCTTTTTGTAACACCTATTTTGGATTATCAATACAGAGCCCCCCCACCAAGTTAGGGACAATTTAACAGCTTTTATTTTAATGTATTTGTTTTCATATTATATTGTTAGGTCCACAAGGATGAATACCCTGAGAGGGGGGGTGAATCAGGGTAAGACTAATTTAAAATTAATGCCCGTTTTGATCATGTTTCACTGTTAAGAAAAACAATCTTCTCTCTCTTTACTGTTGCACAAAGTAAACAGAATGATAAGCTTGCACATGAAACTTCAACTTTACTTGGTTCACCACAAAGGGCTACGTCCAAGGAGTATATGCTGACAAGTTTCCGGTCGTACCAATTCCACTAAACTTCACTAGTTGTGGATTACAATGTTCGGGTTATATACTTCTATTCCCAGGCTCACTGCCTTTACAATGTTTAGGGTCATCTCACTACATCCCCAAGGGTCACTCCCTGTTTCTCACTCTCTGGCTCACTGCCGGTGGAGAGGATCACCTTCTTTCTCTTCTTTTGCTCACTGCTCTTGGAAGAAATCCACTCACAGTTTATAGACCTGTAGGTCTATTCATTTGCATGACAGAATGCATCTTCCTCTGTGTGTAGATGATCTGTTGAAGCCCAATTTTCACCCGTAGATGAATATCTCTTTGCACCGAAGGAATCGAGCAAACTTCCAGCTTCCACGCAGCCTGAAAATCACTAATGGAACTAATCATTACTTGGCGCGCAAGTCAATCTCAGCGCGCAAGTATCGGCACACAAGTCACAACTGGCGCGCAAGTCTACCTCAGACACTTGCGCGACACAACCTTCTTCAACCCAAAACCTGCGCGACTCACTTCCTTTAACACCCGAACCAATTTTGGCGCGAAACTCCCAACCGGCACGCAACTTATCACACCGGTGTGCAACTTCACTTGCGCGACCCACACACCACCTGCGCGACCACCACACCTGCGCGACGGGAGCTCTGATTTCTCAAAGTGTTGAACTCCGGTTAAGAATGAAGAGGGTGGTCCAGTATTTAAAGGCAAATTGACCACCCTACGTGACGGTGCACAAGTCACCTGCGCGACCCAGTCTCGGCGCACAAGTCTTCTGTATTCTTAGACATTTGCGCGACCAACTCCCAAACATGCGCGAACCTGTTTCCTTAGCCATATTTTGATCTTCTGATCTCGAAAAACATGTGGCGCGCAAGTTTCCTATAGTCCAAGTCCTCGGTGCGCATGTCCCTTTGCCAAAAACACTTTACTTCATTTGTCGATTTTTAGGTCCAAAAATTTGGCAAACACTGGAAAACGGCACCACATTGTATCTGTTCTTTTATACCACCTCCATATCATCCATTCCTTTTGTCGACGTTCTTGAATCAAACATGGATCGTTGACCTCATCTCTTGAACTCGACATTCCATCATGATATCCTCTTTGTCAACAACTTTGTATGTCATTTTTTTGCTTTGTCAACAATCACCACTCAGATGTCCACTTTGTCAACAAACACAATCACCTCAAAAATGCTTCAATGATGCCTTGAGGGATTTTTTCCCAACATATATGGATTATTTTCGAGACCATAAACTGAGATGGTGTGCGATTCAAAGCCACGGTGTTCCCCAAAAAAATATATTAAATATATTAAATAGCATGCGAGTGAAGTTTTATTGAGAAATTATAATAAATTATAAATGGAGGCTTTGATTATAAATCCAAGTTCATCATTGAGTTTAGAACATGGATTTTACCCTAAGAGTGACTAAACCTTGGTTGGTGTAGGGTGTTTGTGTAAAATTTTTCGCATGCCTTAAATGAATAAAATTATTAATTAAAATTATTTTATCTGTTCTTTTGATGCAATGATCTAAAAATTTAATTAAATACACTCTTATAGACAATTTTTAGTGTTATCCACATAACCTTAAAAATTGTTGGGGATCCATTGGAGAGTGTGGAATGAAATTATGTTGACAAATGATGATTGGATTGAGGATCGATGATTGGTGAAATATATAAGGAAAGGATCTCACCAATGACTATGATACCACATCATTCTTCATCATTGATTTATCCATATCGATGAAGGATGGTTGTTTGATTAGCTTTTATTTCCCTATTCATAGTTTCTATGATGAACGTGACCCGTGGATTGATTCACAGATCATGTGTTTTGTGGGATGGGTCATTTTTAGGGATTGTATTGGTAAAATTACTTTTCGATTTTTGATTAATCATTTTTATTATAATATATATGGATTGAGTCCCAAAACAACATTAAATGAGGTACATTCCTCATGTACGTGGTTGTGCATTCCTCACCCGATTCTTTGTTCAACACGGGCATTCTTTGTTTGGCCCATGGTTTAACATATTTCAATGAATTGATTGTTGAACACTTGTTCCATGGTTTTAAGATATGTTATTTTAGATCTAGGTTCTACAGAACATGATGGTGATTCGATGATGGATGTGGAGTCTAATCAGGTAGTTATGGATACTTGATTTCATGTTCATATATTCACAATGAAGATTGATGAATGATCCAATTTTCTAAAAGGATTGATAGCCTAATTCCAGTTTTTCCACGATGGGACGGTCTGGTCAGCAATACTACATTATTTACGATGTGATGTTTGAATGGATTTGTTGTCAGTTAATCAAGGGAGATACATGATATCATACCCAGATTTCTAGAAACTTTCAATATATACACTATGTATTGTGGATCAACATGCCTAGTGCCCCTACAACAGCTAGGGTTTCAGAGAAATTTAAGTATAACATGATTTTTAACCCATGTCACATGGCATGTGGTATCTCCCCAATGACTCAGTGTTTACCTCGTAGGGAATACAGACACTGGTTGGGTTACATGGGTTTCAGAATACCGTGAACTCCCTTACATAGACATGAATTGTAAAAGTACACGGGTTGATCTGTGTAATGCTACATGGGTAGTTGATACTTTGTGTACTTCAACAGAGACAAGGACATGGGAAACTAGTCACATTCCATTTATGCGGTAATGACCTAGGGTCATCTGATAGAGTGTGTAACCATTATACATTTCGTGTAATTTATAAAACATATATTGGATCTCTTGTCCTCCGTATCTTGGATAAGTTTCATTATTATATGTTCTTCATATCCTTTTCCCTATGGGTTAGTATGGAATATTATATTATATATAGGACAATGATCTAGTCCGCAATACTTCTTGGATAGTGTTATCGAATCCCTCTATAATCATGGATTAAGATTATTTTTTCATATTCAAGCCATAGGGGTATCTATTGGTATCATCTTGACGAACCCTTCATGATCACAGATCCTCTACATAGTGGGTTAATCCCTATTGAGTTATTGGTATCACCTCATAGACTAAAGAGTTATCCTATTTTTTCTATCCTATATCTGCAGACCTTCACCATTTAATTCTATTGGTGAGACCCGACGATCATTACCTCTATAATAGATGTCACCAATGTTATCAGACTCTAGAGTGTGTTCCCCTAAACAAGTTCTTTGTGGAATCTACGAGCTAGAATCCTTGTCTTTCTATATGATTGTGGATTACCTTTAGACAATGTGTATTTATCCAATATATTTGTATATTATTGTTATATGTGAAAAAGATATATACCTTTTTAGAGCTAATTGTACTATCCATTTTTCTTCTGCTTTGTGGTTTCAGGGTGTCCAACTGGGTATTGTTATACTCACCCCTGTAAGGGTTTTTCCCGCATGTGTCATGTCTTGTGTAGATGATCAACCTTTTGAAAGAGTCATTGATGGACCTAGACGAATATTGATTAGTGAGACCAGATAGACCGAGGTGTGTTCCTATGGTATTTGGACAACCATCCCAGTTATAATTTCATATTAGACATGTTTTAACGCTCTTTGTAGTGGGAATTTATTTACACCTATTTAATTTCCTTTACATATTTTCATACTCTACATGTTGGATTTAGATGTATTAATTCTTGGTTATTTCATTGTTTTTACATTTCCTCATTTTATAGTCTTGGTGATGTTTGTTTTGGTACAGGTACTTAGTCTATGGCCACCCATGTTAGTGATATGCCTACTTGGCGCTAGTCTTCAACCCCTTGCCTATTGGAGGTGGGTTGCGGATTCGTGGTATGAACCCCACAAGGAAGGGTCATTACATGTACCTAGGTTACCAACTAACTACCCAAGACTTCCCATTCCAATAAACATTGATTTTGGTTTTATCAAGATAGAATATATTTACACATCCCACATGTCACACCAAAAACTCATCAACCCACTCACCTCTAAACTCCCATCTTAATTGCAACCCCATTTTTATGTCACACAACAATGCACAAGCCACTTAACGAGCCATGTATCTAAAATCACACTTTTAACACACATATCATATTTCTAAAAAATGGTGGCATTCCTCGATAGGGTTTTCTATTCTTATCTAAAATGAATCAAAGCTCTATCGAGGCCTCACATTTTCTAAAGAAACACTTCTAGTTTAGAAAAATATGTTTTTCAAAAACATTTCCAATTCAAAAACCATAACCCAACATCAGGGATCTCTATTTTAGTTTATTTAAACAAATTAAAATCATTTTACTAATAAAATTATCATTACAACCCAAAAAACATCAAAAAAAATTAAAACCAATGAAATTCACAATAAAAACCAAAAGAGATGTTTAAAAAGAAAGAGACAACCCACTTCCATGGAATGAAAGACTTACATAGCATATACATTTCATTTAACAATAAAAAACTGATGGAAAACACCAAGAAACTTTTAAATCAAGTTAAATGCTTTGAAATGGGGAGAAACAACATAAAATCTTGATTCACACGATGATGTAAACCAAAAATCAACTCTTATGTGATCAGTAGAGATAAAGGAACCAAGAAGAACACTAACAGATCAAAACAGACATTTTAAAGTCATGGAAACATGAACCCTAGGTCATAGAATACCCATTAAGAAGAGAAATAAGTAATAATAAGAAGTGGGGAGAATCAATTTGTTCTTAAACATTAAATATTCCCCTCAAATAATGATAAAAACCCAATATTCAACAATAGAGGAGGAGAAAAAACCATGGGATATACATGGGGAGTCATCCATGGATATTGGTGGTCAAATGGGATAAGAGTACAAGAAAAATGTTAACAAACGAAGGGGTGGGAGGTTATAAATACCCCGTTTTAGTGACCTATAAGACCGCACGGTTTGGATACACAATTTATCATATTGTGCACCAACCATGTGGTAGCCTCGATCCAAAATAAGAGAAAGCTACAATGTTTTCTAGGTGAGTCTAAATGTTCAATTTACAATCATGTGGTCTGGATACACCCACATTCTTGGTGGCACTATGTGAATGGGCATGGAACATAGTTTCTATTAACTATGCCCACAATAAAACCTTCCCAAAAAACCATTTCTCCAAAAACGCCTAAGAAAACTCATATAAACCAAAATGGATAAATAGTAAACAAAATAAATCATCATTTCATGTCAGGGTTTGACAATGTGATGTGTAGATATGTTGTTGATGTATGGAGGATTTTTTGGTTATGTTTAGAAGATTATAATGCATTCAACGTTCGAGATTTATGTGTTGGTATTCATTGAGATATAGGTGTAAATAGATAAAGATGTGTTCCTTTGAATGATATATATATATATAAGTCGAGGGGATATAGCTGATACCTATGAAAAATCAAATATGTATATATATATATATAAAGAAATATTGGTGGTTATTACATTATATTACATATATATATGAGGGAGGAATGGGACACACAATGAAGAAATCACCAAGGCTTGCAAGAAGTGAAAGTACTATAGGCATGCAATATCAAGGGTTAGATTCATCATATGAGAAGAAAATTATAAGTAATAATTATTTTGTGGGGTCGTATGCTAACCTATTAGTATATGAATGTCCCAACGGTCTTTTAACGTTGAGTGCTTTCCATGCCATTAGTAATAAAGAGGCCTCCTCCAAAGAAATTTTCTAATGTGAGATATGTTAAAATAGATAATGTTCATCAAATTTAAAATGCATGAGGAGTTAATCTAATGACAACATTGTACCCATATTAACCCTCCATATTGAATTTTTGTATACATAAATAAATATATCAGTTCTCTCAATAAAACATGGAAATTCATATGATTCTCTTATCATGCCTCATCAAGGAATGTGGTTATCCTTAAACGTGGAATAGTGTGACACCACATTCTGGAACTCATCTTCTAATTCCAACAAATAAATTATCACAAACCGTGGGAGGAGGATATAATCCATGAAGAATTAAAGAGGATGATGATTATGCCTGAAAAAGGGTGTGTTAACATAGATAATCCAAGTATAAATCAAGGAATCCCAATGTGGGGATAGAGATGGTCATGTTGGTATTTTTCATAAGGATCATTAATGATTTTGTAAATGCCATCACTATTGAAAAATTGAAGAAAAAAATTGGGAAGCTGTGAATGGCCATGTCATGGTGCTATGTGGGATGAGAATCAGGATTTCTATACATAAGTCAAAATTTCCATGAAATTGAGTTTCAATGAATTTTAAAGGGTATTTTATAGATATGAAATTAATAGGATATGGTTATGATTGACATTCAGTTATATAATTGAGTCATCAAATGGAAGAATATTATCATGAAAAGCAAGTCTTGAACCATTCATAAATGGTTTAAATATCATGGGGCCTCAAATTAATGTCTTGATTCAAGCATATTTAAAGGGAGTTTATTGTGATATTTTGGAGGTTTAAATTAAATAACAATATCATTCCATAAAGGATAATTTCACACTTTGATGCAATCTCATGCAAGGGAACAATTATTCTGACAATTGGGAAGATGAATTTTCATAGATTCTGTGGAATGGTTTTTACCACAAATATTCTTTAGTTGTAATTAAAAAATCAACAGAGATGATATGGAAAATTTCATTCACTCTGTTTTATAGTGAGTCAAAATAGCGAATTTTTCAGAGAAAAATAAGTCCCCCTTGAAAAAGATCTATAAATTATATGTTATTTGTGAACGTAGTATAGTGAAATACCTACAGAAGAATTTTGGGTTTTTTATTCATATATTTTCACTATATATAGTTACTAATGAAAAATTTTGGAATTTCTGATTCATTCATACAAATATAGAAGGAAATGAGAAGATATATTTTGAGGCACTCCATGATAGAATTTGAAAATTAATGGAAGAGGCAACATTTTTAAAAAATAGGAATAAAAAATATATTTCCACATCTGTGATGAAGAAGTTTATTATCACAACTAAACATGAATGTGAAGTTAATTATAGAACTATTTCGTGAAATAAGAAGAAGATGGTGGCATAGAACATGATTAATGGATAGAAAAATAGGGTAGAAGTTACATCAAATCTCATAGAATAATGATGATGATATTGTTAGATATGACCTTCACAATATATTTTTGAGGAAGAATCCTAAAGATTCAATTTAAACCAACCTACACTTGGTAAAATATTCAAGCCATTATTGATATTATTATTTTCACATGCTTAACATCTTTTTTTATATGGATAAGTGAGTGAAGAAGATATGTGTGAGGGAAATGATCCCATCGTAACGGTGTGGAAACCATGGTCTTTTATATGTTGGGTGGCCTCAGGTTGGAGTGAATTAGCTTAATCTGATGAAATGATAAGTGAGGTTAATTGATAATTAGTGCCTCAAAATAATATTAATTGAATACTATATGGATTATCCCATAGTAGTGGTCCATGTAATAATTATATTTTCCATGTCTTCTATGGATTCCTTTTCATTATACACATCAAAAAAATAATAAGTTATATATTATAAGAATATAAATTTACAAAAGAGGAAGGTAATTAAATTATATCAACATAGTATTATGATCCAATGTAGTGACCCAAATAATTATGTGTTCAATATGTTTTATAACTATTTATTTTTCTTTTCTATGTATTTGATTTTATCTAATATAATATAGTGTATTTCGAAGGTAAAGATTGTTTTCTATTAAATTATTTATAAAATGTAAAGGAGTTTAAATGAGTATAAATTTAAATGGATAAAGATGAATTTTGTGTTTGGTTTCAGTTTATAGAAAGACTGAAATACTAATTATGAAGTCCAATATCATTGGGGATTTTTTTTTTGGAATGTTCAAGTTATGAATATGTTAGTTGTTTTAATGATATTACTCTAATTAATGTGAAGGATAAAATTTAAAGTGATTTTTTATCCAATTATGATATATATATCCCATGAAAGTCAAAAGTAGAATCAGACTACTTATCAGAGGATATGAATCAGTAACATAATTAATATAATATTAATCTTAATATGGAGAAGAAATCTAATAAGATCTAGATCATTTTATTAAGAAGAATAGTTGACAAACTGAAAGGCCTAAATATAGATTTGTAAATGTGGTAACTAAACTTTGAGATAAAATGACTGACATGATAAATAATTAGATTTTATATATAAGATGATGGAAAAAATTAATTCTGCTATAGAGGGAAATAATCTAAACTCAATGAAAATTTGGAATTTAAAAGCCAATAATGTTAAACATTTCAAACACCTCTTAGAAATAGTTGAGGAGAAGAAAAGGAGGAAACAATAGAAGGAATTCATTTCAAAGAATGTTTTTAATATTAATGAGTAGGAAGACATGCTGGATAAACTATGTCATTAATTACATTATGATATTTCAACTTAAAATGAAATCGTCGTAAAATTAAAATTTGCATCTTAGAAAAATATGACAAAAGATTCAACAGTTGGATGTGGTGTTAATATCATCCAAAAAGGGAGTTAAATAATATAACTCTATGGGTAAGCCAAATCATAAATATTTTATACACTTAATCTATGATTATCCTGTGATAATTTATAGTGAATGAATGTTAAATATACCCCATTAAAGGAAAACAAATGAATATATTTTTCTGTCACCATGACCACACTCCATAGAAAAGGTCATATATTGGCTATGATGCGACATATCTAAGGAATGAGATGGAGAGAACCATGGAGACTCTCAAGAAAAGGGAAAGTATGGTAGATGCTTAAAATATATCTAAAATAGTTTATAGATGAGTAAATGGAAACTAATTGAGACCTACAAAATGTTAATGAAACATGTTGTACTTTTTCATGATTCAAGGAAACATCTGTAATTTCCATTTTCATCCCCTAGAGTATATTAATTTTTATGAATATGGTAAAAATTATTGAGATACTAAGTAATAGAAAAATAGAAAAATATGTATTGACATATTTTCCAAAACTCTTACTATACTAACTAAATATAATGTAAAATTTTCATGAGACCAATAATCAGGATATAATAGAAACATTATCCTACATTAAGAGAAAAACATTTTTGATTGAGAAAAAAATTATAATATAAATAAAGAATACATTATTGCTTAATGTTGTGTTAAAACAAACTCTAGGACATCAAATAAACCATAAACATCCTATCTATATATATAATAAAAGGGTATTGAAGTAAGAAAACACATAACTTGTTTCTAAAATAAAAAAGGTATGAGTGAAATGGATTTCCAAAGATAATGTATTTGTTGTTAAAACAAATAATTATTCAAGGGATAGTCCAAGATATAAGATATATGAGAGAAATAAATTTCAACATGATATGGAAAGAAAAATCAATATTGTTAAACTTGTCCAAGGTAAAAAAAAGTTTTGGTTTTGGTTTTTAATAAATTATAAGCCTATAGAAGTGGGGAAGCAATTGGATTCCAATATATCTGATTTGGATCACAAAATGGAATCCATGTTATAGAAAAAAGGTAAAATGGTTTTCTATAGAGACTCACCATACTCCCCGGCTTACAGACATTGGAAGGGACCCATCTCCCCAAATGTGTGAATGCTTTCATACTATGTGTAATGGGTAAAAAATTAAGTGTAAGACATAATCCATGAGGTGATAGTGCTAAAAAACTAAAAAACAAGCTAAAAAATTATTAAGAAGGAATATATATGTAAGAAGTAGTGGATGAATAATTATAGATACAATATAGTTTTAATCCAAAAGGTGCATGACATGATGAACTTGATTGCTATAGTAAATGAATAAATCACTTATTGGAATGAAACCTAGTGTATAAGTATAGATAGAATGTAAATTAGTTCTTAATAAAGAATGTTTCTTGAGAAATGTTTTCTTAAGATATTTTTTTGGTAGAATCAGTCCACTAAAATAAGAAAAAAATATTAGAGTAAAATAAAATAATGTTCATAAATTTATTTATCTTTATTGTAATATGTTGGTATTTGTTTGAATGTTTTATTTTCTAGGATACATAAATTCATATGTTTATTTTTGTATTCTCTCAACAAGTGGATTCCCAAAAATTAATGATACTTCAAAGATTTAGTGATGAAATTACGGTGACATGGGACATCAGTTTCCAATGGTTGTTTGGCCTCGTAAATTAATGAAGGAGACTATGAGTATTTTAATAAAATTTAACTATTTTTTAATTCCCTATTTGGTGTTAAAAAATTGAATCAATTAATTATAAAATTTTTATGGTTTGACCCAATATAATCTAATTTTTATATACATGTTATTTTGAGTGAGTTTGGTAGAGAACAAAATATTTATTGAGAAAGTGAAATTGTGAAAATACTATGGGTCTGTTGAATAATGTGACTGACATGGAAATATTTGTGCCTATAATTTTAGATTATTTATTCCATCATTGAGCCCCAACTCAGTAGTATTATAATACTTGTTAACAATTAAATTTTTTGAGTGGTAATTTAACTCACTAGATTTATATGAGGTAATGAAATTATTTTTAGGTAATGTAATTTTAATTCCTACAGGGAGAATGTTCCTATATTTTGATAATACAACATGAATTTTATGATAGATTATGATAACATCAAATAGTTTGAAGGATATTTTAACAAAATAAGTGTAATGTAAAAAAAATGTGTTCCATAGGGAATTCAAAATCAAAGGGGTATAAATAAGAAAGGTAACCCTCTAGTATTTAATTTAGAAGGGGTGAAACTATCGGTTTTTTCTTTGGTGATGTGTGGGATCACCTCTCATCACTCTAATGATGCTATTTTGGGCATCATTATTTATATATTTGTTAGGAATTGGAATCTTATCCACAATAAATCTAGTTGTAAAGATCATAGATCACCCATGATAACAATAAATCCTCCACGCTTCTCTAATCCCTGTATATGGTATGGGTGACATCATTGTCTTGCGGTCTATGGGATGTTAATGCGGCGAGATGCCTTTGTGATTAGCTGTGATGATCCATAGAGGAAATGAGGATGTGGTTATCGTGAAAATAGAAGTGTGATTCGATGAAGGTGTTAGTCAACAGGTGCAGTAGAGGAATTTATGGAATATGAGTGACAATGGTGGTAGTTTCGGTGTTGGATGACATGAAGTTGGTAGCAGTTATTGCATTAGGAGCATGGTGCAACTTCAGGTGGTGGTGATACAGATCTTGGTTTTTTATGGATATTTCTAATTGGAAGGGTTCAGTCTTGGATAATGGAAATTTGCGGTTATTTATAACCCTTGGGCATTCAGGCCATCATTTTTGGCATCAAACGTAATGATGGTATCCATGTAAATATCGTCGAATATTATTAAGGAAATGTAATAACACACCAAAGTGGGTGGCCTAATTTTGAGGTATGGTCATGTTTAAGTTCATCTTCTTACCTTCTAATTTTTTGGATTGAGGAGGGATGTTCCATTTGATCTCTTTACTCAGGATTGACCATAATATTCTTTAAATTTTCTAGGGTATACAAGCAATAAACACACAGGAATCATTGGTTGGGTGGCTAGAAATAGTGATGGGTGTGATCAGACCCATAATCTAGCCCTTCTTCTCATTGTGGTTGGAGTGGTACTCTACCTTGAGGCATCAGTCCAACATGATGGTACATTTATCGATAGGGTTTAAATTCTTTTTTCATGTGGGATCATTTTTTCATGTCTTCTAGTTGGTGGGTTGTGTAAAGTTTTACTGGGGATATGTTTTGATGGAGCCTTATCAATATTATCCTTATGGATATTTTTTGGTAATATGATCATTGGGCCTCCCGGACATGTTGCGTGGGCCTCTGAGCCTTAGGATCTCCGACTCATGTAGGGTATTCTTCAAAACACATATTAATTTAAGTAATATTTTTTATAATAAATTGGGTATGGGACCCAATATTTTTTTTAAAAAACATACAAAATAAATAATTATATTGTTAAAACCCTCACTAATTTTATTTTTTTAGTTAAAAACATGTGATGCTTTGTGTTATTATGTTAT
The DNA here is from genome assembly GCA_963277665.1 of Viscum album. Taxonomy (NCBI): domain Eukaryota; kingdom Viridiplantae; phylum Streptophyta; class Magnoliopsida; order Santalales; family Viscaceae; genus Viscum; species Viscum album. The sequence continues at coordinate 1,387,431,592 of OY728133.1, read as the reverse complement.
GGAAAATATGTTATGTGTTTATATTATTTAGATGAATTAAAGACTTTTTTAGTGATTCTTATAGTATTTTTATGGACTAACCATTCACGCATTACGTATTTTGATTCATTGGGATGGTCATGAGTTTTCATGAAGGGGCATACCTTTAAAAAGTAAATATATATGTGTGTATAAGGATTAGTGCTCTTTTTTATTCTTGTGACAACAAATATATATATATATATATATATAATTTCTAGTGGTGGAACTACCAAGATTATATATATATATATATATGGTTGTGGTGTTCTATCTTGTACAAGTACTGGAATGATAAGTCGCCAAAAAATGTGTCAAACCTCTAGTAGGCCAGCCGAATAAATATACTCGTAAAGAGGTTACTATTTACGCTATAATTTGCTGGTAGCATTATAGGTTACTAGATGTATGGTTTGGTATCAATTCATGTGAATGAAAGGAGAAGGCATATGCAGTGTGCGGGGTACCATTCCAACCCACCAAGATGTGGAGGAACCTAAGGGATTTTTTTCAACATCCTAGTGTCTTATAGGTAATGAAGAGACATCCTCTCAAAGAATATTTTTAATGTGTGATTCATTATAAAAAACTATTCATACATAAAAAAATAAATCTTAAAACAATCAAACGATGTTGATGAAATCATCTTCAACCTCCATCCAAGGTTATCATATTCTCAAGTTGATATGCTAATTCTCTTAATCAATCTGGTAAATACCTATGATGCTCCCACTAGAGAACATTAAAAAATGTTGTTGTCTTTAAAAGAGGAATTATATAACTCGATGATGTGGAACTCAACACTTTCTTCAAATCTATAAGTGATCACACATTATAGGAGGAGACTGTATTCTATGCATAATTTAATAAAATGAATACCCCACTAAAAATGATATTTTTTTACCTATAAAAATCCCTATCTGCAATAGCGTAAATCAATATGAGAGTGGAGATATTCATAGTGGGGAATTAAGTACGGGTCAAATACTATTTAATAAGGTTCGTCACCTTTGAAATAATTGATGTCAAAATTTGCTGTTAAGAGTGACCACCCCATGGTGTTGGGAATAGTGAGTTTTGAGTTTTCTAGAAGAAAGTTAAAAAATCCATATGAGCATGGTTCAAATACTTAAAGGGGGTTTTTTATATATATGATTACAAAATATTTCATGGTGATGATTGAAATTTCATTATAGTATCGAGTTTAAAAAATTTAAAATTCTCAGTATGACAGATAATGAATGCATTGGTCAAAATTGATTATATATCATGTAGCCATAAATTAAATCCGAGATTCAATTAGATTTAAAGGGATTTTTCTTCAATATATTAATGGTTGAAAATATAAAATAAATATACTAAATCTAGATGAGAGTCTTGGAATTGTTAAATCCTCTACCTCTATCATAGATTTATATGCATACATTTAGAATGGAATCCTTTATGAAGATAACTTGGTTGGTTCCAAATATACTAGGTATAGGATGCACCTCAATAAAATGTAATCCAGAAAATTTGATTTGGTTTTTCTCAATGATGTTTCCCTTGATGGTTGGTGCACTATTTCTTACACCACTATTGAAAAATATAACTCATATAATCACCCTATATTGAAAAATATTTTCACTATAGAGGTTAAACCCCCCTTTATATTCATATTTAATAATTTTTGGGACATTCCCCTTGACGTAAAAAATTGGTGCAAGACGCCTACAATTAACTAAATTATAAGGATGGTGCATTGGATTGTATTTTAAAGCATAAATTGTGTACGAGAAAGTTTAATGTTTCGAGTAAATTGACAATACAAATTCAAATATACTTTTTTTATCATTTACATATGTATTTTAATTGATTTATTCAATAATGCGCTTGGTATATACTCAATTGCGCAGAAATGAGGCTTTATATAATTTAAAGAAGGTAATGTAGAAAAAGTTCATAATTCATCTATTACACAATGTGACATTGTATTACATGTCGTCTAGTAAGAGTTTACAGTGTTTGAAATGTAGTGAGACAAGCTGTGAACCAAGCTGCAACGTCAACAAAGAAAGCATTCAATGCACAATGTGATTCCCTAGCACAAAATGTTATTTCAGTCAAAGTAGTTACATAAGAAATTCGCTCTAGTAGAGGTCAATAATCCTTAATACATGATGTGTAAGCAGTCAAACCTCATTAATTGGGCCAAATACATGCGAGGCGCATGGGAGATCCAAAAACCATATAGATCTACACAGATTAATGGTGCAATCTGTGTACCTCTAGTACATATCATGACCCAATTCCCCTATATTTACAGCGGCTCGAAATCATTTTTCATAGCATTTTGGGATGATATTTATCTCTATTTTTCATACCATTCGAGTTTCTTCATCCTTTATCTCTCACAAACATAATATTTTTTCATGTTTTACATTTTATTTTAATTCAAGAGGTGTGAATCCTGTTTCCTTCAACGCTTTAAAATTCATATTCCATCATTTGTTGATGTTCATCTTTTCTTAATAAAAAACACACATTAAGTTCATTTATCTTTTCTATTTCTAGTAATAATTTCATTGATGTTGTTATTCACATTTTATAAAACCCCAATTACATGTTTGTTTCCCTTTTTAGTAAATCCAACCCATTGCATGATTAGGAATTGTTCACTTTTAAAATCAATTACCAGGATAAGAATGAATTTCTTTATTTACTTAATTCCATCTCCACCTACTATGAGTTTCTAAAACACTTAGGGGTAGGGATAAATAGTAGATGTATCTAAACCAATAATCAATCCTTAAGTCATATTTTTGAAACCCTGATGAAGTTTTAATCGAGAAAAAAACCAAAGTGTACACAATTCATGAAAACGTCCCTTACTAAAGGATATTCAAATGGAAGAACCTATCTTGATTAAAGTAAACTTAGATATGGTAAATATCTTATGATAGTTTCTTCTAAGGAAGCCAAACTTAATGCACATAGGCTGTTACTATCTCCAAATCACAGAATAGTTACATCCTTGCTAGAACTAGATGACATAACCAAAATCAACTAGAAACTTTTGTTTTCCTCATAGCCTAATACTTTGGGCCCAACCAAGATTATAATTAAGTTCATCCTTTCTCCAGATATGCAGAATCGATCACAACCCCTCCTTAAATTTTTAATTTTACTTTCATTTATATAATTATTACATTCCCAAACACCAAGACAATTTGGAAGGAATACTACCTAAGGGTCTCAACACAATGATCCTCTATAGAGGAAGTATTACACTCATGGGATTGACCCCTTACTTCTACTATACTATTCCTAAGTAGTAATTAAAGTTTGGTAAACAATAAATTCAATCTGACTATAGCCTATATGAACCCAATAAAGTGTGTGAACGCATTAAATTTTGGCATCGCTTCCAGGGATCAATGTCATGAGTTTTGAAGAACCATGTCACTAGACCTAGGATTACCTTTTCCTCAACCCCCCCCCCCCCCCTCTTTCCTATTCCTTCAATACGCCCTTGAATCCCCGATTTTCTGAAAAATAGTGCATGTACCATGGTACATTTACTCATTCAAGGAACCTTGAGTCAGAAAAACCTTTTTCCTTCGATCCATAAATCAAAGGGTATCATTTTTCACACCACCAGTCAGCAAGGGCCAAGCAACACAATCAAGTAGTACCTACCCTAAAAACCCATCATCAAGTAATTCCAATGGAATTACCTATGCATTATTAAAAGAGAGTCATGGATTTTGGATTTCTGTCAATCCAAGGTGAAACACCAAGCATTGTACCCCCCATTCATTCTCACACTTTTGAGAACAAACATAGACTCATTCGCATGATCCAATATACGGGACAATTCAGTGGTCTCCAAAGCAATGACCTGCATGTGCACATTGCCAACTTCTTAGAAGTTTGTGTAACCTTTTATATCCATGGATTCTCTTCAGATTCCATTACACTATGCATATTCAAATTCTCCATAAGTGAAAGAGAAAAATAATGGCTCAAAATGCAAGCTCCCAACTCAATCAAGACTTGGGACAATCTTGGTAAAAATAAATTGGAAAAATATTTTCCCCCAATCCGGACATGGAAGCTCTACAACAACATCCAAAACATTACTCAAATAGATGTAGAATCTGTATGGGAAGTTTGGGAATGATTCCTTGAGATCATGAGGAAGTTTCCAAATCATTTCATGGATACATGGATTTAGTTGTAGAAATTTTTCAAGGACTCTGCCAGTCACAAAAACTGTATTCGATGCTACCGCTGTTGAAATATTAATGTTTAAGACCCCTAAAGCCGTACAAGAAATTATTGATGATGTCTCTCACAATTTCATCCTTTTAAAATGTGATCATAGACCACTATGGAATGGTATCCATTATATATATAAGAACACTATACTAGTGGACCAAGTGGAAGTTCTCACAAAAAATCTTGAATCACTTCATATTATTGCTACACAACTTCAATCGCAACCCCCTCCTACCTATGTAATAGAAATTAAATCATGAAAGATATGTGGTGTCCTGAATCTTTATAAAGATTGAAAGTCGGGATATGAACAACAACATGATTGTAATTATTTTAATTGTAATCAACAGAACCAACCATTTCAACAGAAGCAATATTACCAATAGAGGCCTTCTTAGATGCAACATCAGAGTATTAAAGGCTATTTTCAAACACAAAGTGGTCACACACAATTATGAAATCTATGAAAATTTTGGTATCCTTTGATGAACCATGTTACAAGACCTCAGCAATAAGTGAAAAAAATTCCTTTACAACAAAGACCTCATCTACAATTCCAACCCGCCCAACCAAAACCTGAAAAACCACCTACCCCTTCTCAAAGTAACCTATAAACCTCCTAGATACATTCATCCAGAAGTAATATTAGAGAATGAAAACCTAGGAAACAAAAATAAAAAAAACCAAAGAGCTACTTTTTGGAACCTGTAGATTCGAATGGGTCAAATCTCAAAGACCTTATCTTATAGATTACTGGGTACTTTACCTGGTAACACTAAGATGTACCCAGGAGAGGAATAAAATTTGGTTGTGATAAGAAGAGGGAAATTTTTGGACATTAAACAACCAATAGGTAAAGATGAAAGGAAAAAATAAGGTCCAAAGACGAAACCAGAAGAAAATAGAGAAGATGATAAAACTACATAAGTCACCCCTGAAGAAGAAGTACCTTCTTAAAATAACCAAACACATTAACATACAAATAAACATGTTTATGTTGCCCCACCTCTATAAAATCCACCTCTTCCTTTACCATATAGAGAAAGGCAAGGTTGGAAGGAGGAAAAACACAAGAATTTCTTGGAGATTTTCATGAATATGCACATCTACATACCATTCGCAGAAGCCATTGCTCAGATGCCAGTTTATATGAAATTTCTCAATTAATTTATCTCCAATAAAAGGAAAATATATGATATTGGGGTCATATCCTTAAATGAGGAATGATGTGATATTTTCTAATAGAAAATTCCACTGACAATGAGTAATCCAAGAAGTTTTTATATTCCTTATGCCATAGGGGAATGTAAGATTGGAAGATCCCTATGTGATCTTGGAGCCAGCATAAAATTATTGTCGATGAGTTTTCTCCTCAAACTAGGACTCTAAGAACCCGAAACAACTAGAGTAGAACTGAAGCTTGCTAACAAATCAGTGATATACCGCATAGGCACTTTTGAATATTTTTTGGTTAAAGTCGTAAAATTCATCCTTCTAACAGGCTTCCAAGTCCAAGACATGGAAGAAGATGGTGATGTACCTATAATTCTTGGAAGGTCATTACTAGAAACATGAAGGTCATTGATAGATGTAAATCAAGGATGTATGATTTTAAGAGTTAGAGAAGAACATGTGGTGTTCAACCTAATCAAAGCTGCCCAACAATCAGACGATGATGTGGATTGTAATGACATCTCCGCAACCCATAAAGGAGATGAGTACATGGCCATTGAGTAAAAAAGTGAATATTAAATCTCATAGAAGGAGTAGAATACGACTTTGAAGAATTAATATTTTGTGAACTGCTCACAAGGGACGCTTTGACACCCTTCATCAAGGAAGATGATGAGGCTAACATTGAAGTAGATTTTTCAAATGAAACCTGTTTAGTATCAAGGTTCAACTGTGGTTCTCAGATATTTCCAACTATCTTACCACATGTTCTCTACATCAAGACTTATCTTACCAACAAAGGAAGATATTTTTTTATAAAAATCTAAGCATTATTACTGGGATAAAACGCTATTGTTCAAGAATTGTTTTGATGGCATATTAAGATGTTGCATCCCTAAAGAAGAATCCCACAATGTGATTGAGATGTGTCACAAGTTACCATCTTGTAGAAATCATGGACTCGAGTGTATAGTATCCAAAATACTACAAAATGTATTTTTCTGGCCCACATTGCACTAAGATGCGAGGGGATTTTTACAAATATGTGACAGATTCCAGTGGATCAGAAATATCAGAAAGACAGACGAGATGAAACGAAATCCCATCCAGGAAGTCAAAATCTTCAACTTTTAGTGCATAAACTTCATGGGAATGTTTCGGAAATCACATGGAAAACCTTACATTTTGGTTGTTGTTGATTACGTTTCAAAATGGGTTGAAGATGATGCTATTGCACATGACATGGAAAAAGTTGTCATGAACTTTCTAAGAATAATGTGTTTTCATGATTTGGATTTCCGAGATTACTCATTAGTGATCAAGGAAAGCACTTCACAAACTGAGTTGTGAGAGGAATGCTTGAAAGGTATGGCATCAAAAACAATATAGGAAATCCCTACTGCCTATAAAAAAGTTGGAAAGTATAACTATCAAACAGGGACGTTAAGACGATTTTGAAAATTCCATGAATAAAAATCGATGAAATTAGCGTCTCAAACTAGAAGATTCACTATGGGAATTTTGAACTTCTTACAAGACAGTCACATGTACCCCACCATTCAAACTAGTTTATTAAAACCATGTAATCTCTTAATTGAGTTAGAGCATCAGTCATTTTGGGTGATCAAGGAATTAAATATAGGTTCATAGAAATATGGAGAATCTAGGATATTGGAATTGAACTCTATGGAAGAGATAAGAAGAGATGCATATAAAAATTAAATAATATACAAGGAAAAGAAAAAGAAATGGAATGATCGGCATATTTCAACGCATACCATTTAACATGGAAATAAGGTTATGTTATTCAACATGAATTTAAACCTATTCCCGGGTAAGCTGATGTCTCTATGGTCAGGACCATTCAAATTCACTCACGTCTTTCCTTATCGAACCATCGAAATGAAAAGTGAAGGTGGAAAATCTTTTAATGCGAATGGTCAAACACCGAATTTTTTTCAAGAACTCTTCTTGGAAGGATACATCATCCACCATAAATTAATATTAGATTTAATATAGTCTAGCTCTCAACATAAAAGGAAGCACTGACTATGAGGTAACCCAATGTAGGACATATTATTATAGGATAGATTAGGATCATATTAGAAAATTTTCAAGTAGGACATGAAATGAAGGAAATGTAGGAATAGAAAATGTACTAAAATAGTTCAGTATAGGTCGTATACTAGTGGTTCAAGTCATGTACCCTTTTCCCGGAAAATCTATTTTAATTCATTAGTACATGATGTGAACCACCAGTACATGTTGTGTACTTCATCAGGTATGTTTTTTAATATGCTAGTCATGAACCCGAGTTTCATGAACCGCACCGCTCAAAAGACCCAAAACCTCTCGTCCTCTCTAAAATGCATCCCACCTGACACTTCACCTCCATTCTCCCCTCTCCAACCATCTACTATCAACCCGCTCGTCCCCCTCCCAACCAGAAACCCATCTCACCTCTATCACCATATCAAACCACCCCCCTCTCTCAGCCAACACCCACCAAACCACACCCCCTCTCCCTCTCAAACGATACTCAAATCCCCCCCCCACCTACATGTCTCGAACAAAATTTACCCATCCGTCCTCCTCCTCCTCCACCTAATCCTCAGACTTAGACAAATAGCTGCAAATAAAGATCCCCCATCCTAAACCTGCTGAACCTTTTGGATAGCTTGCAACTTGCACTGCACCTTCTCCTCAAGTCGAGACAACATCAACCTCCACATCCAGTGATATTTACATCCACCTGCACCATATTTTGTGTCTTTACAACCTGAATGAATGGGTTAATTTCCAACGGGTGGAGGAAAATCCCATGCATACAAACAAGACTTTGGATATGTGAATCCTGGCCCAACTGAACATCCATGACATTGTCCTTGACCTTGTGGAGATGCTTCACATTAATTGCATTCTCGAGGTCCGTGAAGAGACCTTCTGGGATTTTTTTCAAGATTTTTTATCCACGATTGAGATATTCATGGATAGGCTTTGGTTTTGTCTCGATGGATATCCGTACAAGATTTATTTTGCAGAGTTTGGTCTCATGATGGGTATTTATATTGAGGATTTTATCACTTCAGACATTAATCATACACTTCTGCTACATCCACCTGGTAAAGATTCTCAACAATTGTGACATATGATTGCCCACAACCACTATGTGAAAACCTGAGTCTTTATTTCAGGTATGGATCTTTCTTCAGGTTGTTTTATGGAAAAATGAATTAATTGGAAATTTTCTAAGCACATGCCATTTTATTCGGAGTACATGTCATGTACCCTGTTACAATGTACAGTTGGGTCTTGGGCATATAACTGTCAAGACATGTCAGTGTGGGGTGATGTGGGAGACCACTAATGTCGGGGGCTGGTTGAGGTAAATACACGACATGTTCATTAACCGTACCCACAGTGTACTTTTTCTTTTATTCGACATATCAGACCGGGGCCATGCCTAACCATCATATTCATCTTCTTCTGTTCATGCCTCACGAAAGAGAATATAGAATATCCAATTCTCCTCTCAGCCACCGATCCATAATCCGTTTTCTGAATCAATCCTCATTGGTTGAATTGGATTTGCCTCTATGGGTTCTTCATTCTTCTTAATTAATTTTTCATGATTTTCCCCCATTTGATAGTTATTCGAGGTTGAATGTTTTTGACATTTTTATAAATATATGTTGTTCTAGGATGATTCAAGGGATGGCGTCAGAGTATATCGATCAAACATCATTTAGGTATGTTGTTTGATTCCATTCATATTATTTCTTTGAGTTTTATATTCCAACATGCCAATTACCCATGCTTAGGGTTTTTCAGGTTAATGAAATTGAACCATTTTTTATTTTCCTTAGAATGGTTGATGGATTTAGGGTTTTTTGATATGATATTATATGAAATTTCATGTTTTAGGAACACCCCATTGGTGAGTATCCTTGTTTGAATGTTTAAGGACGTTTGGTCCAGGTTGCCTATAAGGTTGACCTTGTTTCCTTTTTTGATTGGTAGGATGGAACTGATTGCCTTTTTCTGCGAGTTAAATTCTTGGGGTATGTATTAGAATTGTTTATCCATATATTAGTGAGATTACTTTGGGTTATTTTATATCATATATTCATGATTGAATTTCACATATCTGTGATAACCTGGTGTAGTTAGACTACAGAGGGAATTGACGTTGAGTGCTTCCTCAGAGTGTTTGTTATATTTCACACTACGAGACCACATGAGGGATTAACAGTGGGTTCTCCCTCAGAGTGTCAATAGTTTACATTATGACATCACATGGGGAATTTACGTTGAGTGCTTCCTCAGAGTGTCAATTATATTTCACCCTATGAGACCAAAGAGGGGATTGACGGTGAGTGATCTCTCAGAGTGTCTATAGTTTACGTTTTGAGACCACAGGGGGAATTGATTTTGAGTGATTCCTCAGAGATTCTATAGTTATTTTGGAAATACCATTGGGGATTTGATGGTGAGAGATTCCTCAATGTGTCTTTTCCTTTTTATTGCATTACATGGCCACATGGGTTAGATAGTGTGAGCTACCTAGAGGGTTAGTGTAAATATTGAGTGTTTGTGATGTGTGTGATAAGCCAAAGCACAAGCTTTTATTTGGTCCTGGTAGGTAGTCTTATGAGATACCTACTTGTGATAATTTCTTGATTAAATTTTGAATAGTAGATGTTAATGAATGTAAATGGAAACTGTAGGATTGTTAACTTTTGTTTGCTCCATGTTTCTTTCCTACATTTCCATTATTAGCTTCTATATATACTCACTGACAGTTAGGCACATATCTTGTGGGGGTTTTCTATTGGGATTCATCTCACACCCTATTTGGGTCATGTTTTTGGACCCAAACTGATTATGTGTTTGTAGGTATAGATAAGGGAAAGTTCCCTTCTACTTTAGGTACATGGTTGTTGTGGATTTGGAGAGCATGGGACCAAGCTAAGGTTTGTGATGCTATTGTAGTTCACTTGTTTTCTGTTTTACTTTGTCATAGTACTGTATTTCTAGAATTATGACTTGTTTGGCTAATTTACTAGACATATGTGACATGAATCATTTATATATGTGCCCCATATTTTTATCTACTATCAGTATCCCGTTTTTTTACTTTTTTAATGTATTATGGATTTTTTTATCGGTTATTATTTACTATTCCACTATGTTACTCTTCAAATGAGGGCATAGTTTCCCCACTATCACACTCAAGGCCCGCATTGGTATTCGGTGGCCTCTGGAATTTAGGGAAATTCTCTTGATCCCATGTGACCAATCTGGCACAGGGCACCTTTGGGTGGCACACAGATCTCGGACATTAAAAATTGGTATCAAAAGAGGTTCTTTTCTTCTTTGACCTACATTTTGGATCCTATAGAAAGGTATAGGAAGAAATAGGTAGTTGGTTATAAGTTTTTCCCATGAGTAGATAACCTGCGTATAGGGAAAAGCCAAGTTACCTTGAATATTGCAATTTTTATGGTTTTTCAATTGATACTATTGATTTAATTCCACCATTATGTGACACACATGTTTTGTTCTGTTGTGATTAATATCACTGTAGTTTTATTTCTATTGCAACCCGATAAGATGAGGGTATTCCATCTCATGCATCATATAGGCACTTTGGTAGGGATCACATGTTATGCATTATTGTCATGCCATTTAGGTCACATTACTGATTGTATGTTGTTGTGATAGATTTTGTGCAAGATATGAATGGTGTTGTGATAGACGAGATTATAGAATACTGGCTATTTTGATAGGGTATATTGTAAATATAATATTTCATTTGGATGGACACCAAACTTTGGTTCCTAATGTGTTATGGTCCATCATGGATCGTAATTTAGTAGATCATGTTTGAACATTAATTGAATTTTATCAAGTTATGATGAGAATAAGGATACAAAACTATGATTTGTTGGAGTATGGGCTATCATGGGTCAGAATTTCTCATTCCTTAGACAAAATAATGATTTTTAAGGGTTTTGAAGATGTTTCAGAGGCCTAATGTCTCGAAACCCAAACAACATGGTGTGTGTTGTTATGAACACACACCACATGTTCTTTTATTCTGTAGGAAACAACTTTTCTTAAGTACACACTATGTACTTTGAGCACATGTTGTACAGTCCTCAACCATTTGACTGAATATGTGAGAAGAGATACGAGGTTGATAAATGTTTGGTAGAATACATCGTGTACGAGGAGTACATTCCACGTCATAAGGACCATGTATCCAGCTACATGACCAATGACATGGGTTGATGAAACTGATGTAGTACACGCCGTGTGTATGGTGAACACACCGTGTAGTGTTATCTAGGAGAGAACTATGGGGTTTATCTTTAGAGAGGAACATGGGCAGAACGGAAAAATCAAGTACACGCTATGTCACAAGAGGAACACGCCGTGTATAGGGGCATTACATGACCAGTTTTGGAAGAGGTAAACACCATGTTAAAAGCATAAGGGGAAACTCCGTTTAGGGGTTATACATGTCATGTATCCATTTTTTGAAAAACCTGACTTTTCACTTTCTCCTATTCCATTTTTGAACTTCCAGGTTGCATTACTTGGTAATCTTGAACGGAGGTGTGCAGTAGACCTTTTAGAGTCATGCCACAGAGACGTCCTTCAGTAGTACGCCATATACAGGGCCACAATTAGACACTAAAAATTGTAGATTAGGGACTACGTGTAGATCCTCCCATCATTCCTATCTTGGTACTTGTTGTAATATCGGACATAGGTGCGAAGGTACAGTTCCATGAATGCTTTATTAGGATGATTCATTCCTTCTAGGGAATATCGCATCTTTCCCCATCCATTGAAGTGGGGAAAAGGGTTTTTTAGCTACAAAATCCTCCCAGTTTCCAATGACATGGAGGAACTCAGGCCGTAGAGTCATGTTTAGAATCCGTGATGTCTATCTTCGAGCATCTCAAGAAACCTCTTGAGAGGAGGTGAAGCTTGCAACCTGCATGCCTTGAGATTCCTCCAATAGATGGTGGGATGTGATATCACAGGTGGCACGCCAATGAGTTATGTCTTAGGATGATTTCCAGCAGACCTTATATGACCTCTTCTACCCAGAGACCTTGAGGGATGACCAAGCCCGAGAGTTCATGGGTCTGGAATAGGTTATTATTTCAGTCATGGGGTATTCTTCTCACTTCACAGATCTATAGTTATTCACACCCATTTTAGGGGGGGTGGAGAGTTATTTCTACCCAGAATTATTGAGGATGGTCTTAGACATGACATATGATCCCCGGTGAACAACTTCAGGTTTAATTCCATATCTTTTATTGTCAAACAATTTCTGATTACCAAGCGTAATATGAGGGAGTCTAGAGCTGTGATCTAGGGAGGTTCACCTTCCTGAGTTGGTACCCCTCCGAATGAAAGTAGGAAGCGATGTAGGGAGTCTACATGTAGAGATTCGAGTAGATGGTATACTCTATTAGGTAGCTAGGTGCTATGATTCCAGTGTGGGAAGAGTTGTCATACATGACATCAGTGCCCGAGATACCTAGTCGAGTGCTGATATTGTGGCAAGATAGTCCATATTCAATGTTTTTTTTCTATTTATCTCACAATAATCTAGCGATACGGGTTCTGATATGACTCCACATTCAGTAGTAGGACCATTTTCTCCTTATTCAAGGAACTGGATTTCTTCAGGACATTCAGGCCTAGGGGTAGTTGTGTCCTTGGTATTCAGGCTTCCGAGATTCTGCAACAGTACGGTGGATCAGCTCAGGGTTGCTAGGCAGGGTCATAGGGCAGTAGTACAGGTCATAATTTTGCAGTGGAGCAGACCCAGCAGGAGTAGGATCCAATAACCTCTATAGTTTGAGGTACGAATCTTGTTGCCACAATTTTAGCTTCTTATCTTTTTTATATAGGTTATTCCCATTGTTTTATATTTTTCACTTTTGTGGAGAGACTTGGCATATATATCATTACTTATGAGGATGTTATGATTCTAGACACTCTTTTGGGGATTGAAATGCCCAGTGTAAGTCAATGCAAGGAGTGACCTCTTGAGGATGACAGGCGTAACTTGTTATGGTACCTCTATGTCTTAGAGATGACAGGATTTGATGTCATTCTTGGGATGGACTGGTTAGTCATATTTCTAGCCATTGTTGACTTTTATCATTTTAGGGTGAGTTTAACATCACTAGAGGGTGGGTCTATTCTACACAAGGGCGAATGGGATGTCTAGGCCAGTAGAGCAGGACATGAGAATCATGGGTTGGGAGGAGTTACAACCCAGATTGCTAGTTTATATCCGGATGACAAGGGTAATTCACAGATGGACATTCGTCTAGAGGTGGATCATTTCCAGGATGTCTTTTCCTATGACTTTTCATGTTTACATCCAGGAATGACACCATTTTCCATTCCTCCTTATAGGATGACTACACCAAAGTTAAAGGATCTCAAGAAGAAATTAGAGGAGTTACAGGAAAAGGGATTCATCTAACCCAGTACTTCTCCTTGGGGTTCACCTATCCTTTTTTTCTATGAAGGTGGATGGTACCCTCAGAATTTGTGTGGATTATCGGATGATGAACAAGTTAATGGTCAAGAACTGATATCCCTTACCAAGGATTGATGTTCTCTTTGATCATTTTTGAGGATCCTGGGTGTTCTCAAAGATTGAATTGAGATCCAGTTATCATAAGTTGTGCGTTAGACCATAGGATATACCTCTTACAGCCTTTCAGAGTAGTTATAGTCTATATTAGTAGGTGGTTATGCTGTTCGGTCTCACGAACGCACCTTTAGTTTTTATCGCACTGATGAACTGAATGTTCCATCCATTCTTGGACTCCTTCACGGTTGTTTTCATGGATGATATTTTGGTGTACTCTCACACTTGACACGACCATGCCATCCATCTTGAGATATTTTTGAGTACACTGAGAGAGCATCAGTTATATTCTATGCTTTCAAAATGCGACTTTTGGATGGACTAGATTCACTATTTGGGTCATGTTATCTAAGAGAAAAGAGTATCAGTAGACCCAGAGAATGCGAGAGCAGTAGTTTACTGGGAGAAGTTGATGAATTTATTTGAGTTATGGAGTATTCTAGGGATGTATGGTTACTAAATATGTTATATGTATGACTTTTCATGCTTAGTAGTGCCACTAAAGGGCCTGACTAAGATGGGTGAGAATTACTTGTTGACGGATTCTTTAGAGTCATCCATTAAGGATCTGAAAGAGAGTACAACTTTAGAACTGGTAGTGATCTTTCTAGAGTTAGACTAGAGTTTTATTGTTAACTGAGATGTGTCTAGTATCAGACTGGGAGCATTACTTATGAAAGGGGGAGGAGTCGTTATGTATGGGTCTTGGCAATTGAGGCCACATGATAAAAATTATGTGACACACGATCTCGAGTTGGCTTTAGTCATACTTTCTTTACACTGTTAGATACATTTTCTTTTGGGAGAGCATTCTTTGGTTTTTACTGACCACAAAAGATTCAAGTATATCTTTACTCAACATGATCTGAATTTATGAAAGTGAAGGTGGGTTGAGTTCCTTTAGTCTTTTGACCTTGACCATTCCTACACGCATAGGAAAGGCAACGCAGTGGATGATGCATTAAGTAGAAGGACATAGACACAGGTAGTTCAGGAGGCCATAAGTGAGTGGCTGCTTATGGCTATGTTCTCTGTGATTCATTTAGAGGTGCATGAAAAATTTGGATATATTTTTCTTTCTTCTATAGTTGTTTCATCTACTCTACTAGATCGAGTGAGAATGAGGCAGCTATCAGATTACGTAGTCCTAGTCTTATAGGAAAGTGTATCAGGTGAGGGCCTTACTCCTGGATGGACCATAGGAAAGGATGTGGTCTTGCATTTTCAAGGGTGTAGATGGGTGTCAGCAGACATATGCGAGGATATGTTATGAGATTTTTATTCCTTGGTTTGGGGAATTCATCCTAGTGTTACCAAGATGTATTGAGATCTACACTGTCTGTATTGATGGCCAGGTTTGGAGAGGGATGTATCTAGTTTGGTTATGAGGTGTTCTAACCGTCAGTAGGTGAAGGCATAACATCAGCGACCGTAAGGGATTTTACAGCAGTTACCCTTCCTAAATGGATGTGGAATGATTTCGTGATGAATTTCATGATAGGGTTTCTGTGATCGCCTCGAGAGAATGATGTAGTTTGGGTTGTCATTGAAAGGCTCATGAAGGTTTCTCACTTATTACCGATCAAGGATACCTTTAGTGTTGATAAGCTTGTATGTTTTTACATCCAAGAGATTGTACAGTTTCATGGTGTTTTTCACTCTATCATATCAGATAGAGATTCTCGTTTTACTTCTTAGGTCAACCAGGGACTAAAGAGGGTTTGGGTACACAAGTACTTATGATTATAGAATACCTTCCCCAAACTGATGTTTAGTCTGGGCACACAATTCAGCTGTTGGAGGAAATGCTTCGAGCATGTGTCCAGGATTTTGGGGGTTCATTGGAGGGACACATACCACTAGTGGAGTTTACCTAAAATAATACTTTTCAAGAAATGATTCAGATGGAACTTTATGAGTCTTTGTATGGTAGGTCATGTTGTTCACCCCTATGTTGGTTGGAGGCTGGAGAGGTAGCTTTGTTGGGACCATGCCTTGTCCAGGAGACCACTGAGCAGGTGGACATGATTCGAAAAATGATGGCTACATTTTAGTATTTTCAGAAATCATATGCTGATCAACGAAGATAACCTCTAGAGTTTGAGGTTGGATATCAGGTTTTCTTACATTTCACACTGAGGTTTGGACATAGGATGTAACACCCCAATATTTTATAGTACGTTATTTTCATTAAATTCAATAGCTTGCACTACATGCAACACCGAGTTCGAGCGCACCACGACTTACCAAACTAGCCGTTCAAAAGTGGTTATGAATAGTATTAACTGGATTTTGAATTTTATATAAAACATATAATTTTAAATTATGTATTATGTGTTTCTTAGATATATTATAAGAACAAATTCAATTTTTCATATAAAAATGTATTTTTCAAAAAAAATCATTTTTACCACCTTTTAATGGATAACCATTTTTAAATCCAATATTTGACCATTTTACATATTCATTTTGACAAAATAAAATTCTTCTTTATAATTGGGACATAAAAATTATTTTGGATGAAATTTTGGTATCTTTCTAATAATATTCAGTTTTTATGAATAGTGAGAAATATTGTATTTTAATTTAAAATTGCCTTTTAATCAAATTTGTTTATATGGTTAGATTATATTTTAAATTGGTTTTTAAGTGTAATTAGATTATTTTTTTTACCCATTAATCCAATGATGGTGATTGTAATTAATTTCACTTTGAAATTATACATAAACAAGTGTCAATATTTTGATAGTGATTGTTTCTTAAAAACATGTTATTTATTTTGACAACGGGAATTAATATTAAATTAATAATTCCTACATCTATGTTTTGAATTCGGTAAAATATAAATCATTTCTGAATTCGGAATATAAAATATATCTTAGGCTGAAGTTTTGGTATTTTTCTGAAAAACATCAATTTTTGATGAATAGTGAAACCACTAAGTAGTAGTTAAAATTCCAACTATTTCATTTAGATGAAATTTTACCGCTTCGCTGAATTTAATTTTGAAATTCCGGGATACATGGTTTTTATTAGTAAGTAAAATTTGGTTCTATAAGATGAAAATATTTTTTGGTGAATAGTAACTTTTGATTTTTATTTACTGCGGTTAAAGGTAAATAGAGTAATTCAAGGTAAAAAGAATATTATAATAGTAAATAATTACCATAACACTTGTCCAAACCTTATTTGATGTGTCTAGGCTGACCATGAACATCCTTGGTTCGATTTTGGGACCCCATGGAGCCACTTAAAAATGATAATGACACTTTATTTTAATTAAATAATGTAAAGACAAAATGACACTAACATATTTCTTTTAGTATATCAATTTTTTATGGGGTTATATAAGTCATCCATTAGACTATAAATATTCATTGGAAATATAAATAGATTTACTACATTGTGGAATTTTTTTTATACTTTTTATATTTCAGATAAATTTAATTATATATGACACAATAATGATGTAGTATTTACCTCATAAATAAGTGATTTAAATATATATGATTATTAATACTAAAATAATAACCAAAACCTATCCAATTCTTATTGGATGATTTTATTTCGACCATGAGTCATCTTAATTTTTTCTTTAATTTGTTTTGGACCTTTAGAAACTGAATATCACTATATAATAAAATAATATTTTTACACTTTCCAAAAGATCCCCTCCTCCACCTTATAAAGTGACACCAATTATAAACCATTCCACACACCTCTCAAGCCCCATGGCTTGTCCAAATCCTGCCAAACTAATTTCTCAATATCTCCCTTTTCCATCTATAAGCCTTACCTTAGGCAGAATACACTTCAAGAAGTCCTTTTGGTTCAAACCAAAGGAAGTTACCCAAATTAACGATAATGCTTTCTCTTAAATTCTTTTCATTTATTTTGTTTTATTTTACTTCTCCAACCCCCATAACACTTTTTATTAATTTATTTTATAAAAAAACAGTATAATCAATATACTAGGATGTTTTAATGAGAAGGATTAAAAATACACTTACACACTATTCCATCTAATGGGTGAAGAACATACTGTTTCTGTGGATGGGAAACTAACGCCTAACGAAACGATGATTGTTTGATTATCTATTACCTCCTATCATGGAGGCCATTAAGATGGAACTACATTTATATATGATATATATATTAAGTTTATTTTTTCTTTATGCTTTTGTATTTTCCATCTATATCATTATTTTATTGTTTTCATTATGGGTAAAACACGATAATTTCATTCAAGGAAGTGTGGACTACCACCCCCTCAAAATAATACGACTCTTTAATGCCTTATGTGGGAAGTATAAAGGATGTAATTAATGATATTATATATGATATTATTCGGGAATTATAATATACCTATGTATCATTATTTTTTAATTCTATTAAAATACAAAATAGAAATGAAAGTAGCCTTCATGCATACGTACGTCTTACCGTCTCCACGAACGGTAAATTTCATTTCTTATTTCCAAATGTTATGTAATGTTATAAATAGCTATATATAAATGATATATAATATGTATATGATATCTAAATCATTTATATCATTATAGAGATAATGGAATTTTGACCACATGTGTAACACCCCAAGCTTCTACGGTACGCTTCTCTTTGAATAATGTGATAGCGTGTGTTGTACGCAACCCCCAGTTCTAACACACCATAACTATTCAAACTAGCCGTTATGAATAGTAATACCTTCTTTTTGAAATTATATATATTTTATATTTGAAAATGGACTTCATTTTTGGATTCGGAATATCGAATTTAGCCTAAGGTGAAATTTTGGTACATTTCAGATAACTTTCATATTTTGATGAATAGTGAAAATTACTATGTTTTAATTAAAAACAACTTTTTTAATCAAAATAATTAATAGTGATAAATTATGAATTTGAGTGGTTTTAAAGTATATTTAGAATATATTTTTACCATTTAATATAATGTTGGTCATTGGACATAATTTTACAATTAAACCGAACATAAACGAGTGTCAATCTTTTGATAGTTATTATCTCTTAAAAACACGCTTTTTGTTTTGACAGCGGGAATTAATTTTAAATTAATTTCTGCCACTTCTGTGTTTTGAATTTAGGAAAATGGATTCCATATTTGGAATCAGGATGTTCAAATTGTGTAAATAGGTAACTTTTATTTTAATACATTTTGAATAATTACTGCGGTAAATATTTTATTTACCATGGTTAAGGGTAAATCCGGTAAATAAGGGTTAAAAAAATAATATTATAATAATACTAAATTACCCTAAAACGTGTCTTAACCCTATTGGTTGATACATGGTCGACCATGGGAATCTTTGGGTCTATTTAGGGACCCCATGGATCCACTTGTAAGTGATAATGACACTTTATTTTAATTAAGTTAAAATGAATACAAAAATGACACAAGCATATATCTTTTAGAAAAACAATTGTTAAATAGGGTTATATATGTTGGATTTTAGATTATAAATATTCATTAGAAAGCTAAAACTATTTCCTACATAATGATATTTTATTTATAATATTTAGACATTAAATATTTTATTTTATTTATGACACAATGATGATGCAGTAATTACTATAATAGTGAAAAATTAAAATAATTGATATTATAAATACCCAAATAAATATAATATGAAACTTTTAATGAATTAAACTAATTTTATAGGATAATATGATATATGAGGATTGATTTAATTGACGTTTTTCGAAGTAATCAATCTGTTATGAGTTTCAAAAAAATCAACTATTGAATAGTGTCAAAATTGACATAAAAGAGTTCTTAAAACAAATATTATATTATTAATTGATATTAGATTCCTAAAAATCTAAGGTTCGGCCAATAGACTTATATCATGATAGGTTCATCATTAATGTACCACTTGGGGGTCTCTTGGATGTATATAGTAAGTCTATTAACCATATTATATAAAAATACAAAGAGACATTGTAAACGTGAAACTAATTAACTTAGAGTTAATACTTAAAGATAAGGTTAATATAAGTACCCAAACCTGTCTAAATTCTATTGGTTGAGTGTTTTTCGACCTATCCCCAACTTAAACTTTGAATAATAAGCTTTGGAGCCATTAGAAACCGAATATGAATTTATTATAAATTAATATTTCTAGCTTTTCCAAAGGTGCCCCTCACCCCTCTTATAAAAGGGCACTCCTCCTTCTCATTTCTTCACACCTCCAAAGCCTTTTGGTTCGGCCAAACTCTGCCCAAATACTCTCCTAACATCCCTCACTACAACCTAGAGGCCTTAGTTTGATCAGAAAGCCAACCTAAGGAGCCCTTTTGATCAAATCAAAAGGAAGAACCCGAAGAAGAGGTAATGATTTCACCACCCTTCTCCAAGTTCATTTCTTCTTCCACTTCTTCTTCCTTTGTTCTTACCATTCTAAAATAATAACTCCAGTATCTCACATATACTGTGATGTTATTATAAATATGGTACAACCATATTCAGTATTCTATCCACCCTTTGAATAACATGTCACCATACGTGCGTACGTACGGACTACCGTCTCCACGTCGTGGTGTAATTGTTATTCAATATAATATTATTTGGATGGGTATAATAATGATGTGTAACTCATGTAAATAATAAATATAACATGTTAATGATTCTGTATATATGATATACCATCCATTTATATATTATTTTAATATCAAAAGAATGATATTGTCGCTCGTGCGTACGTACGGACTACCGTCTCCACGAACGCGATGAGATTCATTCTCCATCGTATCCATTCAAGTATAATTATCATTTGATGATTTAAAAATGATGTTTAAGGACTAGATATCATTCTGGATATGAATAAGATACAACAAACATGGCTTATGTAACAAAACATATAAAAGAAAATGAGTAAGTTAACTCCCGAAACGACGATAATTCTAAGATATTATTAACAAATCAATGTTAAAAGATCATATATGATATCATATTATTATATATGATTCTTGTATAATTTAATAACAACTATTTTACCATTATACAGGAGGTTAACCTACCCCAACCAAGGAAAAGTACAAGGTAAGGGTTTACTTTACAACCTCTTCATTATCCAAGGTTGTTTATACGTAATAATCTACTGGGATCTCTTTATCATCCACATCCATGTTTCTTAAAAATGCATTTCAAAACATTTTTACTATTTACTAGAATATGAGTTAAAGTCATTTATACCCTTTTTGACTTTTATAAGTGGTTTATAAAGGAATCTTTTGGTCGTTTTCAAAACAAGGTCCTTTTTATCCTTTTCGACAAAATTAAGGTAAGAATGTTTTTTTTAACTTATACGGCGGGTGCGGCTATTTTCCGCCGTTATAAAATCTTTAAAGCTTCCCTTACAAGATTATAAGAATATTTTCAAAGAAAATGTTTTATTTTATATGGATCTTAAATTATTTCAAAATAAAAGGAGATATTTCTTTAAAAAGAATTTTGATTTCATCTATGTCAACATCCTTTGATGGATTTTAAGATTATTTGAAGTTGATTTATTATGATACAAAACTTCTATATTGTATTGAAGGTTTTGTGATATGTTTGACTGTGGATGTGCTATTTTTATACCATTCATAGTTTATGGTGAAAGTATTGACATTTCATATGCTAGTTTTAATATGAATGTTTATGTTATGTTTAAACCTTTTCATATGGGAATGCATTGGACTTAATATGTGACGGGTGGAGCCCGCTATAGCTCATCGATGCATCAGTAGGTCTCATGAGACAAAATAGTGTCTTGGCACAAGGCCTTGACAAAATCTTATTTGTAGTCTTGGCACGAGGCCTTGGCTATGTGGTTATGATAGTCTGGCATTATGCATTCCAACATTATGAAAGTGGTTATTGATTTTTGCATGTGATTATTCTATTAGTAGAATATCCATGTGAATAAGTAAATGGAATTATTTCATTTTATTTATGCCATACCATGCTGAAAGTTCATATTTAAAAGGCTTTTGTTTTAGTTATACATTTCCTTAAATGTTTATTCTTATTTATGAAAGTTTCCGCTATATTGTTATCCTTACTGGGCATTTGAGCTCACCCCTTTTCTATGTTTTATTTTTCCCAGGATGTGAAGAAGTAAGTTATGAATGACCTGCAGGGATTTTATGAGGGGTTAATAGTGTGGATTGTGGAAACACTATGTTGTTGTAGTAGTTTTTCATTTTATGATGTAATGTAAAACTTATGAATATATCTAGTGTTTCCAAGGCTACTAAACCAATCGGTCTTTCGAGATTTGATCTTTCTTGTGATCATGCCAATGTTATGTAATAATGCACTGAATCTGGGTAACTGGGGTCGGGGCGTTACAGTTGGTATCAGATGAAGTTTAGTACAAACCTTGGAAGCTAGATTTAGATAAACTCTGATTAGAGCACGTAGACCTAAGATGAACTTTGAGGATTAGTATAGAAGAACTTCCTAGAATTTTGGTATTGTAGAGATTTTGTGAGTTTTCCAAGCAATACATCCCTGTCTGGATACGAGCAGGTAGAGGCGGCTCTGGCACAGATGTACCTAGGGGTAAAACCCGAAAACACCGCTTTGAGCTAGACTCGAACGGGAACTGGTGCACGACAACGGGCCTTGCTGCACTCTTGGTTATGACACTCCCGGGGGATATGCTTAGGATAACTCTCATTTTCTTTACAAATCATTTTGAAGGGATTATGAGTATATACTTACTCAAAGAAAACATTCTTATGATTATGGATTATATCCATAAATAGTTCAATTTATGTTAAGTGTTTTATAAGTATGCGATTATGTATTTTGATTCATAAACTGATCTAGTTTATGCCATTGTTTAGAAATGGCACCTAGTGGAAGAAATGGAAACCGTATCAATGCATGCACTCCATGTAGGGATTGCCCTCCTGCTCAAGATAATTATAGTGGGGCTGGTGATGCAACTGGTGCTGATCAGTTAATCACCATACTGGGACAACTTACTCAGGTTATGAATAATAACCTTACCCGTATGGAGCACCCTGATCCGCAGCGTGGAGGATCAATGATAGATCAATTCATGAGGCAACAAACACCAACGTTCAATGGGAATACAAATCCCTTAGTAGCTGAGCAATGGATATTTTCCTTAGAGAAAATATTTCAGGCTTTGGGGAGCATTGAAAGGGAAAAAGTTATCATGGCAGTTTACCGCCTCACTGGAGATGCTGATCAATGGTGGTCATTGATTCAAAATACGAAGGAAGATGATGAAGTATCAAATATGGAATGGAGGGAGTTCAAAGATCTATTTTTAGAAAAATACTTCCCTCGCGACCATCGAGCAGATATGGAAAGGCAATTTCTGAGTCTGAGACAAAAGGAGGATGAGAATGTCACAAAGTATGAGGCTAACTTTACAAGGTTAGCGAGGTACGCTGGTGATTATATTCGTAACCCAAGAAGTAAGATTGATCGTTTCTTTGATGGGTTAAAACCATTTCTCCGTCGAGCGTTAGTCTCACAATCCTTTTCATCGTACGAAGACATTTTCTCATGTGCTATCAAGACCGAAAAGGAATTCTCTAAGTCTTATGACTTTAAAGCAAAGCAAGAGAAGAAGAGACCTGCTGATCAATCTGGGAATGGAAATAAGGGGAAGAAGGGAAAGGTTGAATATCCATCTTGTGGTAAATGCGGGAAGAAACATCCTGGTACTTGATTGAAGGGAATGGGAGTCTGTTACAAGTGTGGTGAAAAAGGCCACCAAGCTCATGATTACAAGGGGAAGAAGGAAGCTACCAACGTTCAGTGCTACAATTGCAGGGAGATGGGGAATTATGCAAATTCATGTCCTAAGCGTCTGGAGAACTTACCTCAGAAAAGGCCAAGGGATCAAGGCCAGGCTTATGCTATCACTACTGCTGAGGTAGAAGCTCCGAAAGACGTGGTGGCAGGTAATTTAATGGTTTCCTCAAGTTTAGCAAATGCATTATTTGATTCTGGATCATCACATTGTTTCATATCTTCCCAGTTTGCTAAGAAAATTAGATATTTCCAATTTGATTTAATAAGGGAGTTGTCAGTTAAAACTCCTAAGGGAAGTATCGTTGCAACAAAGTTTTGTGAATCAGTCCCCATTAGAGCACATAAATTTTCTTTATCTGCTGATTTCATCGTCATACCTATGATTGAGTTTGATATAATCCTCGGTATGGACTGGATTTCGGAATATGATGCGAATATTTATTGTAAGAAGAAAGAGGTTACGATTCTTGATGATAATGATAAGGAGCACCTTATGTTTAGAGCAGAATCGTCACCACCTAATTCTTATTTAGATCCACCCCCAGTAGCTCAACTTAATTCAATTATTGGGGAGGAATAGAATGAAATAACTGTCAGTGAGGGAAGGAATGTTCAAATAAAGGATGTACCTGTTGTGAAAGAATTTGTAGATGTATTTCCGGAAGATTTACCTGGACATCCTCCAGAACAAGAAGTTGAGTTTTCTATTGATTTGATTCCTGGATCAAGGCCTATATCGAAGACCCCTTATAGAATGGCCACTGTAGAGTTAGTCGAACTAAAGAAACAACTAGAGGAATTGAGTAATAAGGGATTTATTCGCCCTAGTGTTTCTCCATGGGGAGCCCATGTTCTTTTTGTTAAAAAGAAAGATGGATCTATGAGGTTATGTATCGACTACAGGGAGATCAATGCTATAATGATAAAGAACAAGTATCCCCTACCTCGTATTGATGATTTATTTGACCAACTGCATGGAGCTCAATACTTTTCAAAGATTGACCTTCGATCTGGATACCATCAGTTGTGTGTGAAGAAGGAAGACATTCCGAAAACAGCATTTCGAACCAGGTACGGGCATTACGAGTTTACTGTAATGCCGTTTGGATTGACTAATGCACCCTCTGTATTCATGGATCTAATGAATAGAGTTCTCAAGGAGTATCTCGATGAATTTGTGGTGGTATTTATTGATGATATCTTGGTATACTCCAAAACCTACGAAGATCATGAAAATCACTTGCGCATTATCTTGAAGACTCTGAGGAGGCATGAATTATATGGGAAGTTTAGCAAGTGTGAATTCTGGCTTCAGGAGATTTCTTTTCTTGGCCATATTGTCTCTAAAGATGGAATCTCTTTTGATCCTTCTAAGACCAAGGCAATCCAAGAATGGCCAGCACCTACGAGTATAACTGAGGTACGTAGTTTTATTGGTTTGGCAGGTTATTATCGACGTTTCGTCCAGAATTTTGCCCGATTGGCTAACCCATTAATGAATCTCACACGTAAAGGGGTTAAATTTGTTTGGACAAAAGAGTGTGAAGAATGTTTCGAATAACTGAAGAGAAGATTAGTCAATGCTCCTATATTGACT
The DNA here is from genome assembly GCA_963277665.1 of Viscum album. Lineage (NCBI taxonomy): Eukaryota > Viridiplantae > Streptophyta > Magnoliopsida > Santalales > Viscaceae > Viscum > Viscum album. Next base: position 1,387,406,051 of record OY728133.1, on the reverse strand, counting down.
CTACCATCGGGGAATGATGGGTTCGTTATTTATAGTGATGCATCGAAGAAAGGACTTGGCTGTGTCCTTACGCAGAATGATAGTGTTATTGCCTATGCATCACGACAGTTGAAAATTCATGAACAAAACTATCCTACTCATGATCTCGAGTTAGCAGCAGTGATCTTTGCTTTGAAGATATGGAGGCACTACCTCTATGGTGAAAAATGTGAGATTTATACTGATCACAAGAGTTTGAAGTATATTTTCTCACAAAAAAAACTCAACATGAGGCAAAGGAGATGGCTTTAATTACTCAAGGATTATGATTGTACGATACACTACCACCCAGGGAAGGCAAACAAGGTGGCAGATGCTTTGAGTAGAAAAGACAATGGAGTTTTGAACAATATGAGAATTGAAAGGGATCCAATTTTCATGGATCTAGTGAAGATGGACATGGGAATAACCAGGGAAGGTGAAACATCAATGCTTTTTCAAATGGTTGCCAAACCATATTTACTAGAAAAGATTAAGAGTTCTCAGACTGATGATGAAGAATTCCAAAAGAAGATTAAAGCTGTGAATGATGGGAGATTGAGAGACTTTGCGTATGAAGATGGAATTTTGAAATTCGGGAAGAGACTTTGTGTTCCCAATATACCTGATCTAAAAAGGGAATTGCTGGATGATGCTCATAGTTCCAATTTCTCTATACACCCTGGGAGCACCAAAATGTATAGAGATTTGAAGGAACATTTTTGGTGGGACAACATGAAGAGGGAGATTGCTGATTTTGTGTCAAGATGTATGGTTTTTCAACAAGTGAAAGCTGGAAGGCAACAGCCTGGAGGAGTCATGCAACCTCTTCCCATACCGGAGTGGAAATGGGACAATGTTACGATGGACTTTGTCATGGGGCTACCAAAGACTCCTAGAAGAAACGATGCAATATGGGTTATTGTTGATCGTCTTACCAAGACAGCACATTTTCTTGCTATAAGAGAAGATCTACCCCAGGAACGTCTAGCAAGACTATATATTAATGAAGTTGTGAGACTTCATGGAGTACCCCTATCGATTGTTTCTGATTGTGATCCCCGTTTTACTTCAAGATTCTGGAAAAGTCTTCAGAAATCCCTGGATACTGAACTTCATTTGAGCACTGCTTACCACCCTCAGACAGACGGACAATCAGAACGGACTATTCAAACCTTAGAAGACATGTTGAGATCTTGCTCACTTGACTTTCAGGGTATGTGGGATAAATATTTACCTTTGGTAGAATTTTCCTATAACAATAGCTTCCATTCGAGTATTCAGATGGCACCATATGAAGCGTTATACGGAAAGAGATGTCGTACACCAACCTGTTGGGATGACGTTGGTGAAAGAAAACTTGTAGGCCCAGAACTGGTGGAGGAAACGGTGGAAAAGGTGAAAGTAATCCAAAATCACATCAAAGCAGCTCAAAGTAGGCAGAAGAGCTATGCCGATAATCGAAGGAAGGATTTGGAATTTCAAGTCGGTGATCATGTTTTTCTGAAGGTATCTCCATGGAAGGGAGTCATACATTTTGGTAAGAAAGGTAAATTGAGTCCCAGGTACATCGGACCTTTCGAAATTCTAGAACGAATTGGGGTTGTAGCTTACCGATTGGCAATGCCGCCAAGTCTCTCCAAAGTTCACGATGTGTTCCACGTATCTATATTGAGGAAATACATGCCTGATCTGATGCATGTACTCACCTATGAGGAATTAGAACTGGAACCCGATCTGTCTTATTGCGAAGAGCCCATCAAGATTCTTGATACGAGAGAACAAGTGCTGAGAAACCGGACGACACGTCTGGTAAAAGTTTTGTGGAGAAACCATAAGATGGAAGAGGCAACGTGGGAACCCGAGGAACTTATGATGAAGAACCACCCGAGTCTTTTTATGCAGTAATACCCTAGAAATTGTGAGGACGCAATTATTTGAAGGAGGGGAGAATGTAACACCCCAAGTTTCTACGGTACGCTTCTCTTTGAATAATGTGATAGCGTGTGTTGTACGCAACACCGAGTTCTAACACACCATAACTAATCAAACTAGCCGTTATGAATAGTAATACCTACTTTTTGAAATTATATATATTTTATATTTGAAAATGGACTTCATTTTTGGATTCGGAATATCGAATTTAGCCTAAGTTAAAATTTTGGTACATTTCGGATAACTTTCATATTTTGATGAATAGTGAAAATTACTAAGTTTTAATTAAAAACAAATTTTTTAATCAAAATAATTAATAGTGATAAATTATGAATTTGAGTGGTTTTAAAGTATATTTAGAATATATTTTTACCATTTAATATAATGTTGGTCATTGGACATAATTTTACAATTAAACCGAATATAAACGAGTGTCAATCTTTTGATAGTTATTATCTCTTAAAAACACCCTTTTTGTTTTGACAGCGGGAATTAATTTTAAATTAATTTCTGCCACTTCTGTGTTTTGAATTTAGGAAAATGGATTCCATATTTGGAATCAGGATGTTCAAATTGTGTAAATAGGTAACTTTTATATTTAGACATTTTGAATAATTACTGCGGTAAATATTTTATAGACCATGGTTAAGGGTAAATCCGGTAAATAAGGGTTAAAAAATAATATTATAATAATACTAAATTACCCTAAAACGTGTCTTAAACCTATTGGTTGATACATGGTCGACCATGGGAATCTTTGGGTCTATTTTGGGACCCCATGGATCCACTTGTAAGTGATAATGACACTTTATTTTAATTAAGTTAAAATGAATACAAAAATGACACAAGCATATATCTTTTAGAAAAACAATTGTTACATAGGGTTATATATGTTGGATTTTAGATTATAAATATTCATTAGAAAGATAAAACGATTTCCTACATAATGATATTTTATTTATAATTTTTAGACATTAAATAATTTATTTTATTTATGACACAATGACGATGCAGTAATTACTATAATAGTGAAAAATTAAAATAATTGTTATTATAAATACCCAAATAAATATAATATGAAACTTTTAATGAATTAATCTAATTTTATAGGATACTATGATATATTAGGATTTATTTAATTGACTTTTTTCGAAGTAATCAATCTGTTATGAGTTTCACAAAAATCAACTATTGAATAGTGTTAAAATTGACATAAAAGAGTTCTTAAAAGAAATATTATATTATTAATTGATATTAAATTCCTAAAAATCTAAGGTTCGGCCAAGAGACTTATATCATGATAGGTTCATCATTAATGTACCACTTGGGGGTCTCTTGGATGTATATAGTAAGTTTATTAACCATATTATATAAAAATACAAAGAGACATTGTAAAAGTGAAACTAATTAACTTAGAGTTAATACTTAAAGATAAGGTTAATATAAGTACCCAAACCTGTCTAAATTCTATTGGTTGAGTGGTTTTCGACCTATCCCCACCTTAACCTTTGAATAATAAGCTTTGGAGCCATTTGAAACCGAATATAAATTTATTATAAATTAATATTTCTAGCTTTTCCAAAGTTGCCCCTCACCCCTCTTATAAAAGGGCACTCCTCCTTCTCATTTCTTCACACCTCCAAAGCCTTTTGGTTCGGACAAACTCTGCCCAAATACTCTCCTAACATCCCTCACTACAACCTAGAGGCCTTAGTTTGATCAGAAAGCCAACCTAAGGAGCCCTTTTTATCAAATCAAAAGGAAGAACCCGAAGAAGAGGTAATGATTTCACCACCCTTCTCCAAGTTCATTTCTTCTTCCACTTCTTCTTCCTTTGTTCTTACCATTCTAAAATAATAACTCCAGTATCTCACATATACTGTGATGTTATTATAAATATGGTACAACCATATTCAGTATTCTATCCACCCTTTGAATAACATGTCACCATACGTGCGTACGTACGGACTACCGTCTCCACGTCGTGGTGTAATTGTTATTCAATATAATATTATTTGGATGGGTATAATAATGATGTGTAACTCATGTAAATAATAAATATAACATGTTAATGATTCTGTATATATGATATACCATCCATTTATATATTATTTTAATATCAAAAGAATGATATTGTCGCTCGTGCGTACGTACGGACTACCGTCTCCACGAACGCGATGAGATTCATTCTCCATCGTATCCATTCAAGTATAATTATCATTTGATGATTTAAAAATGATGTTTAAGGACTAGATATCATTCTGGATATGAATAAGATACAACAACCATGGCTTATGTAACAAAACATATAAAAGAAAATGAGTAAGTTAACTCCCGAAACGACGATAATTCTAATATATTATTAACAAATCAATGTTAAAAGATCATATATGATATCATATTATTATATATGATTCTTGTATAATTTAATAACAACTATTTCACCATTATACAGGAGGTTATCCTACCCCAACCAAGGAAAAGTACAAGGTAAGGGTTTACTTTACAACCTCTTCATTATCCAAGGTTGTTTATACGTAATAATCTACTGGGATCTCTTTATCATCCACATCCATGTTTCTTAAAAATGCATTTCAAAACATTTTTACTATTTACTAGAATATGAGTTAAAGTCATTTATACCATTTTTGACTTTTATAAGTGGTTTATAAAGGAATCTTTCGGTCGTTTTCAAAACAAGGTCCTTTTTAACCTTTTCGACAGAATTAAGGTAAGAATGTTTTTTTTAACTTATACGGCGGGTGCGGCTATTTTCCGCCGTTTTAAAATCTTCAAAGCTTCCCTTACAAGCTTATAAGAATATTTTCAAAGAAAATGTTCTATTTTATATGGATCTTAAATTATTTCAAAATAAAAGGAGATATTTCTTTAAAAAGAATTTTGATTTCATCTATGTCAACATCCTTTGATGGATTTTAAGATTATTTGAAGTTGATTTATTATGATACAAAACTTCTATATTGTATTGAAGGTTTTGTGATATGTTTGACTGTGGATGTGCTATTTTTATACCTTTCATAGTTTATGGTGAAAGTATTGACATTTCATATGCTAGTTTTAATATGAATGTTTATGTTATGTTTAAACCTTTTCATATGGGAATGCATTGGACTTAATATGTGACGGGTGGAGCCCGCTATAGCTCCTCGATGCATCAGTAGGTCTCATGAGACAAACTAGTGTCTTGGCACAAGGCCTTGACAAAATCTTATTTGTAGTCTTGGCACGATGCCTTGGCTATGTGGTTATGATAGTCTGGCATTATGCATTCCAACATTATGAAAGTGGTTATTGATTTTTGCATGTGATTATTCGATTAGTAGAATATCCATGTGAATAAGTAAATGGCATTATTTCATTTTATTTATGCCATACCATGTTGAAAGTTCATATTTAAAAGGCTTTTGTTTTAGTTATACATTGCCTTAAATATTTATTCTTATTTATGAAAGTTTCCGCTATATTGTTATCCTTACTGGGCATTTGAGCTCACCCCTTTTCTATGTTTTATTTTTCCCAGGATGTGAAGAAGTAAGTTATGAATGACCTGTAGGGATTTTATTAGGGGTTAATAGTGTGGATTGTGGAAACACTATGTTGTTGTAGTAGTTTTTCATTTTATGATGTAATGTAAAACTTATGAATATATCTAGTGTTTCCAAGGCTACTAAACCAATCGGTCTTTCTAGATTTGATCTTTCTTGTGATCATGCCAATGTTATGTAAAAATGCACTGACTCTGGGTAACTGGGGTCGGGGCGTTACAACATGGAGAAATTGTAATTATAACTAGTTCATTTTTGACTCAAGTTCCGAACATTGATAAAATATCCAATATGAACTAAAATAATTAACTAATTGTTATAGCAAGGTAGTAAGTGAAATAAAAGGAATAATAAACTTGAAAAATGTTCTTAATCAGGTATAAATTAATATAATTCTATTATTCAAGAATAACAAGGAACATACAAGACAAGTCGGGCCTGAGGTAAGGGGTTTCTTATCTCACTTTTAATTATGTGAGATTTCCATTGTTCACCCCATATTTATTGGATGGTGTGTATTGTGTACTTCCAGTTGATATATATTATCATGGTTATCTTTATATTCATGGTATTCTGTGATTCATTTTGTGGTTATTAACTTTTGGTCATACGAATCGATTGATTACAACGAAGGTAGGGTTTTTCATCTCACTTTTTATTCCCGTGAGATTCATGCTATATTGGCCACTATTTCTTTTTGGGTGGCATATGTGCTATCTATGATTTTATTCATGGTGTAATATACTTTAATTTATGGGTATTTACATCTTCATTGTATGATCCTTATTTTATGGTTTGTATGTTTCATAAGTTACCAAATCAGTAAGGGAATTTCAAATTTCAATTTCCACTCAGTGGGCTTTACGCATACTTCATTCATTATTTTAACCCAAGATTATGTGTTGAAAAACTATTTATTATTTATGGATTAATTTAAAATCCCCTTTTTGTGGATGTAATTTTGTTACACATAATCACTCCAATGATAATTTCTGAAGTCATTGATATAAACATGATCTTAACTCAATTTCCATTCATCGAGTTAAACATCCAAGTCATTGGTGTTGTTTTTACAAGAATATGTGTGAATGTCGTATGATTTATTTACACTGAATATCCAATCATATTGAGTGTATTTATATTTTTCACACATAATTATGTCATTTATTTATCCTTTACCTAAGGATATTGTCTTTATATGGGATTTCATCTCAATTTACATTCCTTTGAGACTCCTTTACTGTTATGCACCAATTCACTTTTATATGGTGAATATACTGTCCTCTGAAATAGTATCTAATGAAATCATTTATTCTAAAGATATAATAATGTTTTGATTTCATCAATTATTTTTATTAAATCATCTCTCATTGAGTTAGGAAATCTAACTAAATTTTCATTTTAAATGTATTAAAAACTTATTCTTCTAAATATTTCTCATTAATGTCCATGTTTTAAAAATGGATTTAGGGATTTATTTATATGGACATTAATATTTTAAAATTAAAATTCCTTTTAAAAGATTCAACGTGACATGGGACACTATGATTCAGAAATGTATTTTTAAATGTCTTCTTGACAAATAGTGTGACATTTAAATGTTTTCAAGAAAAGGGGGATATTTCTCTCAAATAGTTGTGATGATTATTTTCATCTATGTCAATATCCTTCATTATTCTCGATTGAGGTTAATATGTTACAATAAAATATTCCATATTGTATTGAATGATTTATGTTTGACTGTGGATGTGATATTTTTATACCATTCATGGTTTGTAGACAATGTATTGACATTTCGTATGTAGTTTTAATATGAATGTTTATGTTATGTTTCAGACTTTTCATATGAGGAATGCATTGGACTTAGTATGTGATGGGTGGAGCCCGCTATAGCTCCTCGATGAATTGGTATGTCACGTGAGAAAAACTAGTGTTTTGGCACAAGGCCTTGACAAAATCTTATTTTTAGTGTTGGCACAAGGCTTTAACTATGTGGTTATGATGTCCAGCATTATGCATTCCATAATTATGAGATTATATATTGATATTTAATGTTTTGATTCAACTAGTAGAATACCCATGACTATGTTTTATTATGTAATTATATACTCATCTCATATTCCTGCCATGAAGTGTTCATGTTTATTATTTGTAATTCATGTGTTTTCAATTATTCACAATTCTTAATGTTTATCTTATCTTCTGCTGTATTTCTTACTCTTACTGAGCATTTGTTCTCACCCCTTTATCATGTTTTATTTTCCTAGGATATGAAGAAGTTAGTGATGAGTAACTTTCAGGAATAATCTTGAAACTTGGATGTCTTTAATGGAATAAATTAGTGTTGTTTTTCTTTTCAAGTTGTAGTGTTGAACTTATGTATGTATCTTGTTTCCAATACTAATAAATTTTTCAGTCCTTCGGGACATGATTCCTTGTAATCATTCAATTGTTATGCAATAATGCACTGGCTCCTATATTCTCATATCAGGGCATTACAGTTGGTATCAGAGGATGTTTAGTACAAACCTTAGAAACTAGATTTAGATAAAATATGATTAGAGAACATTACCCTAATATAGACTTTGAGGATTTGTATAGAATGACTTCATAGAATCTTGGTAATGTAGATATTTTGTGTATTATCCATGTAGTACATCCCTGTATGGATACGAGCAGGTAAGGGTAGCTCTGGCACAAATGTACCTAGGAGTGAAAACTCCGACAAGGAGTTTCAAGCTTGATCCGGGGTATCCTGGTACACAACAACCAGCCTTGATGCACTCTTGGTTACGAAACTCTCCGGATATTTTCATAGAATAGTTTAAATTCCCTTTAAAACGTATTTGAAGGATTTTAATATAATATTAGAATAAATGACCTTGGTTGATCCTAAGTTGTTTTAAATTAAAAATAAGTTGTCAGGATATTCTCTAAATGATTTTATTACTATTATTACTCACACAATGCTTTCTAGTTTTAGTTAGTGCTTAGATTCCCAGGAAGTCATAGTAAATTTGAGCATGATGTACATGGTTTGAACGATGGTGTAAATAAGCAAAAAAATGGAATGTTAATATGAGTAAAAGATATCATGTTCACGCTAAATCATTTTTCAAAAAATATGATCAACAACATATATGATAGCCAACTCCCGGACTCAATAAGGAAGAGAAAAGTGGTGAATGATAAGAGCTCCAGCAGTGAAGACAATGGAGAAAAGAAATATCATATTCCATCATGCAGTAAATGTGGAAGGAGACACCTAGGAAGGTTTCTTAATGGAACAATGAAATTCTTTATGTGTGGTAAATAAGGACTTAAACTAAAGAATTGCTAAAGAAAAATCAAGATTACTAGGGACAAAAATAAAAATGGTCCTAAGAATCCACTTACAGTCATTTACTGTAAATGTATGGGACTTGGACATTACACGAGTGAATGCCCTATTCTATAGGATATCCTCTTTCTCAAGGAATAAGATATGTTGAAATAAATGGGTGGGGAAATTTTTAAAAAATTATTAGTGATCTTTGTTGATGGGATTACTTTGGAAGACTTTTCTCTTGTATTTTTTACCCTCCAGTTTGTCATGTAAAAATGATATTTGAGGAAGAATTTTCTTTTATCTTTTAGATATAGTTATAAATAACCAATTGGTATTATATGATCATTGAGTTCGAGGAAATTACAAGTTATTAAATTTTGGAATGCGATGTATGAGATAACATTTTTTATGAAATTATGTTATAGTTATTTAGAGGAATCTATCTCATTTTTTGGAATCTTATAAAATTATATAGTTTTTGAAAAAGGACAACACGTAGACCTTGCGAAAACGCATCTCATCAGACAAAGCTACGAAAATCGAACCCACATCCATAGTGCGGTTGGGATTTGTCACCTACCACTAGACTACTTGAAGTCCCTGGTTAGTGTGACTAATTCTTTTTAGTTAAATTATTTTATTGATCAATAATAACTTTATCTGAGATCTTATGTCTTATCAAATGGATATCCTTCGTATAGAAAAATGATTTGGTGATTAAGTGATATATGTTTTTTTTGGAAGATGTTTGCTCTATTGGGAATACAATATGCCTAAGGAAAATAGAATACTATGTGATTTCATTTGAAGAGTAAATTTGTTTTTTTGCCTATTTTTTTATTGTTGATTTATAGTGATTGGGGTTATTTATGGATATATTTAACCTATCATAAAGAGTATGTTATTAGGTTAATTAATTTTAAGTATGTGACTTTATGATTAGTCGATATTATTTGGAGATACAATTTAACATGGAGAACTGCGTAAGCAAATTATTATGAGTTTTGGGTTTCAATATTAGTTTGGATTATATTGAATGATTTCACAGACAATTGTTTATGGAATGGTATTTATTGAACTTTGGGTATTATTTGTTATATTTTTGAAATTAAGATTAGTATTTCTTTCTCTAAAGTATTATCCTTTTTTCGGATCATCTGATCTTTTACTAACCATTTTGGTATTAGTTAATCTCTAAAGAAAAGGGAAATATATAGTTCATCAATTGTGTATTATGTTATTCTCTATAATTAGATTCTAGCGCTTTAGGTGTGTCCAAGTCATCTTTAATACTCATCATTTGGATTGAAAGATGAGTTTGTGGTAAGAATTAGATAAAGTATGACACTCTACTTGTCAAGTATATTTTCATTTTCTTATTATATTAATAAATTAACTATTTATATTTAGGTAAGGGATCTTAAAAACAAAAATCTGTTATCCTAATGCTTTATGTTTTGTTGAACAGATGATATTTTAAATCATCAAAGATTGATGGCTTTGAGGCCCTTTACACTTGTTTGTAATTGATGACCTCAATAACTTGCTATATATATTTACTTTTTTCCTCAAATTATGTGTCTCTAATTTCCACCAATGTTCTCCTAATCGGGATCATAATTTAGTGGTGACTTTTTCATCTTCTTTTCACTCTTACTAAGTCTACACTTTATAAACCCAATTTCTGATGTGGGTTTTCAACAAAGGTATTTTACTATTTTTTCACATTTTATTTTTGAAGAACATTTTCAAATTTTTAGGATGCAATTTATTGAAGGAGGGGTGAATATAACACCCCAAGATTTCATATTAAGTAATTTTTTTTAAATTCAATTGTTTGCGCTTCACGCAACACTGAGTTCGAGCGCCCCACAACTTACCAAAATAGCCGTTCAAAAGTGGTTAGGAATAGTATTAACTGGATTTGAAAATTTATATACTCCATATTATTTTAACTTATGTATTATGTGCTTTTTATACATATTATAAGAACAATTTCAATTTTTCAGATAAAAAATGTATTTTTCAAAAACAAATCAATTTTACCACCTTTTAATGGACAACCCTTTTTAAATCCAATATTTTAACCTTTTATATATTCATTTTGAGAAAATAAAATTCTTATTAATAATTGGGACATCAAAATTTACATTGTATGAAATTTTGGTATTTTTCTAATAATATTCATTTTTTATGAATAGTGAAAAATAATGTATTTTAATTCCAAACTGCCTTTTAATCTAATTTATTTATATGGATAGATTATATTCTAAATTGGTTTTTAAGTGTAATTAGATTATATATTTACCCTTTAATCCAATTTTGTTCATTGGAATTAATTTCAATTTGAAAATATACATAAACAAGTGTTAATCTTTTGATAGTTACTGTTTCTTAAAAACACACTATTTGTTTTGATAATGGGAATAAATTTTAAAATAATTAATCCAACTTCTATGTTTTGAAATTTGTAAAATAGACATCATTTTTTAATTCAGAATATCAAATATATCTTAGGATGAATTTTTGGTATTTTTCTGAAAAACATCAATTATTGATGAATAGTGAAACCACAAAGTAGTAGTTAAAAATCCAAATTTTTCATTTAAATGAAATTTTACAGGTTCTATGATTTTAAATTTTAAAATATGAGATACATGTTTGTTATTAGTAAGTAAAACTTTGTTCAATAAGATGAAAATAAATTTTTGGGAATAGTATATTTTGACTTTTATTTACTGCGGTTAAAGTTAAATAGGGTAATTTAAGGTAAAAAGAATATTATAATAACAAAAAATTACCATAACACATGTCCAAAACTTATTTGATGAGCTGTGTCCGACCAAGGCCATCCTTGGGTCGATTTTGGGACCCCATGGAGCCACATAAAAATGATAATGACACTTTATTTTAATTAACTAAATGTATCGACAAAAATGACATTAACAAATATCTTTTAGTATAGCCATTTTTATATGGGGTTATATAAGTCATATTTTCAACTATCAATAATTATTGGAAATCTAAAAATATTTCCTACATTATGTTAATTTTTTTAATAATTTATAAACATCAAATAAATTAAATAATATATGACACAATAATGGTTTATTATTTACCTCATTAATAATTGATTTAAATAAATATGATTATTAATATTAAAATAATATCTAAAACATGTTCAATTCTTATTGGATGATTTTCGTTCAACCATAATTCATCTTATCTTATATAATAATTTGTTTTGGGCCTTTAGAAACCGAATATCACTATATAATAAAATAATACTTTCACAGTTTCCTAAAGTGCCCCTCCTCCCTCTTATAAAAGGACAACACTTATAACCCATTCCACACACCTATAAATCCCCTTGGCTCATACAACCCCTACCAATATAATATTTCAATATCCCCCTTTTCCTCATAGTATTCTTACCTTAGGAAGAAGGCACTTCAAGAAGTCCTTTTTGGTTCAAACCAAAGTAAGTTACCCCAATTAAAGGTAACACTTTCTCTTAAATTCTTTTGTTTTATTTAGTATTATTTTACTTCTCCAACCACCTAAACACTTTTTATTACATTATTTTATAACAACACCAGTATACTCAGTATACTAGGATGTTTTTATAATATTTATTCGAACAACAATTACACACACCTCCATCTAATGGATGAAGAACATAATGTTTCTGTGGATGGAAAACTAACGCCTCATGAAACGATGATTGTTCGATTATCTCCTACCGCCTCTCATGATGGATATTAAGATGACACTATATTTATATATGATATATATATTATGTTTATGTTTTCTTTATGCTTCTTTATTTTCCATTTATATCACTATTTTACGTTTTCTATTGTGAGTAAAATGTGATATTTTAATTTGAGCATGTGCAGACTACCACCCCCTCAAAATGATATGACTCGTTAATGCCTTATGTGGGATGTATAAATGATGGAATTAATGACATAATTTATGATATTATACTATAATTATAATATAACTATGTATCATTATGTTTTAATTCCATTAAAATACAAAATAGAAATGAAAGTAGTGTTCATGCGTACGTACGACTTACCGTCTCCATAAACGGTACATTTAATTTCTTATCTCCAAATGTTTTTTACTATTATAAATAGATATATATATATATATATACTGGATATAATTTATATATATATATATATGTTATCTAAATCATTTATATCATTTTGGAGATAATGGGATTTTGACCACATGGAAAAATTCTAATTATAACAAGTTCATTTTTTACTCAAGTTCCAAACATCGATAAAATATCCAATATGAACTCAAATAATTAAATAATTGGTATAAAAATTTAATAAGTGATATAAAAAGAATAATAAACTTGAAAAAATTTATTATTCAAGTATAAATTAACTTAATTTTATTATTCGGGAATGGCAAGGTACATACAAGACAAGTCGGACAAGAGGTAAGGGGATTCTTATCTCACTTTTAATTCTGTGAGATTTCTATTATTCACCACTTATTTATTGGATGTGGTGTATTTTTTACTTCCATTGGTGGTTATTATCTTTTGGTTGTATGACTTGATTGATTATAATGAAGTAACGGTTATTCATCTCACTTTTTATTCTCGTGATATTCATGCTATATTGGCCACTATTTCATTTTGTGTGCCATATGTACTATCCATTATTTTATTCTTGGTGTAATATACATTAATTTATGGGTATTTAAATCTTAATTTTATGATCCTTCTTTCATGGGTTGTATGTTTCATAAGTTAACAAATCAGTAAGGTAATTTCAAATTTCAATTTCCACTTAATGGGCTTTACGCATACTTCATTGATTATTTTACACCAAGATTATGTGTGGAATCAATATTTATTATTTATGTTGTAATTTCCGCTCCCCTTTTTGTGGATATACTTTTGATACACATAATCACTCCATTGATAATTTCTCAAGTTAATGATATAAACTTAATCTTAACTTAATTTTCCTTCATTGAGTTAAACATCCAAGTCATTGGTGTTGTTTTTACAAGAATATGTGTGAATGTATTTTGATTGATTTACACTGAATATCCAATAATATTGAGGGTATTTATATTTTTCACACATAACTATGTCATTGATTGTTTTTTTACCTAAGGATACTATCTTCATGAGGGATTTCATCTCAATTTACATTCCTTTGAGACTCCTTTGTTATTATGCACCAATTCACTTTTATATGGTGTATGTAATGTCCTTTGACATATTATATAATGAAATATTTTATCCTCAAGATATTATAAATTTTTGATTACCTCAATTATTTGTTTTCAAGAGTCTCTCATTTGGTTTGGAACTTTAACTAAAATATCATTTTAAATGTTTTAAAAATTTATTCTTCTAAATCAATCTCATTAATGTCCATTTTATAAAAATGATTTTAAGGATTTATTTATATGGACAATAAGGTTTTAAAATTAAAATTCCTTTTAAATGTTTCAAATTGGTATGGGACACTTTGATTCAAAAATATTTTTTTAAACTGCTTCTTGACAAATAGTGTGACTTTTAAATGTCTTCAAGAAAATGGGGGATATTACTCTCAAATAGTTTTGATTATTATTTTCATCTATGTCAATATAGTTCATTATTCTTGATTGAGGTTAATATTTTACAATACAATCTTCCATATTGTATTGAATGAGTTATGTTTGACTGTCTATGTGCTATTTTTATACCATTCAAGGTTTGTAGATAAAGTATTGACATTTCGTATGATAGTTTTAATACGAATGTTTATGTTATGTTTCAAACTTTTTATATGTGGAATGAATTGGACTTAGTAAGTGACGTGTGGTACCCGCTATAGCTCCTCGATGCATCGGTATGTCTCATGAAGAAAACTAGTGTCTTGGCACAAGGCCTTGAAAAAATCTTATTTGTAGTCTTCGCACAAGGCCTTGCCTATGTGGTTATGAAGTCCGACATTATGCATTCCATCATTATGAGATTAGATATTGATATTTCATGTGGTTATTCGACTAGTAGAATACCCATGACTATGTTTTATTATGGAATTATTTACTCATATCATATTATTTCCATAAATTGTTCGTGTTTATTATTTGTAAGTCATCTGTTTTCAATTATTCATAATGCCTAATGTTTATGTTATCTTACACTATATTGCTTACTCTTACAGAGTGTTTGAGCTCACCCATTTATCATGTTTCATTTTCCCAGGATATGAATAAGTTAGTTATGAGTGAAATTTAAGAATAATCTTGGAATCTTGGATGTTTCTAATGATATAAATTAGTGGTGTTTTTCTTTTCAAGTTGTAGTGTTGGACATATGTATGTATCTTATTTCCATGAGTACTAAAATAATCGGCCCCTCGGGACTTGATTCCTTATAATCATGCCAATGCTATTTAATGATGCACCAGCTCCTGGATTTTGGAGTCGGGGTATTAAAAAAGATGATTAAGAGAGAGGGAAATCTTTCAACGAGATACGTCGGGCCATTTGAGGTTTTCAGGAGAGTCGGGATAGTTGTCGGTCGGTTTCAGTAACCTCAGAGGTACCAGTCTATACACAAAGCCTTCCATGTTCCTCAGCTATGACATCACTTTTCATTCCCATCCCACGTTATCAATATGTGGAGGTTGAGTTGGAGGTGGATGAATCCTTTTAGAAGAACCTTATTTGGATTTTGGATCACAACATGAATGTTCTTCGTGGCCAATCAGTTCCCCTGGTACGGGTGCTACGGTAGCACAAGTGAATACAGGATGAGACTTGGGAGAGGGAGACCAATGTGTGATTGTAGTGGCCATAGTGGTATGAGGATTCTTCTTTTCCGCCTTGTTAGGGAAATTAAGATACAAATTTTATTAAGGGGGGGAAGTTTGTAAGAACCTAGATCTTAATTTCAGGTATGGATCTCTCTTTGGGTTGTTTTTTTAGGAAAAAAGGAAGAATTGGAAATTTTCTAATTGCATGTTGTGCACCTCTGAGTACATGTTGTGTACCCTATTACCGCATACAACTGTGTCTTGGGTTTTTAATAGCTAGGACATGGCCATGGGGGTGACAAAGTAGACCGCTAATGTTGGGGGTTGGTTGAGGCAAATACATGGTGTGTTCATTAACAGTACACACCGTATACTTTTTCATTTATTCGGCATATCAGACCAGGGTCACATCTGACCCTCATATTTGTATTCTTTTTTCCATGCCTTCTAAAGGAGCATACGAAATTATAAATTCTTCTCTGAGACACTAATCAATCATCTGTTATCTGGATCAAACATCATCGGTTCTGTTGGAATCATCTTAGTGAGTTCTTCCTTCTTCTTAATCCCTTTTTCCTTACTCTTGTTTGAGAGTTATTACAGGTTGAAAATTTTGGATGTTTTTGTATATATTCATCATTATAGTCCAATTCAATGGACGTTTCTAGTGTATATCGATTTTACATTTTCGTTTTAGGTGGTTTTAATCCTTTCATAGTTATTCTTTTAGTTTTATATTCCAATGTTTCGATTACAATGCTTCATGTATTTGGGGTTAATGAAATTGCACCCTATTTTATCTGAATTAGAATTATTGATGGATTAAGGGTGTGATGGTGTGATATTATGTGAAATTTTATTTTCAAGGAACACTCCATGGGTGTGTTTCCATGTTTGAATGTTTAGGGTCATTTGGTCCAGGATGCCTATGAGGAAGACCTTGTTTCCTTGCCTTTCTTGATAGGATGGAAATATTTGTCTTTTGAATCTTGTTAAATGATTGTAGTATTCATTGTAATTGTTTATCCATATATTAGTGAGATTATTTTAGGATATTTTCTATCTTATATACACAATTTAATTACACAGGGCTATGAGAACTTAGTGTAGTTATACTATAGGGAGAATTAACATTGAGTGCTTCTTCAGAGTGTCTATTATATTTATCACTACGAGACCAGATGGGGGATTGATGGTGAGTAATCCCTCAGAGTTCCTATAGTTTAATTTATGATACCACATGGGGAATTGACATTGAGTTCATCCTCAACGTGCCTGTTATATTTCATGCTATGTGACTACAGGGGGATTGATGGTGAGTTCTCCCTCATAGTGTCTATAGTTTTAGTTATGAGACCACATGGGGGAATTTAAATTGAGTGCTACCTCAGAGATTCAATAGTTATTGTGGAAAAAACATAGGGTAAATTGATGGTGAGTGCTTCCGCAAAGTGTATTATCCTTTTTATTTCATTATATGGTTAGATGGGTTAGACAGTGTGAGCTACCCAGAGGGTTAGTGTAAATATTGTGTTTTTGTTATGCGACTGCTAAGACAAAGCATAAGATTGGATTCAGTCCTATTAGGTAGTCTTCTGAGATACCTACTTGTGATACATACTTTATTAAATGTTGAACATTATATTCAAATTAATTTAAATGGAAACTTTTGTATTTTTTTACTTTTGTGTACTCCAAGTTTCTATGTTGCATTTCCATTATTACCTGCTATATATACTCATTGACAGTTAGGAATAGATATTGTTGTGGTTTCCTACTAGGATTCATCTCACACCCTGTTTGGGTCATGTTTTTAGACCCAAACAGATTATATGGTTACAGGTATAGATAAGGGAAATCTCCCTTCTACTTTAAGTACATGATTGTTGTAGAGATGGAGAGCATGGGGACAAGCTAAGGCTTGCGATGCTGTTGGAGTTTACTTAGTTTCCTTTTACCTTTTCTTAGTAAATTATTTCCAGTATTGTGACTTTATTGGCTATTTTCCTAGACATATGTGACCTGAATCATTTATATATGTGATCTAGTTGTTTATTTACTATTAGTCTTCCACTGTTTACTTGTTGTATGGTATTATGGATACCGTTGTTGGTTATTATTTACTATTCTGTTGTGTTACTCAGTTAATGAGTGCATAGATTCCCTAATATAACACCCAAGTCCCTCGATGCTTGTCGGCAGCCTCTGGTCCTTGGGGAAATGTGCTTGAGGACATGCGACCAACTGGGTATAGGAAACCTTTGGGTGGCAGCTTGATCCGGGACGTTACACACTGGTCACACCACGACCATTGCATCATAAAGTCTACTCAGTTGCGGGGTCCGGAACTGTGTATCCTTCATAGATCCATGACACCTCGATGGGTTTATCAGGATAAATCTCATGGTAATGTCAGCCATGTGGATGTGTTGATTCTCGTAACATCAATGGGTGACCTAGCCATCAAAATATTTGTCCGGCTTTCATAGTTTTACAAAACACAGGTCTAGTGGCAGTTCCGTACATTGGTGGGAAGCTCTTTCATCACTCACTTGGCGAGGAACTTGAATGTGTTTGATGCATCACTACCCATCACCAACATTGGAACTATAGAGCTTACTGATCTTGCGATGCTTCACAAGATGAAGATGTTAGTGAGGTGTGATGATGTAGACTTTTG
Source organism: Viscum album (assembly GCA_963277665.1). NCBI lineage: Eukaryota > Viridiplantae > Streptophyta > Magnoliopsida > Santalales > Viscaceae > Viscum > Viscum album. The sequence goes on along the minus strand of OY728133.1, from coordinate 1,387,387,736 downwards.
GGAACCCGGTGTCTAGGAGACAGCACTGCATGAGACACCACCACCAGCAGCATTTCCAGTCATTCATCCATACTCTACCCAAGAACCTGTACCACAAAATCCTCCTCCCACCTCTACCTATACCATATCTAACCTTCCTACATAATCCCACCCCACCCTAAATGAGATCCGGGCCACCCAACCATCTATCTTGGAAAACCTATGCCTGATCTCCACTCACCTACATCTCTCCTTCATTGAGCCCACAAAATTTACCACCCCACAACTACCCACCCCAACCAACCCATCATTTTCCTCCATTCACCATCCCCCTACAGTCCACCCCGAATTACCTCCATACCTTACTGACTTTGCTGCCTAGTCTGAATACTTAGCGGAGCAGGCCCAGCGGGGCAAGTGGTGACCACTAACTCCACCCCAGTGGTAGATTTTTTTGGATTCAACTGCTAGAAACAGAACCTCATTATGAATCAAGACCTATACACCATGCACCCCATCCCATTTACCTAGCTCCATGACCCTACCATCCAGTATAGTCGCTACTGCACATACTCCTGCTACTACTGCAGATACTGACCCAGCTAGACAACTTGTCTCACCACTTGATGGAGGGACGCTGCTGGAGGATATCTTTATCCCAGATGCTTGATCTTTATTTTTGGGATTTGTTTCTTTTTTTCATAGGTCTGAGAAATTATTTGGTCAATTTTTATGACCTATTTTAGTTTGATTTTTGATATATTTATATGGGAATTAAATTTTGCATTCTTGTTGTACTTGATTGTCATTTCTTTATTTTTTTACGTAGAAATGTCTAGATCTTCTGTGTCATCTGTGTTTTTCAACAGTCCATTACCAGCATCTATTTTGGAACAAAGGGTGCTCCAGTATGTCATAGATATCACACGTCAATTTCATGACCATTACATGGAAATCCATACACATCAGTAGCTGCCCAGATATCTAATCCCTTTCCTACCTCATCTCATTCATGCCCATGATACATCACCTGAAGTCATAAACATACCAAAGTGACCTTGAGACCTAGAAGACACAACAACCAGTAGCTGTTAGCAGAGATTGAGAAACTGAGCTAATGGACGCAATAAAAAATATTTTGGTCCATCCATTAGGTTGACGATGTCCTATTAGGGATTTATAGAAGTCAACCCATAGTTGATCTTTTATCTAGATAGATTCTTCATAGTTGAGTCCATTTCATTTTTTGAGTCTCTGACTGACCTGAATTTAAAAATTTCAAAACAAATACATAAATATTGGTTAACTATGCTATTTACCCTTAGAACCTACCTTTTATTCAACTATTACAATGTTTAAACTTGTAGACTAATGTTTTATCTAGTGCATGATTTTTTCATTAACCCATTTTACAGGTGGCATGCAGTCGGCATTAAGATAGATCAAAACCCCCCATGGAATAACACTTCATCCAGTTAGCTCTTGATTTCCACATTTTTTCAATTTTGCAATACCATTTCAATTTTTTTGAGATTTACTTTCAATAACACTCCTTCAATAATTTCATAGACAGTGTGGAATCTTTCTATTTATAAGTGTAGGGGGTTTCTCATGATTCTCACTGAAGATACACTTGAATTATTGTTTTTTATCACCTATCTATGATACATTTGTCAAAATTATAAGCATTATTTAAAGAAGAAGAAGAAACTTATTCCCAGGTAAATTAAAGAAACAGTTAGGTTGGAAATTCTTATAATCCATGTTTTTCCTTTGTCAAGAATTTTTAGAATGATTGATGATTTTATAAATTTGATTAATATTCAACATTTTTTAAATTATGATTATTTGAACCATTACTTAGTTTATACCGATTGTAATTTCCAATTTCTATTTTATTCTCATTACCAAATAGGATTATAATACTTGATTTGCACATTTTTTCTGAGAATATTTCTTGAGAGATACATGGGACATATCAACCTATCAGAACATGCATTGAGATCTTATCATAGAGACAATTGAACAAGTGAAAATTTAAAACGATTGAAGAAATATTTGTTATCCAATATCTTTAGAACCACCTTACATATTTATTTCATTTGGCCCATAGTTTCCATGAATGACCTTATATGATGAAGTTATTCTAAGCCAATTTTTCCTTCATACCCTGCTCCTTGTACAATGAATGACTTACTTTTAAACAAGTGTGGGGGAGGAATTCAGACATCATGGGATGATTCTATTTTAAGAGATTTATTGTGTACTCATTAGACTATTGGTTTGTCATAGATATCTAATTTTTTTAATGTCACTTTTCTTATATTCCTTTGAAAAATTTAAAAGAAAGAAAAAACTTATATGGGTTGTGTAATAAGAAGGTAAAAAATCACCATCTCCAGACCAATGAATCCCATGAAGGATCATATGTGGTTAGTGTATGGGCGTGAGATCTATCCTATACATGGATTTTAAAAAATAGGAATGAAAAGGAAAATGTAAAAGAAAATAATACTCATTTTGTACTTACTTGTCATATATGGACCCAACCGGAGCTGCTGGAATATGTACTTGATAAACTAGAAGGATGACTTATATTACAGTTATCTTGGAATTTATGCATTATAATTCATATCTTACCCTCTTTTTGAGCTTGATTTTCACTTTTTACCTACCTACCCATAGCCCTACAGTCGTTTGAACCTAACTATTGATGTCCTCATGATTGATTTTTCACTTTTATTTATTAAGTAGAGATTATAGAACCAATGAAAACTTATAGTTAGGAACATGTAAATAGGGTATGACCATAACACCAATTCCATTTTAAACTAAGTGATTTGAGAAAATTAATTGAGTGGTTAATTACAAATGGGTATAGGATTTTAGGATCAATTAAAAGATTGTAATTAAAATTTTAGAATTTGTTTTAATGAACTGAACTATGAGGCATGAAATTTTTTGTATGCATGGATAATTCTTAAAGATCGTATTTTTTTCTTACACATAACCAAAATTTCCTAGACATGATGAATATTTCCAGTTTAAAAAATTTCTTATCTTTTTTTGAAATGAATGTTGTGAACTTTTTCCTTGAGGAAAAGTAATTGTTCAGGTTTGTGAGGGGGGAGGTTTGACAAGTAGAATTAATATATAATTATTTCTATCATTTTATTATTGATTTTTATTGATTAATTCGATAATTTTCTTGGTATATGCTCATTTTTTAGGAATGATGCTTCACATGATTCAAAGAAAGAAATTCAGAAAAAGTGTAGAATTCATATATTACACATCGCGACTCAATATAATACATCATGTAGTAAAATTCCATAGTGAGTGACAAGTCATGATCCAAACCATGAACCAATCGATGAAGTTAGTAGAGAAAGCATCCAGTACACTTCATGAGACCCGAGCACATGACGTGACTTCATTCAAAGTCATTATAAGAGAAATTCAATTCAGTACATGTTGTGAAACCTCAATAAACGACATGTAAGCAGTCAAACCACATTAATCGGGCTAGATACGCACGAGGAATGTAGGAGAACTGTGTGGATTAACTGTACATGATGTGTACCTCTATTACATGTCATGACACAATTCGTTTATATATATAGTGTCTTGCATGCACTTTTCACAACATTACAGGATGGGATTTCTTTCTTTTTTTATCCCATTTAAGTTCCTCTTTCCTTTCTCTCTCACAAACCCAATATGTCATTGTTTTATACATTTTATTTCAATTTAAGGGACATGTATCATGTTTCCTTCAATGCTTACAAATTCCTATTGCATAATTTGTCGACATTCATCTTCTCTTACCAATGAACACAAATTATATTCATTTCCCCTATCTATTTCAAGTAAGAATTTCATTAACGTTGCAGTTCATCTTTCTTAAAACCCTGATAGCATGTTTGTTTTCCATTATAGTAAATCCAGCCCATTGTATGATTAGGAACACTTCCTTTTAAAATTCAAATATCATATCAATAATTTATTTATTTATTTATTTAAATGAATCTCCACCCACTATGAGTAGCTAAACCTTTTAGGGGTAGGGATCAAGGGTAGATGTATCTAACCCCATAATCAATACTTAAGTCTAATTTTGGAAACCCTGATGAATTATAAATCAGGATTAAAAAACAAAAGTATACACAATTTCTGTGAATGAATTTGACCACGGGATATTCAAATGGAAGACCCTATCCTGATTAAAGTAGACTAGGCTACAATCACTATCCTAGGATACTTTATACCAACGAATACTAACTTAATTCATTTAAGTTTTTTCTATCTCCCAGTCATGGAATAGTAACTTCCTAGTTAGAACTAGTTCACTTGACTAAAGTCAACTAGAGGCTGTCATTTTCCTCATAGACTAAGCCTTAGGACCATACCAAGATTTGAATTAAGGTCGTACATTCTCCATATATAAGAAACTGATCCAGACCCGTCCTTAAATATTTAAATTAACTTCCAGTCATATAATTAATACACTCTTAAACACCAATCCAATTTTAAATAAGTCATAGTTAAGGGTCTCAAGCTAGTGATCCTCTGTAGATCATTCTTTATCCTCATGGGATTAACCCCTCACTTTCAATATACTACACCTATGTGGTAAGTAAATCTTGGGACAAAATAAATTCAATCTAAACAAATCCCATACAAACCCAATGATGTGTGCGGGCCTGTCATTGATTGTCCATCATTTATATTGATGAAAAAAATTATCATTTGAATCTTGGTTTCAAAACATCCAAGAAAATATCATCGGGTGTGAATTATCAACATGTATTAAATAGTTAAATGTGGTCACTCAAGATATCAATATCATCCTAAATCTTAAAGAATGCATGAAAAGAGAATAGTTTATGGCTAAATGTCTCAATGAGGGTGAAATAATTAAGAAATTATTCTATGTGCTTAAAATAATCAAGAAACGCGACAGAACCTTGGATATTGTTCGTGATAGTGGGAAGTTTCATGATAATAGAGAGGATTTGGCTTCTCATGTATTATTTAATAATCTGATCCTCTTTAATAGTCCCAAAAATAACATTGACCTTGTGGAATACATCATTCCCAAGATTTTAAATCATTAGGGTAATTCACTTATTACAACAATTCACTTTGATTTTGAGATTAAATAATCATTCTTTGTTCTAAAATATGGTAGTTCCCTTGGCCCGTATGGATTCAAAAACATTCTTCCAGGCCATTTGGGATATTGTTCGATGTGATGTTTTCAAACTTGTCAATAATTTTTTCAAAGGTGTCCATCTAACATAGGGAATAAATTCCAAATTTTTACCAAATGTTTAAATTGGATAATAGGAATGTGGTTAATCTTCTCATATCTATGGCTCTTGTAAACACTATATAAAAAATTATTAGAATTTTTCATGCTAATAGGCTGGATAACATTGGAAATATGATGTTTTCTACAAACCAGTTTGATTTAATGAAATGTATAACTATTCAATATTTCCTTATCAAAACTTCTGAATGTTTTAATATTCTCAGTAAATACACTATAGGAGGTAATATAACTCCCAATATTGATGTGAAATAGATATTTGATACATTATATTGAGGATTTATAAGTAATTTTTTAACCCATTTTGGTTTTGATTGGTTCTTTATTAAATGGGTTGGAATCCTTATTAGCTCAGTTCATATCATGGTTCTTATCAATGGCTCTCATAAGATATACTCACATGATATATAGGTGTTAGACAAGGTGACCCTATCTCAATCTTTATTTTCCAAATTGCATAAGATTACTTAAGAAGGATTCTTCTCATCATGGTTTATGGAAATAGAAAAAACCCCATCAAAGATTCCAAAAGCCTTACCCCCCCCCCACCCCCCACACAGACACATTTATTTTATTCTAGTGAAAATTTCATTTTAAAATAAGGTGATAAAATAATCATTAATAACTAAAATAATTCTCTCCTTCATTATTAAATAGTCTCAGTAAAAGAGATCAGTTGGAAAAAATAATACTTTTATTTTGTAAATAATATCCCAACAGTTAGAAAAGTGGACATCATACACAATTTGGGAATCAAAGAATATGTGATTCCATTCACTTATTATGTTGTCCCAGTGTTTTGGGGAAAACCGCAAGTTGGTCATTTATTCTCAAACATTGATCCAAACTAGAAATGTGATGTTTTCCAGGATTGGAAAGATACTATTTATGGAATATAGGGTAAGCCTTTTGAAATGTATTATTGTGTCAAAGGTTTTTTAATCATTTATGATTTATAAATGGTTGGTTTACTATATTAAGAATATTAATACTTCTATCAAAAAAAATTTCTATAGTGTAAGAATAATTCAGTGTCGTCTTTTTATTATCCAATAGAAACAATTTGGCCAACATATTTACTATGGAGGTCTTAGTATTAAAAATATAACATAATTCATTAAATATTTAAAATATAATTTCATATAGAGGCTAATAAATGTGAAGTAAGAGTATCTTTCCTTTCTGAGATACATAAATTTTATCATTCTCAAAGCTGGGAATTTAAATTATGTGGAATCCTCCATATGGCCTACACTCAAGTCATATTTTTACAACATTTTATTGAATTCTCATTGGTTGGAAAACATAAATATATCTATAATTTTTTTAGAGAACTAGACAAGTACACCTCTTCTTAACATCTTAAATTCTCCTGACCCATCACTTGACACAACTTTGTCGATCAAGGACAAAATGAGAATACCTTATGCACAATTCCTATATAAATAATGGAAATGGTTTGAAATTAAAAATTCATCAATGGCGATGACATCATGTATTGGGAACCTACATCCCATAGGAGGCTCTCTACTAAATTATTTTACCATGAGGAGGTGGAAGGGCATACAGATGGTTGGAAAAAATTTTAAGCTGAAGATAGATTCTCCCATCTATATTTCCTACCAAATAGTGGGTGATATATTCTAGGTTTCGTACTAATAATTTAAATTAGTATTTTAGAAATAAAATTTATTGATATTTTACATATGTAATCAACATTGGGAATAAAATTATCATTTATTTCTTAGTACTCTAACTATAATCCTTTGTGAAATATTGTTGTTGAATTTTTCAAAGAGAAGATCCCCTATATAGGTAGAATCTAGGAGAACATAATTTTATTCATTAATATTCCTCATTATAATAAACTTATAAATATTTTATTGTTTTCTATCTCGTAATTTATCCATGTGATATGGATCAGTAAGAATGTGATGATTCCTAACATCATTTACTTCTTTCTATAGTTAGTTATTGCTCGAATTATAGTTGACCTGAAAATTTTAATTCTATTCAAAATGTTTGTTTTGATAATTTTTTTACATGATATTACTATACTTAGAAATATTTTAATTATAGGTAATTATCTTCTTCTTTAGGTAACTTATAAATTCATGTAAATATCTCTATTCTTAGGATCACTCCAATATAATACTGATGTAACTTCAAGATGAAATACAAGGCCATATAGATATGGTGAAATTTTGAGAAATAAAAATGGAGATGTGATTTCATTCCTCTATGGTCTATTTTAAATAACTTCTTCTATTGATTCTGAAGTTCATGATTTAATCAATGTGGCTGAAATATAAAAGCAATGAGGTTGGTTAAATATATCTCTTGAATGTCATTCTAACACAACTATACAAGCTATATGAAATGGTACTGTTTATATCTCCTAGAATCTAACAACTATATGGAAAAAATGCATGGAATTTATTTTTTTTATTTATTATATCATGATGCATGCATATCATTAATCAAATTATTTGGCTGATTGGATTGTATGTAAGGGGTAAGTACACTAGAGTTGACATGGCACAATGACGTACCTGATGGATTTTTTTCTTTATTTAAAATGTATTACTATAAAAATTCTTATTTTAGACTTTAATAACATTGATTTTATTTAATAAATGAGGCTTTACCGTTTGATAAATTTCTCATTCTATTCAAAAAAATCAAAACCAACCTATAAATGAGAGCTACACACTACAAAGAAGTTATATGTTTGGGAATAATTATTCATCCTACTAGGATTATCATTTATATGGATTTTGGGGAATGTTCTTTTACAACAAACAAGAATCACTTGTAACAGAAAAATCATGGATACATGATACAAAATCTCATTGTGTTCGATTAATATGGATCTAAAATTGAAAATTATTGAGATATAAACAAGTCTTCCTTGACATATATATAAAATAATGATGTCAATTATGAGGGAAATATAATGAAATTCCTATATAAAAAGAGAGTGAATTACATTGATAAATCATCACAATATAAGGAATTACATTCATAAGAGATAAAAGCCAGCATTATCAAGAAATTGTGAGAAGTAAAGGAGGATACATCTACCCAAGTATTCCTTAACATAATCTACACTTTGAAGGATGAAGGGAATGTTTTTTAGAATCATTGGAAGGGAAAAAACACTTCCACATTTCAAAGGATTAAGATCATTCCAGTTACTAAACTATTCAATAAAGGGTTTCCAAGATCTATTATTTATAAAAATAAAATCATTTCATAGAAAATTTTAAAGAACCTGTAAAAGAATATTGATGTTGCATGCTTTATCATGGTGGATAATAGAAATGTTTTCCAATTATTGTTCTAAAAAATATTGATGAAGGATATTCTAGAGGATTAAAATCAAACAAAAATACACTTGAAACAATATACAAACAATGTGTGATAATGTTCTAGGTCCAACATTCTATCTTTGTTTTTCCCTATGGAGAAACAAAAGAAATATGGAAATGTGAGGGATGTGATATCTAAGTGGAATTGAGATGATCTCAATATTTTATAATGGGATTGACTGTAGGTATGAGTATCCTATAGTAAAATAAAATTATTGGTTAGTGAGTATAGTGGTTAATTTTTTTATTTACACATTGTAATTCCATGCTCTGTAAATTATCCTACGGTAGTGAAAAGTTTAAAAAACATGATTTTATTACGTGTTTTTTCTTCACATACATTATAAATAATTCAAAATGATTTGATAAGTGTTATAGTGGTATAAATTGATAAAAGTGGAAAGTATTCTAATTAGAAAAATATATATTAAATATAAAAATTTGTGATCATTATAGTTAAGAGTTGTAAATACATTATTCTTGTGATAGTTTAAGTAGTAATCAAAAAAATTAAAGATATAATGCAATAATTCATCCCCCTATTAGTGTATATATCACATAATCCATTGTTGGACCTAACATATATTCTAAATTTGAATATCATGAATTAAGGGAGTATAAGGAAGCTATAACAAACATTGAATTGTTTATGAGGTATGGAAATTAATATATTATGTATTTATTTTGGAAGAGTTGAGAGTAATTCCCTTTTGATTAACTAATACACCTTTAGCGTTTAATGGTATTATTAGTGGTGTTTTTTTAATTATCATGACACTTTTTTAGTTGTAATTTTTAGATATATCTTGATATAATCTATAGATATGAAGATCTAGAGAAACATTTGTGAATTTTCTTGAGACTCTTAGAAAAAATATTTATATTTTTAGTTTAGTAAGGGTGAATTATATTTTCAACAAGTTTATTTTCATGGTAATTGTTTCTATAAGAATTCATTATTTACTGACCCTAGAAATACCAAGTGGGTATAATAATGGAAAATAAAAATAACATAATTGAAATATATTTTTTCATGGGTTTATAATGTTATTATAGGTGATTCATTAAAATAATTTCACAATTCTATATATTATTAACTAAGACAACATGTAAAGTGTTAAATTCATATTTTCATTGTAATTTGAATGAATATTTTTAGGAAAAGATGGAGACATTCATCAATTAATTAGTAGTAGAATTACCATCGATGATGGAAGGATTATTGATATATATTAATGTGTCAAATGATGTTAAGGGATATGTCCAAATAAAAAATTCCATAGTTATTACTTATGATTCATATAAAATAATGATCCATGAAGAAAATTATTCAACTCATTAACATAAATTGTCTGATATAATCATTTCCATGAATAAAATAGAGACACTACCATTATAGCGAATTATGTGACATATATATATATATATATCATAAGAGATTTTGGTATCTAATCACAAAAAAGTAGATCAACATTACACAAAAGGAATGGGTGAAACTACATAAGAAAAATAACTATGTAAAACACTAACATACTTATAAGGAAAACAAGGTAGATTTTCCATTTTTTGAAAGTTAATTGGGTCCAATCAATGGTGTGGGTGTAGAAGGATCCAATATTTATGGATTTAATAATGTTGGATATAGAAATTATTTAGATAGGGGAACATCGTTTCATTCCTAGGTGATTTACCATCCATCTTTACTATGTAAGAAAATGAAGTGCTCGGAAAGACCAAGGATTTGAAAAATATGATTGATGCCATGATTAATGGGGAACCTAAGGATTTTATTTATGAAGAGAGGGTTTTCTTATTTTTGAATTTGGTTATATGTTCCATAAATACCTAATCTCAAATGATAATTATTAGTTGAATCAACTAGCTCAAAATATCTATACACTAATGTAGAAGCATGATGTATTGAGATTTGAAATAACATTTTATTTCATTCAACATAATGTACTAAATTTATGGCTATGTTTCCAGATTTTTTTTGTGCCAACAAGTAAAGGCAGAGAGGAAAAATCTCAATGGCTTCATGAAACCTCTCACATTACCAACATTAAAGTTGGACTTTATTATAATATTTGTTATTTCTTTACTTCCAAATTCATCTAAGAGAAAGGACTGGATATGGTTAATTGTACATTTGGTTACAAAGTATCCACACATTCTAGCAATAAAGGAGGATCTACTAATTTAGAATATTAAAAAGATTTATATTAACAACTTCTTCAGGATTAATTGAGGCCACCCAAGATAAATAGATATTTATTTTATATCTTTTCCAAATCTAAAACATTACCTTTAACAAATAATGTAGCAATCCTAATAAATGGTGGATTAGTGTCTTTAAGGATTAAAAACATAATAAAAGTATTTTAAAATAAATATTAATATTAATATATAATTTATCCATTGTATAGAACTTTATAGACTCTTTATTGGTAATACTTATCTTTATAACCTAGGTAAATTAAACATAAGAATGGGGTGAGCTCAAATGCCCAGTAAGGGGGAAAATATAAATGATTCATAAAAGGTCAAATTCATTTACATATGTGAAAACACAAATTGGGGTGTAATATCTTTTTTAGATGAACAATTAATTGTAGGAGTTTTCAATATGTTAATATAAAAGGACATATAATTTCAAAAAATTCAAATATATATCATTGAATAAGAGTGTGTAAAATAAGATAAAATAATCATGAGAGTGGATAATAGAATAGGAATGTGTAATGCACATAAATAAAGAAAATTTTAACATTTTGATCTTGGATATTATTAATTAGTTTTATGAATAATCTTATAATTGAATCTAACTAAAATCATAAAAATACAACAAACATTTTACCAAAAATCTCTTTAATTATGTATGCATAACAAACATGTTAAAAAATATATCAACAATAATTCCCACATAATATAATTGTGAATAAATATATTTTAAATAACATCCAAAAAATAAACATGTGAATAAATATTTTTAAAATCGTATAATCACAGTAAACTTGTGGATAAATCTATCAATAATCAAACAGCCAGAAAAACATTCATTATTCAATGAGACATAAAACATCAACCAATGTATTAGATAATGATATAAGACCTCTACATTCAGTATTTATACATATTTGTTCAATAAAATATAAATTATTTATCAGAAAATGAAAACCCTTGGAAAGATAATTGGTTTCATATCATTATCATATTATATTCGAGGAAGTGACATCAATAATAGATTTATTTATACAAAATTATCATTCATACAAAATTATTATTTCATAGATTTGTGTATAAGATTACCCTTAAAACAAAACCCTGTGATAGTTAGAATTCAATGAGTATAAAGAAGAAAAGAAAAGTGAAGAATAGAATATTATTTAGAAAATATTTCATTCTTAATACTCAAAAAATAATGAAAATGTCCTTTTTAAGAAATTGAAATTAATATTTTTTATCTTGATTTAAAAATAATTCTCAATAAATAATCTTTCAAAAAAACATTATGGGTTTACAAATGAAATATGGAGTGGGAAATAAAATTTACAATTTAGAAAGGAAAAAACCATTTTAAAATTTTATTAAAAAATGTAAATATCAAAACCCACATCATAAAAATAGTGGAAAATTTTCTATTTAAAAATAGATAAAGTGTAATTTTAGTGACACTGGAAATAATTATAATTGGGATTTGAAAATAGTAATTGAAAATATTAGAGTAATTAATACGGATATGGGAGAGAATGATCTTATTTTTAGAGAATGATAATTATTCTTAACATCACAAAATTTTGGGATGAAAGACATACACTAATTTAATTCAACAAAACAGAAGGTTGAAAAAAATTATAATATCATCCTAGAATAAAAAAACATTATTTTATATCCATATTCAAAGAGTGATAATTAAAATTTAAGAAAATAATTTTACACAAGAAAATACATTATGTGTCTGGAATAATTTAGTCAAAGCGATTGGTTGGATAGATTCATGAAAAAAATTGTATAACCCTTGAATGAAAAAATATTATGGATAATATAATCCTTTACGGAATTATATATAGCATACATAAAATAGTGAGGTTCAAAACATGAAATCATTCATCGGTGAATGAAAATTGTGATGGAAACATTTACATCATATCACTTGTTAGCCAAATACATTCCAAAATCATGTATAACAAAAATAAATATGTTTTGTCTAAAACATATTTCTATCTAATCACATTAAAATTTAAAAAGTATAATTATTGACTATTCACTTACTAGTCCGATATATTTTATTTTCATCATCAGATGTTTGAAATTTTAATTTTATTATGCATGCTATATAGTGTTGATTTCGATCCCCGATCAAGGATTCCAATTTCATCATTACGAAATTATGTAATATACTGGAATAAAAATTTTATAATAATGTATACTATTCCAATTTCATTCCTTTAATTCTTTATTTATGGTTTTTGGATATGAAATCGATGATGTGCCTATTTTGTTTGTTTTTTAATTAACAAAAGGTCTTGTATTAATTTTGATTTTAATATTAATAAATCAATTTCTAAAACATAAAAAAAAAGTTATCATTGATTTCTAATAATACTAGTACTTTTATTTTTATAGTCTCCCATGGTTTAAATTTATATCATTGTTCATATACTAGTCAAACATGCTGAAATAAGAACGTGTAATAATTGATAGGTGAGTGTGGTGTAGAATGTGATATTTTTTCAATAACATCATTATTAAAATTGAATAATTACATTTTATATATTTTAAAATTATTTTAATTATTTTTTATATGATTAAGATACATGATAAAATATTAATGATATAGAATGTGATATAATTCATTTTGTGAAGTCCATAATCTACAAAGACACACAGTTGATGTTTTCATATTCTGTTGAATGAGAGATTGTTAAGAAATGATTTGTATTTTAATATTTATAAAAATTATATAAATATCACATTTTTTCATTAAATACCCCCTTTGAACAAGTCATGTAAGGTTTTAAAGGAATATAGAACATGTCACTTTAGGGAGTCAGTAGTCTGTACTTACGCACAAATGACATTTTCTTTTCTCTAAAGGAAAAGGAAAATGAAGGATGATACTTATTACCTTAACATAATTACATTAATTATTCCAATAATATAGATTTAATTATATATTAATTTTAAAATTATATTTTTTATGTGAAATATATAAGAGGAAAGAGATCATGGAGTGATTAGTACCCATACTGAGAACTTGTGCTTTCTCCTAGAGGAAGTCATATTAATGGATGACATAGGCCAATATCCTATTAAAATGGGCTTATAGTCATGAAAGATAATTATATAGGTTGTTTTATGGTAAGTGATACATGAGGAATTATAATTTTTTGAGTGGACTTAAAGGGGTAGTGGAAGGCCCTCTATATAAGTGGAGGGAATGATTTTTTTTCAAATATGAAATCATAATATAAATGGAACACATGTTTCATATAGAATGTGGATTCTAAAGGGGTAAATAATGGATTTGATATACGTGTTGCTCATTCCAAACCTTAATAACATATTTTTAGACACATTATAAATATGACTTATCTCTTGTATAATTGGCTAAATTCTTTTTAAGATAATTTTCTTTTACCTTTATAACTGCATTTTTAACCATAGTAACTAAATTTTATGAATGAAATTAAAAAGGAAATTATTTCCTAATTTAAAAAAAATGAAATATGAAAAAAATTTATAAAATAATATTTTTCAGTGTCAAAAAAATTAATTTCCATATTATGCCACATTACTCATAAAAATCATTTTCAAACAAAGTGTTTGTTTATGCATAAATATAATTATTAGAATAAATATACAAATGTTATTTGTTTTCAAGAAACTTTTTTGGAATATTATTACATAAATATGTGTTATGTGGATTTTAAGGATATCAAAAAACAAATTAAATCTTTTGTATATTTAATTTAATGAAATAGACAAAAAATATTACATATGATCCAAAACATTAAACATGGGTTTTATAAATTTAGAAAAGTATTTTTAAATAAATAATTTTACTACATCAACAATATTTTAGTCCATGTTTTTATGTTTTCAATTAATACTTAGTTTATGATAAATTCATACAATTTATGCAATTTACACAAACTATATTATTTAATACTCACCTAAAAAATAGTTTTTTTGGGAATATCTTAAAAAATTATCATAAAATGATATGGTTATGTTGAATCAAAAAAATAATTTAATTTTTTAAAATTCACATTCTGAAATATAAGAAGTTATATTTTTGAATGAATTGTAAAATATAATGAAAAAAAATTATACTAAAATGAATTTTTTTATATTTAACATTCTTATTCTCATTTTATATCAATCTCTAATTAAATTAGTGTTAACCTATTATTCATATCAATAATATATTTTATCAGTAATATATTTAGTTTTATAACATAACCCACATGAAAATCCTATCATAAAGAATGTTATTTTAATCATTAGGTGTCCTTATTTTAACATTTGCAATGCTTGTTGAATTTTCGTACTGAAATAGTAAAAATGATACATATCTCATA